>OW443299.2:26769125-27450625 GCA_937001585.2 Brachylomia viminalis
ATCGAACGCCTTGGACAAATCACAAAAAATGCCCAAGGCATCGCATTTATCTTCCCATGCATTATAGATATGTCCTAAAAGTTCAACACCGGCATCAGTAGTTGAACGACCCCTTGTAAAACCGAACTGTTTACTATGTAATAATTTATGTTTATTAAAAAAAATTGCAATTGGGCTAAAATTAATTTCTCAAAAATTTTACTAATTTTACTATTTTTCATGAGGTCAGGAAACTCTCCACAGTCGATACAATTGTTAAAAATAAGAGCTAAAGTAGGTGCTACAATGTCAATAATAGACTTAGCAACTTCTACAGAATTACCCCACAGATCTGCTATTAAAATCAAATCATCTTTCTTATAACTAATCGGCCTTTTATTTTTATCATAAATGACCTTTCTTTTTATCTTACTATCTAATAACCTTTTCATCCCATCTATTCGAAAAGGACGACTTGGTTCGCCTATTGCACCCAAAGGTGGTGTTTTCTATAAGAAACGTTTAGCTGGCAGTAATGAGTTTTTAACCCTCTTCATAAGTTCGCCGCAATTATCTTTGCCGCGCACTTTTTGAATTTGGAACATCTCAGTGTTCAGCGCCATAGAAATCGAACGCAAATATTGTTTGAATAAAGACTGGCTGGTACGACGGCCCATAGTCGCGCCGCACAGTGGATCGACTCCATACAAAGTTTCGGACATAGGATTTATAAATTACACTTTTCCGATTTTTGAACAACTAGTGATGCCAAACTGTTCTCATATAATGATACAAGACCTAATAATTTTTATACATTTTTCGATTAAACTTCAATTTGAGAAGATATTTGACTTTAAGTGATTTCAATGTATGAAAATGTATATTCAAGTTATTTTATCTTCTGATTTTCTCACATTTTCTCCTTTTGACTCATATAGCAGATTTGTAGAGGTGTTAAGCTAAATTTTTCAAAAATCCTATTTCCGAAACTTTGTATGGAGTCGATCAACTGTGCCCCGCCGCCGGCTGAATAAAAATAAAAAAATATAATAAAATCGCGTGAACTACAACTCGTGATTTCGTCAATTTTCACGGATTGTTAGAAATTAATGTTTTTTTTTTTTTTTTTGATAAATGAGTTCTTCAAGTGACAGTGAAAGTATACAATTAACTCCTGAAAGTATTAGAACTGACGCAAGAAATGTGATGGAGAATCTAATACCTTCAAAATCCCGTGAGAAATATATGAAAGCCTATGGTAATTTTATTGAATGGAGAAATGCAAGACGCGCCAAGAATTTACCACAATCTGTGTTTTTGGCCTACTTCCAGTACTTAGCCAAAACTAAACAACCTTCCACTCTTTGGAGTATCTACTCAATGCTAAAATCAACAGTCAGTTCTAATAACGACGTAAAACTGGACACGTGTTCGAAATTAATAGTGTATCTGAAGAGGATGTCCGATGGATTTAACCCTAAAAATCCAAAGTGTTCTTAGTCAAAAACGTGGACTCTTTCCTTAATGAGGTACCCAACAAAGTCTTTCTTGCCGTAAAAGTAAGTAACTATGTATATGATTAATTAGTAAAGTATAACCATAGTGTTTTAAAATGCGCATTTTATTGTAACCGGTACTTCGATAGATACTTGTCTTTTTCACATTCGGTTTTGTTACAAGTGGCTTTAATTTTCGGAGTAAATGGAGCTTGTTGTGGCAATGAACTTTTAAAAATAACTGTTGATGATGTCGAAAATCACTCGGATGGTTTACTGTTAGTAAAGCTGACAGACACAAAAACAAAAATTGACCGATCCTTCGTAATCCCAGGAGAATACAAAACTATTGTACAGAATTACCTGGACCTGCGTCCTGCTGATATGAAGACCAATCGGTTTTTCATCCGTTATCAAAATGACAAGTGCTTCAAACAAGTTATGGAAAGAAATAAAATTTCTAACATGCCACAAGAAATCGCTACTTATTTGAAGTTACCAGATAATATATATCAAGCTGTATACAGGACACTGTTTTCGTCGTACTTCTGCTACTCTTTTGGCAGATTCTGGAGCGGACTTAACTGTTCTCAAGCGACATAAATTTGTCCTGATATTGCTATTGATATGGCACCTGGGCTAATTTTTAATCCCATTAGTAAGCGTGTCATCCGTTACGTTTCTGCTATTTAATTCATGGTCAACTTGATAGTAACTTTGAGATAAGTCTAAATGATTGAAATAAGTGCAACCGGAAAGAGAGTCTAATATTTCTGTAATATTTGGTAGCAGAAACTTGTCATCTTATATTTTCTCATTTATTTTTCTATAATCGACTACTAATCTCCATTATTATTTTCGCTTTTTTTTTGGAACGAGTAGTATGGGACTGTTCCATTCACTATTAGCTGATTCTATTATTTCTTCATCTAACACCTGCCTAATTTGTTTATCAATTTCCGATTTCTTAGATTGTGGTAGTCTGTATGGTTTTGTATATACAGGGCATCCCACGGATATGCCACACGGAGGGAAAGTACCTTGAATATTGTAGATGGAACATTTTACTGAAAGAAGACAGTATTTGAATTTAAAAAAAAAACTGCATTCATAGATATTTAAATAACTACATGGTTGATCCGGAAATCGAACCCGTTACATGAGAAAAATAATCACATGTAGCTTTATCATACTGATCGATATAGATACGCTACGTAAGTTATGTTCGGAATTGTTCGTGAAAGTTGCGTGCGCACTTTAACTAGCATATTCATACAACTTTACTAGAAGCCTTCGGGGAAGTTGGAAACTTCTGCTGGTCAGTCTAGCTCTATACCATATATAACCCAAACAGAATCTATATTGATATGGATTCTGATAATTTCTGTAAATTAAATGTTATTGAATATAATTTGGAAGCAGATAAGTAGCGACAGCAGAACCTTCGTCCATTACCCGCATCGTCAGCACTGAAAGACAAAAAAGGATACAATCCATTAAAAAGTTCCCAAGTTTCTGCAGTGTATATCGAAACCGAACGGCTCATGCCGCGGTATTACCACAACTAAAATAACTTCAGAAAATCAACTTTAAGCAACGTGCACAAAAAGCTAACAACTGGAAACCAGATACCTATAATCAACGCAGACTAGCTGCTCATTTTCTGTAAAAATCCGTGCAGGCGAAGAATGTTTCCTCATTTATATTTTTTGCTGTTATTTAGTAAAAACTCACTGTTATTTCCTATTCGTTTTTCGAGACGAGTAAAGCATGATTCTGAATTTGCTACGACGGTTATTCGAGACTGTTCTCTTCATACTCTACCAGCTGCATTGCTAACTGTTCCAAGTGTTTCTTCTGTATGTTCAAGTGGTGGCATAACGTGGACTAACTTTGCTTTTAGCGCATTCCCCCGGGTGTTGAGACGAGCCCAGATATTATACCCGACATTATCTTGCCCATGCTAATATTGTCATTGAGTATCGATTATACTTTACGGATGGGTTTTGTTCATTTACAAACGGTCATTGGGAATTAGCGAACTTAGCTGCATGTACTGATGTATTTACAAGCTTAGCAGTGTAAACTTTTTAGCTAAGAAGTAAAAATACCTACGTGGATTTAAGTTTATTTATTTATTTTTATAGTTAAATAACACGGTACAATACCAATTACATTAACTAACATAGAAAGAAAACAGAACGATACAATGCAGAAAAATTATTGAGTCACTAACAATTATTTGCTACTTACTAACTTGGAACAGTGGACACCCTCGCGTACTACATGTAAGGGTAGAAATCGAAAGTTATTTTAAAAAGATATCTAAGAAATGTTTTCTGCACTTTCTCGAGCATTAGCGTTTGAGCCGCGGTATAGGGATGCCAGACACAACTACTAGTCTCCTGCTTACTGTGAACTAGAGTGGTGTACAGTAATATAATAATATGCGGGTTGTGAATATCACGAGCATTTCACAAAACAAATCCTAAGCGTATGAAAAATTATTTCGCAAGGGTAGAAATGTGATCTTTGAAAGTCAGAATAGAATGGAACAATGTTTATTTCATTAGTTAACTTACAAGTCAAAAATATAATTATACAAGAGCATTGGGTGAACTTTATTTTGGCGCACTTTGTCCGGGGAGGAACCTCTTTAATTTTTTTTTTTAACTTTGCTCTACACTTGGATTTTCTTCTTTATCGTGGGTGCGTTTACAAACATTTAAACTCACATACACAAACAGCCAGACCCGGAATAACTACTTTCAGGTCATACAAATATTTGTTCCGTGCGGGGATCGAACCCGCGACACGTAATGCAGCAATCAATCGTTTAACCACTGCGCCAACCGTGCCGACGAACTATTGCAACCTATTATTGAATTCTTTCACACACGATTGAATTGTATAAAACAAGTGTGAAAAAATTTGGATTTAGGATCCCATGGTCTCTTGTAGAGCGGTTTGCCCCTCTCCAATTTGTTTAAGTATTCAATTTCACCTATTCTGTTTGAGAAAAGGGATGGATTGAATAGTCGATATCTCGTATACGCGGGAACGGGATCGCCCAGGCCGCTGATCACCAATGAGGAGAGTTTTTCGATCATATCGTGGTGGAGATCGTGTGCTCTGAGATGCCACGGGTCTTGTCCAAGCATTTCGCAGAGCGTTTTTGTTTCAGTGCAACGTGTGAAGGCACCTACCTACAGCTTTCCATATCATTCCGTATTGTCTTTCTAGTTTTGTCAAATTGCTCTTGATTGTGCCTTGGTAGGAGTTGGATGACTCCATAGTCGAGTACTGGCAATAGGCACGTCTGTATGATGAGCAGTTTTGTTTCGATATTAACTTTCGATCGGTACCCTATGATCGAGTTTAGGGCACCTCTTACTCGTTTTGAGTTTTCCACGGTTTCTTTGGTGTGTATATTCATTGACAGTCTCTTGTCTAATACGACACCGAAGTATTTTACTTTGTTCTTCTATTCAATCCGTTCGTTTTTCATTTTGGATGTAGTTTATATATTCGTTGTTTAGATTTCCCAGCCTCGGTCTTTTGTGGGAGAACATGATGCATGCCGTTTTATCCACGTTGCATTGGCGGCCCCATCGCTTGTAGTAATCTATAATTTCCTCCGCTGCCCATTCTGCACGTCTGGTGGCGTGATCTAGTTTCTCCACTGCATTGAGAATTCACAGGTCATCTGCGTACTGAGAGAATATCTGACCTGCGATTCGTTGCTTTGGTATGTCAGCGACGTATAAGTTAAAAGTCATGGGTCCCACGGTCGGGCCCTGGGGAACACCGTGGGGTACCTTTTTTCTGTTCCTGTTGCTGTTCTAAATCTGCCTTTGGTTGTTCTGTCTGACAGATAATTTTCTATTATCTTTATGATTTTATATCGGGATCGACCAAATGTCATAACGTAGCATTTTTTTGTGTTATCTTATTTAGAATGCTCCACTTGTAGATAGCGTCAATATCCCTTTGCAGGAGTTTGCAATCTTCGTCCGTTCTGATGTGAGCAACTAGTTTTAAGTCCTCAGCATATAGCACGCATTTTGCAAACTTAACCTTACTGACAAGGTCATTGATCACGATAAGGAATAAAAGCGACCCCAACACGAATCCTTAACTCACGCCAGAGCGAGTATTATAAGACTTGGATTCGAAATAGCCATGTCTGAATAATTGTTTGCGATCCCATAGGTAGTCAGAGTCATATAAAATAATTACCTATGCTAATTATTTTATATGGTAAATTGTGGATAACGTCGTGAGTAGTGTATTTGTTAATTCTATTAGTTTAGTACTCCAATCATGTGTAATATTTAATATACTGCTGTTTGTTGTCCCTTATAAAAAAAAAAAGAAAAAAAAGAGAAACAAAGTTAAGATAACTGAGCGAGAATCCCATGGCCCCTAACTTTGACATTGCATTAACGCGAGGGCAATTAATTGCGAGGGCATTGACTTAAATGATAAATGATTTTATTTCTGTAAGTAGGTTTGAACAAACACTTTTACACGTCAATCATATTTTTTTTAAACTAGATGAGGTCGGCGTTTCCTATCTGACTACTCTGAGAAGAAAGGCCGAAACAAACTCAGAGGTCACAGTCTCTTTTAAAGTCCAGACAAAATCTTGGTCAGATCATGTGAAGGCTATGTAGATCGGTGTCTGAAATGGTCTTTTGAGGAAAGAACCATACAGATTGAGTGGACCTGTCCAGTCAGTGCACGCATTTGTCAGTAACCGTGCAGCTCAACTCAGAACTTAAGGAGCTCAACGATTGCCTACTGATGTCTAAACCGCTAGATAGATAGTCTGTGTGGATCAGTAGGTTTGTGTTTACGGAGCGACCTGGGCGAAAAATCGGGTTGGGCATTGGAAACGTAGCTCATTAGTCGTCTTATAGATAAGTGCGTGGAGTATATGCTCAAAAGTCTTGCCAACGGTAGTCAGGATAGCGGTGGGTATGTGCTCCTCTTCAGCTTTTTCGTCACTTGTTTTAGAGATGGGGATGACTCGCGAGATTTTCCACTGCTCAGGGTATACACCGGACTGGAGGGCCAAATCAAAGATGATGATGATGAACTTCTTGTTTTTGGAGCTCCAAAGCTCTCTTTATGGAAATGTTTGGCATGTCGGGTCACCCTCCACCCTCCAGTTTCCAAGGTTTTGCTATTTTTACTGGGTCCATCTCATCTCATCTTTCACATTCACACACTAACGCTTGTAGCACTGACACATAAGTTTTGCATAATATTAGTAACACATTACACCATTGGCCATTTTGTAATTCCTTACATCATAGCGTTTCTTTGGTGTATGTATGTTGGGTGTACGTCAAATAAGACGCTTTGAAATGTTGCCATAAAGCGTAAAACGTTTATTGAGGATGATATTCTCGTAGCATGTATGTCTATTTCCTTTTACATTTCTGTTTAACATTTAAATTTAATTATATTATTTTTATTTAAGTGCAATGTTCGTAAGTACGTTGTACTGGTACAGCGGCCTAACTATTGTTTGCCTCACCGGACGACGTCACTACGTCAGCGCCGGCTGTCGCTGAAAACCAGTGGTGGGGCTCTGTCTTGCATGGGGTCACGGCATAATGCTGAGCGATAGCCGTTTTGCGTGGATGTGACGCATGTTTCCCCCAACCTTTTCATATTTTTGTGTTTGTGTTATTTTTTGCGTCATGTTTACCGCAAATAAACGCATTTTCTTTCTTTCTTTCTTTCTTTCTATATCACGACAGCCCTTAAGCATAAAGGCAGGAACATTATCAGGGCCGATCTTGCTATAGGATTTGAGTCTGGCTATGCCCTTATTTACATCCTGAAAGGCTAGGTTAGGTTCTGCGAGACAGTCGTCTCGCAGAAGGAGGCTGCGGAAAGGGAGAGGGAGATCTCGTCCACTTACTCGGCCCGCAGAAGGCGCACCGGGCGTCGGCGGAGGGCGGACAACGCCCTCTTCCAGCTCCCCTAAATGGGTCCAGGGGCGACGGACTCGGGGACGTCCGTCGCCCCCCATACATCAGGACCCGAGGTGACGGCGCGTAGTGTTCCACGCGCGCCCCTCTTAGACGTCGCGTGGGGAGTCAAACACCTCACTCCCCCCCCAGACCCGAAGAGGCCCGCAGTGGCGGGCCGGCACCAGTCGGGGGTTGCGGAAGGATCGTACGTTCCCGCGACCCCAGGCGTAGGTGTGAGATGGAGCACCGGGGTGGTTTTTAATCAGTAAGAGTCTGTCAGACCCCGAGAATCCACATCCACATCCATGAGGATTTTCCACCCCGGAAACAAAAAAAAACAAAAAAAATGTTAGGTTAGGTTAGCACTAAATTCCGCATATATGATATGATGTGATAATGTGTGTGTACACACACATTATCACATCATGAAATTATCCACTTATGATGGATTTTTTTGTACGGTTGGCGTCTTTAATAATATCAATGGAAAACCAGACTGGATAGCGCCTATTACCAATGTCCATTGTGTTAATTTAGATACACAAGTTTGTTTTTGTAAGATTTATTTCGTACTTGTGTACATACGAAAGGAATCTCCACTGACAATCGACTAACTTCATTTCTATTTATTTTATAGGATACCTAAATACCGTTTGTTACCTACTCAGTAACTAAAAATATCAGAACCCACAGAATACAGTTCCATAAGAATATAGTAAGTCTAGTCTTTTTGTCTTTATTCAAATTATTCGCTCAGCATTTCATAACTCAGATGGGGTAAAACATAATATTCTTCTATTGTTTATTTTTATTTCCCTACAAAGCGTCCGCTCCCATTCCATAAATAAAAACTTTGTCCGCTCAGTCGCGTGGCTTGGGGCTCGTGGCTCGTGGGTTGCATCCCTGTGCGTGTACAGAAACAAAACTCAACGTTTATGAGCCGTTAGTTATATAAAACCTACTTTTTGCCAACTGGGTAAAACAGGAAAAAACCCGTGTGGCAATACCATAGCTTTCAATTGTAACTTTTTACATTTGGTGGTACACCGGCGGGCGGCGTGGGTCAGCGAACAGTTAATAATGAACAAACACTCGATTCGCGCCTTTTTGTGGACCGGTAACGTTGCGGCTAGGTTTTGGAAATGAAAAACTCGATCATTGTTTGCAAAATAAATATTAATTGTTGAAAAAAAACTTGTACACACGGCTACACATCAAGCTATACATTTCCAGTATAAGCTGATATCACATTGTATAGGATTTCCGTACGATGCAAGACCAGCGTAAACTGGTTTTGTATAGCTTGATGTGTAGCCGTGTGTACCTACAAACATTCAAATTGACTTTCGATTGTTTTTCATATTGTTGTGAAGTTTTCAAACTATTTATCCAAACAATACGTATTTGTATCCAGGGCTTATGTATGCTTCGCTTGTAACAAATTAGGTTCATAATACCCATTCCCTGCGGCACAAAGCATGTCACAACACAATATTTTTAAATTTGAGAGACACTACAACATCAGAAATACCAACAAAAGTGCTGTGCCTTACGGTCACTTTCGTTACTCCCACCCATTGCGTTCGACCACTATCCCAGTGTTTCTCAAATATTAAATTGCGAGTTGTGAATACGGAACAGAATTACCGAATTAGTCATGAATTCACACAAGTGTGGCGCCTGCGAGGAAACCCTAACCGATGGGGCTCACTGCACTATCTGTAATCAACATCTGCACTTCCACTGTGCTGGGATAACAGAGGCTGGATACCGGAAGCTAGGTGACATGAAGCTTACGTGGCGTTGCAGCAGATGTAAAATTGCTGCTGCTGCGCAACCTCTGGTGATAGCTGCCACTACGCCCACTACTCAGCCCCCAGGGTCACCGAGATTAGAATCAGAGACAATTATCCTCAGTGAGATAAGGGCACTTGCTGCTAAACTAGCTCCTCTGGATTCTCTAAAAGAAGAGATAACTGCGCTTCGTAAGGAATTTGCTGATCTAAAGTCATCAGTAAGTGAAACAAATAAGGAGCTAAAGGAGTTCAATGTCAAAATTAAAGCCATGGAAGCACGCCTTGTTCGCGTGGAGAAGGTCCAAGAACAGGTCGATAACCTCCAAGCCCGCCTGGATAAGCTGGAGGAAGATAATGACGCTAAAGAGCAATGGACTCGATTGAACAACATCGAAATAAAAGGCCTACCCCAGAGCAATCACGAGAACCTATTCGAAATCATCAGCAAAATTGGCGCTAAAATCGATTATCCCGTTTCTAAGACCCAGATAAACTTTATAACTAGGGTACCAACCCGGGAGAAAGACCATACTAAACCTCTCATAGTGAGTTTCGTCAACCGTTACGTGAAGGAAGACTTCATTGCAGCTGAGAGACTACTATCCAAGACTGCTCCTTTAACTACGGGGCAAGTAAACCTTCCCGGAAACCAACGTATTTACATTAACGACCACCTGACACTACAGAACAAGGCATTGCTGTCCAAAGCTAAAAAAGCGGCTGCAGAAACGGATTTTCGATACGTCTGGGTCAAGCACTCCAAAATACACGCGAGGAAGGCCGACACGTTTCCTACAATAGTGTTAAAAACCGAAAAAGACCTCATAAAAATAAAATAAAACTGTGTCATTACCGATTTAAACCTTTAAATAAACCTAAATACCTTTAAATTTTTGCGGTATTTGGACTTCAAGGCTAAGCAATTCTCAGTCGACTATGAACACTGCTGTAAGCGATATCATTTCTTACCGTTGGAAGTAAGACGTAATATCAGTGATATCTGTTCTTTAGTGAACATCGCAAACGGCTCGGTTGATTGTCCCGAACTACTCAGCAAAATTCTTCTTCGTACTAACCTAAACAACTTGAGAAAACGGCCACTACTTCAAGTACCATTTGCATCGACTAAGTATAGGCGCAACGCCTTCTGCATACGTAGTACTATAGCTTTCAATAGTTTGCCATCACACCTGGAAATCGATTTATTTTGCACTAGCGCACACAAAATTAGAAAGATTTTAAACAAGGATTATTTTGGTGACACCATAAATAGCTTCTAATCCCTTTTGGTATTGCATGACTTGACATAAGACGACTTGACTTTACTTAGGCACATAGTATTATTTAGTATTTTAAAGTGACAAGGTCACTATCATTATTGTAGACTTTACTTGGTAGTTGTTTTCTTTTTTTTATATCTAGTATGTTAACTTACATTGTATTCTTTAAATTTAATCAAATCACTGTAATTGGTCGACGCAAGTAACTTGTAACTAAATATATTTATACATGTGGAAGCTTGTAATTAGCAAATGAAACTACTTATGCATGATATTTTTAATTATTATTAGTCTTTAAAATTAAATAAATAAATAAAAGGGCCTCGCAAGTCGTACTGCGTCCTCAGCGTGAAGCAGCCTAATTGCCACCGCAACGTAACCTACTGCTCATAAATTATAATAATCATTGTGTAATAAAAGTTCACGCATCGGGATGCTTGCGGTAAAAATACGCGAGCAATTATAGATTACTTACGACAAAGGACTTTTAGAGGTCGGTAGTAATTTAGAGGTTACTAATTGTAAAATGAAAGGCGAATGCGTACATAAATCAATTGGCAGATTTATTGTCAAAATCATCGCTTATATATTACCGTAGGGTATCATATGAGTGGTGGTGGTAGTGAGGAGTCAACCCGGCGGAGGTAGACCAATAGGCACGATCCAGGTTGAACGCTGCCGAGGCTGACGTAGAATAGCGCGCGCGGCGCGGCGCAACACGTAAATACAGGCGGCACGGTATGCAACGGTCAGTGCCCGATGGTCATCGACGCAGGGATGTTGTCGCTCCTCGATACGGTCGCCAGTGCAGGCGCAGGCCGCTTGAGGTGTCCCATACGTTGGGAGCGGCGGTACGGCGCGCGCGCCGCGTGCCCTGGCGGACGCTCGCTCAGTGCACTGCGCGCTGTGGCGGCGGCCGGACGTGTGATGCGCTCGCATGATCATTATGTAGGTCACTACATTATTCCCCCTCAGCAAAGCGTACAGGAGGCTTGGATGTCCTGCCAGATTTAGTGACGTAGCTGAAGGTGACACGTGCTTTATCTGCCTGCTCCTCGTTGCACTGGAATGCTGGCTTCAGCCGATCGATGGATATATTAGATCTTCTATTCTCCAACTGTACGGTGAAGTACTTATCTGTGCGATCGATGACGCAATACGGACCGCTATAGGTAGGTGTCAACGGTTTGCGCACGGCGTCATTACGAACGTAAACATGTGTTGATTTATACAGATCTCCGTGAATGAAAACAGATGTGCTTTTGTTGGCTTGTCGCTGCACCTGTGCCTTTTTTAATGCTTCGCTAAGATGACTCATAAAGTGCGATGATGTGTTACATGTTGAGATTGGTTCACCGTAGAATTCACCAGGCAGGCGTAGTGTTCTTCCGAATAATAATTCCGCAGTACTGGCGCCGATGTCTGACTTGTATGCGGCGCGAAGACCGAGTAGTACAGTGGGTAACTCGTACGTCCAGTTCGTTGTATTTAGTCTTGCGGTGAGTGATGCTTTGAGTGTGCGGTGCCAGCGTTCTACCAGACCATTCGATTGGGGGTGGTACGCCGTAGTTCGTACGTGCTGGATTCCCATGCGATGCATCAACTTATTGAATAGTTCGGATTCGAACTGTCTGCCTTGGTCTGTTGTTATGGTCGCGGGGCATCCGAATCTTGCAATCCATGTTTCATACAACGTATTTGCGACCTTTTCTGCCGTTATGTCCTCGATTGGTTGAGATTCTGGCCACTTGGTTGCTCTGTCGATCATCGTAAGTATATAACGACAGTTATTTGACGTTGGTAAGGGACCGACTAAGTCAATGTGCAGATGACTTAACGGTCTACTTGAATGAAACTGGATACTGGTGCCTTGGTGTGGCGATGAACTTTCACTCGCTGGCATTGGTCGCAAGTTCTTGCCCAGCTTGTGACATCTTCCTTCATGGTCAACCAGAAATAACGGGTAGTCGTTAATCTTCTTGTCGCTCTTACGCCGGGGTGATTAAGGTCGTGTATCGCTTGATAAGCTTGTTTCCTATATTGTGGCGGTAAGAACGGACGAGGACATTTTGATGACATCTCGCATATGACTTGTGTTGTGGAACCGGGCAGTGCTATTCGCTTGAATATGAAACGGTCGCTTTTCATGAGTTGCTTGAGTTCTTCATCTTGCATTTGAGACTTTGCTAACTCGTCGTAATTTATTGGACTTGGGCATGCGATCGTGTCTACTCGAGACATTGCGTCGGCCACACAGTTATCCTTGCCCGCTACGTGCTTGATATCGGTGACAAACTGGCTGATATACTCTAAATATCTTGTGCGCCTCGGAGTTTCGTCTTTGTAGTTCGCTCGCAGTGCAGTGGTGAGGGGTTTGTGGTCCGTCAATATGGTGACGTCACGGCCTTCACGTCACACAATACGTTTATACAATACTAATGACCTGCGGCATATTTTTAAGCCATATTTATTTATTACACACATCAAAAGTGTCTAGGGATCAACATATATTTTTGCAATAACTTTTCTCCTGATTGATATTAATTAAAATTTTCTTTAAGGATTCATAAAATAAAGTGTTTTCGTTTGTCACAGTAACGATAAACCAAGTCACCTTTGCATTAATAAAGAAATTTGCCATTTTCCTAATAAAGGGATTTTTGACATTTGAACCACTAACACAAAAGTTCGAAAAAAAGACTGAAATAACAGTTTTCTTTAAAATTTTATTGGGTAACTTAAACAATTAATAATCCGTGTTTCTACCGCGAACACTAACAACACAAGAACATCGGTTTGGCATACTCAAAATGAGTTCATCCAAATCACGCTGTGGAATGGCCGCCCATGTTCGTTGCAACAACAAAAAAAGGTCTTCTTGCGACTGGATACCCTCCATATTCGGCAGAGCTCTTCTCTGTAGCATATCCCATGCATGCTCAATCGGGTTCAAGTCTGGCGACTGAGCAGGCCAGGGCAGGACATTGATGTTAGCTGCGGCGAGAGTCTGTCTTACAACTCTTGCGGTGTGCGGTCGTGCATTATCATGCATTAACTGAAATAAGGGACCGATTTGCACTTGTAGAGGAACGATGACGTCTGATACAATCGTCTCAGCATAAATTTGAGCGTTGAGGTTGCCTCTGATCCAAATCAACTCAGTTCTTCCGCCGATCCAAATACCCGCCCATACCATGATGGTTCCACCACTATAAGGATGGACTTCCTGGCAGGATTTTAATCGCTGTTGGCGTCCAGGGGTTCTCCAGTGTCGTATACGTCTTGTATCCGGTCTCATACCAAAACGAGACTCATCAAAAAAGCACACGAAACGCCATTGTTCTTCTGCCCAATTTCTGTGTTCAAGAGCCCATTGATATCGAATCCTACGATTGTGCATTGCTATAGGTGGTACCCGTAGCGGTCTTCGGGAATGAAGGTTCACTTCATGCAAGCGGTTTCTGACTGTTTGGTCGCTAATTAAGTTCCCTGAAGAGTGATGAAGCCTCACGAGTTGTAAGACAGACTCTCGCCGCAGCTAACATCAATGTCCTGCCCTGGCCTGCTCAGTCGCCAGACTTGAACCCGATTGAGCATGCATGGGATATGCTACAGAGAAGAGCTCTGCCGAATATGGAGGGTATCCAGTCGCAAGAAGACCTTTTTTTGTTGTTGCAACGAACATGGGCGGCCATTCCACAGCGTGATTTGGATGAACTCATTTTGAGTATGCCAAACCGATGTTCTTGTGTTGTTAGTGTTCGCGGTAGAAACACGGATTATTAATTGTTTAAGTTACCCAATAAAATTTTAAAGAAAACTGTTATTTCAGTCTTTTTTTCGAACTTTTGTGTTAGTGGTTCAAATGTCAAAAATCCCTTTATTAGGAAAATGGCAAATTTCTTTATTAATGCAAAGGTGACTTGGTTTATCGTTACTGTGACAAACGAAAACACTTTATTTTATGAATCCTTAAAGAAAATTTTAATTAATATCAATCAGGAGAAAAGTTATTGCAAAAATATATGTTGATCCCTAGACACTTTTGATGTGTGTATTTATTTATTTAACACTTTAAGCACGAAAATGTACAGAAGCGGACTTAATGCCATAGGCATTTTCTACCAGTCAACCATATTCAGCTCTGCTCAACATTAACTGATTTGGGATGCCAAAGGGACGCGAGCTGGGTCCCTCAATTTTGAAAACGGATATTATTTTTACTAACGATTATCCATAAAGCTTCATCGTGACGTTATTCGTATAATTATGTGAATGGTTATTTGTAATTTAAAAGGATGCCATGCTATTGATATTTCAGCCACACTTGTGAACTCACTATTAACATCCCGTATAATAGCGTTGGGACTCCAATGACTAAGCAAGCAACGAACCAGGCTACAAAAATCAAAATCAAATGTCATTAATTCAAATTAGGCTGAGAATCAGCACTTTTTGAACGTATAAATCACATAAAACAGTCCCCCCAAAACGCCCACCTTTCACCACTTCCTAGTGCTTTAGCTGGGAAGAAGAAGTGGCGGAACAAACTCCCCAGCAGCACTGCTGTCTGTTCAGTTAGAAGAACTGGATTCTATACAGTAATAAGTAATTAACATTACGAAACACAAAAATATTAAAATTATTTTCCATATGTCAGCTAGCACACGCCAATATTTAAAACTATACTCAAGCAGAAATAAATAATAAAAACAAAAAACGCAAACAGAACTTAATACATAATAAAAAGCCTCCTGGCATAAAGGGCGTGCCCGCTTACATATGCAATGCTGCATTATGTGTATATGTATATAGCTGTAACTTGTAGCCACAAATGATAAACTAGGACCTTCGAAGTAAAATAAATAAACATTAATTACTAATAACAATAACAAAAACATAGACAGCAAGATGACCTGTCACCACAAGCAGCACCCGTTCACGAGCATAACGCAAAGATCAGCCATTACCCCCCTCGCCATATTTGAGGGAAGGAGGCAACCCGACCCCCGACGCTACCGCAAGCATTGACATCTAAGGGAGCATGACGAACTTGCTGCTGGTTGCTCAAAAGAATAATATGATGAACTGTCGAGGTCGCTAGCTAACCATATATTGCAATACAACTTATTAAAAAACATTGAAATTAGTACATTATGTCAATAATAAATAAAAATTAAATTAAACTAAATTGACTAATATACTCAAATAAAATAAACAATTATATGAACTCGTATAACTTGTCAGTAGGTAAGCTAATTTTGGAGAAAGAACATAAACATTGTCTTGAGTTTATCACAGCGGCCAACTATTTTTATCGTTTAAGTAATCGTTGATTGAATAGTATGCCTTTGAACAAAGGTTGGATTTTACTTTAGCTTTAAACGCATTAAAAGGCAATTCTAACAAAGAAGAGGGAAGCTTATTATAAAAGTTTATACCAAGCCCAACAAATGAGTTATGGACCTTATGAAGCCGGTGAAAGGGAGCACGTAGTTTCTCCTTGTTTCCAGTGTTAATATTATGAATATCACTGTTTTTTGTGTATAAGTGTATATTTTGCCTAATATATAAGATGTTGGCGAAGATGAATTGTGAGGCCACCGTGAGAATACCAATCTCTTTAAAAAAATCTCTCAGAGTAACTCTAGCACCTAGCTGGTAAATTGCTACGAAACTTGCTTGCTATCTATTATACGTAGTAGGTTGCATATCTCCAATTTCATTACTCAATTTGTACATAAACTGCGCACGTCAACCACACAATCAGATATTTTCTGTGGAGCGCAGCCGGAAATCATCTCAATGTATTAATATTCACACATTACGTATATAGCTGCAAATACGACCCGACTCTATTGAACCAGTCGTATATCACTCATGTACAATCACCAAGATCTTTAATAATAATAATTATTATAATGCAGCGCATGAGATGGACTCAGTCTATGAACGAGAACGTCATGCGCGCATATTACAGCATTGCGATTCTGTAACCATCTCACCGTGAAAACTTAGGTGAAGTGAGCATGGAGTGAGCTGTCAGTGTCATCCCACTGATGCTAGGGATTGACCAAGCATTACACTTACAATCATAATCGAGATTTTAATAATATTTTTTATCAAAATTGTATTGATCATTTTCTATTATTTCAAAGCTAGTATGTAGCTAAGTGGCTAAACAAAACTATTTTGATGGTTTTAAAATAAAATAGCAAAACAGAAATTCAGTTAGAAAGTCAATGCTGTTTTTTTTTTGTTTGCCTTAGGCGCGAGTGCGGCACGCACGGAACTGTAAATAAAATATAAAACATACAAGTTGAAGACCGCTACAAAAATAGAAACGCGTAAGTATCGACATTGTTTGTAATTATGAACTAAGCGGGCTCGATCATTTTTCCATTCATACAAGGAGTAACTTTGTCGACTTATGCAGAAAAGCATAACAATTAAGAGTAGGTACTTACCTATGTAGGATATAAGAGCGAGCAAAGCGAGGTTGATAATGTAAGCACCCCGCCTAGGGCCGATTAGATTTTCGGAAATATGAGTTTCGGTACTTTGTTGAATAATCCACAAAAGCTCTAGAATTGAGAGGAAAATTTCAGGACCTCGCCTCGAATACCTACGTTAAGTGCTTTAATATTCTGTGAGGCGTTTTCGCATATTTTTTTAGTTCCGAATGTCTTACACCTATATTTGATTTTGAAGCCATGAGAGTGCAAGTGCGCCGTCTTGCACCCCGCTCCCGGCGCCCATGTTAAATGATTATGTAAACGCAATCCCATGACCCAATCGCGACTGTGGCTCGAGTCGAGTAAAGACTGTGCTACGTTGTTCAGGCTTGTTACTAACCCAAATCTATACCGACACTTTCGAATAGCGACTCCCGCAGCGCCGACACGGGCTCACTTGACTTCGCTGGCGTGCTGTTGCCGTGGCAACGAGAATCGCGTGGCCGTGAAGTGATCACGCCGCGCAAGCGCGTTAGACGCTATCTTCGCTGGCGTGATGTTGCCGTGGCAACGAGTATAGCGTCATCGTGATGTGATCACGCCGCGCAAGCGCGTTAGACGCTGTCATTAGTAGGTAGACGTACCACGAGTTTCTTTTTCGTTATTGCAATGACAACCACGTCCCTAAGTCTGTTCGTATTCGAATTACGAGACAATAATTAGTACCTACCTATTTATTTCAATGCTTTTAGATTGTCAATTCCAATCATTTTTTGAATGTCAGTATTATTATGTACATACCTAAATTTTGTTTTCAACAAATGGATATTACTTGAGAGGTGAGATTGAATAACTTCGAAGAAAGTTTTCAGTGATTGGTGTATTGTTCCTTTACATAATATTACATATACACGTAAATAGCACATGTATCCCGTCATCTAGATAAACCACAGTGCAAGATACTAACCAAATATAATCATAAATATTCAGGCATATCATCTAGGTAAGGGGTGCTACACAAATTGCTTCTCTCTGGCCAACAAGAAATTAAAATTATTTTAATTATTCATGTATTTGTTTCTATATTCTATGTATATTATCATTGTATGCATGTTTATTTTAAGGCGATAATATAATGCAAGTACCTATGTGTAGGTTACTATAGTCTAATTTAAGTCTTCCTTACTATTTTACACACCGTGCCTACGTTTCTCATCCTCAAGCCGTCGGAACAAGTTGCAATGACGGTTCCGCAGGTGTACTGAACGACTATTTTTAATATAGTTGCGAAAAAATTAAGCATTTTAATAAAATAATAAAAACACAATAAAAATGGCGCCAACCGTACAATATAAGCAGAGTTTTTTTTTCTTCACCCATTTTGGTAGGCAAAGGGAACTATCCATACAGTTTAGTCTCCAGTATATTTTTTTTATTGATATGAAATGAAAATGAACCTAACTCATTCAATTAAATCTGATATTGAAATAAATTAGTAGCTTCTTTTTAGAAATATACGTATTTGTATGAATCACAAAAACTCTTTAGTAAAAACTTCATGGTTGGTTTTTCTTTTTAATAGACATTATTTTGACAGTTGGGAAAGAGACGCACGAGTTCGGGAAAGGTAAAAAAAAACACTATTATGTAATAGCCCACATCCCGAACGCTATACGTCCCTGCAATACACCACTTTTTGAGCAACTGTATAAAAAAATATATTACCTAGCTAATTTACAGCTGTAGGTAGATAAAACTTAATTTGTGTTTGTTAAAATAATCGTTTATCTGCAATATACACAGGGTGGCAGGGCCACCGAGGCACCGCTGTAAGTTCTATAAAATCTGTGTATAATATTATCATAGAGAGAAAAGACCCGTGTTTAAAAAGAGCGCCCAACGGAATTTAAAACATTGGCAGCACTTGGTCCTAGTTCCAAAAATAACTGCATAATGCTCTAAATAAATAATTTAATGTTTGAATTTAGTACCCCTTTTGACTTAGTTTGTCAATGACAAGTTTATTTAATTATTAATTTTCAAATCATCCTTTATAGATCCGATATAGATTGCTAAACTTCACGATCTGTGGTGGAAATGAGAGTCTATGGAACGCATCGGCAAAAAAAAAAAAAATTAATAGTGTCCAAGTTTTATCTACAGCTGTAAATAGCAAATATTTTTTTTCGTTCTAATATAATCCGTTGGTCAGCCTGTAAACATAGTTTTTCCCGTTTCTGCACGGAACGCAACTTGAGCGGAATTTATTGAAACAATAATTCAACCGTGTACTCTATGGTAGGAAAACCATAGGCAACTTACGAACTATCAAATTTTGGCGGTTTTCGCAGTTTGATTTGAGACTTTTCAGTGTTCTGTTTCCCACTGATAAAGTTTTGTTTTGTGGTTTTGTTGCTGATCGAGTAAAGTTTGCGTCGATTAATATCCGTTCGTATTTTCTCAGTGGTTTTAAAGTGTATTATTTTGCATTGGTGGTGCAAGATGTACATCAAGTGTTATAGAACATTGCGTTCTTACGAAGGATCTAAATGCAGACGTTTCCTGTTAGTGAGATGGACGCAAAAAGTGGCTCCGCCTGAGCATTAACAGTGATTAAGCGCTCAAGATCTTCACAAACTATGTGTGTGCCAGAAACACTTTGAAAAAGATACATCAATGAGAAGTATTGGCTCAAAGTTGCTCTTATACTTCACTGTGTTCGGCCGAGGACATTACCGTAGGGATAGTCATAAAAGTTTACGAAGGTTCGTAATTACCAATAATTACCTGCTAATCTTGTAAAATGAGTACCTATATTTCATACCAATCCAATTCACTATAGTTTTCCTTGCCAGCAATTCTTTTTATTTGAGCTTTTAACAGGCTGTCCAACTTTATTACTAAATACCTAGCTAAGACATAATGGAAATTTTTATTAGTGGAAAACCTTATTGATCACCACTCATCACTACATATTATTATATAATATGTAAAACGAGTCTTTCAACCTAGTTTAAAGAATACTAATGTACCTATATCCTTACATTTCTTTTTTCAGATGTTTGTCAGAATAAAATTGTGATCTTATTTACTATTCTCGGAAAATGAAATATGATGACCATGTTATGCCCGTCTGCCTGGTAAGAATGATATTTTAATTAAGTATTTAAATTCTTTTTAATAATCACGTGAATAATAGCTGCTGATTAATACAAAAAAATAAAGTTTTTTTGTTTATTTCTCCATACACACAAGGGTATTTTTTAAATAATTTAAAATACAAATATGTTTTCCAGATACCTGATTTGCAAAGCCTTTGTTATGAGAAAATTGTGCTCAAGGTCTTCAGGTCCCGAACTAGGCAGAGCCTGTACTACGGTAACTCGATGACTGATATACATACCTACTTATATACATAACACCCAGACACAGGTCAAACAGACATGTTCATGCACACAAATGTTGGACTTGTCCGGGGATCATACCCGGGACCAGCGGCTCAGAAGGCAGGATCGCTACCAACCAATTTAGTAATATGTACTATTGTCTGTCTTCAGCTAGTGGGAGCGTGCAGCCCACACACATATGCGGCGACCCTCCATCCCGGCGTGCATCAAGATGTTGAACCTCGGGAAGCAGCAGACTCACTAGAAGAAAATGCATTAGCAATTTTTTTTATGTGATACAAATGAATAAATTTTATTTATTTCTTTATTATTTATGTAAGTACACTAAACACTTAATAAAGTAAAATACATATAGATAGAAGAGCACAAAGGAACTGCACAAATCATTAGAAATTTCATGGAGAGAGTTGGAGGATGAGAAACGTAGGCACGGTGTGTAAAATAGTAAGGAAGACTTAAATTAGACTATAGTAACCTACACATAGGTACTTGCATTATATTATCGCCTTAAAATAAACATGCATACAATGATAATATACATAGAATATAGAAACAAATACATGAATAATTAAAATAATTTTAATTTCTTGTTGGCCAGAGAGAAGCAATTGGTGTAGCACCCCTTACCTAGATGATATGCCTGAATATTTATGTTTATATTTGGTTAGTATCTTGCACTGTGGTTTATCTAGATGACGGGATACATGTGCTATTTACGTGTATATGTAATATTATGTAAAGGAACAATACACCAATCACTGAAAACTTTCTTCGAAGTTATTCAATCTCACCTTCAAGTAATATCCATTTGTTGAAAACAAAATTTAGGTATGTACATAATAATACTGACATTCAAAAAATGATTGGAATTGACAATCTAAAAGCATTGAAATAAATAGGTAGGTACTAATTATTGTCTCGTAATTCGAATACGAACAGACTTAGGGACGTGGTTGTCATTGCAATAACGAAAAAGAAACTCGTGGTACGTCTACCTACTAATGACAGCGTCTAACTGCCCATTCACGACTTCGGTCTTAGCGGCGAGCGGCGCGGCAGGCGGGGCGGCGGCGGCAAGCGGTGCGTTTTACACGCCACGTATCCTCAGAAGCGGCTAGCGGCAGCGGCCGAGGTGGACGTATTTAGGTAGTCAGAACGTGCTCAAAATTATGGCGTTATCAAAATTATCCCTTCTGTGTTTAGAAAGCAGTATATTTTTTTACATTATTTAAACATACTAGAACTATGTATAATTATTGTCTCTGTAAGTACCTACTTACAGAGAGTCACTTTCGATATCCGTGGTCACTTGTCAACTACCTACGTTACTCAAACATACCGGTAGTTTCGTCTGTAGGTACCTACCGCCAATATATTGGTAGCTTCGTTTGTAAGTACCTAGGACTATGTACTATGTTTTTGTGTTATCAATTTAAATTAAACTTACCATCATCGTCTGAAGGTACCAACAGACAATATAATTATGGTAGCTTCGTTTGTAAGTACCTAGGTACTATGTTTTTATGTTATCAATTTAAATTAAACTTACCATCATATTCCGGAAAACATTGTTTTATTTCTTCCCACAACCTTTTTATAACGTTTTTGTATTTGTGTTGGGGATGTTTTGACATCCATATAGGGGGTCGATTTAAAATTTCAGTTATAAACGCCTCGGTATCCATTACCGCCACAAAATCGTCGAAAATGTTTTGTTTATAAGTTCGCCGCCGAGTCCGTCACACCTACACCGCTATCCGCGCCGCTCTGTTTCGTGGCGTCGCACTCATTCGCTTGTACTTTTGATCTCGCCGCTCCCCGCACCGCGCGCCGCTGCAGCGATTCGCTCCGACAAAACCGCGCGCGTTTTTGCTATGAGCGGCGACTCGTGGCGTGCTTCAAACATTTTCATACTTTTGTTCTTACCGCTCGCCGCCCCGCGCTTAGCCGCCGCTCACCGCGGCAAGGTCGTGAATGGGCCGTAACGCGCTAGCGCGGCGTGATCACATCACGACGACGCTATACTCGTTGCCACGGCAACATCACGCCAGCGAAGATAGCGTCTAACGCGCTTGCGCGGCGTGATCACTTCACGGCCACGCGATTCTCGTTGCCACGGCAACAGCACGCCAGCGAAGTCAAGTGAGCCCGTGTCGGCACTGCGGGAGTCTCTGTTTAGCTATTAAATTTTAGTATTGACGATGATAATCTGATGGATATTCTTTTATTATTGGCAACGACAGGTTAAGTAGCCGGTACAAAGAAAAAAAGCGCGGGAACAATAATCTAGTGAGATGAATGCGAGATGCGTCACCGGCGCACGGCGGCGCCGCGCGCCGCTCGGCCGCCCGATAATGTAAACAAAGCATTTTTACGACTTAGGTTTCGTTGAATGGTGCTAACACTTGTGTTTTTTGTTATGGTAAGGAACGGGGCTTTAAGATAGCGGAGTTTCGTTTGAAATAGGATAGTATTTACGTAAACACTACGTACGATACGTACGTACGATAGTATTTACGTAACTTTTTTTTCAAATAAATGGTTATAGTTCGAAAAAACGAGCGTTGACCTATATTGTTTAAGGTTTTAAATACATTATGTGTATATACTTAACGCAAAACACTAATAAAACCACATAGCATTAGTACAATATGTACTATTTACGAGCGTCCAAAGTTGAAAAAATTTGCCGACGGCAAAAAAATAACAATGGCCGCCAAGACAATGGAAACAAAATGTTGTTTTATAAATATAAATCTGATACGTAGAATAAAAATATTGGTTCCTGTGGAAAGCTTATTTAATGCTTCAACTTTGTTATAAAAGTAGTGGTATTAGAATAACACACTGTACTAAAATAAGGATCTGAAAACACATACACGTAATAACAATAAACATGAATCGGTCAGCGCCGGTTGTGGAATAAAACCGAAATTACGTAATATTTTTTCACTCACCGACATTGAAATCCTGCAGTAATTCACTTCACTATAATATTTATCACACACTTAAACAGACCATAGCACTTCAAACACTTGAAAACCCACTTAAAACACAAATTATATAACATGTAAACAAAACACGCGCGAGTCCGTAGGTCACTGACAAGACGCCATATTTTTTTAATTATTTGATTTTTTTGGTTGAACGCTTGTAGTGTTGTCATACATTTGAATACGCGGCTTTTAAGCACGAAATCGACTAAGCAATCGGATACAGTGTGCCAAAGATCTTTTAAAAATGAAAAATTGAATAAAGTTTATCGGATTTCGATTAATTAAAAGGTTACTTAGGTGAGAGCAAACATGCGGCGCCACTTTCTATGCGGCTACTTTTTATGCCTCTAGCGTTCTAGCGGGTAGACTTCTATCTATTGGACGTTGGTAAATAAGTAGGTACCTACCTACGTAGTAGGTAAGTAAGTAAAAAAACTCCATGTGATATTGCCAGTGACTAACGCGCAAGCGCGGCGTGTTCGTGATCACATCACCCGAATCTTAAAACTACCGGCCGCGGCGAGGTGAAGTTAGCGCTATTCGCAAGTGTCGGTATAGATTTGGGTTAGTAACAAGCCTGAACAACGTAGCACAGTCTTTACTCGACTCGAGCCACACTGCCACAGTCGCGATTGGGTCATGGGATTGCGTTTACATAATCATTTAACATGGGCGCCGGGAGCGGGGTGCAAGACGGCGCACTTGCACTCTCCTGGCTTCAAAATCAAATATAGGTGTAAGACATTCGGAACTATTAAACATTATTACTATTCGGGATTATTTAATCCTAAATTATCATTATAAATTGCACCTACCACTGTTTGTCTCTGCATCACCCAAAGGTTGACTGGTAGAAAATGCCTATGGCATTAAGTCCGCCTCTGTACATTTGTGTGCTTAAAGTGTTAAATAAAATAAACTAAAAAAATATGCGAAAACGCCTCACAGAATATTAAAGCACTTAACGTAGGTATTCGAGGCGAGGTCCTGAAATTTTCCTCTCAATTCTAGAGCTTTTGTGGATTATTCAACAAAGTACCGAAACTCCTATTTCCGAAAATCTAATCGGCCCTAGGCGGGGTGCTTACATTATCAAGCTCGCTTTGCTCGCTCTTATATCCTACATAGGTAAGTACCTACTCTTAATTGTTATGCTTTTCTGCATAAGTCGACAAAGTTACTCCTTGTATGAATGGAAAAATGATCGAGCCCGCTTAGTTCATAATTATAAACAATGTCGATACTTACGCGTTTCTATTTTTGTAGCGGTCTTCAACTTGTATGTTTTATATTTTATTTACAGGTCCGTGCGTGGCGCACTCGCGCCTAAGGCAAACAAAAAAAAAACAGCATTGACTTTCTAACTGAATTTCTGTTTTGCTATTTTATTTTAAAACCATCAAAATAGTTTTGTTTAGCCACTTAGCTACATACTAGCTTTGAAATAATAATTATAAAATGATCAATACAATTTTGATAAAAAATATTATTAAAATCTCGATTATGATTGTAAGTGTAATGCTTGGTCAATCCCTAGCATCAGTGGGATGACACTGACAGCTCACTCCACGCTCACTTCACCTAAGTATTCACGGTGAGATTTTAACAGAATCGACCGGCAGGTCTACAGAAGGGGGAACTAACCTCACTGCGTACCGTGATAGAATGCTGTCTCTGTTTCAGGAACTAGAACCAACCGTCAACGTCTCGGTGCAGCGACTATCGGATCAGGTGCGCGACATCCAACGCAATCATAGGTTGGACAATGCTGCACTTGATAGGCTGCGCTCAGAGCTGAGCAACCGTGTCGTCTCGACTCCGACACAGACCGCGGTACAAGCTTCAACCATTGATGCAATTCCACCGCGGTCCCATCATGGTGTTGAAGAGGACGATGATAGGGTTGCCACAGTAAGTAGCCAGTGCAACGCCCGATTGAGGAGCGCACTGGAGGATGCGTTTCGCGAGTATGTATCCACTTCGATCGAACTAAGACCCCGATTACCACGCTTACCTATGCATAAAAAAAAACAAAAAAAAAAAAAAATAGGGCGCTGGTGTGTGCCCTGGACTCGCAACTTAAAAATGTGTTCGAGAACAGCAAGGACCTTGTTGATACACACTCGATCCTGTATTGCGCGGCTGTTGCGGCATGTCGTTTAGCTAACGTCAAGTTTCCCAACTGTGATGGAGTTACTCGACCAAAACCAGCTGTAGCAGCCTGGCAGTGCAGGGTACATACCGGCAAACTATACTGCATCAGGGTAGGCAATACACGACCACGAGTGATGCGCTTTGTAAGGAGGGCATTCTCGGGGACTGGAATCAGCCCTCGAGAATACATGTCCCGTGTCACAGAGCGCATCGACTTCCTGAAGCAGAAAATTTGTGCATGGGCGAACCGTATTCGGCGGTATAAGCGACGGGCTGATCGATACACGCAAAATCGCATGTTCCAGAGCAACGAGAGGTGGGTGTACAGAGCTTGGGAGCAACCTGAACAAAATGTGACAGACGTGTGCCGCCCAGATGATGCCGCCACGAGAACATTCTGGTGCAATATCTTGTCGGTACCCGTCTGTCACACTGAGGCTGGCTGGTTACGAGTGATCGAGCAAGTGTGTGAAACTATACCAGAAATGGCAGCAGTCCTAATTACGCCATTAGACGTTGCCAGAGCGGTCCGTCCGTTACCGAACTGGAAATCTCCGGGACCGGACCTGTATGGGATACCGGATGGATTGCACAACTTTTGGTTAAAATGGCTAATGTGTGAACTAACACAATATTTACCTGGCATTTCAGTTCCAGTCATCCTTAGAGTCTGTGTCGCTACCGCAGTTTCTAACAACAGGCGTTACCCACGTGCTCTATAAGTCAGGTAGTCCCACGAAATCCAAGAATTATAGACCGATCACGTGTTTGTCGACGGTCTATAAACTTCTTACATCCATTCTGAGAGCGAAGATTAATATGCACATTGACAGTAACATGATTATGTCTGCCTCTCAAAATGGATGATGAAACGGGTCCCGCGGTACTAAGGAGCTACTCCTCATTGACATTGACCGAACTCGACGCCCTGGATAGGAGGGTCCGTACACTACTGACCGCAAATCGAATGCATCACCCACGTTCTTCGGTGATGAGACTGTACATCCCGCGGAAGTGCGGGAGTCGAGGCTTTTTAAATGCGAAGACCCTCCACAACCGCGAGGTCTGCAGTCTCAGGGAATATTTTTTTAAAGCTGAAATGGGTATGCACCGTGATGTGGTCGCAGTAGACAAGAGACTCACCCCGCTCTCCAAGGCTAAAGAGAACTGGCGCAAACCTGTAGTGCTTACTACCAATGACCGCAAGGAGGTATGGCAAAGCAAGGAGCTTCACGGGCGCTTCTACCGGCCCTTCATCAGCCCGGTGTAGACTTCTTAGCGTCTGTATCCTGGCTACGTTTTGGTGACCTTTTCGGGGAAACTGAGCAATTATGGACGAAGTTATCTTAACGAATAACTACCGGAGACATATTATGAAAGACGGGACGGTTGACGTGTGTCGGGCATGCCACCGTCCAGGTGAATCTATCAGACATATTATCTCTGGTTGTTCTCGTCTGGCTAACGGCGAGTACTTGCACAGGCATAACCAAGTAGCCAGGATTATTCACAGCAACTTGCTTTAAAATATAAACTTGTGGATACCGAGGTACCGTATCACAAGTATGCGCCCGACCCAGTTCCCGAAAAAGACCAAGTCACGTGGTATTGGGATCGATCTATCATTACTGACAGGATTATGGTCGCCAATAAGCCTGATATAGTGGTGATAGAATGATTAGCGCGCCGCACAATAATTATCGATGTTACCATTCCAATGACGAGAACCTCGTGAAAGCTGAGAAGGAAAAACAATTTAAATATCTCGACTTAGCACACGAGGTTGTTGACATGTGGAATGTGAGCTCGGCTGTCATTATACCGATTGTCGTATCGGCCAATGGCCTGATGACCGAAAGCCTCGATCAACATCTTTCGAGGTTCTCGTTAGGCGGTTGGATCAAGGGCCTGATTCAGAAGGCAGTACTCCTCGATACGGCTCGTATCGTGAGAAGTTTCCTGTCTCTGGAGCCCTAACCACCGGTAGCTTGGACTGCTCCTGATACCGGCGGACTACTATTTTTATATTTTTAAATGTTTTTTATAAAATTATTTAAAAATGTATTTATATGTAAGAAAACAAATCAACGGAATAATAATAATAATCCTTTATTTCATTTATTTAATATGTACAGATGTACAGATCACACAATCAGGAACAACCCATCGATTCAATCAGAAAGTTTATAGGTAGGTAACTACATTTTTTTGATTCAATAAACAATTTATCCGTTTCATAATAAAAAGATTTGTAGCAAAAAAAAACTTCAGGACCGCGCCACGGCAGCAATGAATGGAATTTCAAAATATTTCCCTGTCTCCTTTTGAGATACCGTAGCGGAAAAATAAATCGGAATAAGAGAGAGTTTTTATGAAGAATTTAATAAAACAGCAAAATTATAAATGGTGGTCGATAAACGTGAGCAGTCAGCAACAGGTTTCTCTTCGACTATTGCAATTTATCGAACAATAATTAGTCGATCGTTCACTAATCACGTTACGACTACGATTTGTTCCGTCCATCCCTTGCTGACGATGTTTGCATCACGCTTCCGATCATAAAAAGCAATTTGTTGATAACATACGCTTTTGTATCGAGATAATATGACATTATTTATTTATAACTTTAAGCACACAGATTTGCAGTGGCGGACTTAATGCCATAGGCATTTTCTACCCGTCAACCTTTGTTTGATGCAGAGACAAACAGTGGTAGGTAGGTGCAATTTATAATGAAAACTGAAGAACAAATATTTTTAAATACGCATAAACCTATTAAAACTATAAATATAATATATATACCTAATTATAATATAAATATCAGCATAAATAAATATACGAATATACTAAAAACAAATAAGACAAACAATGAGAAAATGATAAATGATTTTATTTCTGTAAGTAGGTTTGAACAAACACTTTTACACGTCAATCGCATTTTAAAAACTAGATGAGGTCGGCATTTCCTATCTGACTACTCTGAGAAAAAAGGCCGAAACAAATTCAGAGGTCACAGGCTCTTTTAAAGCCCAGACAAAATCATGGTCAGATCATGTGAAGGCTATGTAGATCGGTGTCTGAAATGGTTTTTTGAGGAAAGAACCACACAGATTGAGTGGACCTGTCCAGTCAGTGCACGCATTTGTCAGTAACCGTGCAGCTCAACTCAGAACTTAAGGAGCTCAACGATTCGACGAACAATACCAAAGAAAGGACATTTGGGTAGGCCGCATCAGCTACTCAAACTGCCAGAACATGATTAAAACTGGAACAAAAACACACATAGTCCTCACATTCACAATAATTTAAAATAATATAATACTTTATACAGTAAATATTAGTGTCATTGTATATGTACATAAGTATATATACTTATAGCAAAGATTAAAAGTAAAAATAGTCAGCGAAGTAAAATAAATTAACATTGCCTGTGCTTTATTGGAGCAACTCAATCCCAAGCCCTCAAGTCCTCAATATAGTCTTTGACAGTATAATAGGCATTCTGGCATAGCTTCCTTTTTGTAAAAGATTTGAATTTATTAAGGCTTAGGTCTTGAATGTGGCTAGGAAGCTTATTATAAAAACGTATACATTGGCATCTAAACGAGCCACCTATTTTCTTGAGCCTGGTACGAGTAGTAACAACAAATTTGGGTTTGTTCCTAGTATTTATACTAAGGATATCACTGAACTTTTTAAACAGATTAATATTTTTATGTGCATACCAAAGATTTTCATAAATATACCGACAAGGCACCGTCATTATAATAATATTAATCCCTTTAAATTTGTCTCTGAGGGAGTGTCTGGGACTTAATTAATAAATTGAATGAATTGCCCTTTTTTGTAAAACAAAAATCGTCTGAATATCGGCGGCATTTCCCCACAACAGAATACCGTACGACATTACACTATGAAAATAACTAAAGTATACTAAACGGGCTGTCTCTAAATCAGTTAAACCACGAATTTTCCTAACGGCGTATGCTGCAGAGCTAAGATTCTTTGACAATTTATCTATATGGGGGCCCCATTGAAGTTTGGCATCCAAAGTTATGCCTAAGAATACTGTGGTATTTTCGGGTTTCAACTCTTCACCCTTTATGAGAACACTTGTTTCTACTTGTCTAACATGAGGTATCGTAAACTTAATACATTTCGTTTTTTTCTCGTTAAGAAGAAGGTTATTAACATTAAACCAGTTAGCTACTTTTTCGAGGGCACTATTTACATTGTCAATAACCAGCTGCTGACGTTTGAGTTTAAATAAAAGTGAAGTGTCGTCTGCAAACAGCACTATATCATGTTTATCCTTTATAAGGTAAGGCAAACATAACCGTTGTTATGATACTGCCAGTTTGTTGTGAATGTGCTCGCGAACTCCTTTAAAGGATAATCGGTATTCCACAGAGAGATAGACTGAATGAAGAAGGAAGAAGAAATTAAAAGAGTGTTCCATGGAGTTTCTTGTCCGTTTTTCTCCATAGGTACCTACTACGCTTTGGAATGGGCAACTAGCTTCATATTTCTGACTGACCGACCACTTGACAATTTAAAAGTGCCTGTAAATGGTTTAATTGAAATAAATGCTTCGAGTTTGAGTTTGAAGAGTGGATTAAATCTGTGCGGTGAGTGGGACATTGTGTGATGAGGTTGGCGCAAATGTACTGAAAGTGGGCCGCTAGATAACTAGTGGAAGAGGGAGAATTGAGAAATAAAAACAAGGTGGTCAGCGCCCTATGTGCAACCAATTTGGAAGCGACCGATGCGAAAAGACGTGATCATATTTACGCAGATTGAAAACGAATCGAATGTAGTTATTGAGAAGACGGTGAAGTTTGTCGAGGAGATCTGCATTCAGGTCATTGTAGCACATATCACCATAATCGGTGATAGGGAAAATTAAGGACTGCACAAGCACTGTCTTCATACTCGATTGTAATAAACTTTCAATCGGTACAGAGCCCGCGCTGTTCCGATAGGTAACCTTTTAGTTTACCTTAACGACTTGAGTACGCCAGTTTAGGATACTATCAATGTGCAAGGCTAGGTCGTTCACGTCACTGAAAAGAAATGATCGTACCATTAAAGATAACTGATGGCAAGCCTTGACCATCCACCTTGCTAATACTTCAAAGACTTCCAATGATGATCGCCTGACACTTCGAAGGGTTTAAAGCTACACCAAATCTATCAGCCTGGCCCAGACCAGGTTTTTATTTTTTATGGCCTATTTAATTTGTCGATAGCATCAACCATCCCTTGTCTGTACAACTACTGATATAGACACGTGGGTCACACTGAACATTTCAGAAAATAAAAACGGTCTCCGTTCCTTTGAGCACCATCGCATGCGATGAATCCATTGACTGAAGCAGCCCACTCTTCTTTAGGGACTTCGTCCACGCCTTTTTCATACGCAGCCACGGCATCTTCAGGGTTAATAAAACGAATTCCTCTAACTTTATTTTTTACTTTTAGAAATAAATAAAATCACAAGGTGCCAGGTCAGGGCTGTAAGGAATATACAACACACTAGGAACACTAGGGACACTAAGAATAGACACTTTCGATGGACAAATATTCGATAGTCCGTCTGGTGGAGTGACCTGGAGCATTGTCGTGGTGGAGCAGGATCTGCTTGGGCGCTGCTTTCTAACATTTTCCAGGACAACTGGTAAACAATGACTGACATACCAATCTGCAGTAACAGTCTTTTTATCTTCTAGGACCATTTTTGCAAAATTACTCGTCCGTCCAAAGAATGAGGCAATTATCTTTTTACCTTGAATTCTGCCCTTCTTTATTTTGTCAGCAAATCAAATGGAAACATCCATTATGCAGATTGTCTTTTGGTTTCGGGTACATAACAATATATCCTGATTTAATCACCTGTGACGATGCCGTTATACTTTTCAATCATTGTGCGGCACCTATCCAAACGGCGGCGTTTTTGATCTTCCGTCAAATTATGAGGTATCCATCTAGTACAAAACTTTCTGACGCCTAAATGTTCATGTAAGACTTTTTGTACTTAACTCATATCGATGCCTAAAGGTCCCCGAATCTGATGATATGTCATTCTTCTATCAGCTTCTATCAGTAGCCGCACAGCACTTACGTTATCTTCAGTAGTCGCCTTCTTGCGAATCATCTGTGAGTTTGCTTCAACTACGTTGAAACTCATCAAACCAGTTGTAAACAGTAGTACGAGATGGGGCTTTGTCGTGAAATGCTAATCGAAATCTATCGTGAGATTGTCGTTGAGTAAGACTGCAACGAAAGTCGTAATAAATCATTGAACGAAAATTTTCTCTAGTCGAATCCATTTCGACGCATGACAGACACTTTTTAAATTGCCGCCAATTTATAAAAACAAATGACATGTGAATTCATTACACATCTACAGATTCCCAAGGAGTTCCTATTAGAAATTTAATTATTCTAAAAACTTTCAGCGTGACCCCCGTAGGTAAGTATTACTGGTATAAATTCGATTTAAAAGAGTACTGGAACATGATAAGTTACACCATGATTATAAATCAATTCCTAACTGCCCACTGCTGAATATTTACCTCTCGCATAGACCGCTATAACGAGCTGTCTTTGGAGGATTGCCATAATAACACCATGCTTGAAAGGCTGGATTATCTCAATATATTTTGCCTTAGTAGCCTCTTACGCCACCCATGGGAGGTAAATGGGACGTCTCATCATAAGTCAAACAAAGCGGTGAGTTTGTCACACGTTACGAGAAAGAAAAGTAGACTTAAATGATTTGTGCAGAATTTTACTACAATAAACTCATATCTTCAGAGTTTCAGCAACAAATTAAATACATGTTGGGCGGCTTCGCATGGTAACTCAACTTCATAAAACCACTAAAATACAACATTTTACACAACATTACATCCTAACAACATCAACAACAACACCGACAACATTCCAACCAACATTTTATATTTACTCTAAAAGTGATAGCACTTGGCGGTGGCTGAAGACATTTGGACGAGTCGCTTCAACGTCCGCCACTTCTTCACAACACTTGCGCTAAGCACTTCAAATCTGCATAAAACTGAATTTTAACTGCTAAAAAGTCTACGAATATATTTTTATATGGATGAACCGCAAAGTAGTAATGCGGCAAACTCTGGAATTATTTTGAGCTAAAATATTATAATTAAAAATTCTTTCACGTTGAAACTTTCAAATGCCTCTATGAACCGTTGAAATGTGCTCAAGTTGAACTTTAAGCGCCTCTGTTATTAGTCGCTGAATACTTTGGCTGTCCATGTCTATGGATATTATCACGATCGTTTTCTTTATCCTAGTGAGCCGGATTACCAACATTAATAAAATTATGTAAGTGTTTCGGCTACAAGAAACTGCATAAACTTTTGTTCGAATCAACCAAATTCGCTTTCAAACTGTGGTAAAATTGTAAAGTACAATGCAAATCGATTCATGTCTGCACTATGATAGCATTATATTAGATATCAATAATAATGGCATAATTGTATTTATGTATTTGTAGGGTATACACATTATCATTTAGTTTATTTATTTATATTATAAACTTACACAACACTTTCTTATTCAAACACAAACATAATATTTATTTATATATGTATGTCACTTTACATATTCACCGGCATTCGGTTGATGACGGGCCATCGCATGGGTACACACTGGACGCGCGCACACCTTTCGACATCATTGTGACGTAGCCGGCGGGCACCGAGGTGGGAGTGTACGAAGCGATGGTCCGTTCAACCTTGCGGCGACCTTTAAACGTTGTTAGCCCACGCGGTACTCATGCGCCTCATCGCGTGACGCTTTGTTTCGCCTATTGTATTGTCATTGTTGTGTCGTGACTGTAGTGACTGTGTGTTCCTGTGTTATATCTAGACTATCTCAATTCTCCTTCTTACTATTTCCTGTGTGTGTGTGAGCCAATATACCGTGACTTTTATTAATTTGCCTGCTACACACCCCTACACATACTCGTAACTATATTTATATTCTAAGTGAACTTGTAATTTTTAAGGATCATCTAAAATAAAACCACTTTCAGTTCTAGGAACTCGAATCTTAGGACTACTAAAACATATCCAACAGGAGTTTCAAAGTTCAAACTAGAAATTTTTTAGACTTTAGTACTTATACGGGAAATCGGAAAGCCGGGCTGTTGTATCTGATTGCTGATTCATGACCTCGTCAGCACGGGAATCCAAATAGTGGGCGTTAAACTTCAGGAAACGTTGAAATAAATACACTGTAACGTTGACGGTTCACTATTTTAATTATACAGACACTTAAATTACTCAAACAAATAAGGATTGCAGCAATAATTAGCGATTTAGAGCCAATAGGTTTGCGAGTGACCACCACGTGCAACGGCTGTCAACAGCTGAATGAATTGACACGACATTCGCCCACCATGACAGACGCAACTTCATTCGGTGTTACCCGCTCTTAATTAAAATTACCATTTAGTCGAATTCAAATCGATTAATCGTTAAAAATAACAGAATAATTACCTATTATTAAAGAAATAACAAAATAAATTACAACTCTCAAAATTAACTGATTTTCATTATTGAATAATGTCACGCGCCGTTACGGCCGTCCTGCATCTTCACACGGCCTCGGGTGAATAGTTTATCTCTTCAGTCATCATCTGTGGGCAATCATAAAACAACTAAAATAAACAACTTAAGAGGGCTTTCACATTTTTTCTTGTATTTGAGTAATATCGCAAAGAGCGATCACAGTTATCGGATAACACAAAACAATTATCAGATTACCACACAGGTTACTACCACACAGGCTATTGCCACACAGGCTGGTGCCACACAGGCTGGTGCCACACAGGCTGGTGCCACACAGGCTATTGCCACACAGGCTGGTGCCACACAGGCTGGTGCCACACAGGCTGATGCCACACAGGCTATTGCCACACAGGCTGGTGCCACACAGGCTGGTGCCACACAGGCTGGTGCCACACAGGCTGGTGCCACACAGGCTGGTGCCACACAGGCTGGTGCCACACAGGCTATTGCCACACAGGCTGGTGCCACACAGGCTGGTGCCACACAGGCTGGTGCCACACAGGCTGGTGCCACACAGGCTGGTGCCACACAGGCTGGTGCCACACAGGCTGGTGCCACACAGGCTATTGCCACACAGGCTGGTGCCACACAGGCTGGTGCCACACAGGCTATTGCCACACAGGCTGGTGCCACACAGGCTGGTGCCACACAGGCTGGTGCCACACAGGCTGGTGCCACACAGGCTATTGCCACACAGGCTGGTGCCACACAGGCTGGTGCCACACAGGCTATTGCCACACAGGCTGGTGCCACACAGGCTGGTGCCACACAGGCTGGTGCCACACAGGCTATTGCCACACAGGCTGGTGCCACACAGGCTGGTGCCACACAGGCTGGTGCCACACAGGCTGGTGCCACACAGGCTATTGCCACACAGGCTGGTGCCACACAGGCTGGTGCCACACAGGCTGGTGCCACACAGGCTGGTGCCACACAGGCTGGTGCCACACAGGCTATTGCTACACAGGCTGGTGCCACACAGGCTGGTGCCACACAGGCTGGTGCCACACAGGCTATTGCCACACAGGCTGGTGCCACACAGGCTGGTGCCATACAGGCTGGTGCCAAACAGGCTGGTGCCACACAGGCTGGTGCCACACAGGCTGGTGCCACACAGGCTATTGCCACACAGGCTGGTGCCACACAGGCTGGTGCCACACAGGCTGGTGCCACACAGGCTATTGCCACACAGGCTGGTGCCACACAGGCTGGTGCCACACAGGCTGGTGCCACACAGGCTATTGCCACACAGGCTGGTGCCACACAGGCTGGTGCCACACAGGCTGGTGCCACACAGGCTATTGCCACACAGGCTGGTGCCACACAGGCTATTGCCACACAGGCTGGTGCCACACAGGCTGGTGCCACACAGGCTGGTGCCACACAGGCTGGTGCCACACAGGCTGGTGCCACACAGGCTATTGCCACACAGGCTGGTGCCACACAGGCTGGTGCCACACAGGCTGGTGCCACACAGGCTGGTGCCACACAGGCTGGTGCCACACAGGCTGGTGCCATACAGGCTGGTGCCACACAGGCTGGTGCCAAACAGGCTGGTGCCACACAGGCTAGTGCCACACAGGCTAGTTTTTAGCTTGGTAATTATACTTACCATGGCGTCATCAGCCCATATTGTCTCAATTTGGTTGGTTGGGATCTCTAGTCCTCGACTTAACTCTAATGGAACGAAACATTCGGGCATAGCACGCACACGTTCGTGCGTGTACTTATACGTCCTATTAGAGTTAAGGGCCCGCAGTAAATACCTGTCACCATCCAACAGCTCAACAACTTTAAAAGGGTCTTTAAATTTTGGGTACTAGCTTTGTTGTAATACGCTACTATACTCGTATAGTCACTACTTTAAAATTTCTTACTTTTGCTTTATTTTTGTCAAATCTAGCTTTTTCTACAATGGCGTTTGTCTCTATTTCCTGCGCCCTAGGGCCATTAATTGAGTCATTTGCCGTAGTCTATATTGATGACGTCATAATTGCTTCAGACTCTATGGTTGAAGGCTTAGATCGCTTAAACAGGTTTTGGAAGCTTTGACAAAAGCCGGTTTTTTACTGAACCTTCAAAAGTGGGCTTTTTGAAAACTGAGATTGAATTCCTAGGATACCACGTGTCTGCTGGTAAAATTAGACCAAATCCACGTAAAATCAGAGCTTTAACAGAGCTTCCACCGCCTGAGACGGTAACACAGTTACGGCAGTTTATAGGATTACTTTAGACAGTTTATTCAAGGTTTCTCACAAAAAACTGCCCCCCTTTACCGACTCACATCCGATAAAGGAAAAGTTAGTTGGCCTCCAGCACTTGAAGTTATTAGACAGGAAATCATTAGTAAAGAAATAGGTCTATAATTCGTCACTTGCGCTGTGCTGCCTGATTTATAGACAGGGACAATTACAGCTTTTTTGAGACACTCGGGGAAATGACCTGAAGATAAACAAATGCGGAAAATATAAGTTAGTGGTCGTACCAAAATGTCCTTGAATTTTTTGATAATTTTATTCGATATGTTATCCCAGCCAACTGCACAGTCTTCTTTCAAGGTCATATTTATACTTTCTAACTCAGTCTCATCAGTATCTAGCAGCGCAAAGGATGTTAAAGCAGTGCTGCATGCTAAAGGAGTGCTCGTTAGGTTTTGGGACTGATCCAGATTTTTTTCAGCCAAACACTTTCCAACATTAACAAAGAAATTATTTGCTATGTCAGCGGATTCCAGCGGTGACGAGTGTGCTTGTAATAAACCTGAAGATGACTCATATTGTTTTGTTGTATATGTTGCGTCTTTAATATATTTCCAGATCTTTTTACTATTTGTTCCAGCCTTTTCCAATGCCAATTTGTCGTAATTTCTTTTAATTTTTTTAAGGAGATCATTGCAGAAATTTCGATATCTTTTGTACGAAAGTTGCAATATTGCATTGTCAGGATTAGATTTAGCTTTCATATGCAGTTTATCCTTATGAACATATGAATGTATATTGAATACCGTCAAGGTAAAATTATGCGGCACATTTATTTTCTATCGCGAAATCCCTTACCCTTAGCTGATGTCCAACGATCGGTCCCAAAAGTAGAGCAAAAGCGAGCCAATTTCAATGAAATCTCTGATACGTGGTTACAGGCTAAGCAGGAAAAGGATAGCGAAATAAATTCCATACTAGCTAAACTTCAGCATAATCAGCTTGAACTTGAACTTGCTAGGACTTACGAAATTAGACGAGGTTTCTGCATAGAAAGATAGAGCGTAACAGCAAAAGTATTTGGTTACCCATAGTACCAAAAGCGTTTCAGTCGTCAATTATAAATCATGTTCATGAAAGCATAATGCATTTAGGGTGGGAGAAAACGTTAGAAAGGACTTATTGTCATTATCGGTTCCCTAACATGAACAAATATGTCAGGAAGTTTGTTGAAAATTGCATCACATGTAGAGTGTCCAAATCCGATTCTGGGAAAGTTCAAGCAGAATAACACCCAATACTGAAAGTAACGGCACCTTGGCATACCATTCATATGGATGCAACGGGAAAGCTTAGCGGTAAGCGGGACTCTAAAGAGTATGTGTTTGTGTCAGTAGATGCTTTTACGAAATACTTACTTCTGCATCATACTATGAACATTGACGCTAATAGCGATATAAAGGCATTGCAGTCAAGTGTGTCATTATTTGGCCCCCCTACGCGTGTAATTGCTGACCAAGATGATTGGCTGGGAAAGAATTTAAGGACTTTTGTGCTGCACGTAATATTAATCTACGTCTCATCGCTACCGGTTCTAGTCTCGCTAATGGTCAGGCAGATCGCGTGATGTCCACACTAAAGAATATGCTCACGGCAGTAGAAACAAGCAACGGTAAATCATGGCAAGCTGCACCAGAAGTACAGCTGGCTAATAATTGCACAATGAGCCGGACAACTAAAGCAAGTCCCCTTGAGCTATTTATAGGTAAAGTTGCTAGACGTTAGATACAGACGAGACAAATTTAGACTTAGATTTGGTTAGAGAGCGCGCGGCGCAGGAATCAATACAAAATGAAACTATCACTGTTCATCTATTATTGGCAACTGTATAAACCCTCAACTATCATCTACTGTTATTTGATATTTTGTATACAGAAACTGGTGTAGGTACCTTTATTAAAAAATAAAAATAAATGTTTAACCAACAAGATAAGGTTACTTAACTTAGACCGTCCGTTCGGTGTGACTGCTCCGGAGCGAATGTGCCGAGTCCTTTTTTTTTACCGATTAATCGTTAAAAATAACAAAATAAATTACAACTCTCAAAATTAACTGATTTTCATTATAAAAAAATGTCACGCTATCTTTTAATCCAGACACAATAACCCGAGTTACTTCCCGAAACTAGTAGTCGTTTTAATGAACACACCAACGAACAATAACAAAATTGCAAAATTTTCGGAGATGCAATATCTCTCATCAGTGTAAAGTTTCTCTCGACACCAGCAGCTGACACCATCTGTCTTTCTTCAAGCCGCAGCTTTGCAAGCTGACACAAACACTGTTCTCCAAAATATCCGCCAACTAAGTATATCATAATTTTCACCAAATTAATTGTTCATTCTAACTCGGACGGGAATATAGGATCGTCTTACGGCGGGTGGACATTGAATTCATAATTCCGTTGCGTATTCGACTCCTGAATAATTCCATTTGATAGAAAAAAATAATCTGAAAGTGAACTTTGTTAAATGAAAAGTGACAAAAATTTACCTTTTCTTATTGCATCAGCTCTAGTTGCAAATTGGAGTAACGCTTTTCTTGGCCAGACTGTTTATACTGTACGAGTATGTCTGTGAGATATATCCGGGAACATTGAGTAGTTTATTTATACTTACACACTTTATTTTTGAGTCGAATTAGGCTTTGAAAAAATTTAAAAACCTAACCCCGCCCAACAACGCCTTTTTTTTTAAGGGGGGGAAATCATCATATTATTATATAACTTTTCCCGCTCTGGGCAGAGCGGTAGGGCGTGTCAGACTCTTACTGACTAAAACCCACCCGTGTTTCTTCAGTTGCCTGTGCCAGAGGCCACGGTATCCCTCTCGGACTTTCCCGCAACCCTGGCAGGCATCGGCCCTCGCGGACCCCGTCATTGGTGCTGACATCTCTTTGAGTCGCGCGTGGAACACAATGGGCCGCTCGCGTGGGCCTGGTCCTTATCGAACGGCGAGCTGCGAACTGCTCGCCGCTCGCAAGCCGCCTAACTACGCCTACGGTGCAAATATTTTCAACTTGAAAAATAAATACCTCAAAATAATAATTAATTTATGACTTTAGAAAAAGCTTTTCGGTTTGGCTTTGTTAACGTCTTTTTTCTGACGTTTGGGTTATGAATTATGATGTTAGGAATCGGAGCGAAATGATAACACGGAAAATGATGAGTAAATACTGTCTTTATTTAGATAGTGTCACTTCTTTTATATTGTTACACACGTTATACATGACTTAATAGTATATACACACGACAGGGTACTTTTTTAAGAGAAAATCTTCGAAGGTAATAATGTTATCACCTGGTCCATTAGTACTTAGAGTTACGCTGTCATTGGAAAGTTTCTTCTTAATTTAGCCATCACCTAGAAGCCTATGCGTAAGTTGTAGATTTGGTTATGGTTGTTAAACTTGTTTGAAAACCAACCTGTTACTTCTAGAATCAATTTACGATGAATTACTCACTAACTGCTACGTTTAACAGAACGGATTTCGTTTTCTTTCCTTTTTATCACTGAATTTTTTTCTTTTGTATCACCTCTCGAGAAATTGCCTTAGCTACTTTTACCGAACCACTGTTCTTTTGTCATACATTTCAATATGTGTCGCCCTATTGTGACAAAAAGCTTTCACAATTCTATATTGTAGGCTACTCGATGCTAACGTAATTCTAGTTTTATATCGATAATAGCTAAGATGCTATTAACACCATCCATTCGTCGTACCACTCACCCGTCTCACTCGAAATGTGTAAGCATTTCAGATATTATGAATATCAGTAAACATAGATTTAGTGTGTGTAAGGGGAAGTGGTAACAGTGGCATAAACCCAAATTGTATCAAATACATTTCATTCATTGTATCCCCTGTAGCGCTACGTGTCGAAATCCCGACAAGCGATGACCCATAACAGAACTAAATTCAATAATATTATAGCACAAACAGGAACATGAGCAGAACAATAAAACACTGCGCTCTCGCTGCTCGCGATGTACGAGTGTCGCCAAATGTTGGAATGGTACGTAATAGAAATAATATGTGGCAGTCGGAAATAGTTTTATTCCGATGAGAGATCTGTAACTTTTAATTTAAACTTTTGTTGTAGAAGAATTGGTAGATATCGCTTGTCCAGAGAATGCACGCGCTCCATTGACGATTCGATACGAGAAATACACAGGTAGGTACATAACATGCAGTTTTTTGGTGATATGAAATACGTTACAAGCACGTGTTTGTTTAGTTCGCTTAAATAAACTTTTATTTTATTTCTCTTGAAGCAAATTCGCATTAAATACGGTGAAAATCAAATTACTTGATTGTGTCATAGATTTATCAAGATAAGTCTACAAACGCGGCGGCTTTGATACGGACTTAATTAACATCTTTTCTAAAAGAAAACCAGTCTTTTACCAAGAGTCTGTCTCCAGCGTCCTTCCGAAGCCGCCGTAAGCCCGTGGACAAACACCCGCTTGTGGGGGATGGGGCCCGCCCGTCGCGCGCTGCTTCACCCCCGCGGCTCCCCTTTATTGGCAAAGTTTGGAATATTACCATACTTGCCACGACATTGACACACATGCCAGCGATATTGAGCGCCGCAAAAAACTGTATTAACTGAACGCATCCAGACGAAAAATCTTCAAGCAATATTGATGAGATTGATGAACAAACTTCGCTTTATGTTTCAATTTGAAACTTATCTATTTATCGCTAGACATCCTCGTATGAGGAGTCAATGTTCGAAGACTTTTGTATTCCATAGAGACTCGATCAATGGAGGAAAAGGTTTTTTTTTTTTTGTCGCTTATGTTTATGATTTTACGTTTTAACCAGATATTATTATGACCTGAAAAACACTTTAACATGCTTTGGAAGACTTGCACACTCACTAAAAGTGCTCAGATAATATGTTCTTTTGAAATAGATATAATGACTCTTTACTTACATCCTCTAACAGTTGTTATCGGCCACTATTATATTATTACTTATTAGCTTCTGCCCGCGACTTCGTTCGCGTGGAAGTCGTAAGACACCACAATATACTAAAATTACAGCCACATTTTTATAAAACTTTCCTGTATCCTGTAACAGCTAGGGCTTTGCAGGTAGACTGCGCAGGCCGTTAACCATTAGGTTAGAGAGAGAGAAAGAAAACTAGCTAGTTAGCTTCATACATAACACTTTAAGCGGAGCACCGTTATAATACGTAACATTTGATAAACGCTATTTGACACAGCGTTAAATCACGTTTTTTATGTCCTTCTTAAAAACGTATATGCACAGCTGCGGCTTATACCAATTCCTTCCAGCTACGCCATCGCGACGTATCACTTTACAATTTTCGGACTGCTAGCGCCGCTGAAAGGGATAATTATAATGATAATAGAACACGGCTAGGTTGTAGGTTCATCAGATTGATCTTAGCACTCGCACTTTAAGGAACCCGGTACCGTCTACCGGTACCGGTACCGTCCTGGGTAGCTTGAGGCAGAGGGGCTTGCCAGCACAGGCTCAGCTAGAGTCCGGTCAGGTCTTCGGAAGGCCCCGGATGCAGCAGCAATACATACATATTTCAGACCTTTGTGCACTGAACAACACACAGCCGCGTGGTCCGACATTGACACCCGCGAAATGAGATACTACATAGGTGACGATATTACCATAGGTTATCCAGCGCAGAGGGTCTGGTATAAATACAAAATTGATGAGGAACTCGCCCTAGGTTGGGACACAGAAACCAAGGAATTGCTTCTGCTAGCTATACAAGCCGAAGTTCAAATGGCCGAGTACTGTTATAAAATTTGTATTGTTCCATGATTTTAGTGATGTATTTAGCAACTTACTAATTGTGAAATATTTAGCATTACTTGACTATTTACCGTTGAGAAGCTATACAACGCTACAATACTATGTTTGTATTTTTGTTCTAAGCAGCTAAATTGTGAAGAGTCAGGACTGGTGACGCGGGAGCAAGCGACGTACAGATGGCTCACTATTTATTTTTTATTTTTTTGTGGGTGGGACATCATCAAATAACTTCTCCCGCTCTGGGCGGAGCGGGAGAGCGTGTCAGACTCTTACTGACTAAAACCCACCCGTGTTCCTTCAGTTACCTGTACCAGGGGCCACGGTATCCCTCTCGGACTTTCCCGCAACCCTGGCAGGCATCGGCCCTAGCGGACCCCGTCATTGGTGCTGACATCTCTTTCAGGCGCGCGAGGAACACAACGCGCCATCGACCCAAGCCTGGTGCTAATCGAAGGGCGAGCTGCCCATTGCTCGCCGTTCACAAACCCGCGCCTACGGTGGCCGGGAATCAGCTTGCGATTCCCGACGCCCAGGGCGTCTCCTGCGGCGGCTAGGGGCGTGAGGGCGCGAATTTTGCCTCTCCCTCACGCGTTCCGCCTCCTCCTTCGCGAGCATTACTGCTTGGCAGAAGGAGGTGACGGCTTCCCAATCCCTCTCGCTCCGTAAAATGGCCTGGACCAGGGACGGGCGCGAGAGATCGCCACCGCCAATCGCCTGCACGAGGACACGGCGGTGCTCCGCCCAAGCCGGGCAAACCTCCACCGTATGCTCCACCGTGTCCTCCGGGCGATCCACACAATAGTGACACCCGGGCACTTCCTCCCGCCTTATCCGGAACAGGAACCTCCCGAAACAACCGTGTCCGGTGGGGACCTGCGTCAGGCGGAAGGTGAGGACGCCGTGGCGCCTCTCTAGCCACTCCTCAAAGAGGGGACTTATCGCCGCAATCGTGGCGTGCCCAATTATGACTGTACCTTACTTACTTACTTGTACAGTTGGCTCACGCTGAGATCGACACCCGCTGCCTTCAGTAGCAATTTCCCATTGCTTGTGAAGTTTTTCGTTTTTAGTGAATTAATGAAAGCCTGCGTTCCTGCATATTACTGATGAATAATTCCACTGTTGTCATGCATGCATGCATGTGTTTTCTCTCATCTCAGTCTTATTTCCTATCAAATGTGTGAGAAGTTTTTTAGCGGTTTCTGCTTGTACTCAAGGACTCAAACCTCAGTTGGTCCGATAGTGTTTTTGATCCTTAAAAGAAACAGGATCGATTGGCTTGAAAAATGATTTTTTGTGAAAATTGCACATTTTCTTATTGACTAATAACTTGTAGACTATAAATTATCACGTTATTTGCTCTGGAGGATGAGCAATATTGCAATTTGTTCGTATTCTTCTATAGTTTACAGGAAATTGTTAAAAGACAAGCCAAAAAAAGTTTAGAATATTGCAGACTTAGTTACTGATTTAACCTTCTAAATGATTATAACCACGCTACACATTTACGGAGGTCAGCAGTCAATCATAGCTTAAACAGGCTTGAGTTTTCATGTAGTTAAAAAAATATATGATTGACGTGTAAAAGTGTTTGTAAAAACCTACTTACAGAAATAAAATCCTTTATCATTTATCAGTACTAGAAAAGTCAGAAATCGGGAAAGTAAGGACTGGCACCGAGAGAGCGAGTGACGTACTACAGTTGGTACGTCACTTGCTCCCTCGTCACCAGTCCTGACTCTCTTCATAGTCTGGCAGCTGAAACCAAAAATACAAACGCATTGTACAGGAAAGCTTTATAAAAATTTGGCTGTTATTTTAGTTCAATATAGTGTCTTGCAACTTCTACTTAAACGAAGTCACGGGCAGGAGCATACAAAATTTTAACAAAATCAATCCCATAGTACTTGCGTGATACTGGAACATACATTCTGACAAACAGACAAAAATTCTTAATAACATATTTCGGCATTAGAATCGTTCCCAGAGCTCAATGCAATTTTTTTTTATATTCAATCTACGGTTTTGACTTTGCTACGATTTTATCATACAGAATTGTTAAGACAGAGGGGCATTAAATTACATTCACATTAATGCACATATTATACCGACGGAGAATATTGTTATTTATTTTCTAATTAAATCACTTTCCGTTGCTAAGCACTTTAATTTGTGAAATGCTAAAATAATTCAATTCTTTAGTTCAACAATTGACGGCACGGTTGGCGCAGTGGTTAAGCGATTGACTGCTGCGTTACGTGTCGCGGGTTCGATCCCCACACGGAACAAATATTTGTATGACCTGCAAGTAGTTGTTCCGGGTCTGGCTGTTTGTGTATGTGAGTTTAAATGTTTGTAAACGCACCCACGATACAGGAGAAATTCCTAGTGTGGGGCAACGTTAAAAAAAAAATACAAATACAAATTGTATTTACCTTTGAGGCATACACTTCATTGTATTTACCTCTGAGGCATACACTGTACCCCCACAAAAAGAAATCCATGGGAGTGAGGTCTTAAACTGATTTAGTGGCCTATCACAATAACAAAACAAAACACTAAGACCCCGCTTACCGATCGCAAGGATCTAAGATTCAATAGCAACACACTAACCTATTTCTATTTCTTTTACGCGCTGGATGTATTGCTATGATTGTAATGTAACTCTCGTAATAAAAGTGCAAGTGTGTGTGTATTTATTGCTTCCTTGTTTGATTGCCATCTTTTTAGCGAAAATATTTGGTTGTACTGGTGACTTGCGTCAGAGCGGCAACAACGTATCGTAGGTTATACTCAGATTTAACGTTTTAAGGTGCATGACCTATGCGTATAGACATAATCAGCTGTTAGGAAAGATACATCGTGTTCAAACGGGGCAAAAACTTAAAAAATCACTTGCGACTAAACTACTGCTATTTTTTTTTTAGTACAGTGCTTGAAAATGGTACCTAGTATAGGCAGTTTAAAGGAAAGCCCCTCTGTCGCATCAATTCTGTATACATAGATTGTTTTCGTAAACAAACCGACGGATTGTGTGTTCTGTTTACGATTTCTGTGTTCTGGAAACTACTAAAAAGCTTTTTATTGTTTGGACGAAAAACGAAAAAAAGCAAAGCATTTTTTCGCTGATTATCGTCCAAAATGCAACAAACCCATTATTTGATTGAGTGCTACACCATTTGCAATCTTTGCAGATTTATCATCAAGTCAGATTACGATCACTAAAGACTTCTGCCAGTCTCCGAGCGTGTTTAGTCGTGAAGGACGTGTTACAAGCCTTTCAACCACCGAGGATACATAAAAAGCCGCATAAATAGAATGCAGGCCCTATACAGCTTGTCGTTGCAACAAGTTTAAAAATAATATAGATCTTAGAATTAAACCATCGATGGTAGAACACGATAATCCTAATGAAATCGGTGGACTCCTTTTTGATGTTGTGCAAAAAGAATACCCATCTACTTTCAAGTCCAAAACATTAACATTAATGGCACCTCCGTTGGCTTCAACCAATGGGCTACTGCAGGTATTTATAAAAGTAGAGCGAGACTATACGGCTTATGTGGTATGAAAAAATACGAATTTGATACTCCTTTCCTAGAGTAAGTCAAAAATTGTTCAATATTATTTAAAAAGATTGTGTTTTTGCTAAATCTAAATTTTTAAGCGATACAATTAAAAGTTCGAATAACAAAACAAATTATTTAATAAAGCAGCTGACGTAGCTGAATCATTTGATGAGTTTTTTGCCAACATACATATAACTATGACTCGCTCCTTAAACTCATCCCCATCTGAAGCTGAAAACATTTTGCATAATGAGCCTCTCATGTCTACAGTGTGGGAATCTGCGGGTTCAAGATCCCTCGCCTGCGCAGCGCCGCTAAATGATCTGGTTGAGAGTACATGCGCCTAGTTTCCGCCAGATTGTCACCAGTAATTGCGTAAATACGCACCATATCCAACCACTTCACATTTGAATACGTAGTAGGTACTCATTTTCACAAAAATCGCGCGATTCGTGCCTGTGACGTAAATACATTGGATGCATAATATTATGCGTCACTCGCAAGAGAGAGAGATTTCGGTAGACTAGCTAGGCGCCCGCGCTGCGCCCGGGCGGCCGCGGCAACTAACAAAAGAAATGAGCGGAGCGGTACTTCGCGCGATTGCATGTCATTGGCTGATGATTTATTTGCATTTCGGCCCTCATTGGCCGGACATCCTTGTAGTCCACGTAGACGCTTTTGAATGCCATATCGCTACCGCGATGAGTACTTTGATGTTACGGTTAATTTTTGAACACGTTTGAGCAAGATAAGGCTAATTTGAGAACGCCTAGTTTAGCTGGTTTTAATAACATATTTGATGCTATAGAATGGTAGTAAACCACGGTCTGAAAAACGTTTGTTTTAGAAAAACTGTGATTCAAATGTCACCGATAATAACTGCATATTTAGAACGGTATAATTCAAACAAATTTATTGACGTTTCAGAACACAGAAGATAATGATGATGAAATAATTGACGTGTTTGATACTGCAAACCCGCTAATTGATAAGGCTGCAAAAAAAACAGACAATGAGAATTTTTTAGAAACTGAAAAAGTGCACTGTCAACATGAAATCACTGCAACCGATACTGAAAACCTGAAAATCGATAGGACACAAAATAGAGAAGACACCGAAAATCTTTCCAGAAATGAAGAAGTACACTGCCGACAAGAAATTACTGCAACTGATACTGAAAATCTGGATATTGATAGGACACAAAATGAAGACGACACAGAAAATATTTCTAAAACTGAAGTAGTGCGCTGTCAACAAGAAGAAAAATTACACAGTGAACCCAGTCAAGAAAGAGAAAGAGAAAAAGATGAGCATTAGAAAATAGGGAACATCTCACACCTACGATAATGGAAATTATTCCTGGTAAAGATATGGATATTATGAGAAAGTCTTTAGAAGAAGGAAATGCACAAGATGAAGAGTTACCAAGTTTTCCTGACAATGAAGAACCACAACCTAAGATAAACATGCTATAGTGTTGTTTGCAGACGACACTTCACTTTTATTTAAACTCAAACGTCAGCAGCTGGTCACTTGACAATGTAAATAGTGCCCTCGAAAAATTTGTTAACTGGTTTAATGTTAATAACCTTCTTCTTATCAAGAACAAAATTAAATGTATTAAGCTTACGATACCTCATGTTAGACAAGTAGAAACAAGTGTTTTCATAAAGGATGAAGTGTTGAAAACCGAAAATACGACCCGTATTCAAGGGAAGTTCCAGCGATGGACAACCATCGCTGGAAGTTGCCGGACGATGTACGTGAACTGCTGACTGAGAAGAACGCGGCTGTCCGTGACTACAGCAACTTTCCTTGCCAAGCTAACAAGGCCCATATGCGCTATTTACAGAGATCTGTAAAGAAACGCATAACGGAGCTGCGTGACGCTGGCGGGGACAAGATGCTGAGTGAGTTAGAGCCCACCCACCTGGCCTTTTGGGAACTGCAGAGGAAACTCCAGTCCCCAAATGTAGCCTTCACGCCCCCATTGGTGCGTCCCGACAAGACCATCACGTTCGATGACATCGACAAGGCCGAGTGCCTTGCCGACAGTCTTGAGGCCCAATGCACACCCAGCTCTCAACCAGTAGACCAAGCTCACCTCTCTGAGGGTGACGCGGAAGTCGAACGTAGAGCCTTCCTTCCCCCCGTCGAAGACCCAGATAATCCTCTGCACCCCTTCACCCCAGATGAGGTGCACGATATTATCAAGGGTCTGAAACGCCGTAAAGAATCACGAATAGGGTGATCCAATTGTTCCCGCTAACCTCATAATGCTCATGACTATCATCTCCAATGGTGCTCTGAGCAACAACATCTTTCCCCAAGCTTGGAAAAGGGCCACTATCATCGGTATTCCAAAGCCGGGCAAGCCCAAAACCGACCCCACTAGTTACCGCCCTATTATTCTGCTCAATGTTCTGGGCAAAATCTATGAGAGGCTTATATACAAGCGACTCAGAGATTATGCCGAGACTAAGGGCCTCATCCCCGACGAACAGTTCGGTTTTAGATCCCAACATTCGAGCATCCAACAGGTTCACCGCATCATCGAACACGTAAGCGTTGGTTTCCAACGTGGTTTCATGACGGGTGCTGTGTTCTTCGACATAGCGAAAGCGTTCGACAAAGTTTGGCACAATGGCTTAATAAATAAGCTTTACCAACTCGGTGTGCCAGACCGTCTCGTACTCCTCCTGCGAGACTTAGGATGCAGTCCCTACAGAACCGTCTTCTACGTAAAATCGTTCGTTCGTAACATCAACTTACATTTAGCTCTGAAAATCCCCACCATTCAACAATTCATAAAACGCGCTTGCAAGCGTTTCTTCGATACTGCTGGCAGCCATCGCAACCCTCTGGTTGTTAAGGCCGCCAGTTATGTCCCCTCTAGAATCAGTAGAATCCGCCGTCCAAAGCACGCACTGACCGAACCCAATGACCCCACCACCCTCCTCCAGGAAAGCAGTAGGGCCACCAGTACAGTATACACACACAGACACAAAACGAAGTTCCGACCTCGCCGCCGAGGCCCTTCGCGTCCGCGTTCCTCCCCGATAAATTCCTCTTCCCCTCCCTTGATCGGATCCGCAGAGCCAGCTGGTGGCGTAGCTGAGCCAGTAGTTTTAAACCCCCCTAATAATAATGAATCCATTCAGATCCAGCCTGTCCCCAACTTGCTGTCCTCCCCCAGCGACGCCCTAAGCCGAGGTTCGTACCCCACAGGGGGTGCCCTTAGGTGATGGTCGCTTATAAACGTAATATTAATCCGCTTATAGTTTATAATTAATATTATGCCCCTGGCTGGAGGCTTTGAGTTAGCTCGAAGGCACCACAGGATTGACCGGTTGAAAAAAAAAAAAGATGTATCAGTCAGTCTTGTACGCAACCTCGAAACACTGAACACTCAACTTGGAGTGTTCTCGCGATTGTCTCCTTGTGTCCGTTTGTTCCGGCGAGTCGAGACGCCGCGTTTATTCTATCGTTAAGTTTTTGTAATTGTTTTGAGTAAGTTTATAAATAAATTGTTTAAATAAATTCGGTGTTTGTTCGAACAATTATTATCGTCACCTTGTCCCAACACCGTCGTGAATCAGGCGATTTTTGTTTTTACAAAAAAAGGCAATTCGTTCAATTTGTAAATTAAGTCCCAGACACTCCCTCAGAGACAAATTTAATGAGACTAAAATAATGACTGTGCCTTCTCAGAATATTTATGAAAATCTTTTGTATGCATATAAAATATTAATCTGTTTAAAAAATACAGTTAAATCCATTATATAAATACTAGGAACAAACACAAATTGGTTGTTCCTACAACCAGGCTCAAGAAAATATGTGACTCGTTTAGATGCCAATGTATACGTTTTTATAATAAACTTCCTAGCTACATTCAAGAACTAAGCCTTAAAATATTCAAATCTTTTTTAAAGAGGAAACTATGCCAGAAAGCCTATTAAACTGTCAAAGACTTTATTGAGAACAAAAAAGCTTGGAATTGAGCTGCTCCAATAAATTTACACAAGGAATGTGCATAAGCATCTTCTTGCGAAAAATTTCAACACTATAACGTCCGAAGAATACGTCCATTGCATCCGAAAGCCAAGCAGACAAAGAGCCCGTTCACTATTTTTTTTTGTATGGCATCTCGCAGTTGTCCTTGAGAGGCCGTGACTGCTTAACCGGTCTTTCCTGGGGTGCCTTTGAGCAAACTCAAAGCCTCCAGCCAGGGGCTTAATATTAACTAAAAACTAAGCGACCATCACCTAAGGGCACCCCCTGTGGGGTATGAACCTCGGCTTAGGGCGTCGCTGGGGGAGGAGAGCAAGTTGGAGACAGGCTGGATCAAATTAGATTCATTATTATTATCACGGGAGTTTAAAGCTACTGGCTCAGCTACGTCACCAGCTGGCACGAATCCGACCAAGGGACAGAGATCGCAATTAATCAGGGAGGATCGCGGACGCGGAGGACCTCGGCGGCGAGGTCGGAATTTCGATTTGTGTCTGTGTCTGCTGTATAATATACTAGTGGCCCTACTGCTTTCCTGGAGGAGAGTAATGGGGTCGTCAGGGTCGGTCAGTGCATGTCTTGGACGGCGGATTCTACTGATTCTAGAGGGGACATAGCTGGCGGCCTTCATAACCAAAGGGTTGCGATGGCTGACGGCGGTATTAAAGAAACGCTTGCAAGCGCGTTTCATGAATTGCTAAATGGTGGGAATTTTCAAATCTAAATGTAATATTTTTATTATGAACGAACCAAGGGGATCCCGATCCCCTTGGTTCGTTGCTTTACGAAGGAAACGGTTCTGTAGGGGCTGCATCCTATGGACATGTCGAGGGTTTGCCTGTGCGAAAACTGCAAACAGCGCGGTTGGCGCAGTGGTTAAGCGATTGACTGCTGCGTTGCGTATCGCGGGTTCGATCCCCGCACGGAAGAAATATTTGTATGACCTGCAAGTAGTTGTTCCGGGTCTGGCTGTTTGTGTATGTGAGCTTAACAGTTTGTAAACTCACCCACGATACAGGAGAAATTCTTAGTGTGGAGCAAAGTTAAAAAAAAAAAAAAACACCCCCAGATATTTGGCTTGCTTCTCCCAAGGGGTCGGCTTGCCGAACATCTTGATCGGTCAGGGGTCGACAGGTCTGAGTTTGAGTCGCGGTTTCCAGAAGAGAACCGCTTGACTCTTGTCGGGGTTGACTTCGATTCTCCACTTTCTAAACCATGCGCCGAGCTTGTCGACTACGGTTTGGAGAGTACGAAATATCGGGTCAAGGAGAAGCCCAGTGTAATAAATGGCCGTATCGTCTGCAAACAGAGAGAACACTGGTGAATAGGGTGAATATGAGGGGAGCTAGCACAGAGCCCTGAGATACACCTGCGCGGATAGGGTGGGAAGAGCCCGTTCACAGCGCGCCATGACTTTTTATACATTTTCACTCGGACCGGGTAGGTTGGAAGGGGAAATATCTAAGAGTATTATATTATTTTAATTATTGTGAATGTGAGGACTATGTGGTCATTGTTCCAGTTTTAATCATGTTCTGGCAGTTTGAGTAGTTTATGCGGCCTACCCAAATGTCCTTTCTTTGGTATTGTTCGTCGAATCGTTGAGCTCCTTAAGTTCTGAGTTGAGCTGCATGATTGCTGACAATTGCGTGCACTGACTGGACAGGTCCACTCAATCTGTGTGGTTCTTTCCTCAAAAGACCTTTTCAGACACCGATTTACATAGCCTTCACATGATCTGACCAAGATTCTGTCTGGGCGTTAAAAGAGAATCTGACCTCTGAATTTATTTCGGCCTTTCTTCTCAGGGTAGTCAGATAGGAAACGCCGGCCTCGTCTAGTTTAAAAAAAAATATGATTGACGTGTAAAAGTGTTTCTACAAACCTACTTACAGAAATAAAATCATTTATCACGTACTTGTGCGTCCGGATGTGATGGCTAGTTTACTACTCAAGTTATTATTCGCAAACGTTTGCTTTTGGTTCTAACATTCCTACTGTGGAATAAAGTTGTACCTTGTTTTAGCTGTAGGTAAGTAATAATGCTAAGGGGTAGCAATTTATTATTATCTGGCAAATTCTAAAATTTCCTAGTACTATACCTACCGTTTATTTTCAAAACTGTTACTTATGTATTTCGCAACGATTAAATTATCAGTTAAATACTTAAATAAAACGTTCGCTGCTTTTGGCAGAACCCTTCGAAAACAAAGTGAACAAAGTAATACTTACATTACCTTTTATTTCGAGCAATTATACTTGTTGTTTCGTTTTATTTGTCGTGGCCGCCCGCTGGCCAGGCGGGGCGCGGCGTGCGTCCGAACTAAGTTTTATTTGAGCGACCATTATTGTTCACGGACGCGACGTGTCTTCGAAACGTGACAGTGGGTAAGCATGCTTATTGTACCCGGTCCATTCACTTGGACAACTTATAATGAGACCAGACTTGCGCAGTTTCGGGGAATATCGGAGAACAAGTATGAAGATTTTATTATTAAGTTAGAATATGAACTACTTTTTGTGAAAAACATTTCAGACTATTATGGAAATGGAAAACTTTTTGATAGAGGATTTAGTGAGTCAAACTGTCTAGTACCTAATACATGATAGAAAAAATACTATTATACATAATAGAGATATTTTTCTATCTTCCTTCTTACTTTTAGTTAGTTCCCTCGCTGTTTCCCTTTAGGTTCATAACGACAACTTCCCAAAACGTTCACTCTCCCAAAACGTCCACTTCCCAAAATGGTAATTCCCTAAAGGTTTATTTCCTATTTGGTCCACTTCCCAAAACGACCAGTTCACAAATAGTCCGTTTTTCAAAACGACTACTCCCAAAACATCTAGTTCACAAAATTGAATCATTCAAATTCAAAAAAATTTAAATTTGAGGTGTTTATCACCTCAAATTTAAATTTTTCTAACCCTTTTTGATGTTTTCAATTAAAACGCGTAGACGACGGTTTTGCACATAATTTTATTGCGTTTTTTCAACGCAGCTCACATTTTTTTTTAAGTACTAATTCATTAAACTTTAAAAAAAATAAATCGTTTATTTACTAATATATCATATTGTGCCCAGTATTTCAGATTTTACTCAGATTGTTATTTGCTAAAAAAGCATTTGAAAAACCTTGTGTTTCATGCATACGTGAAAACGTGTGTTAGATTTTTATTTTTTGTAATTTTTAGTGAGTACTTAGCAATATTTAAATTCGTAGACTTACTAGATAAATAGGTGATGAATAATTGTGCATATAAAAAATATACAGATACCTTAAGGTTATTGAGAAATTAGCGCTGAAATAACTAGAATTTTTGGTTTTTAGACCGCGAAACTGATAGGGCCTTTAAAGCCGTTACCGCTCCGTGTCACAAATAACACACAACCGACCGGATTTCCAACGTAAAACGTTTAAACGTTCCACAAAATAAATTAAAAGTTATATTCTGTTGTTATAAAATCTAAATAAGGTTTGTTTCTACAGAGCTTCCGAGCTCTGTAGAAACAAACCTTTCGAACCAAACGGGCTCAGTTTCTAGACTAATTCCGATTAGTCTAGAAACTGAGCCCGTCTATCTCCATAAATTGTACGTACACACCGCGTTCCATATTTAACTAATATCAATAAAGTTTGGCGCCATTTCATTGCACGCGACTCGGATGAAACACACGCGACTTACTAACAAAATGGTACGTTCTTACGTCTTCCATACGAGTCGTTACTTATCTACGTACTTGCTCATTATGTTACGTAATGTGCGTGTTTGTAATGCTTTATACATGAAGTTTTCTTTGTTACAGAATACAGATACGAAATGTGTCGATTTGCGGTCGGCAAGTAAATTACAGCTGCAACGATAACAGCCGAGCTATTCTGTAACAATCTCACCGTGATAACATAAGTGAAGTGAGCCGTCAATAGTGTCAATCCCTGGCATCAGGTGGAATGATAGCTCACTTTACCTTAGTTATCACGGTGAGATTGTTACAGAATCGACCGGCAGATTGCATGCGGCGCACGTTCAGCTGGCGGTTGAGTGACGCACGCGAACCGCTCCTAAAAACTAATATTATTTTAATGTCCTTTAAGTTTAGAGTTGTTCTGCAGACTGATGTATCGTTGGCTTCTGTTTATAAACTATACTAGTGTGCATTGCAACGTCACACTACCCATAGGAAGTTTCAGTAGATTCATTCATAGACGCCAAATGAAACGTAAGCGTACAAAACCTGCATAGGTTCGAAACTTTACCGTGTTATAACTTTGCACGTCTATTTATGTATGTGCTTATGCACACGTGCACTATATCCTGCTGAGACACAACTCGTCAGCTAGTTGCCTCCGTGATTGCTCGACGTTAACATGTCATGCGGCCTTTGTCCCGGCATAATTCTACATGACCACTTAGCTAATGAAAACGTTACAAAATAATCACATTTCTTTAAGAACGTCTTTAACGGCTCGTTTATTGTGACTCAAAAACGATTGGTTACTGATGTTCGTTAAATATAGGAACCAGGCATTAGTTAATATACACGTTACACAATAAACTCATAATATCTCTCTTACTTGTTTGGGCGTCCTCTGGACGCTCTGATGATGACAGTTCAGTCTGGCTTGTGTGAAAGCTAAACAGAAGGTTTTTGTATATAATATATAATCGACGTGAGATTGCTGACTATTTATTCCTATTAAAAATCATTAACAATATTATTGACAGACCTGAGTTACAATCAACATTTTATTTCAATGGTCCAAACAAAACATTTCGATTTATGCAACCCTTACGTGTACCTCATAGTTCGACTAATTATAGGCAGAACAGTTACATTGTGCGTGCAAGCAAAAATTTTAATAAAAGAATAAGATGTAAACAACACGATTTGGATCTCTTTACAACCAGTGTGACCTCAGCTAGAAGGTGCTTAAGCCTACATTTTTTTTTAATAGCTGCAGTGCTTTTTTATTGTTTTTGTTTTTTTTTTCTCTCACTCTTCTATTAAAAACACAAGTGGTTACTTTAACAGTTTTAATTATTAAATTTTATGGTTTACAATAATGCATTACTGCTTGTATGTTGTAATATATTAAAGGGGTGATTCGTGCTAAATGGATTAAATTTTGGACAAGATTGTAAAGAGAGCTTGTCCAGTGTGTGTTCTTCTATAAAAAATACAAGTAAAACAAATAAAAGAATTTCGGGCACCTTGGAGGTTGCACACTATGATTTAATTCCGGATAACTTATCTTCGTAGAGTCAGACCTTTAATCTGCCGGAGGTAGCGGTAATGTGAGATAATTAAAACAAAGGAAATAACCTTGTTAATGCCTCATTTGATTGCCAGTAGCTCCAAAGTAAATAAAACTATGACTAATGAAGATATTAAATTACTATTATTATGGCTATTGTTATTATTATTATTGCATCTTGTGGTATTAAATAAAGGGGAGAAAAAAAATGGATTAATTAAACCTCCATAGACGGCGTCCAAACGTAGACCCCTTCAGCTTGACCTCTCAGAATATCAATAAATAAGGTAAAAAATTTAAGAAAGGAAAAAGAAGAGAAAGGAAAAGGACGCCGTGTTCCAGCTGTAACAAGATAGAAATGGGTCAGAATGTGGATTGTTTGGGAATCTCTTACGTGAGGCACGTGGCGTTCCACGAAGTTAAACTCACCGTCCTTTCCAACCAAAATTACAATGCCTCAGCGCACCCAAAATCCATGTGGGCGATAATCGCTAAGGCAATTTAACATTCTATGTAGGCCTGAAACAATAATTTGGGATAGAACACGCACTATGTACTTGGACCAATAATTTTCGAAAGGAAACGAGATCTTACCAAATAAATGGAGGGTCGTTGCCTCGACACCTCTCAGAGGGTGTAGCAGAGCCCTACGCCATCAATAGGCCACGGTAAGGGCTAGATGTCGTCGGGTTTAGAAAAAATATATTAGACCATCCTGTCTAGTCTAGAAAAGTTCGCAAAGTCCCGATGTTACATTGACAGCTCGGTGACTCGGCGCGCACATGGCGCGCACAGACAACCAATGCCAGCTAAAGTGACGTTCCGAAATTCACTAATCGATGAGAAGCATGTAACGATGTTTAAAACTCGTTACATTACATCCCTCCCCGAAAAAATAAAAGAAAGCAATTTCTTTTATGCCAGAAAATCAAACAAGGCAAAACAAAAAGCTATAAAAAACAAGAAAAATAATTTCCAAAAAAAACATTAAAACGTTTCCAAAAATATCCTGGACAAAGATAGGAATACACGACTGCAAAGAAAATATCCGCTAAGTCCAATAACAACAAAAATATTTGCTAAGAATATTTCTTAAAATACTCGTAACATGCATATAATATCATAAATAATACATAAATATATAGGTAAACCTCTTCAAGTGAAAACAATGCGTTTAAAAGTAGTAGGTACCATTAAAGAAATTTTATACAATAATGTATACGTATTCGTGTGGGCAGAAAAAGTTATTAAAAGGTCCTAAGATATATTTTAGAAAGTTAAGAAATCAAATTCAATAAGTTTATAAGAAGTTACCTAACATACTCTCTCATTCAAACCACTCATAACCTATCATCCATCCCATCATACATCACACTATCATAAGTGGCCTTCCAATAAAATTATCAAAATCAAGACTAACACTTGGAAACCAAATTAAAATTTAATTATTTCCCTTACATGATAGCGTCCAGCGGTACCATTATTAAGGTCTTTCAGAATATAGAAATTATCAGAGATCTTTTCAATAATTATACATTTAATAAACTTAGGAGCAAGTTTTGCCGAAAAATAAGTAGGAGCATGAGATTGAACGAAACTTCTCCTCCACACGACATCACCCACATCAAAAATGACTTTGCGAACTTTATTATAATAGCGTGCATTACGCTGATAAGCTTTTAATAAATGAGTTGGAACTTTAACAAAAAATTCACTAAGTGAATTAAGAGAATCAGCATAGTGAGTTCTATTGTAAACTTCCAGTTCATCTCAGTTTTCAATAGAGTCACTTATACGATGTAAAGAAGCATCAAAAATAAGTTCCCTACCAAAAATCAAAAAGTTAGGTGTGAAATCGGTTGCTAGCTTCACACTATTATTAAAAGCTAGTTGAACATTAGGTAAATATTTAGACCAAGTTCTATGATCATCTTTAACAAAACAAGCTATGTAAGTTTCAACAGTTTCATTATATCTCTCAACGGTATTGTTTTGAGGCGTGTATAAAGTATTAAGTATAAAATATTTTTGTGATATTATTACCTTTCAAAATTTCTACAAAATGTTTAGAAGTAAATTGTGTACCATTATCATTAACAAATAAAACAGGTAATTCAATGGAGCCAATAATTCTCTGTGAAGAACCATCGGCTGTATAAGCAGAACTAGAAACAGAATTCATTTTGTAACCTAACCGTGAAAATTGTTCATGACTATTTGAACCCAAAATACAACCATTTGAACCACTGTCCAATAATTCAGAAAAAGTATGGTTTCCTACGGTGAATTGTAACTAAGGTCTAGTAAGTATCATTATCATTAACAAATAAAACAGGAGCTGATCTATAAATTTGGAAAAATGTTTTTAAGTAATCCAACCAATTTGAAAAGTCCTTTTTACGAGTAACATCATCAGGTTTGTGACATTCGGCAAAATTTGCTTTCATCGAGACGCTCGCAGTTATATCAACAACAACAGGGGCTCGATGCGACCTAATTAGTTTTTTGACTCACCAGAGATTTTCTGTTCCGAGTTACAAACATCACAACTCTTAGATGTGACTCCAACCTTTTAATATGTTCATTCACCAAAACATTCATTGAATTAAATGAAGGCAAAGCGTGCATCGTAAAAGCTGAAGAAGAGTGTGCAATTCTGTCATTATGATCAAAAGGATGTGGTACTTTTGTCAAATTAATCATGTCAGGAGCAATAGGTGCAACATTAGGAACTGTACAAGCACCGTCAAGTTCCATGTTATCTTTAGCAGGAGGCGTAGAAGACTGAACTTCTTTATCCATATTGAACAAACAACAAGATAATTATTGATGAGCAAAGCAAAAACAAAACGACAAAAATTGTAAAAATAGTTTATTTTATAAAGGTTGGAGGTAAAGTAAAAAAAAATATTTTTTAATTACCTACAAGTTTCTTTTATAAAAATGTCAAAGTATTTAGCAGTGAAAAGATGCAGTAATAATTGACAAGATAGGTTTAAGCCCGATTATGAGTAGGTATAGCTAAACCAAAGTTCAATTAAAGTTAAATATAAAAAAAAACAGTTATACCGCAATTGATTTTACACTGTTGAGTAACTTTATACAAAATAAAACTGTCTTACCAATCACAACACAAATTCTATTAGAACTCTAAACGCGAAGACTTGTAAGGCTTTCTGTCGACTATTGTTTCCTTTTTTTGATGATTGTTTTAGCTGTAAGTCTTCCATGCTGTAATAAATAAATAAATAATTCACGCTGCTTTGGTTCCTTTGACGTTTGTGGCTAATTCTCAAGTCAAACCGTATGCACGAGGTGGCGCATGGCACTCGCTCGGCCGGCACGCAATATTTATTGTTTCCTATAATTATCGTGACTGATGTAGTTCGATCGCGGAAGGCGGAGCTAGCAGCCAAGTCAAAGGAAATAAGTCCAATTTACTAGCATTAGGGACCACGGCTATTTTACGTGTTGACAATTTATGACCCACTTGACCGTGAGGTTTCTTGCAAATAATAGAGTGTACTAGAACAAGCCACAGTTGCGGGACTCGGTGAGTAGGATAGAAAAAGATTTTCTCACAGGGCTCCCTGCACCTACAGTAGGTACCTGTAGTCAGTAAGATCTTTCTTTAGAACTGGACATTTATGGATATGAAGATTAAGGGATTTAGAGGCGCCGGTTCTTCTCCACAATTTACAACTGGCGTTGAAACAATACACTTCATACCAAACACGTGAGATTGTCACTGATTGATTCAAGCCCATACAACGAAGTTTAGCGCCGCACCGCGTGCGCAGTGATCCGTCAAGATCAAAGCATTTGTGACGTCATAAAGCGCGTTGTTTACGAGCGGTGTCATTCATAACTGTTGCAGTTCAAACTTCAAAGCGCCGTCGAATTAGACCGACACGGACGTCGGGTCGACGCCCCACACGCTCCCGGCTACCTATCTACATTAGTAAAGGTGTTATCTAGTCAGCTGTTGAACATAACAACTCCAGAGCAATGATAAAATATCAACTTTACACGAAGCACCGGAATGCTATCAAATGTACAGTTAGAGGTCCTGTGATAGACAGGACGGTAATTGAAGCACAGATTTTTTTCCACTCGACGTTTGCTGAATGAATGATAAACTGAGTTGACAGTTGTATTTAAAATGCATTCGTCAGTGCAATGCATATGCAATGCTCGCTAATGTATATGAAATGCTCGCTAATGTATATGCGCTCTTTTTCCCTCAGAATATAACGATTGGCAGATTTGTTATTGAAGCACAAAGGTACGTTATTCATCTTCTGTGGCTAACGATCTACGAGTATATGCTTAGATAACAGTGAGTGGTTGTCATTGAGTACGGAATTATGAGTAAATAAAATTAAAATTAATTTATTCATTTTGTGAACCTATGGTAAAATTATACAGATGTTATATAAAAAACCACCACCAACCATTATTTGCAGCAAAAATAAGATTACAAAAATCAAAGTGCACAGTTTTCATTGTACACTATCACCTTATTGAAGTAGATAATACTACCTACTTATGTGCATAATAAGTACATACATGTATATAAATACCAAATCGCTTACCTATTATGCTAAATGAAAGAGAAAGACAAACTTGCATATCAGAATAAGTGTAAAACAAATTGTCATGGATTAGTGGTTTTACGATAAAAACCTAAAGTCGTATATACTGCCTTTTTTTTTTTTTTTTTGTGGGTGGGAAATCATCAAATAACTTCTCCCGCTCTGGGCAGAGCAGGAGGGCGTGTCAGACTCTTACTAACTAAAACCCACCTGTGTTCCTTCAGTTGCCTGTGCCAGGGGCCACGGTAACCCTCTTGGACTTTTCCGCAACCCTAGCAGGCATCGGTCCTAGCAAACCTCGTCATTGGTGCTGACATCTCTTTGAGGCGCGCGTGGAACGCAACGCGCCGTCGACCCGGGCCTGGTCCTTATCGAACGGCGAGCTGCCCATTGCTCGCCGTTCGTATATACTGCCTGACAACGTAGAGATAGCTTAATAATGCTGTAAGCACAATCATATTTATCCTTTGCTGTACTCAAATTGCAGTGAATGACGATGACGTTATGACAACGCCCTCGCTGAACCTTATGTTATGTAGCGTTGTTCAAGTGGGCGCTTGCTTCCTACAGGTGGAAAGGCTGTGAGTGTGTAGTGTATAGTGTGTATTTTTTGTAAGTTTTGCTGGTCCAAATACTCCGTTGTGGAGTCAAAGTCAAAGCATTTGTTTCAAATAGGCACATAAAAGGCACTTTTGAACGTCAACGTTTATATTATAATATAATTGATTCTAGTCGCCCCTTCCAAAAGATAGTTTCATATGAGAGTTAGTTAGTGATGGCCCTACATCACACCTAAGTTACTATTGAGTTACATAGGTTTGATGTACGGACATAACGTGCAGGAACGCCTTTGCGGTATTCTTCGTAGCTACAGCGCACTTGGCTCGAACACTGCGCACTAATCACTGATACACATTGTTATTTCAAGTTGTAGATGGAAGCGGATCATTCATAAGCGCACAAATGTTGAATTTTCAGCGTATCTGTGCGACAACCAAAACCACAGCCTGATAAATAAAGTCACTCCATGCTCGTGAGTCTCTTTAGAGCAGGGGTTCAAGACCTTTTAACATACGCGCCTTCTCTAATGATCTTTTAAAATCACTACGCTCCTCGAGTTACCTTTCGAAGTATCCGCTTATGAATGTAAGAGCGAACGAAAGCGAGCTCGAAAAATTTTGCACAATTACGGATACGTTACAATTTTCTTTTGAGTATTCATGCATGAAAAGGAGTAACTCTGTCGAAAGAGAATGTAGAATGCAAGAGCGAGCGAAGCGAACTCGTAGTTTTAAATAATTCTTGCTCAATTTTCAATGTAATGTTCTATCTAAGAGATTAGATTAGATTTTTCGTATGCTTGTTTGTTACACTTTCACGCTAGAATGGCTGAACGGATTTGTATAAAATTTAACACACGGGTAGACTCATGCTCAAAAAAATTATTGGCATAAATTGGTATATTTTGTCCTAATCTAGGTCATCTAGATTAGGACAAAATATACCAATTTATGCAATATTTTTTTTAATGCCAATATTCTCACGGGATCGAGACTTATGCGGGTGAAACCGCGGGGCGCAGCAAGTACTGAATAAATTTAATTTCTAGTAGTTGTTCATTAATAATCATCAAAGTGAGGGTCAGTCGCGCGAGGGGCCTGTGGCTAAAAGCAGCGCGCAGCGTTGGCTGTCAGGTTTAGTGCCACAACACCACGGCTGGTTGACAATTATATATCAAGGCCCCTTCTTGCCTCGGATAGCACGTTAAGCCTTTGGTCCCGGCGGTCATTTCGACAGTCATTACGGTAGTCAGAAGCCCAAAAGCCTGTCAACTAGTCTTACCAAAGGGTATCGTATTGTCCAGTAACGGAGTTGTAAAGGTAAGATGCCTATCTTAGTCGCTCCATGTAAAATACTGGTATTCAGCTTCATCCGGTCTAGGCAGATTTATTGAGAGTTAGTCACCGCACGTCCGCACCCAAGGGGAATCCAATGTTAGTAAGTATCAAAGTTGTTTAAAAAACAGGTCAAGTGTGAGTCGGACTCGCAAACAAAGGGTTCGTTACCCACGTACAATATTTAATAGTACATACTTAAAAAAAACTCGTTTCTTGTATGGGGATCCCCTTAAATTTTTGACTAAATTTATTTTTATTTGTTGTTATACCGGCAATAAATATACACACTCTGTGAATGTTTTATCTGTCTACCTATTACCGTTGATGAGATACAACCCGCTGACAGACGGGCGGACGGACGAACAGCGGAAGCTTAGTATATAATAGTGTCTCGTAGAAGCGCATTCTCGCGTTTTCTGGCGATTCTGGCTGTAATCAAATGATTTATTACAGCCAACATACTTTAGACAAAAATTTTATGTCATTTGCGTACTTCTTTGTAAGTTTATGTGCTTGAATTTGTCTGAAACAAGTCAAATTTATGGTTACTTATGGAACTAGTTAGAGTAGGTTAATTGTTTTAAAAAAATGCTACCAACCAAAAAATAAAATACTACTAGTTTATTTAATATTAATATTATTATTTGACAAATTTTATTTTGCGTTAAATGAGTTATTCCAATTGAAATATTTGACCACATAAAAATTGGTAAAAGTACTAGTTGGTACAAGGAAGTACAAGTTACTTTTTAAACGTTCACATGCCAAACATTAGCTTTGCGTTACAGTTATTTGTGATCAGATTTTTTGCTAAGTAATAATTTGGCAAATGAAACTATGCGGAAAATTGTTTCGGAAGTGATAATTTGGCAATTTATTTTCGGTGAAACAAGTGAGACCCAAAATATTTTCATGCCTAGAGATTTAGAAACTTTTATGTTAACGTGTTATTATTGCGTAAATGTTTTTTTTTAGAAGTTCTTCCTCTTCCCCTCCTCCTGCATGGAGGTGTGGCTTTGAGTTAGCGATTTTAATGGAGCTGATTGCTCACTGGCGCCAGAAGTATTTCAGGATCGTCACTATGAAGGCTCTTTCACTGTTTTTGTAGATTGTAGTCCGTGGTTGACACGATTTAAGCCTGTGTTTTTGTAGATTGTAGTCCATGCTTGACATGAGGTGAAGCCTGTGTTTTTGTAGATTGTAGTCCACGGTTGACACGAGGTGAAGCCTGTGTTTTTGTAGATTGTAGCCCATGCTTGACACGAGGTGAAGCCTGTGTTATTGTAGATTGTAGTCCATGCTTGACACGAGGTGAAGCCTGTGTTTTTGTAGATTGTAGTCCATGCTTGACATGAGGTGAAGCCTGTGTTTTTGTAGATTGTAGTCCACGGTTGACACGAGGTGAAGCCTGTGTTTTTGTAGATTGTAGTCCATGCTTGACACGAGGTGAAGCCTGTGTTATTGTAGATTGTAGTCCATGCTTGACACGAGGTGAAGCCTGTGTTTTTGTAGATTGTAGTCCATGCTTGACATGAGGTGAAACCTGTGTTTTTGTAGATTGTAGTCCATGCTTGACATGAGGTGAAACCTGTGTTTTTGTAGATTGTAGTCCATGCTTGACATGAGGTGAAGCCTGTGTTTTTGTAGATTGTAGTCCACGGTTGACACGAGGTGAAGCCTGTGTTTTTGTAGATTGTAGTCCATGCTTGACACGAGGTGAAGCCTGTGTTATTGTAGATTGTAGTCCATGCTTGACACGAGGTGAAGCCTGTGTTTTTGTAGATTGTAGTCCATGCTTGACATGAGGTGAAGCCTGTATTTTTGTAGATTGTAGTCCACGGTTGACACGATGTGAAGCCTATGTTATTTTAGATTGTAGTCCACGGTTGACACGATGTGAAGCCTATGTTATTTTAGATTGTAGTCCATGGAATTGTAATCTTGCTGATCGATAACTGCCAGTATTGATACGAAAGGAACTCGTTATCCAATGTTAATCATTTTATTATGTTACGCTAACGAAGCTCAAACACCAAGCGACCGATAAGACGACTTGTTTGCGCAAGCGCTAATCTATCAGTAGAACTTACCAGTGAATGGCGTATCCACGACCTGGACTACTTTTTAACTCTATTTAATTTGAACGCACTTGTGTAATGTCAACAGACTGTGTTTGTTGAGTGATGAACGATTAGTTTGTTTGTGTGTGGTAAAGTGGTACAAACTTGGGATTATCTAACAGCAACTTTATATCAAGGTAGGAACAGATAGTTCGTTCTTAGGCGCCATATTACTACATTAAAAAAATATTGTGATAGCCTGTTTAGCTGGATGCAGCATCTGCATTTTGTACAAGACTTTTCCATAGCTCTAGAGTAGCGATTGTGAGTAGTTCTTATGATTCATAAGCTTGCTGAGCCTTTGTTTTACTTACTTGAACTATTCCTCTTACGTCTCTTAGTAACTCACACTTTCTTTTGAAGACTTTTATGGCAATATGTTGCCAGTCGCTATCATCCCACTCTTGCGCGCTCGTGAAATGTGCAGCGTTGTCAAACAGCAAGATTTTCTGATGTATCGCATACATTTACTGCATATAACGGCGACCTCACTCCAGCCCATCAGCTCTCCACCAAGTTTGTACACTAAAACCTCCGAGCAGGTTGAGGATGAGGAAACAATAACAGAAGTATCAGAGATGTTTTAATAATGCAGTTTTATGGCTTCGACATTGATTTCTTCAAAGAGCATATTAAAGTAGATGAAATGATTGAAGTAGATGGTGCTAGCAGTTTGTTTGTTTTTTTTAAAAACGTTGCCCCACACTAGGTATTTCTCCTGTATCGTGGGTGCGTTTACAAACATTTAAACTCACATACACAAACAGCCAGAACCGGAACAACTACTTGCAGTATACTATAATACTTGTTCCGTGCGGGAATCGAACCCGCGACACGCTGCGCAGCAGTCAATCGCTTAACCACTGCGCCAACCGTGTCGTCAATCACTTCATTCTGTATTTTTGTTACTGCTGCATGTATTGTATAGCTATTTAATTGTAATTCCGTAATAGGCTGTAAGACTAGTTTATACATAAATATATTTTAAGATAACATTTCAAAGAGCTGTGCATTTTGTTATTAATAAATAAATAAAGTACCTACGTCATTCTAGTTCTGCCAGACTTGACTCAACTTGTTCTTCGTTGTACTATATAATTTATTGCAGTAACAAAGCTACCAGTACATAAGAATAAAAAACACTAAATATTTTTAGCGGCTTCCTATTTCCACCGTCTAGGCATTCACAATCATATGTCTAGGTTTCTTCCAAATAAGTCGAGGTCGCCGACTTTCAGTCTATCTTGATTCGCATATAATTATGTAATCTAAGTCTGTTCAAATTTTTACACTTTGGGTCAAACAAAGTTGACCTCTGAATGTTCTTCCCTGACCTACAGCGAACGTTTATGGTTCGATCGAGTGAGCCAACATCCTCGGTTATTATATTCATTTTATTTTAAAGAAGGCTTATAGACTAACAAACTAATGATATAAACAAAGAAATATTAAAAAAATTGCTATTAACAAGCTTCCACATTACATCGTATTGTATACTAATTAAGACTTCGTTTTAAGAAATATAAAAATCCCAGGGACAAATATGAATACCGTATATTGGAGGAACGTTCTAAAATCATGATCAAAAAGTGCTACAGCACATACGTCAACAACACTGAAGATAACATCAGACTGAATCCGAAGGCATTTTGGTCATTCGTTAAGGCCAAAAAAGCCAAGTCTAATGACATTCCATCTGAGATGTATTGGAGCGGGAAAGTGGCAACTTCTGGAGAAGAAGTGAGTAAACTGTTTGCCTCACACTTCTCTGCCACTTTTGCATCTCCAGCTGGTACAGTCGCGGTACAAACAAAGTCAGAAGAGTACCCTCAGCTTGCGCTAGGAAGCCATTATTTCACAGAGCGAGACGTACTCAAAGAATTAAAAAAACTACATTCCTGCAAAGGTCCAGGGCCTGACAGCCTACCGCCGCATTTCATAGGGCAATGTGCCAAATATTTATCATTACCGCTCAAACTTATTTTTAATAAGTCCCTTATGTCTTCTAAGTTTCCCACGCAGTGGAAAATCGCACACGTAGTTCCAATATTTAAAAAAGGGGAGCCTAATGATGTTAAAAATTATCGGCCCATATCTCTACTTTCAATTTTCTCGAAACTGTTCGAATCATTAGTTTGTCCTGTACTAACTTCACTCATTAAAACTCAATTGGCTACACAACAGCACGGTTTCTGTACCAATAAATCCACTACCACCAACTTAGTTCACTACATTAATGATATCAGCAGATCCGTAGACTCCGGTGTGCAAGTGGACTCAATTTACACTGACTTCAGTAGCGCGTTCGACAAAGTGAATCATGTGCTTCTACTTCAAAAACATGAGAACTATGGTATGCGTGGTCAATTGCTACGCTGGTTTTAATCATATCTTTCGGAACGACAACAGAGAGTTATTGTAAAGGGTTATCAGTCGCCACTTTATTACTCAACATCTGGGGTGCCACAGGGTTCGCATCTTGGTTCTATTCTTTTCCTGGTATTTGTGAACGATATCATACACTCCATTAAAAACTCAAAATGCTCTATGTTTGCGGACGATCTAAAACTATACAAGGAAATTAAATCAAGTACCGACATTGCTTTGCTTCAGAAGGACTTGGACGCAATTCATGAGCGGTGTCATAGTAACATGATGACTCTCAATGCCGTTAAGTGTTATCATATAACATTTACACGGAAAAAGCTGATTCAGCCTTCAGCATATCACTTAAGCGGCATAACTCTTACATACATACTTTGGGAGTTCAACTTGATCGTCAACTATCCTTTATAAATCACTTTGACACTATTGTCGCCAAAGCAAATAAAATGTCGGGATTTGTAAAAAGAACTTGCAAGGAATTCCGGTCAATCAGCACCCTTAAGGTTCTTTATAACTCTATGGTGAGGAGTATACTGGAATATGCATCTCCTGTATGGAATCCCGCGTATCGTGTCCACATCGACAGAATAGAGTGCATCCAAAAAAAGTTTACGAGATACCTCCGCTACAGATCACAGACATGTGATCGCGAAGCAGATTATCCTCAAAGGCCCTGTAATTTCAGGATGAGCTGCTTGGAGCAACGAAGAAGTTGCTCAGACTTAGTTTTCCTTTATAAGACCCTCCACAATTTGGCAAATGTACCGGAGTTGGTTTCGGAGATCGGTCTAAATGTGTCCCGTGCGTCGTACCTCATACAGATCCAATTTTAAAACACAAACATTTCAAATGCCTAATAATAGAACTAATCTTGGTCGTTCAGCTCCTTTATACCGGTTTTTGTCTAGCTACAATAAGCTGAGCACACGTACTAACAACTTGGACATATTTTCGAACAGTCTGAATGAATTCAGACGATACATCCTCAGTTCTTGATCGATCTGTTTGTTTATTTCTTTTACAAAATGTTATTTGTGTATTTGTGAGACTCCCTTTAATTTACTTAATATTGTACAATTTCATTTAATTTAATTTTCCTATTCTTATTTATAATTAATATAATAATGATGTCCTAATTTATTTGTTATTTTTGATTTCAATTTATAATTGTTATAATATTGCAATTTAACTAATTAATTTGTATTTTTATAGATCCAATTTATAATCGTTTTACTATTCCAATTTGACTGATGTTTTTTTTTAATTTTTGAGGTATACTGTATTTTAATTTAACTACTTGTCATTTTAAATTCAATGTAAACTTTATAAATTTTAATTTTTTATGATCATATATTTCCATTTTAATTTTTATTATTGATTATACAAGTGCTGTGCACACCTATAAGTGACAAATTCACCGCAAAGCTGTTATATAGAATATTTTTAATATAATGTTTTAGTGAATAAGTCGTTGGTGTGTCAATAAATAAATAAATAAATATAATATAATCCGTTCAATGGAAGCTACAATGTGACGTGAATCCAAATAGTCTAGTTTTGGATGAAACTCATTCGTCTGTAACCGACAGAATTAACTGAATAGGAAATCGGTTCTTGCTACGTGTGAAAAATAACAAACTGACTTGTAACTTTGACATCACTCTAGACATACCTAGTAGCAATCTATCTAATGTCGTCATAGTTTACCAGCATCATAAAATGCACACCAGTATAGATACATTATGTCTGTAACTAACCATGGGTCACGTTCACCCCGAAGCTAAATCAAGCCAAATTAATGCAGTAATTGAGCGGCCGCCAAGCTTCCATCTCTCCGACGAATCAGTCTTGTTTCAATCTCGTATCAATATTAATAAAGAACATTGTATTAACGTCGTGCCGCTCTTTATACTTCACGTCTCCCACTACTATCGGATCTCGTGAATCATTCAATATACTCACTACGAGTACTTTAAATTCATCGCCACATCACACTTTACAGTTCGTATGAAGCTGAAAATAGTATAAATAGTAGAGATTTCGTGATTCATTCATATTATTGGTATGCAATAAATGAAACTCTTCGTAAGTGCGTCGACCGCTTCATTTTGTGTAGTTATTGGAGTTTGAACAAGCTAACCTATCGAAAGCTCCTTTCAATCATTGATTATGTACTTTTCACTGTAATTTTATCTAGTAGGAAAACCCATTAGAGGCCACGAATGGAAATGTTCTCTTTTAATATCTATATGGTGTCGTTATCATCCACCTTTGGTACCTAACATCTGTAGGTACTTACATCCAAGCATGACGTTTATGTTTCTTAATATTATCGTTATAAAATATAGGCTGGCAGATATCGTCCCTCCCGGAAGTCCCTCGCACCGTCATAAATATCGTGAAGGTGAACGTCTCCTAATCGCCGATATCGCTGTGTCTATACACATACAATATAACCACCTTTCCTCACCTACCTTTTCTCTAAGCATAAGAAGTTCTGCTAGAACATTGTATTTAAAGTTGTCAACAATTACGTTTTTATGACGCGAAAAAAAAACAGGACAATTTGAAAAGTGAGGAGGCCCTGCACGAGAAGCTTGGAGTGATAGTGAGCCAGTGGAGTGATATAGTCAACTTAAATACGGAATCGACAGAATTCCACTCCTCCCTTTCTTTTTAACCGACTTCAAAAAAGGAGGAGGTTCTCAATTTGTCGGTATAAATAAAATTCATCGATATATTCATCATTTGATAGAGAAAGCTTGCGCGGTGGTCCCATATATATCATATAACGAAGGCATTTGGGTTTCTTTAGTATCAGAATGGTCGATCATGATGGGTAACCGAAATAATAGTCAAAACACTAAGTACATACGTCTATTAAATCACTAAGTTCACTAAATACAAAAATATCAATTGGTTAGCTAGATGAAATCAGATTACAATATGGAAACGAGGTGAATTTGATGTAGGATGGCAGAACAACCTTTCGCAAGTCCGTCTCCACACACTAAGTGTCCTCCGTGAGCTCTCACGTCTAACATTCACGTTCACAAACTTAAAAAAATAGATCAAATGCCAACCAACAAGCAACAGCCGTCACTTCAGTTTTGCTACTTCCTCTATTCGACCTCACCCAAGTGCACTACTTGACGTTTCCGGTTAGTAATAATTATATGACGTTACTAATAATCAAAAACAAAGATGGCGGATCAGTGTTGACGCTGCGACATAATATAAATTGTAATTACCTTTGCTTTTGCTTATCCACTTGGTGTATGCTGATAATGTTATAAAACTTCCTGTTCCTGCTGTTTACATAGCAAGTAGTGGTATACGAATTGGTGTGCAGTAGGTACCACACCCAAAAAAGTCGGTGGCAAAACAGAACCGAAGACACCGACTTCCGAGATTAAAGTTAATTTTTACTTTGTAGTGATTTTTTTTGGAAGTCAGTTGTTTTTTCTTATTTTGGTTATAAAGTTTTTAATATTAGGTACATCACAATTTTTAATAGAACATTGACTGAAAAAACCACATATTTTTTCTGCCTTTATTCATTCATGCTGAATTAACTTTTTATGCTATTTTTGTTATTTTATGTTAATAAAACCTACATCAATCTTGTAAAATTGAGCTACATACATTCAGCGAAGCTTCTGAAATAAAAGATAAGACAACGACACAGTAAACACAGAGTTATAACTTATCAGATAAAACTCATCCAACAGATAAATTATGACATATTACGATACGTTGGCGCTTTTTTAGGTCAGACTTTAGATTAGCAGAAGTCAAGATTCATACAGATGCTACCGAGCTCTGACTGTTTATTTTATTATTAATACATATATGTGTGTTAGCCGCTTCTACTATATCAAACTAAAATGTTTGGTGTCTCTTTCTTAAAAGCACTTTATCTGTAACTTGATAAGATATCTCTGTATTAACCTGAAATGACAATGGTATGTTCTACGATGTCTTGAAACTTACTACTAAGCAGTGACTAGATGCAATCAATTATGAAACATTCCATTTGCTATTTTATTCACTCCTGAAGGACTCGTAGCTCAATGACAAAATAATGATACGTAGGCTCAGTTTGTAGTGATCGTGTATCACTACAAACTGATCTTACAAAATGCCTTGATGCCGACCTCAAGACACTACTTGCTCACAATTTAATCTTTTTAATTTTACTTGCTCCTAACCTAGCCCACAATGATCCAACACCCAATAGCACCCAGAATAATCCGACGCTGAATAGCATCGTGAGCACCTCGCCGGTAGCACGGTACTGATAGTTTACGTTTAATTTTCTGCTGTTGAGGCATCGTGTTGTAGCATCATCCTCTAATAGAACACCCTGTAACCGTAGCTTGTATGCTGAGGAGTATACTTAGCCAAACGTTCATCACGAGCTGGTGTTAATGATTTTGTAAACGTAGCATGTATGTTGAGGAGTATGATTAGGGAAACGTTCATCACGAGTTGGTGTTAACGATTTTGTATACGTAGCATGTACAATGAGGAGTATATTAGAGAAACGTTCATCACGAGCTGGTGTTAATGATTTTGCCTTCCGTGGACTCAAATTTAGAGTTATATTTAGGCGCTTGCTGTGCTGGAACTGTACTTGTAAAATGGTAAAAAAGACAGCATCTATTAGCGAAATAAAGTGTCACAGGGCTGAATATCCCTATTTCCGAAGGCAGTTCGTGGTCTTTAATTATTTATGTGTGGGCATATTGTTCAATAATCAAGAGGCCTAAAGCACCGCCACATAAACCGGTCCGGTCCTTCTCACATCCAGCGGATTTACCGTCTTAATATTTACTTCCTTCATTTTACTCATAGATAAAGTTCTTTAATTTCATCTACACTATGAAATTCACAGCTCTATATCGATAGTTTTATACTTTACACCGTTTGTACCATCAACAAAATTAAAGGTTTGTGAACTCCAAGTTACGTGATACGACGGTAGTCTGAGTTCGGGGTTTACCCCTTATACAAAGTAGTGTGTGGGTGTACCGACAGGTGTCGGGTCGACGGCTGATTGATTTGCACGCGAGCCGCCTATTACGGCCGCTGCCAGACTGTATAGTCGTGCGTGCGATGAGACGATGATTGCCGATGAATACTTATACCAACAAACGGCGTGATTAATACACCCTTCAGTTTGATGCTCTGCACGGGTACTCCTATGTACCTACCGCGCAACGGTTAGGTGAGTTGAAATACTTTGAAAGAATGTTATGTAAAGTAAACAATATAAGGAGGATCTAAAGGAGATTGCCACGGAGCAGGTCCCTTTTGTGGTATCGTGTGCCTGATTTTAATAATAACCTAAAAATATTAAAATTTTTTTGGGTACAGGGTATTATTTATACGATTTCTTTCACCCTGGGAATAAAGTTAAAGTTAATTAATAGTTGTTAAACATTACGTCGACATCCGTTTGATTGGTAAAAAAAAGTGGCCGGGTATCAAACAATTAAATAACTAATGCCATCTTTTAATCAATTGAGTAATCGATATAAAAAAAAACGATTAGACAATAAAAAAGCAATTATTTTTATTTAAGTTTATATTACTTAAAGGCAGTTTACATCTTTCAGAAGATTTGCATTGGGATCCTACCAACTAAAACAGGCGACATCCTATTATGGGGAGCACATACGAATTAATGGTACTTATAATATTGAAGTAAGCAATGATATTTTGGTAGAGGATTTGCCCTTAATATTGGGTCAAAATAATTATTTAATTAGGGCTAGAATTAAGTCCCGCCATGTGAGCAATAAAACTTAGTACTTACTCTTATTGATTGATAAGTAAAGATGAAAATCGGGCAAATACTTTAGCTAGTATCATTGCTTACAATTGTAACTGTCTAGTGGGTAACCGTACAGTAGGGTGTTGTGCTCATACTACTCGTATGACAGTATTATGGTATCTGAGCTTGGGCCGCTTCAACGATGTATGTGCTCCAGCTCAATTCTTGGATGATATATTTTATGAAGAATAAATGGTATAATCAAGTTTTGATTTGTTTTATTTCCTTTGGTACTTAGACATGAACTACTTAAAACTATCAATATCGTTAATTATGAAATTCCAATGCTGAAACTGTTAATTATAATTTTTTTATCATATATAAACGGCGATTCTACACCATCTATGATTACCTATCTACTTTTTACTGTGCTGAGACATAATCCCATCCCTATATTGATGTATAGTAGATAATTTATTTATTTATTATAATTTTTTTATTTATTTATTTAAAATTATGCAAATAACACCTTAACAGCTATAACGCCAATGCGATGTTACTACCAAGATACACATATCTATAACTTTTTTTTTTTTTTTGAGGATGGGAAATCATCAAATGACTCCTCCCGCTCTGGTTGGAGCGGAAGGGAGTGTCAGACTCTTACTGACTAAAACCCACCCGTGTTCCTTCCTTGGCCCTTTATGTTCCGGGTCAGCGGTACCCCTTTTGGATGATCCCGCTTTCCCGGCAGGCTTGGGCCCTAGTGGACCCCCTCTATGATGCTGACATCTCTTTGAGGCGCGCGTGGAACACGTACGCGCCGTCCAGCACGGGCCTGGTCCTGATCGGACGGTGAGCTACCCATTACTCACCGCCCGCAGGCCCGCGCCTACGGTGGCCGGGAGTCGTCCCGCGGCTCCCGACGCCCGGAGCGTCCACCGCGGCGGCTTGGACGGGAGACTCTCTCCCTCTCCCGTCCCGCCACCTCCTTCGCTAGCATGACTGCTTCGCAGAAGGAGGCGACTGCCTCCCACTCCCCCTCGCCCCGGACCATGGCTTGAACCAAGGCCGGGCGTGAGAGATCGCCACCGCTGCCGATCGCCTCTACGAGGACACGGCGGTGCTCCGCCCATGCAGGGCAGGCCCCCACCGTATGCTCCACCGTGTCCTCGGGGCGATCATCGCAGTGGTGACACCCGGGCGTTTCCTCCCGCCTGATGATGTGCAGGAACCTCCCGAAACTTCCGTGTCCGGTGAGGACCTGCGTCAGACGGTAGGTGAGGACGCCGTGACGCCTCTCTAGCCACTCCTCAAAGAGGGGTCTTACCGCCGCTATCGTGGCGTGCCCTGCGCTGGGTTGCGACAGTCGCTCTTTCCATGCCGCCATGAGATCGCGCCGGAGGTCCGTCCGCTCCGCCACGATTTGCCGCGGAAGCGGGGTTTCCCCCCGGCGTAGTGCCTTCGCGCGCCACTCATACAGGCACGCGAGAACTATCGCCTCCAGATCCCACGGCGGCAGTCCGGCAAGGAGGCTTGCCGCCTCGCCCGAGATCGTGCGGTAGCCCCGGATCAGCCTTACGGCTACCACCTTTTGGGGCGCGTTCAGATAGTGGGCGGCTCTCCGCCGCAGTGAACGCGCCCACACCGGGACATACCTATAACTCACTTACAAAAATACAATTAGGAAAAAGAACAATTAACATAAAAAACCCACAATTTACAATCATGATCTCTAAAGATTCTCAATGCACCTTAGTGCTACTACTGTGAACCTCATCAGGCTGCAGTGAAATATATCTACCTCATTTGAAATAATATTTAACAGTCTTATGGCGCGTGACAAGGGGCAAACTTGTTCAGGTTAGTCCTAGAGGATGGCTCCTGCAGCGTAGGCGTGGGGCGACGCGCACCCCCGCAACCGGGTGGCGCGCGCATCCCCAGCTCTTCTAACAGATCGGGGTGGTGCAGCCTGTGCAGCCAGCCGTGCCAGATAGGTAGTAGAAGAAGGTACTTAATCTAAATAGAATAAGGAGGAAATGTCAATGTCAATTTCTAATCTTAGCCTAGATTTTTACAACAGAAAAACAATGATATCTCTTGAACCAGGGTGAATAAATGAAAAATGGTTTCTGATTATGAAAAAACTAGGTTTTTACTATTATTTAAAATAAAAATCTTCAGGGCACAACAATTTTCCACTGGGACCCAACTTTCCTTACAAATCGGGCAATCTCCTTTATTTCTGTAAGTTTACAAAGTTTTATTTTACAATTGTAAAAAGAATTGTAAATTGTAATAAGAATATGTTCTTCACAGTTCTTTAAACAATATCGCTTTGAAGCTTTAAAAAAAAAATCTCCCAGACTTAAGTTGTTCATAACCTTGCTTTGATTCTACAAGTAACAAAAACCCTGTTGTTCCTTTTACCTACGTTTTAAGAATCGGTATACATACGTGATAAAGCAAGTAATTTAGAAAAAACTGTTCAAAAAAATAAATAAAATATATATTAATTATTAATATTTGTAATGTTTAACTGATTTCTTACCTCTGCAAAATCAAAATCAAAAGTCATTTATTCAAATTAGGCTGAGAATCAGCACTTTTTGAACGTCAAAATCACATAAGACAGTCCCCCCAAAACGCCCACCCTTCACCACTTCCTAGTGCTTTAGCTGGGAAGAAGAAGTGGCGGAACAAACTCCCCAGCAGCACTGCTGTGTGTTCAGTTAGAAGAACTGGATTCTATACATATAGTAATAAATAAATTAACATTACGAAACACAAAAATATTAAAATTATTTGCCATATGTCAGCTAGCACACGCCAATATTTAAAACTATACTCAAGCATAAATAAATAATAAAAACAAAAACGCAAACAGAACTTAATACATAATAAAAAGCCTCCTGGCATAAAGGGCGTGCCCGCTTACATATGCAATGCTGCATTATGTTTATATGTATATAGCTGTAACTAGTAGACACTGCAATTCTGCAATTCTGCATGAAGCGATGGCGCGAAACCAGAAAAAAATAGAACGTTCCCGCCACTCCTTTGATCGGTGCCGCTGCGCTGGTACCCCGCCGCCGCTTACCTACCTATTTTGCTACACAAGTTCGTGACCTTGTCAGCTTGTCAGCTTGCTTTCATTGACTTGAATGTGCCCTGGCGGCTGAGAGTATGTCATGCTCACTCAAATGTGTCGCTGGTGGTGGCGTGTGTATTGGATCATTGAGTTCCCTTCAAAATGGTTGAGCTGAATGGTGCTGATCCATACGTCATGTTCGTGAACGGGCGCCGTCAGTAGGCACTGGTCATTTCTTAGTTGCCACGGCTTATTTTAATTCCATAATTCTTTTTATATTTTTATTACGGACGCTTTTAACGTGCACGTCTTTCTACATCGTTCTAACATGTATAATTACAACATGAATGATGTAACCACTTTTTTGTAACAATATTTTGATTTAAAAGAGTGTCCATGGAGTTTCTTGCCCGTTCTTCTCTATAGGTACCTACTACGCTTTGGAATGGGCAACTAGCTTCATCTTTCTGACTAACCGACCCTTTGACAATTCAAAAGTGCCTGTAATCGGTTTATTTGAAATAAATGCTTTCGAGTTTGTGTTTGAAAAAGAGAATGTGGATTTGGAAAGGTTTAAAGTGAGTCGGTTAGATATCAGCCAATGGCTTACCTTATGCAGTCCCAGTTCAGCGCTGCGTCGAACTTCATCCCAGGTGCCCCCATGAAATATTAATGCCGTATCGTCAGCATAGGTAACGATCTTGCCGTTTACAAGTGGCAGCTGACACAGTTCATTTATATAAATCAAGAAGAGACTCGGGCCAAGAATACTGCCTTGTGGGACGTCATAGGTAACCCCAGCATCAGAGCTAACGTATTATTTTATTTTAACTCTTTGAGTACGGTCACAGAGAAAATCCTTAAAAATTTTTAGAGCATTTCCGCGAACACCGATCTTATCTAACTTGTCCACAAGAAGAGGAATCATGACGGTGTCGAAAGCTTTGGCCAGGTCGAGAAATATGCCGACACATTTCTGTTTTTGATCTATATTCAATGTGACGTAATCTACCAATTGGTTAACGGCATCTTCAGTGCTTTTTCCCGACCTAAAGCCAAATTAGGCTTCTGACAGAATCTTATTGTATTGGAGAAAGTTTGTGAGCGTTTTGTTTAGAACCTTCTCTAATATTTTTGATAGAGTCGTAAGAACTGAGATTCTGACAAAAATTAACTCGATGAGGCTGCAGCATAATATTCTAACAAAGATTAACTTGCTGAGGCAGCAGCATAACATTCTCACAAAGACTAACTCGGTGAGGCTGCAGCATAATATTCTCAAAAAGATTAACTCGGTGAGGCTGCAGCATAATATTCTAACAAAGATTAACTCGGTGAGGCTGCAGCATAATATTCTAACAAAGATTAACTTGCTGAGGCAGCAGCATAACATTCTCACAAAGACTAACTCGGTGAGGCTGCAGCATAATATTCTCAAAAAGATTAACTCGGTGAGGCTGCAGCATAATATTCTAACAAAGATTAACTCGGTGAGGCTGCAGCATAATATTCTCAAAAAGATTAACTCGGTGAGGCTGCAGCATAATATTCTAACAAAGACCCGATATTTTTAATTATTTAAATAAAAATATAAAAATTACGAACAAAACAAGACAAATATATCGTACAGAAAGTACTTAAGATAATTACATCGATTACAATTGTACATACTTTTACATGATTTTAAGAACTTAGTTAATTAACTTGAATAACGCAAGCTTAAAAAAAAGCTTATAAATGATATTATTCGAAAATTAATTAAATTTGGTCACAATGAATTCATATATTACAATAAATATTACAATTCACAACTTATAATCTAAGAATTCAAGTACACTACAATAATAATAATAATAATAATAAAAAAAAAAAAAAAAAAAAAAATTGATATGACCATTAGCCAACAGGTTCGTCGTTCCCGAAAGGATCTGTCGACATGTTGGATAGATTATAAGAAGGCCTATGACTCGGTGCCGCATACATGGCTCGTGAGGGTGTTAGAGTTGTATAAAGTAGATACAACTCTTCGCACCTTCCTAATGTCTTGTATGCGGCAATGGAGGACGGTCCTTCACTATCCAGGATGTCGAAATATTCATGGGAATAGCGAACCGATAAGGATCGAGCGAGGCATATTTCAGGGCGATAGTTTAAGTCCGCTTTGGTTCTGCTTAGCCTAGAATCCTCTAAGCACATTGCTGGAGGATTCAGGTCTAGGCTATCGGTTGAGGAGAGGTGGTCAGGTTATATCGCACCTCCTCTACATGGATGACCTAAAACTCTTTGCCCCCAACAATTTGCAACTGATGGAGCTACTGAAAGTAACTCAAAATTTCAGTAGCGCCATCAGGATGGAATTTGGTGTGGACAAATGTGCGGTCATGCATGTAAAGCGAGGGGAGATTGTTGAATCCGTGGGGACCCAACTCTCGGATTCCACAAACCTTAGAGCCCTCTCCGCATCCGAAACCTATAAGTATTTGGGTATGTCGGAAGCGTTAGGCATCAATGTTACTGACATGAAGCAGTCGTTGAGGGAACGCTTCTTTGGCCGCCTGAAAAAAGTACTTAATAGTCTTCTATCAGGCGGAAACAAGGTGCGCGCCTTCAACGGTTGGGTCATGCCAGTTTTGATGTACTCTTTCGGCATACTCAAATGGACTCAGACCGAACTCGACGCCCTGGATAGGAGGGTCCGTACGCTGCTGACTGCAAATCGAATGCATCACCCACGATCATCGGTAATGAGGCTGTATATCCCGCGAAAGTGTGGAGGTCGAGGCTTTTTAAACGCTAAGACCCTCCACAATCGCGAGATATGCAGTCTCAGGGAATATTTCCTAGAAACCGACGTGGGTATGCATCGAGATGTAGTCACGGTGGACAAGGGCCTCACCCCGCTCTCCTTGGCTAAAGAGAACTGGCGCAAACCTGTAGTGCTTGACACTAATGATCGCATGGAGGTATGGCAGAGTAAGGAGCTCCACGGACGCTTTTTCCGGGCCCTACATGGACCGGATGTAGATCTACTAGCGTCCGTTGCCTGGCTGCGTTTCGGTGACCTCTTTGGAGAAACCGAAGGTTTTGTCTGTGCAATTATGGACGAAGTTATGATGACGAACAATTACCGGAGATTTATTGTGAAAGACGGCACGGTTGACATCTGTCGGGCATGCCACCGGCCGGGAGAATCAATCAGGCATATCATCTCCGGGTGTTCTCGTCTAGCTAACGGAGAGTACTTGCATAGACACAACCTTGTAGCCAGGATAATCCATCAGCAGCTTGCTCTGAAATACAACCTTGTGGAATCGGAGGTACCGTACTACAGGTATGTGCCCGACCCAGTTCTCGAAAATGGTAATATCACATTGTACTGGGATCGATCCATCATCACTGATAGGACTATTGTTGCCAATAAGCCTGATATAGTGGTGGTGGATCGATTGGAGCGACGCGCAATGATTGTTGACATAACCATCCCGCATGATGAGAACCTCGTGAAAGCCGAGAAAGATAAACAAATCAAGTATCTTGACTTGGCTCGCGAGGTTGTCGACATTTGGGATGTGGACTCAGCGGTCATTGTGCCGATAGTAGTCGTGACAGCCAATGGGCTAATACCCAAGAGCCTCGACCAACACCTAAGGAGGCTCTCGTTAGGCAGCTGGATCAAGGGCTTGATTCAGAAAGCGGTACTTCTGGACACGGCCCGCATTGTTAGGAAGTTTCTCTCTCTGGAGCCCTGACCGCCGGTAGCTTGGACCCTGTTCCCGATACCGGTGGGCTACTATTTTTTATATTTTTAAATGTTTTTGGTATCTTTTTGTTTATAAAAATATTTAAAAATGTAATTCATATGTATGTAAATGAAATAAAGGAAATAATAATAATATGAGACAACATCCACACAAGGTCTTCAGGTCCCGAACTAGGCAGAGCCTGTACTACGGTAACCTGATGACTGATATACATACTTATATATCTACATATACACACCCAGACACAGGTCAAACAGACATGTTCATGCACACAAATGTTTGACTTGTCCGGGGATCGAACCCGGGACCAGCGGATCAGAAGGCAGGGTCGCTACCAACTGGTTTGTGTGTAAAGACTGCGTTGCTGGCAGCGCTGGTGATGACCGAAAGCGCAGCTCCAGGCCAACACAGCGCGGACAGCAAGCTTGAAGGCCGTGAGCGTAGCTAGGCTAAGCTCGAGGCCATCATAGCGTGGCCAGCAACGTAGTCATTGCGGACCAAGTAATTTAAATAAACCCAGCATGTAGTAAGAATTTATTTAAAGTAACAATTGTTTAAATTAACTTTTCACATTTTGTCCTATCAAGTCTCTTAAGATTTTTTACACTTATATCTGAATGCTTTTTCTGCGTACCCGTCAGGTTGTGATAGTCTTTTATGTTCATATTGTGATTGACCAAAACCGTGCACGGAGTAAGTAATCCAGAGAGATAAGGGCTTCATTTTCTTTGAAACGTCGTTAAAATAAGGTAGAAACTTTGAATTTGATAAAGAATTTGCCTTTCTGTCGATTGCGCAAACTTTTCGTGGGCAAGTTTGTATTTTTCCTTTGACTTCTGCGGAAATAAATTTTAAATCACTAATTTCTAAGTATGCTATATTTTTGGCGTCAACACACTTATTCGAAAGAACTTGTAGAATCTGTTTTCGTATAACAGCAAATCGTTATATTCTTGGAGAGAAAACTGTCCATCACTGTTCCTGAATGCAATAAAAGGACTGATCCAGTATCGGCGTGTTGTTCTTTTTTTTTTTTTTTTTTGTTTCCGGGGTGGAAAATCCTCATGGATGTCCGCCGCCCTGGGGCGGGCGACGGGGTCTGTCAGACTCTTACTGACTAAAAACCACCCCGGTGTTCCATCTCACACCTACGCCGGGGGTCGCGGGAACATACGATCCTTCCACAACCCCCGACTGGTGCCGGCCCGCCACTGCGGGCCTCTTCGGGTCTGGGGGGGGAGTGAGGTGTTTGACTCCCCCCGCGACGTCTAACAGGGGCGCGCGTGGAACACTACGCGCCGCCACCTCGGGTCCTGGTGTGTGGGGGGCGACGGACGTCCCCGAGTCCGTCGCCCCTGGACCCATTTAGGGGGGCTGGAAGAGGGCGTTGTCCGCCCTCCGCCGACGCCCGGTGCGCCTTCTGCGGGCCGGGTGAGAGGACGAGATCTCCCTCTCCCTTTCCGCAGCCTCCTTCTGCGAGACGACTGTCTCACAGAAGGAAACCACCGCGTCCCAGGACTCGTCGCTGCCGACCATCGACTCGACTACGGCCGGCAGCGACAAGTCACTGCCTACTTCTGAGATGAGGGCACGGCGCGGCTCCTCCCAAGCGGCACACTCTGCCAGCGTATGCCGCGCCGTGTCCTCCCGGCAGTCGACGCAGTGGTGACACCGGGCGTCCGGCTCCCTGTTTATGCGACACAGGTACTTCCCGAAGCAGCCATGCCCCGAGAGCACCTGCGTCACCCGAAACGACAGGGAGCCGTGCCTCCTCCCGAGCCAGCGCTCGAGCACCGGCCGGACCGCCTCGATGGTGACGAGGCCGGCGGTAGGGCGTGAAAGCCTGTCCCGCCATTCCGCCACCAGGACCTCGCGAAGCTGAGACCGACGCAGCTCTATGTGTCGCTGCATCGGTCCCATCGGCGTGTTGTTCTACGTCAACTTCGGCGATACAAGGTGGCGAAGTAGTAGGAGCAACAACACACGTCTTTTCCCGACCAATTTATTAACAGACTGCACTACTGTACGTCCCGCCGCTGCGGTGCCGTAGCTACGTTGCGACGCCGCACCGCCTAGGACTGTGTGACCGACAATGCAGCGAAATATTTGTGGTGCAGTGCAACGCGCCGTGTAAACCGACTCTTAATTGGAGGATTCGTCGCTTGAAGAGTTTATTTTCACAATTTATTTTAAATATCACGAAAATTTATGGAAAACAATATGGAGAATTGCAAAAATTTTCACCGCGCCGCGCTTTTGTTTCTTCCCAACGCTTTTGTTTTTATTTTATTTTAACTAGGCTATGATGATTGTACTGCCTGTACATAAACAACCAAATTCTGAATAAACTCTTTTTGCACCTGATTATTTTAGAAACAAAACTCGACAATAATGAATTTTCAAATAAAATTGTTAGTGGCTAAAACTCACCAGCAATGAAATTCCATACAACTTTGCTGGCGCCTATTCAAGTCAGTCAGTCAAGCGGCAACGTCAACTTTGTTCAAACAAGGTTGTCAATATAATGACCACATTACAAGCATTATTGAGTATTACATTATTATTTTTACATTACTCAATAACCTAAATTTTAAAAATGGAAGTGTTTTATGTTATCTGTAATTATTTGGTTATCAAATTTGATGCACATGTTATAGCTGTTGTTGGATGTGAGTTTGAGATTCGTCTTGGGTTGATACAACTTATTAGTGTTATGAGATGGAGGCGTATAGTAGCTTGTCGCCTGCTAAAAAAGACTCTTATGTTTGAAAACAAATAAACATGATTCCAAGATATATGAATGCACGATATAGTAAGTACACGATAAGTATTTTATATTTTCTAAGGAAAGGGCGACAAGACTCTATTTGTTTCAGCCCAAATATAGCCCTTAAACACTTTTTTTGCATTACGAACTCTAGATCAATTTCCACACAGTGACCCAAAGAACAATACCATACCACAAAATGGAGGATATATTTCCGTGGTATGCAGTAATTGCGGCGTTTCTAGATATACGCCTCACAGGTTAGACAAAACTATTAATTCCATCGCAAACGTCATTTACATGGTTTTTCCAGGAGCAAAATGTATTTAAAGATATCCCAAGAAATATAACTGAGTCAGTTTCTGTCAGGGCCACCCCTTTATATGCTACATTTAGGTTAAAAGGTTTTGTTAGGTATGTATGAAATTTAATAAATTTGCTTTTTTTTCTAACCTCTCTATACATTTTTGGAGAGCTGTGTTTATTTCCTGCTCGTAGGTATTTTAATCAACCATGAAATTCAAATAAAACTCAGTGTACCCATAAATCTTACCGCGGCAATAAGGTCAGAAATATGTAGATACCATGCGTCGTTACAGAACAAGCAACACAAAGTGGCGTCGTTGTGCCTAACGGGTTCGCTCCCACTTTACGAGCACCCTATTTGAAGGATCAGCACCGACTACCACCAACCACACATAACCTTACATGCATACACAGAAGGACTACTATACCATGGCAGGGTGTCTGTTATGATGTTGTTTGAAAGCTATTTAGCACATTACTGCCTTGTCGGTAATTCTAAATGAGTGAACGTATGGCGTATTATTGCTGTTGGTTTAGCGTTTCATACGGTTCTGATGTCTTCATGCGACGATACGAGGGATAACAGTGCGTAACATTACATGATTATATTTTGTAGTTACACTGAGGTTTAGTGGCTGAGTGGCAGACATTTTACTAATTGAAGGAGCAAGTTACAACGTTGAAAGACCGTCTTGTTAGGGCTACTGTTTAAAATGTTACAATAAAGTACCTTCCCATATACTCCAAATGAATAAAACGAAATTTAAATCTTGTATAAAACGCCCACTGTACAGCCAACCATATTATAAGTTGGGGGATGACATCACTTAAAAAATGCTTGGCTCGGCGCTGGTCCTGATCCACAAGGGCGCATAAACTAATTGATTAGCATTCGAAAATATTGTTGGAGCTGATGAATATTGTAAAAACTATCTTTGCACTGGTCATCTCTTAGCTGCCACGGCTTATTTGAATTCCTGAATTGTTTTTTATCTTTTTTATTACGGAGGCTTTTAACGTGCACGTCATTCTACATCGTTCTCACATGTATAATTTCAACATTAATGATGTAACTAATTTTTGTAACCATATCTTATCTAAATATAATATAATACATTTTATATTCACGGGACAATCCGCTCTAAGACTTACCCTAGATCTGCGCGCATTGTGCTTAAGACTTGGATTGAAGAGAAAGCCGCCATTGTAGCGACATATTCAACAAAAGCGCTCAAAGACATCTCTTCTTAGACTTAAGACATTTTTCTTTAGACTTCATCATTTCATTGAGCTTCAATATCTTGGCTTCAATGCACTCCCAGCTCTGATCCGTGATTACATGGATGAACCTCGCGATCGAATGTATACATGTTCAAAAGACTACTGAATGGACAGATATAAGTAATTAAGAAAATTCAATCGCGTATTCTGTACAATTTGCAACAGATATTCTTTGTAGTATGTATGTGGTCAATGTGACCTTTTTGATTCGATTGAGGTATAGTTTTATTCTGTTCTGTTTCTGTTTTTCTGTTTTTTTTTATTTTGTTCTTATTACCCTGTATAGGGTGCCAACACTACCTTTTATCTAAGCTATTTTTATAGCATGTCTATTTTCAGCAGTGCGCATAACTATGATCTATCGTTTGTCAGTCAAACCAATTCTCAATTAAGTTTGATGTTACATTTCTGGTGTTGAAAAAACGATACATTGCATCGATAATCTCATCATTAATCAGTCTATAGACCGCTGCTTTCTCGACACGCACTTGAGCCCACTCGTTGTATAGCTCTTTGATACCTTTGGTAAGTACCTAAGCGGTATTCAAACCTCCTTCAATAAAATACCATCAAATTAATAAGCGTGAACTATCACGCTTATTAATACTAACTACTATGAGTACTAACTCCAGACAAGTCTTTATAATATTAATATTTTAACAGTAACGTTTTTGTAAACGAGAAGAGAAAAAGGTGATTATAGTTAGTCATAGTAGTAAACACAACGACCCGAAGTAATAGTTTTCAAGATATTGATAGCTGAACATTCCAAAACAATGAACATAAGTAAATAGTGTGTAGGACTGTAGATGTAGGTACGTATATCGGCGTATATTATAGTCAAGTTCCAATTTAATAGTTACCACTTACAACGCGTTGTTTCTTAGCATAATCGCGTTAGCGGTAGTGGTGAGGTGAGGCGAGCTTTGACATGTAAATCGCGCCTCGCCACCCGCACCACATCACAGCGGTCCGCGCGAAGCCGCACGAAGTCGCACGGAACAGCACGAGCGTCGCTAATACTCACACTATTGCATTATGCATTCTCGGCGCGTGACCGGCGCTCGCCATAGTTCGCTCAATAATGCACGTAATAGCCGAGATCACTCAAGGTGCCAATAATAATATGACATATCATCTCGTGTAGAGATCTGTGCGTATCATACAATAACTTGTTTGTTTGTACATCTGTTTCATACCTTTTAAATCATCGCATGTTCTAAGTCTGGACCAAATTATGTTCATGGCGTCAAGTCTTTTTCGGAAATCACTTGTATTGATTCTTTGAGTTCTTTATTATGACTGTAGTTGAACTTCTTCAACTTTCGTAGCTCCTGAAGATCTCGACGCCACGTTTACTGAACGTCTTAAGGAAGCAATTTTCCGGACGTTGCGTGGAGCAATTTCGAATATTCGCCTAGGTGGAAACTACAGCGGAAATCAGGATGCTATCTAGGAAAGCAGATGGATTCAAAGTTTATTTTTACACTTTTGTTACTTTTGTGTCACATTACTATTAAAGGCAGTGCTAGAAATTCTTTTGGTGAGTTTCAAGTTTAAGACAGATCAAGACAGGTAATATTTGAGATTATAATTTGAGACTGATAAAATAAGCCTATATTTATACAAACTTAGTTGACATAAACTACGCAGCAGCAAGTTTATTACAAGCAACTGTCGCTAATGAGACACAATAACTTTTTCTATTGTTACCGAACTTAATCAGCACTTCGACAGATGAGGGGATGCAGCATAGTGAAGGTAACCGCACACACCCCACGCAGATCAGCTGATTCGTTTGTTATTCTCCGCGCTCTGTTCAAGAGTATGTAATTAAACTTTGACAGAGTTTTAAAGAACTGTCGTGTCGGTAGACTGAGCTTCCCTATTATGTGACTCGGCTGGAGTCAACCCTCACGAGCACACGACTCGACTTTATAATTGGCTTTGTTAGTGCGCAGCTGTCAGAGAAACAATACTAATTATATCGCTAAACAATATTGTAGTGTTTTTGCTTCCGCCCGTGGCTGTTCGCATATGGCGCCCTAGTTTCAGTTATGTGCATGTGTAAAATCGACTCAGTACCTAGTTTAGCAGCCCAGAGCTACTTTAACAATACAATTTAAAGAATTTCAGAAAGCCTTAAACAATGTTATACTTGAGGGAGTGGTAATTCATATTATGATTCCTAAATAACAACAATAACAACCTTTGCGTTAAGGACGTGCTTACAACAGACACAATACGTAATGGTAAAGTATCTACTTAACAACATAATTATGGAAGACAAATGATACACCTCAGAGGACGCTTTATTCGACTACTAGCTACCGCGATCTGATGGCTGATGTGGAATTTACGTTATTTGGTGTCAGAGGGAGATAGTGTATGCTACAACAGTGCGTGGTAACGTACTCCTATAATGGTAATAAAATATATGGTAATCACTTTGACAGATTTCGTTATAGATACCACTGAGATGGAATTTAAAGAAAGAAGAAAGAAAGAAAGAAAATGCGTTTATTGGCATTACAGCAAAATAAATACACCTTAATACTATAAAAACAGAATACAAAAATTATAATGCCAGACGGGCCTCAGCTCAGCATAATGTCAGATGACAACACAAGGTGTACGACCTGACGCTGATTTTCAGCTGCAACCCACGAGTGCCATACGCTAGAATAACAAAACATAGGGAAGCTTGTGTCCGTTTTAATACATTAATAGAATTAATTAAATGTGATAGTACATAAAGTTTAAGCTCATACAAAAACAAATAAAATGTTGTGACATACATGTGTGTGTGTTGTATTGTGATTAGTGAAAAAAAAAGTTAAATAAATAACCAATATGTGCGTATTACCTATATAAAAAATAAAAAATAAATAGAAAATACCCATAGGACAAAATTGTGTGACTGCATTGTTCCCCTTAATTACCAGATCGATAAAATTGGTAAAGTTGATAAAATTAATAAAAATTATAAAATTGATACAAAAGATGTAAAGGACTGTACTATAAATATTTGTAATTCGCAAAGGTCTTAATTTCTCTGCAATATACTAATGGATCTTGTGGACTTGATCTCTGTGGCTTACGGGTGTAACGGGTCAAAATCAAATCAAAAGTCATAGACAGGTCATCTTGCTGACTATGGTTTTGTTATTGTTATTAGTAATGAATGTTTCTTTATTTTACTTCGAAGGTCCTAGTTTATCATTTGTGGCTACAAGTTACAGCTATATACATATAAACATAATGCAGGATTGCATATGTAAGAAGGCACGCCCTTTATGCCAGGAGGCTTTTTCTTGTGTATTAAGTTCTGTTTGCGTTTTTGTTTTTATTATTTATTTCTGCTTGAGTACCTATAGTTTAAAAAATTTGGCATGTGCTAGCAGACATATGGCAAATAATTTTAATATTTTTGTGTTTCGTAATGTTAATTACTTATTACTTTATAGAATCCAGTTCTTCTAACTGAACAGACAGTAGTGCTGCTGGGGAGTTTGTTCCGCCACTTTTTCTTCCCAGCTAACGCACTAGGAAGTGGTGAAGGGTGGGCGTTTTGGGGGGACTGTCTTATGTGATTTTGACGTTCAAAAAATGCTGATTCTCAGCCTAATTTGAATAAATGACTTTTAATTTTTGATTTTATTATTTATTTATTTAACACTTTAAGCACACAAATGTACAGAGGCGGAGTCATTTATTCAAACTAGGCTTAGAATCAGTACTTTTTGAACGTCAAAGTTTCATCAATCTGTGGGGTTCTTTCCTCAAAAGACCATTTCAGACACCGATCTACATAGCCTTCACATGATCTGACCAAGATTCTGTCTGGACTTTAAAAGAGACTGTGACCTCTGAGTTTGTTTCGGCCTTTCTTCTCAGAGTAGTCAGATAGGAAACGCCGACCTCATCTAGTTTAAAAAAAAAAAATATGATTGACGTGTAAAAGTGTTTGTAAAAACCTACTTACAGAAATAAAATCATTTATCATTTATCATTTATCATTCATTTTATCATTTATCATCACTTTTAACCCCAAAACTGCAAGTGGCTTGGAAGCTTTTAAAGTTAATAATAATAATAAAATGAAAATGTCATGCGCTCATACTATGGGGCTACAGAGGGGGGAAACAATCTGACCGCGTACCGTGTTCGGATGCTCTCTCTTTTTCAGGTGCTTGAGCCAGCTGTCAACGTTTCGGCACAACGACTATCGGATCAGGTGCGAGTCATCCAGCGTAATCATATGTTGGATGACTCTGTACTTGATCGCCTGCGAAGTGAAATGCAGAGTGGCCATATCATCGCACCCCAGTCGCAGACTGTTGTACATCCGCAGCCCAATACAACGCATGCTGACGAAGGGAGTAATGATAGGGCTACAAATGTAAGTAGCCAGTGCAATGAGCAATTGAGGAGTGCTTTGGAGGATGCGATTCAGGAATATCGCTTCATGCCGCCCGAACTTAGGCCACGCTTACCTCGTTTGCCCATGCATAACAAAAATAGGGCGCTGGTGGCGGTCCTGGATTCGCAGTTATCAAACTATTTTGATACCTGCGAAGACCTCACCGATATTCATTCAATTCTGTACTGCGCGGCAGTAGCAGCATGTCGTGTAGCTCACGTCAAATTTGCAAATGACACTAGAGCTACACGACCGAAACCAAACGTACCAGCTTGGCAGTGCAGAATTGAACGCCGTATTGGTGGGGCCAGGACGCTCATCGGCAAACTAATCTGCTTCAAGGAGGGCAATACTCGCCCTAGAGTGATGCGCTTTGTGAGACGGGCATTCTCAGGGACTGATATCAGTCCCCAAGACTATATGTCTTGTGTCACAGAGCGCATCGACTTCCTGAAGCAGAAAGTGTATGCATGGGCAAACCGTATTCGTCGGTATAGGCGGCGAGTAGAGCGATACACTCAGAATCGCACCTTCCAGAGCGATGAAAGGTGGCTTTATAGGGGTTGGGAGCGACCGGACCATGGTGTGACTGAGACGTGCCTACCGGATGATGATGCCATGTGTTCCTTCTGGCGCAGCATCTGGTCGGTACCTGTCAGTCACACCGAAGGTGATTGGACTCGGGAAGTCGAGCGAGCCTGCGATCCGATACCAGAAATAGGGGCTATTACCATCTGCCCCCAAGATGTAGCTCGTGCAGTCCGTCCACTACCCAACTGGAAGTCTCCAGGGCCGGATGGACTGCACAACTTTTGGATTAAATGGTTCACAAGATCGCACGCTCGCTTGGCATCTCAGTTTCAGACTACTTTGGAATCTGGTTCGCTACCCCAATTCCTAACGACAGGAATTACCCACCTGCTCCATAAATCAGGTAGCACCGCGGAACCCAAGAACTATAGGCCGATCACGTGTTTACCGACGGTCTATAAAGTTCTTACATACATTTTGAGAGCTAAAATTAACAAACATATAGACACCAACTCCATCATGTCTGCCTCTCAAAATGGATGTATGAATAGGTCCCGCGGTACTAAGGAGCTACTCCTCATTGATATGACCATTAGCCAACAGGTTCGTCGTTCCCGAAAGGATCTGTCGACATGTTGGATAGATTTTAAGAAGGCCTATGACTCGGTGCCGCATACATGGCTCGTGAGGGTGTTAGAGTTGTATAAAGTAGATACAACTCTTCGCACCTTCCTAATGTCATGTATGCGGCAATGGAGGACGGTCCTTCACTATCCAGGATGTCGAAATATTCATGGGAATAGCGAACCGATAAGGATCGAGCGAGGCATATTTCAGGGCGATAGTTTAAGTCCGCTTTGGTTCTGCTTAGCCTTGAATCCTCTAAGCACATTGCTGGAGGATTCAGGTCTAGGCTATCGGTTGAGGAGAGGTGGTCAGGTTATATCGCACCTCCTCTACATGGATGACCTAAAACTCTTTGCCCCCCACAATTTGCAACTGATGGAGCTACTGAAAGTAACTCAAACTTTCAGTAGCGCCATCAGGATGGAATTTGGTGTGGACAAATGTGCGGTCATGCATGTAAAGCGAGGGGAGATTGTTGAATCCGTGGGAACCCAACTCTCGGATTCCACAACTCCGTCAGGCGCGACTCCATCAACGAGATGAAGAAGTGTCGATGCTGCCGAGAGCCTGAAAAACACATTACGTAATTATTGAATGTTTACTCTGATGTCTTGTTGTTTCTAATTTGTTGTTTCATGTAGGTACTCATAATCGTTACTTACCGTTGTGTAGTTGTCCCGTCTCATAGTTATCTTTCTTTTGTTTTGTGCCCCAACTGTTTACGTAATTTCTGTTTATCGTATGGAGGTGTATTGATATTCGATACCCGCATCATGTTTAGTTTTCAATCTCAACTCATGAAGTCTTGATTTTGTTGTGAATGTCAGCTTGTCAAATTGACATTAATAAATTAATAATAGATTGACGTTGACGTTCCAATATAACTTTCTGAAATAACTGGCTATAGTATTGCTTACGTTTCGTTCCATTATGCGTTTTATTAAATCTGCAGTTGGGTGTACTGTAAATCATTTATCTAATATTTTACTTTTCTTAACCTCTCAAAGGCTTTTTTTTTTTTCTAACTATCTTTTTTGTTATTATTGTTTTTGGGATTTACGGTTTTCGCCTTTTAGAGTAGACAAAAGTGTGAACTAAGATTTTGTTATGTGTAATTTGTGCTGAATACCATGTTGTTCATTGTTTTAGTGTTTTGTGAGCTGGCGGGTGGTGCAGTTGCACCTTAGTTGCTCTGTTTTTAGCAATAGCATAATTTTTATATATATTATAATATTATTATTCCCTTTATTAGCTACCTACTGATATTTATGTCAGACAATGAGTCTTACTTTTCTGCTAGCCAATCTACTGCTTCTTCTAGCGATGAAAGTTTTTGTTCTTTCAGCTACACCCTTGGTGACTTTATGCAACAAAATTTCAATTATCAGTCTAATCGGTTGGTGAATGTGTGTCACATTAACGCTCAAAGTGTTCCAAGCCACCACAGTGAGCTGTATGACGCGTTTAATAACAGCAATATTCACGCCATCCTGATCTCTGAAACTTGGCTCAAACCACATCTCCTGTCCACGACTTACCCTCTTACTGGTTTTGTTCTTATACGGAATGATAGATTGGTAAAGCAGGGGGTGGTGTGGCCATATACCTTCGAAATGACTTTCCATATAAAATACTCGCTACTTCCTCTTCAAATTATTCTGCTTCTGCTGAGTTTATTTTCCTCGAGGTCTGTGTCAAAGGAGCCAAAACCATCATTGGTGTTGTCTACTGTCCTCCCACTGTTGATTACTTCACTGAATTCGAATCAGTACTTGAATCTTTGGGTTCGGAATATGCACATCACATCATCATGGGTGATTTCAACACAAACCTCCTTGCCCCCAACTCTCCTCGATCCCGTAAGCTCCTCCATCTTATCCAGTCAGCTAGTCTGCACGTGTTGCCGCTCAAACCTACTCATCATAACACTGTCGGCGACGACACCTGGCTTGACTTGATCCTTACCTCGAACCCTTCCCTCGTTTCCTCCCACGGTCAACATGACGCCCCTGGCTTTTCTCATCACGACATGATTTTCCTTTCATATATCCTGAAACCTCCAAAACCTAAGCCCAAGATCCTGTACAGGCGTTGTTTTGCGCGGATGAATGCCGAGAAGCTCAAGGAAGATGCGTCTGTGGTCGATTGGGAGCCTATGACGGAAGCAGCTTCAGTTGACGATAAGGTTGCCATCTTAAATGATGTTATAGTCAACCTTTATAACATCCATGCTCCCGTCAAAAAAGTTAAGTTAAAACGTCCACCTGCACCATGGATGACTAGAGGTATAAAGATGGCAATGCGACGTAGGGACCGCGCATTCCGCAGATTTAAAAGGGATCGTACTGATGAGAACTGGACATCTTTTCAAGGCTGCAAGGAATAGATGTAATCAGATGATACGCAATGCTAAACGCCGCCACATTCTTGACACTATCAATTCTTCCTCTTCTGCCGATATTTGGAAATTTCTTGGAACTCTTGGGATCGGCAAGTCGCGACATTTAGATCTTCCTAGTTCAGTTAACTTAGACGATCTCAACCAGCATTTCTCCACCGTTTCTATCATGGATCGGTTAACCAAGCAAAACACTCTGTCTCAAATTTCTGGTCTAACGCGTCCTCATAATAATCCTTTCATTTTCATTCCAGTTGAACCGGGAGAGATCAGAAAGATCATTCTCTCCATCAAATCGAAAGCGGTGGGATGTGACAATATCACCCGTGGTATGATCATAACTATTCTGGATCAACTCCTACCCGCGATTACCCACATTATAAATTTTTCCTTATACACCGGAGAATTCCCTTCCCTATGGCGCAAAGCCTATGTTCGTCCACTACCTAAGGTTTCTAATCCCTCTCTTCCTACTGACTTCCGTCCAATTTCTATCCTTCCCTTCCTATCCAAAGTGCTTGAGGCCTGTGTCCACAAACAGTTCTCCAGCTTTGTTCATCGTAACTCAATCATTAGTCCTCTTCAATCTGGGTTTAGGCCTGGGCACAGCACTGTCTCCGCGCTCCTTAAAGTGACTGGCGATATGAGGGCAGCACTGGAAGACACCAAAGTTACTGCTCTAGTGTTGGTTGATTTCTCGAATGCCTTTAATACCGTCAGTCATGACATCCTGTTAGCCATTCTGTCATATGTTATGGTCTCTCCCGAAGCACTGCAATGGTTCTCCTCTTACCTTCAGGGACGTCAGCAGTTCGTTCATGTTGGGGATTCTTCTTCTTGCTGGTGTGACTTGGAAGCTGGCGTTCCTCAAGGCGGTATACTTTCTCCTCTTCTATTTTCTATTTTTATTAATCTTATAACTTCCGAACTTCAGTGTGCGTATCATCTGTATGCAGATGACTTGCAGTTGTACTGTCAAGGGAGGGTTGATGAATTGCCTGACGTTATCGGCAGATTAAATTGGAACTTGATAGCCATAAAAACCTGGGCTGACAGATTTGGTGTAGCTGTAAATCCTGCGAAGTGTCAGGCGATCATCATTGGTAGTTCTCGTAGTATTAGCAAGGTGGATGGTACAACCTTGCCACCTGTCCTCTTTAATGGTACGATCGTTCCTTTTGGCACTGACGTAAAGAACCTAGGCTTGCACATAGATAGTACCCTGGACTGGCGTACTCAAGTCGCTAGGGTAAGCCAGAAGGTTACCGGCACGCTGCGGGCTCTGTACAGACTGAAAAATTTATTACCATCAAGTACGAAGACAATGCTTGTGCAATCCTTAATTTTCCCTATCATCGACTATGGTGATGTGTGCTACTATGACCTGAATGCAGATCTCCTCGACAAACTTGACCGTCTTCTGAATAACTGCATTCGATTCGTTTTTAATCTGCGTAAATATGATCACGTCTCTGCGCATCGGTCGCTTCTAAAGTGGTTGCCCATACGCCAGCGCAGAGAGCAAAGGGCGCTGACTACCTTGTTTTCATTTCTTGATTCTCCCTCTTCCCCTGGTTATCTAGCCCCCCACTTTCAGTACATTTGCGCCAACCACAATAGAAATCTACGTTCTTCACACAATCGTCTTCTTCAATGTCCCACTCACCGCACAGACTTCATTCACTCTTCCTTCTTTGTTCAATCTATCTCTCTGTGGAATGCACTCCCCCAGGAAATCAGGATGGCAACCAACCGATTATCCTTTAAAACTAAAGTTCGCGAGCACATTCGTAAGAAGCTAGCGGTATCATCACAGCGGTAATGTTTTCTCATTGTTTGTCCAATTTGTTTTTAACATACTCGTGTATTTATGTACATTTATTTGTGCTTATATTTATATATAATTAGTTATATGTATTATATGTATTTATAGACTAAATAAGTTTATACGTGTCTATATATTATTTAAAATTATTTAACCTAAAATATCATTATAATTTGCACCTGCCACTGTTTGTCTCTGCATCACCCAAAGGTTGACTGGTAGGAAATGCCTATGGCATTAAGTCCGCCTCTGTACATTGGTGTGCTTAAAGTGTTAAATAAATAAATAAATAAATAAACCTTAGAGCCCTCTCCGCATCCGAAACCTATAAGTATTTGGGTATGTCGGAAACGTTAGGCATCAATGTTACTGACATGAAGCAGTCGTTGAGGGAACGCTTCTTTGGCCGCCTGAAAAAAGTACTTAATAGTCTTCTATCAGGCGGAAACAAGGTGCGCGCCTTCAACGGTTGGGTCATGCCAGTTTTGATGTACTCTTTCGGCATACTCAAATGGACTCAGACCGAACTCGACGCCCTGGATAGGAGGGTCCGTACGCTGCTGACTGCAAATCGAATGCATCACCCACGATCATCGGTAATGAGGCTGTATATCCCGCGAAAGTGTGGAGGTCGAGGCTTTTTAAACGCTAAGACCCTCCACAATCGCGAGATATGCAGTCTCAGGGAATATTTCCTAGAAACCGACGTGGGTATGCATCGAGATGTAGTCACGGTGGACAAGGGCCTCACCCCGCTCTCCTTGGCTAAAGAGAACTGGCGCAAACCTGTAGTGCTTGACACTAATGATCGCATGGAGGTATGGCAGAGTAAGGAGCTCCACGGACGCTTTTTCCGGGCCCTACATGGACCGGATGTAGATCTACTAGCGTCCGTTGCCTGGCTGCGTTTCGGTGACCTCTTTGGAGAAACCGAAGGTTTTGTCTGTGCAATTATGGACGAAGTTATGATGACGAACAATTACCGGAGATTTATTGTGAAAGACGGCACGGTTGACATCTGTCGGGCATGCCACCGGCCGGGAGAATCAATCAGGCATATCATCTCCGGGTGTTCTCGTCTAGCTAACGGAGAGTACTTGCATAGACACAACCTTGTAGCCAGGATAATCCATCAGCAGCTTGCTCTGAAATACAACCTTGTGGAATCGGAGGTACCGTACTACAGGTATGTGCCCGACCCAGTTCTCGAAAATGGTAATATCACATTGTACTGGGATCGATCCATCATCACTGACAGGACTATTGTTGCCAATAAGCCTGATATAGTGGTGGTGGATCGATTGGAGCGACGCGCAATGATTGTTGACATAACCATCCCGCATGATGAGAACCTCGTGAAAGCCGAGAAAGATAAACAAATCAAGTATCTTGACTTGGCTCACGAGGTTGTCGACATTTGGGATGTGGACTCAGCGGTCATTGTGCCGATAGTCGTGACAGCCAATGGGCTAATACCCAAGAGCCTCGACCAACACCTAAGGAGGCTCTCGTTAGGCAGCTGGATCAAGGGCTTGATTCAGAAAGCGGTACTTCTGGACACGGCCCGCATTGTTAGGAAGTTTCTCTCTCTGGAGCCCTGACCGCCGGTAGCTTGGACCCTGTTCCCGATACCGGTGGGCTACTATTTTTTATATTTTTAAATGTTTTTGGTATCTTTTTGTTTATAAAAATATTTAAAAATGTAATTCATATGTATGTAAATGAAATAAAGGAAATAATAATGATAATGATTTTTGGTATCTTTTTATTTATAAAAATATTTAAAAATGTAATTTATATGTATGTTAATGAAATAAAGGAAATAATGATTTATTTGTCAGATCAGTACAATCCATATTATAGTTAGTAAGAACATAAACTACTTACAAACTAGTGTTAGTACATAATAATAATTTCAGTATTAATAATAATATAATTATAATAATAATATGTCACAATAATAGTAATAATAACACACACAGTAACAACACAACGACACACTATTTCTGGGCACGGTTTGTAGGCAACACTTGGGTCCTCGTCCAGTGTTGTAATATGAGGCCATCAGTCCTATCCGCCACAGTCATCAAGAGACTGTTGGCGCTGCCCCGCACCCGCCACATCAGGGAAGCGACACGCTTACGTATGATTGCATAGAAGTCATCTATACGTGCCTCAGCGAACATCCCTGATGCACTGCAGTGTCGCGGCAGCCTCAACAGTGCCCTATATGCGTTATTGTATTGGACTCGTAAGGCGCTGTAAGCCCTCTGCGTGTAGTCGACCCATAGGCTGCAAGTGTAAAAAGATTGGCAGTATGCCCTGAACAGAGTCACCTTAACGTCATTTGAACATTTTGCAAACCTACGGATCAACATATTGCTCCTGACTGACAGCGCCCTACGTTCCCTCTCCATGTCATTTTAAAAAAATAAAATTAAAAAAATAAGATAAAACTCATTAATAAATTACCAGTTTTATCTATTCATTCTGACCCTTTTTTTATATATACTGTAAAAAAAATAATTTCACCTTTGTTCCCAAGACTATCTCGGTTAATAGCAACGCATCTTTCAGTGATTTAGCTACCATTGGTATTCATAAAAGTAGAACACGGCTTTATAAACTGTACAATGAAAGGACCGCTGTAAACACTGCTGAATTTAATTTTTAAACTAGTCAAAATTATTTTAAAACGTTTGTTGTATGGCAAAGTCCCGTTATTTGATTTCGAAGATTAAAAACAGTAGTAATGTAATTAAAACGACTTGGAATATTGTTAATTGTGAAACGGGAAGGTCTAGTAACGGAAATACTGACTACAGCCTATCCATTAATGACAACATAATAAAATCTGACTCACAAGTCGCCGCGGCCTTTGAAAATTTATTTTCTGACATTCCAGTTTCAACTACTAAATCACTAAACTCATCACCTTCTGTTGCTGAGTTTTTGCTTAAAGAAAATGTTAATGTTTGCGATTCGGAATTTCATTTTGAACGTATTACTTGTAGAGATATAATTAAAACCTTTCACACTTTAAACGTAAAAAAGACTGCAGATCTGTGGGGTAATTCTGTAGAAGTTGCTAAGTCTATTATTGACATTGTAGCACCTACTTTAGCTCTTATTTTTAACAATTGTCTGACTGTGGAGAGTTTCCTGACCTTATGAAAAATAGTAAAATAATACCTTTGTTTAAATCATGTAGTACTACTACAGACCCCACAAATTATAGACATATTTCAGTACTACCTACCTTTAGTAAAATTTTTGAGAAATTATTATTAGCCCAACTGTAAAGATTCTTTAATAAACATAAATTAATACATAGTAAACAGTTTGGTTTTACAAGGGGTCGTTCATCTACCGGTGTTGAACTTTTAGGACATATCTTTATTGCATGGGAAGATAAATGCGATGCCCTGGGCATCTTTTGTGATTTGTCCAAGGCGTTCGATTGCGTTCTTCATGAAACGCTAATCAGGAAACTCCGCCACTACGGGATCCGGAACACCGTTCTGGATCTTCTTACTTCATACTCGAATAAAAGGGTTCAGAGCCTTGACGTTAATAGTAAAAGATCTCCCGGATCTATAGTAACGATAGGAGTCCCACAGGGCCCAATTCTTGGTCCTTTTTTGTTTCTTATTTATATTAATGACTTGCCTTACCTCATAAAGGATAATCATGATATAGTGTTGTTTGCGGACGACACTTCACTTTTGTTTAAACTTAAACGTCAGCAGCTGGTTACTGACGATGTAAATAGCGCGATCTCAAAAGTAGTTCACTGGTTCAATGTTAATAATTTACTACTTAATGAAAAAAAAACCAAATGCATTAAGTTTACGCTGCCTCACGTTAGACAGGTGTTAACTAATGTATTGATAAAGGGCAGAGAATTGAATCCTGAAGATAGCACAGTATTCTTGGGCTTAACTTTGGATGCTAAGCTTCAGTGGGGCCCGCACATAGATGAATTATTAAAAAAGCATAGCTCCGCAGCATACGTTGTTAGAAAATTCGTAATTTAACTGACATAGAGACAGCCCGTTTAGTGTAATATAACTATTTTCATAGTGTAATAACGTATGGTATTCTGTTGTGGGGAAATGCCGCCGACATTCAGACTATCTTTGTTTTGCAGAAAAGAGCTGTTCGATCAATTTATAAATTAAGCCCAAGTTGTGGATTTTAGTCAGTAAGAGTTTGACACTCCCTTCCGCTCCACCCTGAGCGGGAGGGATGATTTCCCATCCTCAAAAAAAAAAAAAGACACACTCTCAGAGATAAATGTAAGGAGATTAATGTAATGACTGTGCCTTCACAGGATATTTTTGAAATACTTTAAATATGCCCCTACAAATATAAAATTGTTATAAAATAAAGTGATATCCATAACATAAATACTAGGAACAAACACAACTTTGTTGTACCTACAACAAGGCTCAAGAAAATAGGTGGCTCGTTCAGATGTCAATGTATACGCTTTTATAATAAACTTCCAAGCCACGTTCAATATAAAAGCCTTAATAAATTCAAATCATTCATTAAACGTAAGTTGTGCCAGAAAGGCTTATAGACCGTTAAGATTATATTGAGGACAAAAGGCTTGGGATTGAGTTGCTTCAATTTTCTGCATACTGAATGTTGTGATTGTGAAGATTATGTGGTTCATTACTTTTATTTTTTGTTTTCTTAGTTAGTTTCACGATCTGGCAGCTTGAGTAATATAAGCGGCCTACCCAAATGTCCTTTCTTTGGTATTGTTCGTCGAATCATTGTGCTCCTTAAGTTCTGAGTTGAGCGGGACGATTACTGACAAATGCGTGCACTGACTGAACAGGGCCGCTCAATCTGTATGGTTTTTCCTCAAAATACCGTTTCAGACACCAATCTACATGGTCTTTACATGATCTGACCAAGACTATATCTGGACTTTAAAAGAGACTGTGACCTCTGAGTTTGTTTCGGCGTTTCTTCTCAGAGTAGTCAGATAGGAAACGCCGACCTCATCAAGTTTTTAAAATATGATAGACGTGTAAAAGTGTTTGTACAAACTTACTTACAGAAATAAAATCAATTATCATAAGACAGTCCCCCATAACGCCCGCTCATCACCACTTCCTAGTGCTTTAGCAGAAAAGAAGAAGTGGCGGGACAAACAGTTAGAAGAACTGGATTCTATACAGTAGTAAGTAATTGACATTACGAAACACAATACATTAAAAAAAATATTTCCCATATATCAGCTAGCACACGCCAATATTGGAAACTATACTCAAGCAGAAATAAATAATAAAAATAAGAACGTAAACAGAACTTAATACATAATAAAAGCCTCCAAGCATAAAGGGCGTGCCCGCTTACATATTATGCAATGCTGCATTATGTTTATATATGTAGATAAACTAGGACCTTGGAACTAAAATAAAGAAACAGTTATTTACTAATAACAATAACAAAACCATAGTCTGTAAAATGACCTGTCACCACAAGCAGCACCCGTCCACGAGCATAACGCAAAGATCAGCCATTACAGACCCCCCTCGCCATATTTGAGGGAAGGTGGCAACCCGACCCCAGACGCTACCGCAAGCTTTGACATCTATAGGGAGCATGACGAACTTGCTGCCGGTTGCGGTTGAATAATATGATCAATTATCGTGGTCACTAACTAGCCATATATTCCAATACAAATCATTAAAAAAACATTTAAATGAGTAGTGTTATATGATAGGGTGTGACATATTTATAATGAACTAGTGTTAATGTTGAAAGACTTTATTAGAGAGTTACTAAACAGTGAATTACAGTGTGTCGACATGTTGGGTAGTCCACAGATAATACCATAGACTATTTCACTTATTAATGTGGTCAGCTAGTACATACAGTGTTGCCACTTTTATATTATTATTATGACATCTCCCCTCTTTTAAATTAAATGGCAATCTTACACAAGTTACATCTAAGACAAGTACAATAATTAAACATTTCTACAACAAGACACTTACACAAAATACTTATACAAAATAATAAATGAGATGCTCATGACACATCATTACAAATTTAGCCTCTTTGGCCTCTTGACAACTCTACCAGATCTGGTTTTGAATTCACCAGTATTATTCTGCTCGGGACTAACATCTGTAGGAAGCACTTCGAAATCAATAGCTGTATTATTTTCATTTGCACAGATATTATCATTGACATCCGTAGAGTAATCAGTAGCCACACAAGTATAATCATAAAATTTCTTAATTTGTACCCTATTTCTCCTGTATGTCCTTCCATTACTACTAATCACATAACTTCTTGGTTCAGGACCTACTTTGATTATTACACCTTTACTCCACTTCTTATCAGAAGGAAGCAATTTAAAAATTACAACATCATTTGTTTGCAATGGACTTAAATTTTTACCTTAAGTTTTCATACATAGACTCTGGTAGGGGTGCTCTCGATAGGGTATCAGAGATATACATTTCCTTGCCCAGGACATACATGACATCCAAGTCGTACTGTTGAATTTTTAACATTAGGCGTACCAGTCTGGGAGGAATTTTACTTAAGGACTTTTAAATAGGGGAACTAACGGCTTATGATCTGTGTGGACAATTATTTTACGCAGCGAATTTGAGGCAGCCAAAGACAATTGCGAGTAATTCCCGTTCTATCTGGGCATAATGTTGTTGACTATCTGTTAATGTTGCTGAAGCATACGCTATTGGTTTATTATTTTGCAACATAACTGCACCAACTGCTGATTGTGACGAATCGCATGACAAAATTAATTTTTCATTGTGATTAAAATATGCTAAAACTGGAGCCTTTGTAATTATATTTTGTAATTTTTTAAATTCCTGTTCATGAATATCATTAAATTGCCAAACTACATTTTTCTTAAGAAGTTCACGCAAATTTTTAGTTTTTTCAGAGTAATTTTTAATAAAAGGCGACAGATAGGTTAACATTCCTAAAAAGCGACTTAATTCTTTCTTGTTATTAGGTTTTGACATATTTTCAATAGCTGTGACTTTATTAGGATCAGGGCGCATTCCTTGTGCATCAAATAAATGACCCATGTATGTGACTGACTGTTTCTTTAGTTTAGACTTTGACATATTGAACTTCATTCCGACTTCTCTAGCCCTTTCTAACACAGTTCTAAAAATTGTGTCATGTTCCTTCTGGGACGACGCATAGACTAGTACATCATCAAAATATATTATTATATTTGGAATATTTTTGAATAGATCAACCATAATGGCATTAAATAGCTCAGGTGCTGAGCAGACACCAAATGGTAAACGAAGAAATTTAAACCTTCCGAACGGAGTAATAAATGTACATACGAGTAACTGTGACGATTCACTATCTAATGGTATTGTCCAAAATCCGGAATTCGCATCAAGTGTTGAAAACACTGTTACACCTTTTAATTTTGACTTGACTGTGTCTATACTAGGAAATGGATAATGTGGTCTCAAAATGGCTTTATTCAAATTTCGTGGATCAAGACAAACTCTGAGCGCACCATTTCGTTTTTTGGTGATGACTGTACTGCTGACCCAACGAGTTGGTTCATCGACTTTTATTATTACACCCAATTTTTCCATCCTAAACAACTCTGACTCTAATTCTTTGAGTAGACTAAAAGGAACTTTACGGAGTGGTTCTATAACCGGATTGACTGATTTATCTATTTCTAAATGACATGGATTTTTGACACAACCTAGACCCTCAAATACATCCATAACTCTTTAAATAAATTATTTTCAACTTCTAAATTAAATGAAACTGAATTAATTCTTTTAATAATTTTAAGCTCTGAAGATGTTTTCAGCCCTATGACAGTAGCACAATTAATTTCCAAAATTAAAAAAGGAATCTGACTTTGCTTTTCATTAATAAAACACCCTAAGACAGTCTGACCTCTAACAGGCAGATATTGTTTACTAAATATTACTATTGTAACTGAAGACGGTGTTATTAAATTTTCAGACAGTTCTAGACTTTGAAATGTACTCATACTCATCACATTTGCTGGAGCACCAGTATCTAGCATACCTGTTATGACATGATTGTTAATTTTAATTTGAATATTCCAAGATTCCAGAGTATTAACTGAAACTTCACCACATGCATAAATTGAACCCATAAACAATTCTTCCATTTTTTGACTATTATTACTATCTTGAGACTGTGACTTGACTACATTTACCGAAGACTTGTTACCTTTATTATTATCTTTTTTTAAATAACAACATTTAGCATAATGACCCTTTTTATGACAATGATTACATTCTACATTTGAAGTTGGACATTTAAAACGGTGTTTTTGAGCACATCTAGTACAAACTTCTAACCTGTTGTTGCTTCTGTTTCTTTGACCTGACCTGGTACGACTCCTGGTATGACCTTCATCTCTGCTTGTGCTTCTGCCCCTGTGGTAACATTTTCCTTTATTTTGATTGTATACTGCTCCAAGAACATTTTCCTCGTTTGATATTTCGCTCGTCTGTATTGTGGAATGCTTGATAGCCTGGGCCAATTGGACGACTTCATCAAGGCTGGTCTTGTTTTCTTGGATTAGACGTTTTTTAATTTCAATGTTGTCTGCATTTAATCCGCAAATAAAAACATGTTTTACGAGACTTTCTCTCATTTTATCAAACTGACAGTTTAGACTTAAGTTTTGTAACACGGTAATGTTATCATTAATTGACTCATTATTTTGCTGTTGTCTTGTAAAAAAATTATGGCGTTCATAGGTGAGGCGTGAAATATTTTTCGAATTTTGTTAATAATGCCGAATATCCAATTGTGTCAATATCCAGATCAAAAGAGTTAAAAATTTCGAGGCCCATATTGCCTAAATAATGTAGCAAGATGGCTACTTTTCGTTTGTCACCTTCATTTTCAAGTCCAGTAGCTCGTATATAAATTTTGAACTGGCTCATCCACCTTTTCCATTCTTGCGGCTTATTACTTGCATTGTAATTAAATTCTGGTATTGACCCTCTGACTTGAATAGCTTGAGCATTTTGACGAGACGACGACGCTGCTGGCAACTGGTCCGGCATTTATAAAATTTATTTTGCTTTTTTTTTTCTTGCACTCACTGTCTCACTGAATATACTAGTAAAAAATTGACTCACTGAACTTCTGACACCATGTTATATGATAGGGTGTGACATATTTATAATGAAATAGTGTTAATGTTGAAGTACTTTATTAGAGAGTTACTAAACAGTGAATTACAGTGTGTCAACATGTTGGGTAGTCCACAGATAATACCATAGACTATTTCACTTATTAATGTGGCCAGCTAGTACATAAAATAATAAAGAATAAATAAATATCGTCTGACATTGCACACAGCACCATCTAGTTCCAAGTTAAGCACTTAACACTTAAGGCTTGTATTATGGATACCAGATGGTTGATACACTACTTATATACATTTTTTTTTTTCATAAATACATACATATTATAAATATACATCCATGACTCGGGTACAAATGTCCATATTCATCATACAAACATTTGCCTCTACCGGGATTCGAACCCAGGACCATTTGGTTTCGCTGACTACACTTAGCCACTGTAGCCACTACACCAAACGTGTCGTCGTGTGTCGTGTACATACAGTGTTGCCACTTTTATATTATTATTATGACAAGTAGATTATGTCAATAATAAATAAAAGTTAAATTAAACTAAATTGACTAATATAGTCAAATAAAATAAACAATTATATGAACTCATATGACTTTTCAGTAGGTAAGCTAATTCTGGAGAAAGAACATGAACATTTTGTTGAGTTAATCACAGCGACCAACTATTTTTATCGTTTAAGTAATCGATGATAGAATAGTATGCCTTTGAAAGGTTGGATTTTACTTTAGCTATAAGCGTACTAAAGGGCAAATCTAACAAAGAAGAGGGAAGCTTGATAAAAAAGTTTATATCAAGCCCAACAAATGAGTCGGACCTTATGAGGCCGGTGGCCGGCCACGTAGTTTGTCCTTGTTTCTAGTGTTAACATTTGCCTAATACATAAGATGTTGGCAAAGATGAATTGTGATGCCACCGTGATAACACTAATATCTTTTAAAAAATCTCTCAGAGTAACTCTAGCACCTAGCTAGTAAATTGCCAGAACAGCTTGTTTTTGAAGAACAAATATATTTTGAATATCAGCGGCTTTGCCCCACAGCAGAATGCGTTGGCTTTGCACAAGTCCGAGGCCATGTCTTTCCATGGGCCCCGAAACAGGCCACCATCGGACCTGCGGCGCGATCTCATGGCGGCATGGAAAGAGCGACTGTTGCAACCCAGCGCAGGGCACGCCACGATAGCGGCGGTAAGACCCCTCTTTGAGGAGTGGCTAGAGAGGCGTCACGGCGTCCTCACCTACCGCCTGACGCAGGTCCTCACCGAACACGGATGTTTCGGGAGGTTCCTGCACATCATCAGGCAGGAGGAAACGCCCGGGTGTCACCACTGCGATGATCGCCCCGGGGACACGGTGGAGCATACGGTGGGGGCCTGCCCTGCATGGGCGGAGCACCGCCGTGTCCTCGTAGAGGCGATCGGCAGCGGCGGCGACCTCTCACGCCCGGCCCTGGTTCAAGCCATGGTCCGGGGCGAGGGGGAGTGGGAGGCAGTCGCCTCCTTCTGCGAAGCAGTCATGCTAGCGAAGGAGGTGGCGGGACGGGAGAGGGAGAGAGTCACCCGTCCAAGCCGCCACGGTGGACGCTCCGGGCGTCGGGAGCCTCGTGACGACGACGATGACGACCACTAACCACCACCAAGCCTGCCGGGAAATCGGGATCATCCGAAAGGGGTACCACTAAGGGCCAAGGAAGGAACACGGGTGGGTTTTAGTCAGTAAGAGTCTGACACTCCCTTCCGCTCCACCCAGAGCGGGAGGGGTCATTTGATGATTTCCATTCCTCAAAAAAAAAAGGGTGAACTTTACACATTTCGTTTTCTTGGCATTGAGTACTAGTTTATTTGTGGTAAACCAATCCGTAACAATAGATAGTGCACTGTTTACGTCGTCAAAATCTTGTCAGTTCCTGTCTACTTTAAAGATAAGAGAGGTATCATTAGCAAACAGTACAACGTCACAGATTCCCTTTAAATAGAATGGTAAGTCATTGATATACACCAAAAATAAGAATGGGTCCAGTATAGAGCCTTGAGGTACACTTAACTGAACTGGTAGCCCGGAAGATTTCACACCATTATTATCTACACATTGGTGCCTATTATATAAATTAAATATGAATTAAATACGTTGTGAGCTTCTTTTTGAATACCGTAATGAATTAGTTTACGCAAAAGCGTGTCATGGTGTACGCAATCAAAGGCTTTGGAGAGATCACAGAAAACTCCGATTGCATTTTGCGAGCGTGTAATGCGTTAAATATGTGTTTCAGCAGAGCAACACCCGCATCTGTAGTCAAACGACCTTTTGTAAAGCCATATTGTTCACCTTGAAGGAGGCAATTTAAATTAAAATGTCTTAGCAACTGCTTGAGTATCAACTTTTCAAATAATTTACTGCATGCAGGTAAGAAAGAAATAGGCCTAAAATTAACAACGTTATTTTTATTATCAGATTTAAATAATAGTATGACTTTACTGCTCTTCATGAGGTCAGGAAAAGTTCCTAAATCAACACATTTATTAAAAGTAACAGCTAGATAGGGGGCTACGATGTCGACTATGATAGAATAAAATAAAATGATATTACTTAAAAGTTTAATGGAGATACCCCGGTAATCACCAGTGTTTTAGACTTGAGTGTGTAAGTTCGAAGCTATATAAGCGACTACATTTAGGTACAATAATATGCAAAAGGTTTTCAGCTTCAGATGGGGACGAATTTAAGGAGCGAGTCGTAGTTATAGGTATGTTGGCAAAAAACTCATTAAATGCTTTAGCTAGCTTTATTAACTAATTTGTTGTCGAATATGATCTCTAATTGTTTTTCTTGTTTAACGGACTTACCCGTTTCATTATTAATAATTTTCCAGGTGGTTTTTACTTTGTTATTCAAATTTAGCAAAAACACAAATATTTTTAAATAATTTAACTTCAAGTTCATTTATTGCGAAAATGGGTCATAATTCAGATAACATAATAATGTGTACATTGGTCTCTTCATAATCTGCCTGAAGGCATGCAATTTTATATGTATTTCTTTCTACTGCTAATTTTTGACATACTCTAGGAAATGATTATCAAACCAGTAATTTTTCAAACCATGTAACTCGTATAGTCTCGCTCTAATTTTACAAATACCTGGAGTAGCCCATTGGTTGAAGCGAATGGAAGTGCCATTAATGTTAATGGTTTTGGACTTGAAAGTAGATTGGTATTCTTTTTGCACAAAATCAAAAAGAGCTACATATATTTTATTAGGATTATCGTGTTCTTCAATACAAGTCGACGAAGATGCCGCTATCCTAGTAGGTTCAAAAAACGAGTTAATTAAATTAAAAGACCTAAACAGATTGAAAAGTCTAATACATAATGGAGTAACCTCTAAAATATTAATATTATAATCAACACATAAATTTATACTTTTATTACTTGATTTTAATTTATTCAGTGAATCCTACATTACCCATTCGAAACTAATAAAAACTGGCAGGAAGCTCCAATAATAATGATGTACTCATGTATTCCATACCTCTGACCTTACATTACCTTATTATTACGTTGCTTTAATAAATTCAATTTCGAACAATGATCCATACGCCGGGCATAGGTGAAGCCCAAGTTCGGCCAAACATCAGTTAAGTTCGCCAGAAATTGACGTGTACATTGCCCACTTATGAGTTCAATCATACATCGACTTGGATAACTTGGACCTTCATCATAATTTCAATAGGAGTACGTCTGCTGAAAAAGCGCGGAAAAATCACAGCCCGGAAAAGGAAAGTAGGCGACCGAAAGCGTAATACCCACGAAAGCGCTAGCCAATGCAAAAAGCGATCGGACGCCGAAGAGGTAGTACGCGACCAGCTGCAAGTACGCGAATGGGTAACCCAGCGCGAAAATCGGCCGGACGCGGAACCCCGCTAGCGAGGGTAAGTACGCGAAGGGAAAACCCTGAGCGAAAAGCCTCCGCACGCGACAGAGTCTGCCAACTGGCGGCCCCAAAACTACGACAGAACTCACAACCGACCTCGACCTAGAAAGCACAGGGGTAGGCGTTCTAGAACCTTACACGCACACGCGCACGCTTACACCAGGCACCTCCAAACCGCAGCCTGGACCAAGCAGTACAGAGCCTGCGAAGAGGGAGCGCCCTGATGACATAGCTTCACTGAGCAACCTTCACTGAGCATGAACCAGGGGTTGCTGTACAGGGCTACTACCGTCGCCGCGTCGGTGGCAACTACTACGGGTCTTATTTGACCCCGGTTATACCACGGGAGAAAGCCGAAAAAGTCCTGCCCCGAGAACCACGGATATCGTACCTTCTTGGGTCGATATACGTACGCTTCTGGCCCACGACCTAACCATCTGACACTAAAACCTATAGCATAGACAAGAAGACGACAGGAGCAACACCGAGAACGACTCGGACATTGCCCAACTTGAGGAGGTAATGGCGCGAGCGGCAATGGCCGACAACGAAGACACCATACCAACCGAATCACCTGGATCGACTGGAACGAGCAGCTCTTAGCCTCGTCGCCGGGCGATCGACACAGCACCCAGTTCAGAGTGAAGGAAGCAGTGAGAATGTGCGATGGATCCATCTCCGACTAATTCCACTCCACCGCCATCTTCGCCCCACAATATTTACATCATACAGACCAACCTCCAGCTTAGTCAGAATGCCACAGCTAGCTTACGCAAGGCACTAGAGGTAAAGCCCCGATCCATCGCACTGTTCCAAGAGCCAGGGATTAGAAACAAAAGAATATGCGGCCTCGGTAATATTGAAGGTAAGCTAAATCTCAACACAGAGTTCAGACATACCGAAAGAAATTCTTACCACACCACTCACTCAATTCTGTTCCAGAGAGCTGGCAGCTGTCAGGCTCTAGCCCGAAGGTGACAATTCAGACGTTGTACTGGCCTCGGTATACATACCAGGCGAGGACACGAACTGCCCGCCGAAAGAGAATACCGACCTAGTCCAGCACTGCGAGTGAGCCAAACTAGACCTGATCATCTGCACCGACTCCAACGCCCACCACCCGTTCTGGGGCAGCGACGCACCGAACTCCAGAGGAGCGGTACTATCCACCTATTTATTCTCTACTAACCTTAACATTGTAAACCCAGGCTCTGAGCCCACTTGGGTCCCAGTCCGAGAACAAACGATCATAGAATTAACGCTCGCTACAGAAAACGCGACAAACTTCATCACTAACTGGCAGGTATCGGACGAGTCGTCTTGCTCAGCCCATAGAAGGATCCGTTTCACACTCACTACCAACACAAGAAAACTAGTACCAAGGCGAAACCCGCGGCGCACCAATGTGCCCGGGTAAAAAACCCCTTCTAGCCGCCCTACTAGCCAGACACCTATCGCAGGTAACTTTAAGAGGCCCTGCACAACTGGAATACACCGTGAAAAAACTATCAAAATTCGTAACCGAAGCATACCATGCATGCTGCAAGCTAAGGGCGCCAACCAACAGCGTGAGAAAACCCCTGGTGGAATTCTGAACTTAATTAACACAACTTTGTTGTACCTACAACAAGGCTCAAGAAAATAGGTTGCTCGTTCAGATGTCAATGTACCTATACGCATTTATAATAAACTTCCAAGCCACGTTCAAGATTCTAAGCCTTAATAAATTCAAATCATTCATTAAACGTTAGTTGTGCCAGAAAGCGTTTTATACCGATATAGATTATAGTGAGGACGAATAGCCTTGGGATTGAGTTGCTCCAATTTTCTGCAAACTGAATGTTGTTTTTTTTTCTGTTGCATACTCTGACAATTGATGATTATTATATACACAACAACATTATATACCTTGAGAAGTATATTATTATTATTTTAAATATTGTGAATGTGAGGACTATGTGGGTCATAGTTTCAGTTTCAATAATGATCTGGCAGTTTAAGTAGTTTATGCGGCCTACCCAAATTTCCTTTCTTTGGTATTGTTCGTCGAATCGTTGAGCTCCTTAAGTTCTGAGTTGAGCTGCACGGTTACTGACAAATGCTTGCTCTGACTGGACAGGTCCTCTTAATCTGCGTGGTTCTTTCCTCAGAAGACCATTTCAGACACCAATCTACATGGTCCTCAAAGATTATATCCGAACTTTTATGTACCTACACAATGACATTGATGAATTTTATACATTTACTGACATGAGTATTAACTTTGTAAAGAATTATATTATTTTAATTAATGTGAATGTGAAGATTATGTGGGTCATTACTTTTTTTGTTTTCTCAGTTAGTTTTAATCACGACCTGGCAGCTTGAGTAATTTATGCGGCCTACCCAAATGTCCTTTTTTTGGTATTGTTCGTCGAATCGTTGTTGTGTTGAGCTGCACGATTACTGACAAATGCGTGTACTGACTGGACAGGTCCGCTCAATCTGTATGGTTTTTCGTCAAAAGACCTAGACTATCCTTACTAATGTTGCTGTGCCCTTACAGGGTCCATAACTGTATCTTATTTCTATACCCTATATTTCTGTGCCTATTTGTAACAACTAAATTCACATTATGGTATTCAAATAAATGAAATGAAATGATGGCATCACCCTGCGACAAAGCCCCAAAACAACACTACTTTCAAAGGCACTACAACATAATACTCACAGAAGAACAGTGTGACTACTCAGGTCCAAAACAGTTGAGAGTACACACCGACGGATCAAAGACCGACTCCGGAAGCGGAGTCGGAGTTTTCTCACACGACTTTAAGATAAGCATACTCAGCCCGCCCCGCTGGGAATGTTCAACACCGTCTACCAGGCAGAGTGTGTGGGTATTATACAAGCGGTGTATGCCATAGAAGCCAGGAGAATTACAGACACCCAAATACGCATACTATCCAACAGCGCCTCAGTCCTCCAATGAAAAAATATATTACCTCAAGTCTAACACTAGAATGTCACAATGCACTAGAACGAGTAATGGTATCTAACCACAACACAGTGACACTACAATGAATAAAAGGATACAGCGTATCACTAGGTGACGACGCAGCTGACGAACTGGCTAGAAGAGGATCCAGCGCGTCAGTCTGCGGACCCGAACCTACCGTACGCATCTTCTTAGACCAGATTAGCGGGTGGCTACAACAGGAGTCCACCCACACAGAAGCGGAAAGCTGGTGGACCTTGACTGCGGCCTGCAGGCAATATAGGGAAGCTATGCAATCCTTAGATAGCAGGCTAACCTGACGTTTATTACGCCTGGACAAGAACGGCTTGCGCCTGGTGACGGGGACCATCACGGGACTCTGCTCACTAAACAAACACTTCCACACAATAGGCATAACGAACAGTCCTCTATGCAGAGCTTGCAAGGAGGCTGAGGAAACCGTCGCGTATGTGCTCTTTGACTGCACAGGTGTTACCAAGATTATGACACAAACCCTCGCGGCACCCAGATCTTACACAAATAAAATATGTTCTCAACCGACTAGGAGATTTAATCAACTTCTAAAGGGAGGTGGGCTGGTTGACATAACCACCGACAGCCGCCAAGGCCCACGCACAAAGGTCCACCTGAAGGACTAAGTGCGGAAACCGAAACTCCCTGACATAGAACGTAGATTATGCCGAATGTTTGCCTTGAATATTAGAAACTTTTAGTCACCTCCTTTCAAATCTTTCACAAAATCCATATTAGTTTGGTCTTGTCCTATGGCTATTACATTCATAAGCAAAAAATAACTACCGAGAAAGTATACAGTATACAGTCAGTCAAAGTCTCTTGTATAACTGTTACAACCTGTTCTATCCTTTACTACAGTATCAAATCAGGTATCAAAAATCTTCCTGAATACAATATAAAAGTCGAGCTAAATTAAACAATGTTGTGCAACACATAAACACGTGTTACCTATTCTACAGAACGTAAGTGTAGCACCGGTAGTATCACCTAGTGTACAGGGCTATTCTTACGCAACATTATACTGGCATAGTTCACTTAGCACGGCGGGAACAGGTGTTCGCTGTCTGTTGAGTACCACCACACTTGAGCACCACTATCACAAGATATACAGCGCAGGAACATGGCGCACACTGTGCACACGAAGATATTGTAAAATTGTGTATACTTATGTGGCTTGCTGTCTGAAGAGAAAGTAAAACTTTTGTGAGATTCTTAACGCTTTATTACAAGCTCATAACAGTAGCTCAACAATACTACATTAACCGTAGAATCGAAATTGAGATAGTGAATGCCACACAGATATGACTGCGGGAGCCTAGGACGAAACCGAACTTTTTCCAAAACTATTGTGCCATATTATTATCATAACCACCGCCAACTTAGTTTACATTTGCTAGGCTCACTAATTAGGACAATATGCATCATATTTTTACGAAATATTCAGATAAAAACACCTTGTGCTTCTATATATATGGATTCCGATAACTCACAAACGAGTGACTAGCGCGACTTAGGTGAAGTAACGCTAAGTTATACACTGTCCACTGGTGAGTATCGCAGCTAATTGATAACTCACAAACGAGTGACTAGCGCGACTTAGGTGAAGTAACGCTAAGTTATACACTATCCACTGGTGAGTATCGCAGCTAATTGATAACTCACAAACGAGTGACTAGCGCGACTTAGGTGAAGTAACGCTAAGTTATACACTATCCACTGGTGAGTGTCGCAGCTAATTGATAACTCACAAACGAGTGACTAGCGCGACTTAGGTGAAGTAACGCTAAGTTATACACTATCCACTGGTGAGTATCGCAGCTAATTGATAACTCACAAACGAGTGACTAGCGCGACTTAGGTGAAGTAACGCTAAGTTATACACTATCCACTGGTGAGTATCGCAGCTAATTGATAACTCACAAACGAGTGACTAGCGCGACTTAGGTGAAGTAACGCTAAGTTATACACTATCCACTGGTGAGTGTCGCAGCTAATTGATAACTCACAAACGAGTGACTAGCGCGACTTAGGTGAAGTAACGCTAAGTTATACACTATCCACTGGTGAGTATCGCAGCTAATTGATAACTCACAAACGAGTGACTAGCGCGACTTAGGTGAAGTAACGCTAAGTTATACACTGTCCACTGGTGAGTATCGCAGCTAATTGATAACTCACAAACGAGTGACTAGCGCGACTTAGGTGAAGTAACGCTAAGTTATACACTTTCCACTGGTGAGTATCGCAGCTAATTGAAGCTTTTAGTACATACATAAATACTGCAGGAGGAATTAAGTGGCGTTCATAACGCCGGGGACAGGAAGCGCGACTGCTAGCTGCTTCCAAACAGTCAGCACCGGCGGCCGCAAGACGCCTGATTTTATATGATTGCTAATCCTAGCTTTTATGGGATAAGCAAGTAAGGAACCAAAGAAGTGCCTATAAGCGTCATCAGTGTCCAAGCGCTCAGCCTTTAACACAAAGATTCTCTGGCGCAGAACCCATGGCTTAAAATCTAGATTAACAGTTAAGCTCATCACCATGCTGATGTCCCATTTTATTTGGGTTCAGCGCAGCACATCTTACTTGATGCTACATCTCTATGTATAAACTGTTATCCGCTTCTTAGTTATATCATCATTCGTAAGAAAATAATCTTGCATACCATAGTGTGCTGTAGTGATCAGCCATGGTCGCCTTAAGCCTATAAAATAATGTGCATATTTTTAGGCAAGTATCACACGACACATTTTACCTCCAACGTAAGCGATGACACGTTAATGGGTCGTGCATATATTAAGAAGCCCAGATGACACCAGTTTGTCGTTGAGCAGCTAAACCGTCAAGCGATTATACTACTTACCTACTAGCTTTTAGCTTGTCTCCAAATATGAAGAGGCGACACACTCTCGACTATTACAACGTGTCGGGAGCATATTTGTCATCATCAAAACGTTAAACCAACATTGAAGAGAGTACAAACATGTACAAAGCAGATGAGTATTCATCCCGGCTAATGGGCGTCGTTCAAATACACGCGTTTACTAAAAGCTTTGAGTCGGAACTGCGGCTGAAAGCGACTGACTGTTTGCCGCGAATTTATTTTGAGGAGTGAGAAGGTTCGGCCTTAAACCCGTGACCCGGTAATAGAGCGACACTGAAGATCAGATAATATCTGATGTTCTTGTAGTTACATTATACATGTGATTAAAAGTGACTACCTACGTGTGTAACTTTACAAGTGACTACCTACGTGTGTAACTTCACAAGTGACTACCTACGTTTGTAACTTCACAAGTGACTACCTACGTGTGTAACTCCACAAGTGACTACCTACGTGTGTAACTTCACAAGTGACTACCTACGTGTGTAACTTCACAAGTGACTACCTACGTGTGTAACTTTACAAGTGACTACCTACGTGTGTAACTTTACAAGTGACTACCTACGTGTGTAATTTCACAAGTGACTACCTACGGTTGTAACTTCACAAGTGACTACCTACGTGTGTAACTTCACAAGTGACTACCTACGTGTGTAACTTCACAAGTGACTACCTACGTGTGTAACTTCACAAGTGACTACCTACGTGTGTTACTTCACAAGTGACTACCTACGTGTGTAACTTCACAAGTGACTACCTACGTGTGTTACTTCACATGTGACTACCTACCTACGTTTGTAACTAAAGTTATAGCTAACATCACGCCTGTATTCCTCGAAGAGGTAGTGCAGAGGTCTTACCCACATTTCGCTAGAGAACGAGAGAATTCACGAATCTAAACTACGGGCTGCCAGTCTGATACTCAGAGATTCCTAATGGAAAATAAAAACACAGACACACTAACTATCTATATAAACACTATATATAAACATAGGCTTGTTTGATGCAGGATGAAGTTAGTTATAGCGCGAGGCGCGAGGTGTCTCCTCATTACACGCACATTAGCTGTGACCTTACCGCCGCCGGCCCCCGCTCATCGTTCACTGTTCACTGGTGAACTTTGCAGTAACTAGCACCGAATAGCTCACGTAGTGACTCACACATGAACCAGTTCAAGGCTCTTAACGAATAGGTACTGCGCCTTATTTCTATTTTTTCTTGTGACATAGTGGTCACCATCTGCACTCGGGGACAGTGCAGCTCAGAACATATCCCAGGGGCTGACTGCAAAGGCCCTGGAACTCCTGAGTCTCGCTATGCACGGCACCAGGACCGTTACTGCTTCTACACAGTGAAGCATGTCAAACACAAGTTGCATTACTGTACACTTCTCCATACTTCGGTTCCAAACAATTACTTAAACTGTATTCAATCCTGTCCGTATATTTATGTATATATGCAAGCAGCCATTAATAACGAGTCTCGGTCACGATTATCGTTCGTGATCGACTTGTTCCCAGATAGCAGCCGCTGAGCCAGTCTAGTACAACGGCAAGTGTGCTCGACCACAGAACACGCATTCATTCACAATTGATCGATTAAGAGCACAGGGGTCCCACACTCATACCAATTTAAGTCATCCACGTAATTTAGAATTGATGACAATTAATTTGGAATGAAGTTTACTGTACCGTGTTATTGATTGAGTTAGGTTTAATTTTTGATCACGCTTGAGAACATCAAATCCCCGACCTGTCTCGATCGACACGCACTTGTAAAAGTCTCGGTACGTCGGGGACATGGTTAACAAAGCGCATTGATTACTTTGTAGAAATGAATCGTTCCAAGAATATATACTAACTAAGCATCCAATGCAAAACAACATAGTTAAAGTGCGCTTACAAGGGCTGAAAGCATTGACACCAAACTGAATTGCCCCACATCTCCGACAATTGGCAATAATTGCCGAAAAATGCCATGTAAGCACATTAGTATACGAATAAACACGTGCCGCAATGACCACACTCGCACCGACTAGGGTTATTACGGTTTTGTGACGATACCGATGTTAACAAAAACGGCAATCTGTCAAGCTGATGGTAATTAATTCCGAAACACCATTTAACGTGTAATCCTTTGAAATACAAAACATTTGAACAATTTGCATGTAATGACACCACTCCAAAAAGTAATTACGAATTAACTCATGGACCATGTTGTTTTTGTGTCAATTAAATCTAGATTTTCAACTGTTAATTCACATTTACAGTGAAAAACGCTAACAAACTTAAAAACAACTTAAGTACGCCTTCCAAGGTGAGTCAAATACAGAATTTAGTCACGAAGAACAGTTAATTAAATTTTCTAAATTGTTGTTCTTAAGTGCATCGCTGTGTTCTTTAAATTCATTGCGTTTCTGCAGGTAACGTACGTTAATTACAAGAAAAAGTCTATAGAAAACATACCTACACTAAGTTGTTTTCATCGATTATCCTTTGGAATAAGGGCGTTGACGTGAAATGTTATAATTCGTGTAGGGTCGGTTGCTTGGGCATCACGGCATCATTAAAATATTCAGTCCGGTCGGGGTTAAGTATCGGGCGGGGAGCGAGTGGCTCCCCCGCTCTCCTGGTGTTCAGGGAGGTGTTGGGGGGGTTGGCTGCGCTTGAACATAAATTGTACACGTGACCTGATTGTCCTTGAAGGAGGCGGTGGCTCAAACTCAAACTCAAACTAGCATTTATTTCAAATAAACCAATTACAGGCACTTTTGAATTGTCAAGGGGTCGGTCAGTCAGAAAGATGAAGCTAGTTGCCCATTCCAAAGCGTAGTAGGTACCTATGGAGAAGAACGGGCAAGAAAGTCCATGGACACTCTTTTAAATCAAAATAATGTTACAATAGAGTGGTTACATCATTCATGTTGTAATTATACATGTGAGAACGATGTAGAAAGACGTGCACGTTAAAAGCGTCCGTAATAAAAAGATAAAAACAATTATGGAATTAAAATAAGCCGTGGCAGCTAAGAAATGACCAGTGCCTACTGACGGCGCCCGTTCACGAACATGACGTATGGATCAGCACCATTCAGCTCAACCATTTTGAAGGGAACTCAATGATCCAATACACACGCCACCACCAGCGACACATTTGAGTGAGCATGACATACTCTCAGCCGCCAGGGCACATTCAAGTCAATGAAAGACGAACCCAGTAAGCTTTATAGTGGGTACATAGTGCTCACACATGTGCTATGCAATTATACAATACTAAGAGATTGAATTTATACAATGCAAAGATAGGTTGTACAATCTTCATCAGCTCCAACACTATTTTCGAATGCTAATTAATTAGTTTACTCGCCCTTGTGGAGCAGGACCAGCCCTGAGCCAAGCATTTTTGTCAGCGATATAATCCCCCAACTTATAATAAGCCTGGCTGTATAGTGTGCGTTTTATACAAGATTTAAATTTCGTTTCATTCAGTTGGAGTATGTGGGGAGGTATTTTATTGTAACATTTTAAACAGTACCCCATGAAGGATGAGTCTACTTTAGCCAGTCTGAAACCTGGTTAAACTAATTTGTCCCTATTTCTAGTCCTATAATTGTGTCTTTCACCTCTTTTACTGAAAAGATTTAAATTTTTCCTTACGTACATGATGTTTTCATAAATATATTGACAAGGTACCGTCATGATGTTAATGTCTTTAAACAGTTCCCTTAGAGAATCGCGCCTGCGGAGGCTGTATATTGCTCTGATAGCTCTTTTCTGTAGAATAAAAATAGACTCAATATCGGCAGCCCGTCCCCATAATAAAATACCGTAAGACATGATACTATGAAAATAGCTGAAATAGACTAGCCTCGCGGTATGTACATTAGTAAATTGACGGATTTTTCTTACAGCATATGCTGCTGAACTTAGCCGTCCTGCAAGAGATGTTAAATGAGGACCCCATTGCAGCCTTGAGTCTAGCGGTATTCCCAGGAAAACAGTTTCATCGACAAATTCTAGTTTCTCGTTATTCAATACTATGTCACAATCACTACTTTTAACATTCGGTAAAGCAAATCTTATGCATTTCGTTTTTTTTCCCATTTAATACTAAATTATTAGCAGTGAACCAATTATGTACCTGCAGTAGGGCATTATTTACAAGATTTGATGCACGTCTATTTATCTTAAAGATTAAAGAAGTATCGTCAGCAAATAATACCATTTGTGGTTGGTTTTTAAATAAATGGGGTAGATCATTAATATATACTAAAAAGAGGAAGGGACCTAATATCGATCCTTGTGGAACACCCATTTGTACTTTTAAATGAAATGAATTGATACCATTTATTTGCACTTTTTGTTGTCTATCATTTAAATAAGATTGTACTAAACTAAGCGCGAGTTTACCTAGTCCGTAATGCTCAAGTTTTAAGAGCAAGGTTTCGTGATCAACGCAGTCAAATGCCTTGGAGAGGTCACAAAAGATCCCTATGGCATCTTGGGCCTCCTCCCACGCTGTAAATATGTGTTTTAATAAAGTGACACCAGCGTCAGTCGTACAACGTCTTTTGGTGAAACCATATTGCTGATCGTGTAAGATTTTGTTGGTGTTAAAATGATTAAGCATTTGATTGAGCATTACCTTTTCGAATACCTTGCTGAATACTGGCAACACAGATACTGGTCTATAATTGTTGGTGTCTTTGCTGTCCCCAGATTTAAAAAGTGGTATAACCTTACTGTATTTCATTAAATCCGGGAAGACTCCTTGATCTACACACAAATTAAATATTAAAGCTAAGTATGGTGCTATAGTCTCGATTATTGCTGTACAAACTTTAATAGACATTCCCCATAGATCTTCGGTCAATTTGATTTTTATTTGCCGAAAAGCTTTTATAACTATCATAGGGTTTATATGTTTAAATTGAAATTCAACCGGGCAGCCTAAAACGTTCGCTCTTAATAAATCAATCGAGATCCTGCTCCACACGACATCCTGTTGCCATGCCCAAACTTGACTCATCTCAAGTGCATCATGTTCGCGAACGGGCACCGTCAGTAGGGAGTGGTCGTCTCTTATCTGTCACGGTTTATTGCACGCCTCATACCGCGAAGCGGTTGAGGTAGTGCTTTACACCCTATCTGTCGGAGAGATTTGTCACCTACGTGGGACGTGATGGCGGAAACCAGCGCCGCATGTCGTGCGGTGTTCCGCAGGGCTCGGTCCTAGGCCCACTCCTGTGGAACATCGGGTACGACTGGGTGCTGAGGGGCGAGCTCCAACTAGGCGTAGATCTGACGTGTTATGCAGATGACACGCTGGTCACTACCCGGGAGAGCTCGCACAGGGAGGCAGCGTTGCTGGCGACGGCTGCGGTCTCACAGGTGGTGGGCCGCATACGTCGCCTAGGCCTTGAGGTGCCCCTCAGCAAGTCGGAGTCCATGGTGTTTCATGGCCCCAGGCGAACGCCACCACCTGGCACACACATCGTGGTCGGGGGGGTCGGATCGCTGTCGAGTCCACCATGAAGTATTTAGGATTGGTGCTCGAGAGCCGGTAAACAGTTGTCTCGCAGAAGGAGGCTGCGGAAAGGGAGAGGGAGATCTCGTCTACTCACCAGGCCCACAGAAGTCGCACCGAGCGTCGGCGGAGGATGGACAACAACCTCTTCCAGCCCCCCTAAATGGGTCCAGGGGAGACGGACTTGGGGACGTCCGTCGCTACCCACACATCAGGACCCAAGGTGGCGGCGCGTAGTGTTCCACGCGCGCCCCTCTTAGACGTCGCGGGGGGAGTCAAACACCTCACTCTCCCCCCTAGACCCGAAGAGGCCCGCAGTGGCGGGCCGGCACCAGTCGGGGGTTGCGGAAATATCTTACGTTCCCGCGACCCCCGGCGCAGGTGTGAGATGGAACACCGGGGTGGTTTTTAGTCAGTAAGAGTCTGACAGACCCCGCCACCCGCCCGAGGGATCCATCGCATCCATGTGGATTTTCCAACCCAGAACAAAAAATAAAAGAAATGTGTTTTACTCCCGACTCGTCATGTTCAAGCAATTTTGTGATCTTCAAAATCCTCTATCACAACTATATTGCACTTATACAATCATATGAGTAGATGTACATCGAGAAAACACTTAAATTATACATCTTAAACTTTCTAAAAATAATTTTAAGTTGCATGGCTCAGCTACGGCGTAATAATGTGGGGAAACAGCACAGACTCACCGGCGCTGTTCACAACACAAAATAAGTTACTTCGGATACTAATAATTTAAAACAAGCAGATAGCTGCAAGCCCCAGTTCAAACAACTAAACATTCTAACTCTCCCTTCTATATCATACTGGAAATCTGTAAATTTGCACACACATACCAAGACATTTACACTAAACGAGAAGACATACAAACAAGATACACACTCCGACACAAAATACGAGTAAACCACGGTAATATTATCTATAATATTACCGTGACTAAACCTACCAATATCCCGATTAAAAATGCACTCATCCAGTGCACTGGTTATGTCGATAAAAATGTATAACAAACTACCCGAGGTACTCAGAAATGAGAAAAGATTACTATTTTTACAAATAAACTAAAAAAAAATTACTACATAAATGTTATTAAAGCAATTAATATTTAATTGAAAAATCCATAGAGAACAACACATATTAATGTCAATTAATTATTAAATTTTAGATTAAATTAATAATTAATAAAATGTTACCCTATATTTTACTTAGAATAAGTTAGTTTGCATGTATAAATAAGTCCTCTTCCTTCAAATTATTCTTTTGCTGTGCCCGACAGGTTCCACGATTGGTACAACAAATGTTTACTTACCACCTAAGCATAATATGCTTAACTCCATCATTTATTGCATTCCACAACGTATATTATACATTGTGGAATGCAATAAATGATGGAGTTTAATGAGAGTAATTTAAAATAAAATGTTTCGAAAAAAAAATTACGTGGACGTCCTGTTGTCTGTACGCTGATTTTGTATGTACCAACGATGACTCCCGAAAAAATAGATACCTATATCGAGGCGGAGCTTTTAGAATAGAATAGAATAGAATTTATTTGCGTAAAACACGGTATACAAGGGTTTTAAATACAAATTGAGGCACAAACATGTTTAGCTAGGATAAAACATAGCATGCAAAATTTTAAAGACAAGTTAAGCAACAACAATCGTTAAAACATCAACATTTTTTATCAATAAATTCTTTTAAACTATAAAAACTACACTCGAGTAACCACTTATGAAATTAAATTTTAAATAATTTTGTATTTAAAGCTTTGAAATGTCTTGGTATTTTATTATAAATGAACACACACATTGCCAAGCAGTTACTATTGTATTTAGACAGTCTAGGCAAATCATTTAACACCAGTTTATATGGATCTCGACGGTTCCGAGGATTGACATTTTTTTACTTGTTCCAGAATTCGGTGAACTGCTGCCGTATTTCATATCAGTAGCCTAGCTTACGTAGTTCTTTTTAAATGATCTTTTATTAAAATTCACTAGGTACCTACACACGTACAAAAATATAAGAACTTTTCTTATATTTATCATCATTACACGGTGTGTACGGTAAATATATATATAAACATGTTTTTTTTTTTTATATTCCAAATATTTTATTAAAATAAATGAGCGTTATGAGCCGTGATAATCCACTCTTGGATTATCCAAACTTTTTTAGTTTAATTGAATGTTTGAATTATTTTTATATTATTATTACCTACGGACGAGTTTAACGTTCTGCATCGTTTTCACATACATGATTTCATCCTGAATAATGTAATCAATACTTTGTAACCATATTTCGATGTGAAAGAGAGTTCGTGGAGTTTCTTGCCCGTACTTCTCCATAGGTAGGTAGGCACTACGCTTAGGATTGGTCAACTAACTTCATCTTTCTGCCTGACCGACGCCTTGATAATTCAAAAGTCTGTAGTTGGTTTATTTGAAATAAATACTTAGTACCTCAATCATGGTGGTGGTGGTGGTCATAGTATTATTTTCTGATTTAAATTGAATTGCATGTACTTACCCTTATATATTTGTACCTACAACTAATAAATTTACTAATGTAAAAGTTTAATGCTGTATTATATTCAAACGCAATGTGAATTGTTACTGAATACCTACATTGAATTGAATTGAATTGAATAAATGTTCTCAACAAAATCATTCAAATTGATCTTGAACTGCAAGCTAGGAGTACTTAGTATTCTGCCTTTGCTTAATATTTTCTCCTAGATCCTTCCAAATAGCGCGAATAAACTCGGTTTCCGGACCCGAAAAACATTTTTGCGGGTTAGGACGTAACATTGTGTGTGTCACCATTGTGTGGATCGCCCGGAGGACACGGTGGAGCATACGGTGGTGGTCTGCCCGGCTTGGGCGGAGCACCGTGGTGTCCTCGTGGAGGCGATTGGCGGTGGCAATCTCTCGCGTCCGGCTCTGGTCCAGGCCATGGTAAGGAGCGAGAGGGCTTGGTAAGCCGTCACCTCCTTCTGCGAAGCAGTAATGTTCGCGAAGGAGGAGGCGGAACGCGTGAGGGAGCGGCAAAATTTGCGCCCTCACGCCCCTAGCCGCCGCAGGAGACGCCCTGGGCGTCGGGAATCGCAGGCCGATTCCCGGCCACCATAGGCGTGGGCTTGCGAACGGCGAGCAATGGGCAGCTCGCCGTTCGATAAGGACCAGGCCCGGGTCGACAGCGCGTTGTGTTCCACGCGTGCCTCAAAGAGACGTCAGCACCAATGACGGGGTCCGCTAGGGCCGATGCCTGCTAGGGTTGCGGGAAAGTCCGAGAGGGACACCGTGGCCCCTGGCACAGGCAACTGAAGGAACACGGGTGGGTTTTAGTCAGTAAGAGTCTGACACGCCCATCTGCTCTGCCCAGAGCGGGAGAAGTTATTTGATGATTTCCCATCCTCAAAAAAATTTAAATAAGGACGTATCATTGTGGACAACGTATCACCACAAGTCGGAACGGTCAAACGCGGTTGTTCCGGGTCCGTGCCCACCCCGGCCCGGTCGGAACAAACGACACTGCCGGGTTTGACCGAAGGACAGAACAGATTTAATGCTATGTACACACTGCAAACTTAGCTATATTCATAGATATCAAATAACGAAGGGGCTCCCTTACTTGCCAGATGAATTACGAACAAAAATGAATGTTAAATTATTATTGGGAGTCCAGACGATTTGCCGTAAACGGAAATGTTATTATTTTGTCAGCTGATTATAACAAGAGATACATCGCTTACACTTCCGTGCTTACATCAAAGTTACTTTGGAAACCGTTTCTGAAAGTTCTGCTTCGCCCCAATCTCATTTCTAAACATTTGCAGAGTTACTTTAAAACCGTAAATATAAGCAAAATTTTAGCTCCGAAAACAATTTCGGAATACAATTCTTAGTCCTAAATACAAAGATTCCAAGTTCCAACGAAAGCCTTTAGAATAATAAACATTTGGTTTTCAGAAATCTTTTGCAGACTAGGAACGATAGGACGACTTGGCGAAACATTTATTTTCATTATGCATTTGGTCACCAGTCCGGGGCATAGACTTATAATCAGATTAGCATACGTACAGTAGTCGGGCCAATAGTGTTACTGTCACATGAATGTGATGTAATTCGGTTGTTATTCAATTCGATTTCAAAATGGCGTCTGTTACTTTGGAAATTTACTATGTAGTGTATCTGTCGCAGATGGATTGTCAAATCTGCTGATTAACATAACCGCTAGCTGTTTAACAAAGCAGCTCCGTTATGTAAAACAGCTAAACAACGGTCAGCTGGGTTGTCATGGCGCACGTTTAACAAAACTGCTATGTTTAGGTGTAATGCAGAATGGCTTAACTGCAGCCACAATAAGCGTTTGGTGTGCCTTCTAATGTCGAATCGGTCGCAGTAACTCAGCTAGGGCACCCTGACTAATCGGTTTAGGTTGCGAGCCGAGCGAACGAAGCGAGCGGTGCCGCGGCACGGCCGGCGAGCGCTAGTTGCAAGTCGGTCGCAGTTACTTGGGTATTTAATATGTAGCGGTATCTACATCGCTACATGCGAACTAATCGGTTTAGGTTGCGAGCCGAGCGAACGAAGCGAGCGGTGCCGCGGCACGGCCGGCGAGCGCTAGTTGCAAGTCGGTCGCAGTTACTTGGGTATTTAATATGTAGCGGTATCTACATCGCTACATGCGAACTAATCGGTTTAGGTTGCGAGCCGAGCGAACGAAGCGAGCGGTGCCGCGGCACGGCCGGCGAGCGCTAGTTGCAAGTCGGTCGCAGTTACTTGGGTATTTAATATGTAGCGGTATCTACATCGCTACATGCGAACTACGCATCACACTGACTTCACGCAAAATCCTGCATCGCGCAAGCAGAGTTGGCCGCGGTAAACTCTGCTTGCGCGATGCAGGATTTTGCTTTTTCAGGACGTCGTAGAGATGCTAGTTGCGCGCAACTAGCATATCTACAACGTCCTGACATCAATCATTGGGCAGTTGCCCACTAGACACGACTTCCGTCTGGTCGGAGATTCGTCCCTTTTGTATGGAGGGATGAGTGCACTTGACATCCTGTTCCTCATACCCTCTATAAGTATTTTTAGGACTGACTTACGTACAACTCTGATAACTTTGTATTAAGTTGTCCTTAAAATCACGGTTTTCAATAGAGTTACGGTAATGTTCACTCTTAATACGCGTTTTATTTATTTCTGTTTCGGGCGGCATTATTGTTGTCATGACACAGCCACGAGTGGCAAAATTAAGAATGTATGATGGAAGAGATTTCTTTAGAAATAAGCATCACCTATTTTCCTGTTCTGTGGTTCTTGTGTTTGTGTGTACATAAGTGGTTAAATGAATAAATAAATAATCTAAAATCTTCAATCAGACTTTTAATTTTACGCTGTTTTACCTAACCTCTAATCATTGACTCGCTGCATTGATAAATGCAAAACGTGTATGCAATTCTGCGTGTTAATGTTAAGAAATTATGGAAAATCGCTAAACGTCGCTCAGCCGTTTTACATAACCGAGCTGTTTTGTAAAACAGTTAACGGTTATGTAAAACAACGGATTCGACCATCCACTTACAACATATTTATTTTGCAATTAATAATTGATTTTGAACCGTTTTAACTTGTTTAAGGCAAGGCTTTTTTCCTTAGCGCTGTTTGGCTTTTAATTTATTGTAATTATAACTAACATTACATTTTATAAACTTCTGTTCTTAACACAACAATGCCTCCAAAACACTCGTCTGTCCCATATCTACAGTTTAAATCCAGTCTGTATATTGGAGTCAAGTTCTGAGTTCCTCAGTAGCGGCGCCGCGGGCGGATCTAGTGTGGCGTTAATTTTTGGTGTTAGGCTGTCATAACTTGAGGGTGTCGCCTCGGAGCCAATAAACATAAATCCACGGTAGTTCCGGGGCCGAGCCCGCTCAGAGTGTTCAGACCTTCAACTAGATCCTAAACTTAACGAAAAACTTTGATAACAACCTGATGATAACGACACAAAAAAGATGTATAAGAGCCATGTGTGGTCTGAAAATAGATGATAGCTGTGCACGTCACTTTAAATTCATGAACATTCTTACATTGCAGGCATTATACATATTAGAAACTAGTATTTTCGTCAAAACAAATCTAAACCTTTTTGAAAAAATATGAACGGTACGAGATGTTTCAATTCGTAGTCAATACAAAAATATCAACGGTACGAGATGTTCCAATTCGTAGTCAATACAAAAATATCAACGGTACGAGATGTTCCAATTCGTAGTCAATACAGAAATATCAACGGTACGAGATGTTCCAATTCGTAGTAAATACAAAAATATCAACGGTACGAGATGTTCCAATTCATAGTCAATACAAAAATATCAACGGTAGGAGATGTTCCATTTTATTTTTATTTTATTTTATTTCTTAAGAAAACTTACAGCTAGGATACATATAGTTGACAGTTAGTGAAAGAAGGCCAATTAAAAGTTTTCACTGACAATATTAGGGTAGCACAAGAAACAGTAGACAGACAAGCGAAAGTAAGAATAAGTAAGCACTCTGAGAGAATTAAGATAACACTGAACAGGTTCTAGTTATAAATAAATAACTTAATAAATTTAGCGGTCTTCAAAAAAGTTTTTACATAGCTTTTTTTTTAGTTTAGGAACACTAGTGGAGAATAAATCAAGATCATCAACACTCTGACACAACGAGTTGTATGCCCTGCTAGCTCTTATCATATAAGAGTTTTGTCGATATATGCAACGAACAGAAGGAACATACAGAGGTTGATGATTCCTTAAGGTGAAGGATGGAACACGCAGCCCAATTTTGCTCATCAGTTCAGAACAGTCGGTTGAACCATTAGCCAAATTGAACAAGAATACCATGTCGGCAATTTTTCTCCGCTCATTTAATGGAAGAATGTGAAACTTCCTGCAGCGGTTGTAATAATTAGGCAAATAGATTTTGGATCTAAACTGAATGCACCTTAAAAATTTCTTTTGAATATTTTCGATACGATTGACGTAAATATTATAAATAGGATTCCATACTGGTGAGCAGTATTCGAGATGACTGCGTACAAAAGCACAATAAAGAATTTTTAGTGTTTTGATATTTTTAAAATCGGCTGATATCCTCAAGATGAAACCTAGTGCCTTCGAAGCTTTTTTAATAATATTATCGATGTGTGTGTCGAAAAGAAGTTTCGAGTCAAAAGTGACGCCTAAGTCTCTAATCGTATTAACTCTGGCTATTGAAGTGTTGGCTAGTTTATAATCGTGAACAATAGGTTTAGGTTTACGTGTATAGGTACATGTGTAACATTTAGAGACATTTAGATCCAGGCGGTTAGCCGTACAATACTCTTGGAAACTATCCAGATCACGTTGGAGACGTTCAGCATCTTCATAAGTTCTGATTTCACTTAGAATCTTCATGTCATCCGCAAACAAAAGAACTGTTGAGTTAGAGAAACATGAAGAGACGTCATTGATGAAGATGTTGAATAACAAGGGTCCCAAAAGCGATCCCTGCGGAATTCCTGAGGGGGTAATCATAGTTCTCGATGTGTATCCATTAAGTACCACAGTTTGACATCTGTTGGCCACATAAGATGAGAACCACCTGAAGAGATTTCCACTGATACCTATAGCCAATAGCTTACGCAGAAGGATAGCATGATCCAAGCGATCAAAACACTTGCTATAATCTGTGTAAATTACATCTACTTGTGTGCGATGAGCCATACATTCAGTCAAGTAGTCACCACAAAGAATGAGATTGGTGGTTGTGGACCGACCTCGCTGAAAACCATGTTGTCGGTCACTGATACTTAGTTTCAGACAAGCATTAAGCTGCCTGTATATTATTTTTTCCAGGATTTTAGCGAAGATGCATAGTTTGGAAATGGGCCTGTAGTTTTCCACGAGGTCTCTAGGCCCTTATTTGTGGATTGGAGTGATAAACGCCGACTTCCAAATTGTAGGTACCTCACCTAAATTTAAGGACCGCTTGAACAGAAGTGTAAGAGGAGGAGTCAGAGTTTTGGCACAGTTGAGTATAAAAACTGGCGGAATATTGTCTGGTCCTGCAGATTTAGATAAGTCAACTCCTTTAAGTAGATTTAATACTTCTAGTTCATTGACTTCGACGGAATGTATGTCCGAAACAATATCACTCAAATGCATGTTTGAACCCTGCGCATGGTCATTGGAAAGATCGTCGTCACCGTTGGTACTAATAGCAGAAGTGAGAAAATTAGAATAGAAGTAGTCGCCAAAAAAGTTGCAGATATTCTCTCCTGTACTTGAAGTGCTATTTCTATATTTAAGTAAAGAAGGATAAGCATTGACTTGATTTTTTGATTTTACGTACGACCTAAACGCTTTGGGGGTCCTAAAAATGTCTTCTTCAATTTTTTTAATATAGCAGCTAAACATTTCACTTTCAACTTCCTTGGCACGCTGTCGAAGCAAAACAAAAGACTCATGATCAGACAGGTTACCGTATTTCTTAAATTTTGCGTGGTACTTCGCTTTTTCTTTAAGAATTTTTATCAGAGTCATTTCGTAGTCAATACAAAAATTCCATATGTATGTATGCATTAATAAAAAAGAGTGTGCTGGATATGGACCCACGTATTTACAATAAAATTCCCGACCCAATAAAAAAATTTATATTACACTTTTCAAGATAAAAATGAAATTACTACTTGTTGATAAATGTTATTATACTATGGACGAATACTTAGATGACAAATTAATTTAAAATGACATTACTTTATTGTTATTATATTTCTTTTTCATTAACTACCTATCTATAAGAGTGACTTAAAATAATTTTCATTAAACGTAGCTTTTTTAAGTTTACATTTTTTTTGAAATAAGTTTTTAATTAATTTATACTAATTTAAATTTGAACACCATATTTGTACGCCTCATAGCATAACATAGCGCTCTATCTCATCTAAGCTAAGATCTATATTTTATAAACACATGGGTTAACAAATAAATAAATGATTATGATTATGACCTCCACCACGATCGAGCCTTCATCGCTGACGGTTTAACTTAGATATCATTTAACGCCATCTGGTTTTATTGCTCGATTTGAACTGTTCAGCTATATTATATCAGAGTCTTCTAGGCTTGTACTCGTATCTTATGACATACGCGGCGGTATGAATACGTGCTTTATGTTTTTGCCCACATCGTAACATGTAACATGTTCCACGAATTCCAAACAAAATTATTAATATTTCATTTCATTACTTCTAGAATATTAAATTAGTACCTACTTGTATTAGAAATGATTTTAAACTTATAAATATTAAAGTAAGTTTAGTTTAAACCAATATGGTCGGCGTTTGCTTGGCGAAAGTATGATTCCTTCTCTTGTCAAAAGAATTAGGGTTTCTTATAGGGCTTTCCAAAATTGTGAAAATAATGTTTATATTTTTGGAACAGATACTGTTTCCTGTAATCGCATCAGCGCGCAGCGGTGACTATGAAAACAAGTGATCTCACCGACTCTCCACAAAACCGAGCGGATGGCAAAAAACGTCTGACGTCACTACCCGCCCAGTATACCGCCGCATGGAATACCTACTTTAACGTTAAAAGCTTTGTCATGACTCCTTCTTTTGTTATGAAGCTAAAAATTATAATTCGGGAAATAGGCTTTAAAATTATTATTGGCATCATTAAATTGAAACACGGTGGTTGAAAATTGACCCCGGATAATAATGATCTACCGAGTAGATACATAGGCGAGTTACAGATTTTATTTGGAGATGCACAAAAGTTTTTCCTTTTACCAGTAACAACCAATCAGGAGCCAGTTCCGACTGGTTAACTTGGGTTATTTACAGCATGTGTAACAACGCCTTGTAGGTAAGTACATGTTTATTACTAATAATGCTACCTTACTAACTTATGCATAAAACTGTAGACGGAAGACTGTAGTAGTACTGTAGACTGTAAACATTTTATTCCTGCTATGGATAAAACAATAACTGTGCTCACCCAAAGCATTCGCAGCATAAACAGAAACATGAACGGTTTTGAAGTGTTGTTACAAAATCTTGGCATAAACTGTGATATAATTGTCCTGACAGAATGCTGGTTGTCCAACCAGACACTCAATTTACCAACCCTGGATGGTTATTCTTCCCACAAAACCAATCGACACATCAATCAAAATGATGGTTTAGTAGTCTATATCAAGAAAAATCTGAAAGCAACAGTAGAGGAACCGATAGTTCAGGATAGTAATTGCTTGATCATTGAAATCTGCCCCGATATAGTGGTAATGGCTGTTTACAGACCTCCTTCTCAAGATATTGACCGATTTTTAGACTCTCTTGACACACTTCTAAACAAGCTGCGTAATTTCAAAACCATTATATTAATAGGCGACATCAATATTAACATTGTTTCCGGGAAAATCGATAATCATGCCCATAATTACCTAAACATCTGCTCATATCACGGCCTATTGCCAGCGTATCACTACCCCACGCATCAAAGTGGGTCATGCTTAGACCATATTATTTTGAAAACCAGCAAACAAACAAGAACATTCATTACTAATTCTTCGCTAACTGATCATAATGCAATTTTACTAACATTACAAATACCCAGAAAAAACTGCATGCGCAGCTATACCAAAGTCAATATGGCAAAACTTGAAACTGACATACGCAGCATTAATCTTGACCCAGTTTACAACTCATGCAACGCAAATACGTCCCTAAATTACTTTATAGGCTCACTGCAACATGCAATCATTAAAAACACTTTCACTACAAAAATGCCTAGGAAACATAGTAATGTCAAACCCTGGATTACACCAGGTCTCGTCCGTTGTATAAGACATAGAGACAAATTGAACTTGAAATCTAAACTCGCACCTGACAACGAGATACTCAGCATTACGTACAAAAGATATAGGAACTTCTGTAATAACCTTCTGAAGAAAATAAAATCCAACATGATAAATATGAGCTTCAATCAGCAGGAAAAAATAGTAAACTAGTGTCCCTTGCCAACACCAGACTATCGGAACTGTAAATCCAGTTAATTCTTTTGTTTTATTAGATACCGACGTCGATGAAGTTTTAGGAATAATTTCCGGGTTAAAAGATGACTGTGCAGTCGGTTGGGACGATATATCAAATAGAATCCTTAAGAAATTTAAATACCTACTTGCTCAACCTTTAACACGTCATATCTTTCAGCTATGTCTGTCTAATGGAGTTTTTCCTGGCCTGCTTAAAAAAGCATTGGTCACCCCTGTATTCAAATCTGGAGACAAGGACTGCGTTAATAACTACAGACCTATTTCAGTCTTAACATGCCTCTCAAAAATTCTGGAAAGAATTATTAATAATAGTTTAATAAAGTATCTTGAGGACAACAAATTACTTTCAGATAGTCAATTTGGTTTTAGACCAAAAAGATCAACCTGCCAAGCAGTACACAAATTGACAGATTATGTTGATACTAATCTGGATAATGGCTTGCATTGCATGGGAATTTTCCTGGATCTTACCAAGGCTTTCGACACTATTTCTTGCTCTAAACTATTGCACAAGCTTGAAACACTTGGGATAAGAGGAACACAACTCCTACTTTCTGATTACCTTAGAAATCGTCAGCAGTGTGTAAAACTCGGTCAGTATAAAAGTTCAGAACTTAAAAACAGCTGCTACGGCATTCCACAAGGAAGTATTTTGGGACCTACGTTGTTTTTAATTTACATATGAACTGTGCAACCTGAAATTAGCAAATGGTATCATAATGTCATATGCAGATGACACAGCCCTATTGTTTTCGGCTAAATCACGAGAGGCGGTCTATAAATATGCTCAGAGTGGCTTTAACATTGTATCAAATTGGCTTCGTATGAATCTACTAACATTAAATGCAGATAAAACCAAGTACATTATATTTAGAATGAGAAACACTAATATACCACTTACTAACCTTACCATTTATGTTCATAACTGTACGATAGACGCTGACGCTGCTTGTTCGTGTCCTACTCTAGCTAAAACCGATCACATGAAATATTTAGGTGTCACAATTGACACAAACCTAAATTTCCGTAAACACATTGATTTGCAATGTGCTCGAGTTCGTAAACTCATATACATCTATATCTTGTATATGTATATCTTTAAGAATTAACGCCATATTGCTGACTTTAAATTAATTAAACAGGTATATTTAGCTTTGTGCTAATCTGTACTTACATACTGCATAACTTCATAGGGTGGCGCTGCAAAGTCTATTTTACTCCCTCTAGAACGCGCTCAAAGAGCAATTCTAAAGGTTTTACCTTTAGCCCTTTCAGATTTCCTACACATCAGCTTTACATTGCATGTGAGGTGCTAACAGTACGCCAATTATTTATACTGCACATCATATTAGAGCAGCACGTTGAACTCGCTTACAAGCCAGTACCTTCTGACAAGAGAAGGAAAGATTTGGTCTGCATGAAGCCTCAAACTAGACATGCCTTTGTAAACCGATTCTATGTCTATTTAGGACCCGATTATATAATAAGCTCAATAGAATACTTAATATTTACAGTGCCGGTTACAAACATTGTAGTCTGAAGATACGCGAATATTTGGGTAAACTTGATTACACAGACACAGAAAGACTTCTAGAAGTACTTCAATAATGATGTAGTTGTTAAATTGGCAACTTTTATTTGTATTTAGTACCTAGTTTATTAAGGATAGTATTATTGTATATCGCTTAGTATGGGGTGTAACGTTACATTTTCCCCCTCCCGGGAAAATGTAACGTCAAGGAGGAAACTATCACCAGAACTGGAGGAGTCCCGGCTTAAAAGAAAAAGTAAAAGAAGAAATGGTAAAATAATTTAATTAATAATTTAATATAAGGCCAGGGAAACCGGGGTAAAAGTTTAAGGTCCAAGCGTTTCTTCTAAAGAGGCTCGCAGGTTGTAAAGGAGGATCCTTGACCACGTCACCGACCTCGGAGGGGCAGGCCGTGGTAGAGAAGGCAGGCAGAGGGCTGAGATCTACCAGCCGTCGGCGTCACAAGTTTATTGCAGACCACGACGTTATCCTCACATATTGCGTAAGGTTATGATCTTCTTGCGTCAGTATCCAGAACTGACGCCAAGGGTAGCCATCGCCGGTCTAGCGACTTTCGATCTCCGGTGTAGAAGGACGCGTAGATTTGTTTGTTTTCAGGCACAGCCCACACTATCAGAGGACACAGCCCTCCCACCGAGCGCTATATAATTTCAGGACCTCCTGCCAAGGCGAGCATCAAGAGTAATCTGGTCTGACAGCCCCGGCTCCATTCCTTTTCAGATCGGTTGACATTTAAAATTTTTAACAATGATTCTAGAACATAAAAGAAGAACAATAGTTTATAACAAGGTCTAATACCTATACAACCTAACCTACTGGCAGCTCTAGCAATAAATTAAAAATAAAACCTAGGCTTGTCATTATCTGACATTACAAAAGGTAAACAAACATTGGGAGAGCACTAGAAAATCTAAATAGCTTGAAATATAGAGGCCAGGAATGCTTTAACTACAGGCAATGGCCATGCAGATAATTGGAGAGAACGTATAATATAAGATATAATTAAAATAGCCAAAACGTAAGTAAAAAAATACAAACATTACAGGGGATGGCCTGAAACACAGGTTTTTATTAACCTAGCTCAGGCAGGTCACCACAAGATAGAATGTCAGTACCAACGCAACTTTCATATGTAATTAAAAATGAGTAAATTAAACTAGCTATTATATAAGTATTTAAGCCAATCTGTTAAAAACTTGGTACTACTAATTATTTATAAGTGGTTAGATGTATTACTTTGTAAAAGGAGCTAAATAAAAGTTATTATTATTATTATTTATTATTATTATTTCCTTTATTTCATTTACATACATATCAATTACATTTTAAAATATTTTTATAAACAAAAAGATACCAAAAACATTTAAAAATATAAATAATAGTAGCCCACCGGTATCGGGAACAGGGTCCAAGCTACCCGCGGTCAGGGCTCCAGAGAGAGAAACTTCCTAACAATGCGGGCCGTGTCCAGAAGTACCGCTTTCTGAATCAAGCCCTTGATCCAGCTGCCTAACGAGAGCCTCATTAGGTGTTGGTCGAGGCTCTTGGGTATTAGCCCATTGGCTGTCACGACTATCGGCACAATGACCGCTGAGTCCACATCCCAAATGTCGACAACCTCGTGAGCCAGGTCAAGATACTTGATTTGTTTATCTTTCTCGGCTTTCACGAGGTTCTCATCAAGCGGGATGGTTATGTCAACAATCATTGCGCGTCGCTCCAATCGATCCACCAACACTATATCAGGCTTATTGGCAACAATAGTCTTGTCAGTGATGATGGATCAATCCCAGTACAATGTGATATTACCATTTTCGAGAACTGGGTCGGACACATACCTGTAGTACGGTACCTCCGATTCCACAAGGTTGTATTTCAGAGCAAGCTGCTGATGGATTATCCTGGCTACAAGATTGTGTCTATGCAAGTAATCTCCGTTAGCTAGACGAGAACACCCGGAGATGATAGGCCTGATTGATTCTCCCGGCCGGTGGCATGCCCGACAGATGTCAACCGTGCCGTCTTTCACAATAAATCTCCGGTAATTGTTCGTCATCATAACTTCGTCCATAATTGCACAGACAAAACCTTCGGTTTCTCCAAAGAGGTCACCGAAACGCAGCCAGGCAACGGACGCTAGTAGATCTACATCCGGTCCATGTAGGGCCCGGAAAAAGCGTCCGTGAAGCTCCTTACTCTGCCATACCTCCATGCGATCATTAGTGTCAAGCACTACAGCAGGGCTATTGGCTATCTTTTCATAGCCAGTGACTATCAGCGGCTTCAGTTGTACACCGAACTTTGATGACAACTGAGAATTTCATAACATTGGTATTGCGTATCACAGTAAGTGGATATCACGTTACGGTGACTTACGGACCGAGACCGGTGCTCTTCGTGTCAACACTTGACGCCTCTATTTTTTATCGACTATTATGCGGCTAATTTGAGTATCGCCTTTCGAGCGTTACAATACTTCATTTTAGGGAACATTCTATATTAAGCGGTTTATATACACTTGAAACGTGTAGCTGGCGGTAAAATCAAACTTTTGCAGTTGTAAATCGACAGTCTAGCGGAATTAAATTAAATAGTGTGTGTTTACTTGTGATAATAAAGTGTAACTTTGTGAAAATTAATCGATAAAGTAAAGGTAAGTAAATAAAACCGCAAAATAGATAGGCTCCCTCGTTTATAATTTGTCAGTTTTATATGATAATTTACTATGTTTTTGAACTGATGTAGAGTATAAATGATGTAGAATACCTATATATTTTTAAGATGCCTGCACAAAGAAAAGTGTCCATAAGGCAAATGGAATTACTTGTGGAGTTTGCAGAGTCCCATCGCGACATAGCATTGGGTCGCTTCCCGGGAGGGCCACAGGCTGTTCGACTCACCCGAGAAGTGTGGGAATCCGTATCACTGCAACTCAACTCTTTAGCAGACGGAACCACTAAAACACCAGACCAGTGGCGAAGAGTAAGTTTATATTTTATTAAATATCCTCTAGAAACACACTATCAACTTAAAATATTACTTACCATAATATTACATAGATTTCCAACCACAAAGCATAATCATTTACTTAGCCTTTTACAAATAGATATGAATTAAATTGTTTCATCTTATTGTTGCATTCTCATACTTACATTTTTTGTCACATATCTAACCCTTATTTTTATGGGCCATAAAAATACCCCACTTAGAAACCAGACTCAACAAGTACCTACTTATAAAAAAATACACTCTAAAATAGCTTGCATGTTTACGTTACGTTCGTAAGTATTCGGTTTGCTTGATAGTGAAGGCATAATATTTTTCTGCAAAGTTATAAAAGCTTTTTATTTTATTTATACAGTACTGGATAGAGTTTAAGGCCAAAACAAAGGGCAAAGCTGCAGATTCAAGGAGGAATGCGTCAGCAACTGGTGGAGGGCCTAACAAGCTTGTTCCTCTAAATGAGATAGAGAAGAGAGTGGTAGCACTAATAGGTCCGGTGGCGGTGGAGGGATTGCGTGGAGTGCGCCTGCCTTGTAATGTTAGTTTCATTCATCATTAAATTATTTTATGTATCATTATGAGTTCTTTCATGGGTAGATATTTAATAATTGTACTTTTTTTCATGTGAATAATATCTAACACTAATTTTAAGTGCAATATTGGGATAAGTACATAAGTACTTAGGTATACAAAAATCATTAAATATTTTACAGATACCATCAGTAGACGAGTCTGAGGCCCTTGCTGATTCTGGGATTGCAGCACCTGACCCTGTGTATCCCAGCACATCAACAACCATCACTCCGTCCTCAGGTCCTTACTCTTCCATTATAGGCTCTGAAAATATAGCTTCAGAGGCTATAATGGAAGTGGAATGGCTTGACGAAGAGGTTCCATCTCCATTACGTCTACAACCCGAATCGCAGACATTTACGCCACCACCCTCCGCCGTAGAAATGTCATCAGTATCGGCGGGCTGTGAGACACAGCCCATCGATACTGAATACATTCCTACGCAGAATGTGTCAGCCGATCTACCGGAGGATTCGTCGAGAGAAAATAGCAAGTATACCTACCTATTTTAAAACATAAATATTGTGGTCTAACACAAGCTTATGTGTAAATGAAAAAAACGGCCTACGTGCTTAGTTAGACTCGCACACGAAGGGTTTCGAAGTCTTTGGTTTCGTACCACACGGCAAAAAACATACATGTTTCATGTATGGCCCCTTTAATTTATAACTTTATTTTATTTGTACTATTTTGTTGTTATAGCGGCATTATAAATACACACAGACGGACGGACAGCGGAGGTTTAGTAGTGGGGTTCCGTTGGCACCCTTTGGAGTACTAAACCCTTAAAGTAGGATAGGTAAAAGCCAAATTAAAAACTAAATTTGTTTTTAGGACAAACTCAACACTCTACTCCACCAGCCCGAAGCTCGAGGTCACAACGGCACAGTTAGTATAACATGCTCTAGAATAGTTTTCTGCAGGCTTTTTTTCAGAAACGGAAGTCAATGTATATTTATATAAATTACAGCTCGTAGAGAAGAAAGGCCGCCACGCTGGGCTTATGATATCGAAAGTCGACGCGTTGCTGCTGAAGAGCGACTTGCAGCCGCAGTGGAAGGGGGGTTCCAGTCCATGAGGGAGATACGGGATGATGTACATCGACTTGCAGCCGCAGTGGAAGCGGGGGTCCAGTTTATGAGGGAGATACGGGATGATGTACATAGCTATGTACATCGTCTAGGATGATGTACTTAGCCATGTACATATTTCGGGATTATGATGTATCTATCAAACGAAATCAAAATAAAAACAGGTAATATACCTGTTAATTTTTATTTTGATTTCGTTTCTTCTGTATTTTATATTGTATGTCTTAGTTCTAAGTAATTTGGAAAAATTGCAACACATTTATCGTTTATTTTGTAATTTCATATATTTTCGTTATCTTAATTTTACCACACCTTAATTCTAGCGCCACTAGTTTTATATTTATATTTTAGATAATGCTGGTTAACCTGTTAATGGCGACTGTGTAAGGGTTTGATTGTTATCTATACTTAAGATCTACCTACCTATTCTTTATAGAAGCTGTTGGGTAAAGCTTATTTCAAAAATAAATAAAACCAATGCAATGCTACATATGAATGATTGTTATATTAAAATAATTAAAACATTACACAGAATATTATTTGTTTTTTGTTTCAACGTGTTTCCCAATACAAACGTAGTTGTATGTTTAATCACATAAAATAATGAATAAAAATACTATAATAATACAACAAAATAAGGATTTTACATTATTGTGAGCAACATTACACACAAACACAATAGAATAATAATAATTATCTCTTAACATTCTACAATCTTTGGACTTTATTCACATAAAATAATCAATAAAAAACTAATAGTAATCAAAATCAAAAGTAATTTATTCAAACTAGTAATAGTAATCAATTGTCGAGCTTGCTAGCTAACCACATATTGCAAATCAACTCATTAAAAATACATTGAAATGAGTAGATGTCAATAATAAATGTAAATTAAATTAAACTAAATTTACTAATAAAGTCAAATAAAATAAACAATTATATTATGAACTTGTTTAACTTGTCAGTAGGTAAACTAATTAAAAGAAAATAAAAGGTATTAAAAGAAAAATAAGAATTTTAGAATATATATACAATAGAATATTAATTTAAATTGTTTCTGGCATTCCATAGCCTTTGGACTAGAATATCCCTAGTGTTGTCTGTGATTGCCTCATTTCTTGCCACCTCTCTAAAGACTTGGCTCTGCAGATCATTGTAAGCATCATCACTGTGAGGCTCAGGCAATGGAACATTCCGTGCATTGGCGATGTTGTGTAGAACAACACATGCATTCACTATCTTGGCTGCTGTAACTGGGTCATAGTGAAGTACCCTGTGTGCTAACAAACACCGCCAACGTGCTTTCAGAACTCCAATGCAACGCTCAACAGTGTTTCTGACTTTGCAATGAAGTTCAGTGTAATGTTCTGCTGGCGAACCCACAGCTGCGCCTAAGATTGGCGTCATCATCCAAGGGCGATGTGCATATCCAGAATCACCTAAAATATTATAAATATTTCCATTACATTATATTTCATATTCCACATCACCCATCACAATAGAACTACCTACTCATTTTAGTTTCCATCTCATATTAATTTATTAACACAGACATTATGAGCATTCCATTAACCAGCCAAAATAATATACCAATAATTATTCATACCTAGTAGCCAACAGTGCTCTCTATTTCTTTGCAGGCTTTCTAAAAGAGCTTTTAAGGGGCATTGATTCCAAACATAGGAATCATGTGAAGCACCACCAAATGATGCATCAACATGCAGTATGTTTAGATGCGCATCACAAATCTGAAACAAGTTTTGGTTTTAAAGTAGGTACTCAATTGTTAACATAGTAGATAGGTAATATAATACATGATTAGTGAATAAAGTTCATAATCTTGTTTTAAAAAGATTATTCACATAGGTACAGCATCTTATTATATTACTTACTATTAAAACATTCAAAGAATGATAATTTTTCCTATTAAAATATGCCTCCTCATGATCTGTAGGTCGGATTATGGCCACATGTGTACCATCAATGCACCCAATAATGCCTGGGAAGCTAAACTTTTCCATAAATCTAAAACAGTCATAGATCAAATGATTAAATTTGAATATAATAATAATACTATTATAATTAAAATATACAATAAACATACCCTTTCATAATGGTTTCCCTCTCTCGCTGAGATGATGGGAACTTTATGTGGTTAAGGAGTACTTCCCGGACATTGAATGCATGAGTAACTTCATGTAGACACTTACTAAATGTCGGCTGGGACATGTTACAGAGGTATGAGGCACCTATATTCCGTTGGTATGACCCATTGGCATAAAAGTTTAATGCAGCCAAGATCTGCAACAGACAATAATAAAAAACACAATTATGTAGCTCAGTCAAACAAGTTGATAATGCTTTATGTAAATTATATTGTCATAACAAAACTTTACTTTAGAAGTAAGTTGGTAGTAGTACTTACCTTTAGTTCATTGCGAACGGCTGTTTTTCGTTGAGCCTGTGGTAGGTATGGGCGGAGTTCTTCCAAAACCTGTTGGAATCCAGCTTTATTTAAACGAAAATTCGCAATAAATTCTCTCTCTGGCAACTGCAATGGGTTACTAGCGTCGCGTAAGCGGCGTCTCTCAATTCGCATACGACTTTGTTGTCGCTGTTCTTCAGCAAATCCCAGCAATATTAGGCGTGCCATACTTTTGCCACGAATAAGAATCACAATAAAACAACAAAAGACGTAATATTTTATAAGCTTCACTTTTTACCGGCTTCGGTGTTAATCACTAGAATCTCAAAAACACTACCTTTGAGTAGTGTCTTTCACGAAAGCTACGACAAATTAAATGATTATCAATTTGATGTCCACTATGCTTAGACAATCGCAATCTTTTACGTATCGATACAAAAACATCTGTCAAAATGTGTTACGGTGACTATCAGCCATACTGGGTGCTTATGACGTCATCTTAGTTAGTCACTGAAGATACCCAATACGAAACGAACTGTTTGACAGCTAATCGTTTAACACTTTGCCAAGTGATTATCAATATCAACTGTCAACTGAGATACGCAATAGCCCTGCAGGTTTGCGCCAGTTCTCTTTAGCCAAGGAGAGCAGGGTGAGGCCCTTGTCCACCGTGACTACATCTCGATGCATACCCACGTCGGTTTCTAGGAAATATTTCCTGAGACTGCATATCTCGCGATTGTGGAGGGTCTTTGCGTTTAAAAAGCCTCGACCTCGAAATATATTATTAAAACAATCTAATCTAGGAGTTCTCAAATTAGTCTTATATTGCTCAAACGTGTTATAATGTTTGAAACATTAACCGTAACATCAAAGTACTCATCAGGGTAGCGATATCGCATTCAAGACGCGAGCGCCGCGCGTCGCAGCCGCAGTGTCTGTGTTGTAGGGCGTAACGATAATCCCGAAATTTTTAACATTGCCTTTTTTGTGTTTTTTTTCGAAAACCAATGACGTTTTTTTTTTCTATTGGATGCTATAGAATGGTTGTAGACCATGGTCTGAACAACGTTTGTTCTAGCAAAACTGTGATTCAAATGTCACCGTGTGTACTGCTTCCCGACATCAATCGTTGGGCAGTTGCCAACCAGACACGACACCCGTCTGGTCGCAGGATTCTCCCTTTTCTATGGAGGTATGAGTGAACTTTACACCCTCTTCCTCGTACCTCTATACTATCTAGCCCGATTTAGAGCTACATAGAAAGCTATTTGCATATTCAGATGAGTTCAGTGAAAGTACTAGGTTTAGACTTTAGAAGTTCAGAGTGCGAGCAAGTTGGTTTGCTCGACGAAAGCAAAACAAGGAGTTATTGAAATATGATAATTGCTAGGACTTCCAAGTCCTGTCTCCATACGTCATCAGTTAGCGCAGCCGTGCTAGGCTGATCTGTGCTCTCACGACGACTTCGGTTACTACTATTTTATTGTTAGTCTATACCACGCGCTAGTAACTATCACTACAGAGACCTATGTTATTGTAAGTCTATACCACGCGCTAGTAACTATCACTACAGAGACCTATGCTATTGTTATTCTATACCACGCGCTAGTAACTATCAATACAGAGACCTATGCTATTGTGAGTCTATACCACGCGCTAGTAACTATCACTACAGAGACCTATGCTATTGTTAGTCTATACCACGCGCTAGTAACTATCACTACAGAGACCTATGCTATTGTTAGTCTATACCACGCGCTAGTAACTATCACTACAGAGACCTATGCTATTGTTAGTCTATACCACGCGCTAGTAACTATCACTACAGAGACCTATGCTATTGTTAGTCTATACCACGCGCTAGTAACTATCAATACAGAGACCTATGCTATTGTGAGTCTATACCACGCGCTAGTAACTATCACTACAGAGACCTATGTTATTGCTAGTCTATACCACGCGCTAGTAACTATCACTACTGAGACCTATGTTATTGTTAGTCTATACCACGCGCTAGTAACTATCACTACAGAGACCTATGCTATTGTTAGTCTATACCACGCGCTAGTAACTATCACTACAGAGACCTATGCTATTGTTAGTCTATACCACGCGCTAGTAACTATCACTACAGAGACCTATGTTATTGTTAGTCTATACCACGCGCGAGTAACTATCACTACAGAGACCTATGCTATTGTTAGTCTATACCACGCGCGAGTAACTATCACTACAGAGACCTATGTTATTGTTAGTCTATACCACGCGCGAGTAACTATCACTACAGAGACCTATGCTATTGTTAGTCTATACCACGCGCTAGTAACTATCACAACAGAGACCTATGCTATTGTTAGTCAATACCACGTGCGAGTAACTATCACTACAGAGACCTATGCTATTGTTAGTCTATACCACGCGCTAGTAACTATCACTACAGAGACCTATGCTATTGTTAGTCTATACCACGCGCTAGTAACTATCACTACAGAGACCTATGCTATTGTTAGTCTATACCACGCGCGAGTAACTATCACTACAGAGACCTATGCTATTGTTAGTCTATACCACGCGCTAGTAACTATCACTACAGAGACCTATGCTATTGTTAGTCTATACCACGCGCTAGTAACTATCACTACAGAGACCTATGTTATTGTTAGTCTATACCACGCGCGAGTAACTATCACTACAGAGACCTATGCTATTGTTAGTCTATACCACGCGCTAGTAACTATCACTACAGAGACCTATGCTATTGTTAGTCTATACCACGTGCAAGTAACTATCACTACAGAGAGCTATGTTATTGTTAGTCTATACCACGCGCGAGTAACTATCACTACAGAGACCTATGCTATTGTTAGTCTATACCACGCGCTAGTAACTATCACTACAGAGACCTATGCTATTGTTAGTCTATACCACGCGCTAGTAACTATCACTACAGAGACCTATGCTATTGTTAGTCTATACCACGCGCGAGTAACTATCACTACAGAGACCTATGCTATTGTTAGTCTATACCACGCGCTAGTAACTATCACTACAGAGACCTATGCTATTGTTAGTCTATACCACGTGCGAGTAACTATCACTACAGAGACCTATGCTATTGTGAGTCTATACCACGCGCTAGTAACTATCACTACAGAGACCTATGCTATTGTTAGTCTATACCACGCGCTAGTAACTATCACTACAGAGACCTATGCTATTGTTAGTCTATACCACGCGCTAGTAACTATCACTACAGAGACCTATGCTATTGTTAGTCTATACCACGTGCGAGTAACTATCACTACAGAGACCTATGCTATTGTGAGTCTATACCACGCGCTAGTAACTATCACTACAGAGACCTATGCTATTGTTAGTCTATACCACGCGCTAGTAACTATCACTACAGAGACCTATGCTATTGTTAGTCTATACCACGCGCTAGTAACTATCACTACAGAGACCTATGTTATTGTTAGTCTATACCACGCGCTAGTAACTATCACTACTGAGACCTATGTTATTGCTAGTCTATACCACGCGCTAGTAACTATCACTACTGAGACCTATGTTATTGTTAGTCTATACCACGCGCTAGTAACTATCACTACAGAGACCTATGTTATTGTTAGTCTATACCACGCGCTAGTAACTATCACTACTGAGACCTATGTTATTGTTAGTCTATACCACGCGCTAGTAACTATCACTACAGAGACCTATGCTATTGTGAGTCTATACCACGCGCTAGTAACTATCACTACAGAGACCTATGCTATTGTTATTCTATACCACGCGCTAGTAACTATCAATACAGAGACCTATGCTATTGTGAGTCTATACCACGCGCTAGTAACTATCACTACAGAGACCTATGCTATTGTTAGTCTATACCACGCGCTAGTAACTATCACTACAGAGACCTATGCTATTGTTAGTCTATACCACGCGCTAGTAACTATCACTACAGAGACCTATGCTATTGTTAGTCTATACCACGCGCTAGTAACTATCACTACAGAGACCTATGCTATTGTTAGTCTATACCACGCGCTAGTAACTATCACTACAGAGACCTATGCTATTGTTAGTCTATACCACGCGCTAGTAACTATCACTACAGAGACCTATGCTATTGTAAGTCTATACCACGCGCTAGTAACTATCACTACAGAGACCTATGTTATTGTTAGTCTATACCACGCGCGAGTAACTATCACTACAGAGACCTATGCTATTGTTAGTCTATACCACGCGCGAGTAACTATCACTACAGAGACCTATGTTATTGTTAGTCTATACCACGCGCGAGTAACTATCACTACAGAGACCTATGCTATTGTTAGTCTATACCACGCGCTAGTAACTATCACAACAGAGACCTATGCTATTGTTAGTCAATACCACGTGCGAGTAACTATCACTACAGAGACCTATGCTATTGTTAGTCTATACCACGCGCTAGTAACTATCACTACAGAGACCTATGCTATTGTTAGTCTATACCACGCGCTAGTAACTATCACTACAGAGACCTATGCTATTGTTAGTCTATACCACGCGCGAGTAACTATCACTACAGAGACCTATGCTATTGTTAGTCTATACCACGTGCGAGTAACTATCACTACAGAGACCTATGCTATTGTTAGTCTATACCACGCGCTAGTAACTATCACTACAGAGACCTATGCTATTGTTAGTCTATACCACGTGCGAGTAACTATCACTACAGAGACCTATGCTATTGTTAGTCTATACCACGCGCTAGTAACTATCACTACAGAGACCTATGCTATTGTTAGTCTATACCACGTGCAAGTAACTATCACTACAGAGAGCTATGTTATTGTTAGTCTATACCACGCGCGAGTAACTATCACTACAGAGACCTATGCTATTGTTAGTCTATACCACGTGCTAGTAACTATCACTACAGAGACCTATGCTATTGTTAGTCTATACCACGCGCTAGTAACTATCACTACAGAGACCTATGCTATTGTTAGTCTATACCACGCGCTAGTAACTATCACTACAGAGACCTATGCTATTGTTAGTCTATACCACGCGCGAGTAACTATCACTACAGAGACCTATGCTATTGTTAGTCTATACCACGTGCGAGTAACTATCACTACAGAGACCTATGCTATTGTTAGTCTATACCACGCGCTAGTAACTATCACAACAGAGACCTATGTTATTGTTAGTCTATACCACGCGCGAGTAAATATCACTACAGAGACCTATGCTATTGTTAGTCTATACCACGCGCTAGTAACTATCACTACAGAGACCTATGCTATTGTGAGTCTATACCACGCGCTAGTAACTATCACTACAGAGACCTATGCTATTGTTAGTCTATACCACGCGCTAGTAACTATCACTACAGAGACCTATGTTATTGTTAGTCTATACCACGCGCGAGTAACTATCACTACAGAGACCTATGCTACTGTTAGTCTATACCACGCGCGAGTAACTATCACTACAGAGACCTATGCTATTGTTAGTCTATACCACGTGCGAGTAACTATCACTACAGAGACCTATGCTATTGTTAGTCTATCCACGCGCTAGTAACTATCACTACAGAGACCTATGCTATTGTTAGTCTATACCACGCGCTAGTAACTATCACTACAGAGACCTATGCTATTGTTAGTCTATACCACGTGCGAGTAACTATCACTACAGAGACCTATGCTATTGTGAGTCTATACCACGCGCTAGTAACTATCACTACAGAGACCTATGCTATTGTTAGTCTATACCACGCGCTAGTAACTATCACTACAGAGACCTATGCTATTGTTAGTCTATACCACGCGCTAGTAACTATCACTACAGAGACCTATGTTATTGTTAGTCTATACCACGCGCTAGTAACTATCACTACTGAGACCTATGTTATTGCTAGTCTATACCACGCGCTAGTAACTATCACTACTGAGACCTATGTTATTGTTAGTCTATACCACGCGCTAGTAACTATCACTACAGAGACCTATGTTATTGTTAGTCTATACCACGCGCTAGTAACTATCACTACTGAGACCTATGTTATTGTTAGTCTATACCACGCGCTAGTAACTATCACTACAGAGACCTATGCTATTGTGAGTCTATACCACGCGCTAGTAACTATCACTACAGAGACCTATGCTATTGTTATTCTATACCACGCGCTAGTAACTATCAATACAGAGACCTATGCTATTGTGAGTCTATACCACGCGCTAGTAACTATCACTACAGAGACCTATGCTATTGTTAGTCTATACCACGCGCTAGTAACTATCACTACAGAGACCTATGCTATTGTTAGTCTATACCACGCGCTAGTAACTATCACTACAGAGACCTATGCTATTGTTAGTCTATACCACGCGCTAGTAACTATCACTACAGAGACCTATGCTATTGTTAGTCTATACCACGCGCTAGTAACTATCACTACAGAGACCTATGCTATTGTTAGTCTATACCACGCGCTAGTAACTATCACTACAGAGACCTATGCTATTGTTAGTCTATACCACGCGCTAGTAACTATCACTACAGAGACCTTTGTTATTGTTAGTCTATACCACGCGCGAGTAACTATCACTACAGAGACCTATGCTATTGTTAGTCTATACCACGCGCGAGTAACTATCACTACAGAGACCTATGCTATTGTTAGTCTATACCACGCGCGAGTAACTATCACTACAGAGACCTATGCTATTGTTAGTCTATACCACGCGCTAGTAACTATCACAACAGAGACCTATGCTATTGTTAGTCAATACCACGTGCGAGTAACTATCACTACAGAGACCTATGCTATTGTTAGTCTATACCACGCGCTAGTAACTATCACTACAGAGACCTATGCTATTGTTAGTCTATACCACGCGCTAGTAACTATCACTACAGAGACCTATGCTATTGTTAGTCTATACCACGCGCGAGTAACTATCACTACAGAGACCTATGCTATTGTTAGTCTATACCACGTGCGAGTAACTATCACTACAGAGACCTATGCTATTGTTAGTCTATACCACGCGCTAGTAACTATCTCTACAGAGACCTATGCTATTGTTAGTCTATACCACGTGCGAGTAACTATCACTACAGAGACCTATGCTATTGTTAGTCTATACCACGCGCTAGTAACTATCACTACAGAGACCTATGCTATTGTTAGTCTATACCACGCGCTAGTAACTATCACTACAGAGACCTATGCTATTGTTAGTCTATACCACGCGCTAGTAACTATCACTACAGAGACCTATGTTATTGTTAGTCTATACCACGCGCTAGTAACTATCACTACTGAGACCTATGTTATTGCTAGTCTATACCACGCGCTAGTAACTATCACTACTGAGACCTATGCTATTGTTAGTCTATACCACGTGCGAGTAACTATCACTACAGAGACCTATGCTATTGTTAGTCTATACCACGCGCTAGTAACTATCACTACAGAGACCTATGCTATTGTTAGTCTATACCACGTGCGAGTAACTATCACTACAGAGACCTATGCTATTGTTAGTCTATACCACGCGCTAGTAACTATCACTACAGAGACCTATGCTATTGTTAGTCTATACCACGTGCAAGTAACTATCACTACAGAGAGCTATGTTATTGTTAGTCTATACCACGCGCGAGTAACTATCACTACAGAGACCTATGCTATTGTTAGTCTATACCACGTGCTAGTAACTATCACTACAGAGACCTATGCTATTGTTAGTCTATACCACGCGCTAGTAACTATCACTACAGAGACCTATGCTATTGTTAGTCTATACCACGCGCTAGTAACTATCACTACAGAGACCTATGCTATTGTTAGTCTATACCACGCGCGAGTAACTATCACTACAGAGACCTATGCTATTGTTAGTCTATACCACGCGCTAGTAACTATCACTACAGAGACCTATGCTATTGTTAGTCTATACCACGTGCGAGTAACTATCACTACAGAGACCTATGCTATTTTGAGTCTATACCACGCGCTAGTAACTATCACTACAGAGACCTATGCTATTGTTAGTCTATACCACGCGCTAGTAACTATCACTACAGAGACCTATGCTATTGTTAGTCTATACCACGCGCTAGTAACTATCACTACAGAGACCTATGCTATTGTTAGTCTATACCACGTGCGAGTAACTATCACTACAGAGACCTATGCTATTGTGAGTCTATACCACGCGCTAGTAACTATCACTACAGAGACCTATGCTATTGTTAGTCTATACCACGCGCTAGTAACTATCACTACAGAGACCTATGCTATTGTTAGTCTATACCACGCGCTAGTAACTATCACTACAGAGACCTATGTTATTGTTAGTCTATACCACGCGCTAGTAACTATCACTACTGAGACCTATGTTATTGCTAGTCTATACCACGCGCTAGTAACTATCACTACTGAGACCTATGTTATTGTTAGTCTATACCACGCGCTAGTAACTATCACTACAGAGACCTATGTTATTGTTAGTCTATACCACGCGCTAGTAACTATCACTACTGAGACCTATGTTATTGTTAGTCTATACCACGCGCTAGTAACTATCACTACAGAGACCTATGCTATTGTGAGTCTATACCACGCGCTAGTAACTATCACTACAGAGACCTATGCTATTGTTATTCTATACCACGCGCTAGTAACTATCAATACAGAGACCTATGCTATTGTGAGTCTATACCACGCGCTAGTAACTATCACTACAGAGACCTATGCTATTGTTAGTCTATACCACGCGCTAGTAACTATCACTACAGAGACCTATGCTATTGTTAGTCTATACCACGCGCTAGTAACTATCACTACAGAGACCTATGCTATTGTTAGTCTATACCACGCGCTAGTAACTATCACTACAGAGACCTATGCTATTGTTAGTCTATACCACGCGCTAGTAACTATCACTACAGAGACCTATGCTATTGTGAGTCTATACCACGCGCTAGTAACTATCACTACAGAGACCTATGTTATTGTTAGTCTATACCACGCGCGAGTAACTATCACTACAGAGACCTATGCTATTGTTAGTCTATACCACGCGCGAGTAACTATCACTACAGAGACCTATGTTATTGTTAGTCTATACCACGCGCGAGTAACTATCACTACAGAGACCTATGCTATTGTTAGTCTATACCACGCGCTAGTAACTATCACAACAGAGACCTATGCTATTGTTAGTCAATACCACGTGCGAGTAACTATCACTACAGAGACCTATGCTATTGTTAGTCTATACCACGCGCTAGTAACTATCACTACAGAGACCTATGCTATTGTTAGTCTATACCACGCGCTAGTAACTATCACTACAGAGACCTATGCTATTGTTAGTCTATACCACGCGCGAGTAACTATCACTACAGAGACCTATGCTATTGTTAGTCTATACCACGTGCGAGTAACTATCACTACAGAGACCTATGCTATTGTTAGTCTATACCACGCGCTAGTAACTATCACTACAGAGACCTATGCTATTGTTAGTCTATACCACGTGCGAGTAACTATCACTACAGAGACCTATGCTATTGTTAGTCTATACCACGCGCTAGTAACTATCACTACAGAGACCTATGCTATTGTAAGTCTATACCACGTGCAAGTAACTATCACTACAGAGAGCTATGTTATTGTTAGTCTATACCACGCGCGAGTAACTATCACTACAGAGACCTATGCTATTGTTAGTCTATACCACGTGCTAGTAACTATCACTACAGAGACCTATGTTATTGTTAGTCTATACCACGCGCTAGTAACTATCACTACAGAGACCTATGCTATTGTTAGTCTATACCACGCGCTAGTAACTATCACTACAGAGACCTATGCTATTGTTAGTCTATACCACGCGCGAGTAACTATCACTACAGAGACCTATGCTATTGTTAGTCTATACCACGTGCGAGTAACTATCACTACAGAGACCTATGCTATTGTTAGTCTATACCACGCGCTAGTAACTATCACTACAGAGACCTATGCTATTGTAAGTCTATACCACGTGCGAGTAACTATCACTACAGAGACCTATGTTATTGTTAGTCTATACCACGCGCTAGTAACTATCACTACAGAGACCTAAGCTATTGTGAGTCTATCCACGCGCTAGTAACTATCACTACAGAGACCTATGTTATTGTTAGTCTATACCACGCGCGAGTAACTATCACTACAGAGACCTATGCTATTGTTAGTCTATACCACGCGCTAGTAACTATCACAACCGAGACCTATGTTATTGTTAGTCTATACCACGCGCGAGTAAATATCACTACAGAGACCTATGCTATTGTTAGTCTATACCACGCGCTAGTAACTATCACTACAGAGACCTATGCTATTGTTAGTCTATACCACGCGCTAGTTACTATCACTACAGAGACCTATGCTATTGTTAGTCTATACCACGCGCTAGTAACTATCACTACAGAGACCTATGCTATTGTGAGTCTATACCACGCGCTAGTAACTATCACTACAGAGACCTATGTTATTGTTAGTCTATACCACGCGCGAGTAACTATCACTACAGAGACCTATGCTATTGTTAGTCTATACCACGCGCTAGTAACTATCACTACAGAGACCTATGCTATTGTTAGTCTATACCACGTGCGAGTAACTATCACTACAGAGACCTATGCTATTGTGAGTCTATACCACGCGCTAGTAACTATCACTACAGAGACCTATGCTATTGTTAGTCTATACCACGCGCTAGTAACTATCACTACAGAGACCTATGTTATTGTTAGTCTATACCACGCGCGAGTAACTATCACTACAGAGACCTATGCTACTGTTAGTCTATACCACGCGCTAGTAACTATCACTACAGAGACCTATGCTATTGTTAGTCTATACCGCGCGCTAGTAACTATCACTACAGAGACCTATGCTATTGTTAGTCTATACCACGCGCTAGTAACTATCACTACAGAGACCTATGCTATTGTTAGTCTATACCACGCGCGAGTAACTATCACTACAGAGACCTATGCTATTGTTAGTCTATACCACGTGCGAGTAACTATCACTACAGAGACCTATGCTATTGTTAGTCTATACCACGCGCTAGTAACTATCACTACAGAGACCTATGCTATTGTTAGTCTATACCACGCGCTAGTTACTATCACTACAGAGACCTATGCTATTGTTAGTCTATACCACGCGCTAGTAACTATCACTACAGAGACCTATGCTATTGTGAGTCTATACCACGCGCTAGTAACTATCACTACAGAGACCTATGTTATTGTTAGTCTATACCACGCGCGAGTAACTATCACTACAGAGACCTATGCTATTGTTAGTCTATACCACGCGCTAGTAACTATCACTACAGAGACCTATGCTATTGTTAGTCTATACCACGCGCTAGTAACTATCACTACAGAGACCTATGCTATTGTTAGTCTATACCACGCGCGAGTAACTATCACTACAGAGACCTATGCTATTGTTAGTCTATACCACGCGCTAGTAACTATCACTACAGAGACCTATGCTATTGTTAGTCTATACCACGTGCGAGTAACTATCACTACAGAGACCTATGCTATTTTGAGTCTATACCACGCGCTAGTAACTATCACTACAGAGACCTATGCTATTGTTAGTCTATACCACGCGCTAGTAACTATCACTACAGAGACCTATGCTATTGTTAGTCTATACCACGCGCTAGTAACTATCACTACAGAGACCTATGCTATTGTTAGTCTATACCACGTGCGAGTAACTATCACTACAGAGACCTATGCTATTGTGAGTCTATACCACGCGCTAGTAACTATCACTACAGAGACCTATGCTATTGTTAGTCTATACCACGCGCTAGTAACTATCACTACAGAGACCTATGCTATTGTTATTCTATACCACGCGCTAGTAACTATCAATACAGAGACCTATGCTATTGTGAGTCTATACCACGCGCTAGTAACTATCACTACAGAGACCTATGCTATTGTTATTCTATACCACGCGCTAGTAACTATCAATACAGAGACCTATGCTATTGTGAGTCTATACCACGCGCTAGTAACTATCACTACAGAGACCTATGCTATTGTTAGTCTATACCACGCGCTAGTAACTATCACTACAGAGACCTATGCTATTGTTAGTCTATACCACGCGCTAGTAACTATCACTACAGAGACCTATGCTATTGTTAGTCTATACCACGCGCTAGTAACTATCACTACAGAGACCTATGCTATTGTTAGTCTATACCACGCGCTAGTAACTATCACTACAGAGACCTATGCTATTGTTAGTCTATACCACGCGCTAGTAACTATCACTACAGAGACCTATGCTATTGTAAGTCTATACCACGCGCTAGTAACTATCACTACAGAGACCTATGTTATTGTTAGTCTATACCACGCGCGAGTAACTATCACTACAGAGACCTATGCTATTGTTAGTCTATACCACGCGCGAGTAACTATCACTACAGAGACCTATGTTATTGTTAGTCTATACCACGCGCGAGTAACTATCACTACAGAGACCTATGCTATTGTTAGTCTATACCACGCGCTAGTAACTATCACAACAGAGACCTATGCTATTGTTAGTCAATACCACGTGCGAGTAACTATCACTACAGAGACCTATGCTATTGTTAGTCTATACCACGCGCTAGTAACTATCACTACAGAGACCTATGCTATTGTTAGTCTATACCACGCGCTAGTAACTATCACTACAGAGACCTATGCTATTGTTAGTCTATACCACGCGCGAGTAACTATCACTACAGAGACCTATGCTATTGTTAGTCTATACCACGTGCGAGTAACTATCACTACAGAGACCTATGCTATTGTTAGTCTATACCACGCGCTAGTAACTATCACTACAGAGACCTATGCTATTGTTAGTCTATACCACGTGCGAGTAACTATCACTACAGAGACCTATGCTATTGTTAGTCTATACCACGCGCTAGTAACTATCACTACAGAGACCTATGCTATTGTTAGTCTATACCACGCGCGAGTAACTATCACTACAGAGACCTATGCTATTGTTAGTCTATACCACGTGCGAGTAACTATCACTACAGAGACCTATGCTATTGTTAGTCTATACCACGCGCTAGTAACTATCACTACAGAGACCTATGCTATTGTTAGTCTATACCACGCGCTAGTTACTATCACTACAGAGACCTATGCTATTGTTAGTCTATACCACGCGCTAGTAACTATCACTACAGAGACCTATGCTATTGTGAGTCTATACCACGCGCTAGTAACTATCACTACAGAGACCTATGTTATTGTTAGTCTATACCACGCGCGAGTAACTATCACTACAGAGACCTATGCTATTGTTAGTCTATACCACGCGCTAGTAACTATCACTACAGAGACCTATGCTATTGTTAGTCTATACCACGCGCTAGTAACTATCACTACAGAGACCTATGCTATTGTTAGTCTATACCACGCGCGAGTAACTATCACTACAGAGACCTATGCTATTGTTAGTCTATACCACGCGCTAGTAACTATCACTACAGAGACCTATGCTATTGTTAGTCTATACCACGTGCGAGTAACTATCACTACAGAGACCTATGCTATTTTGAGTCTATACCACGCGCTAGTAACTATCACTACAGAGACCTATGCTATTGTTAGTCTATACCACGCGCTAGTAACTATCACTACAGAGACCTATGCTATTGTTAGTCTATACCACGCGCTAGTAACTATCACTACAGAGACCTATGCTATTGTTAGTCTATACCACGTGCGAGTAACTATCACTACAGAGACCTATGCTATTGTGAGTCTATACCACGCGCTAGTAACTATCACTACAGAGACCTATGCTATTGTTAGTCTATACCACGCGCTAGTAACTATCACTACAGAGACCTATGCTATTGTTATTCTATACCACGCGCTAGTAACTATCAATACAGAGACCTATGCTATTGTGAGTCTATACCACGCGCTAGTAACTATCACTACAGAGACCTATGCTATTGTTATTCTATACCACGCGCTAGTAACTATCAATACAGAGACCTATGCTATTGTGAGTCTATACCACGCGCTAGTAACTATCACTACAGAGACCTATGCTATTGTTAGTCTATACCACGCGCTAGTAACTATCACTACAGAGACCTATGCTATTGTTAGTCTATACCACGCGCTAGTAACTATCACTACAGAGACCTATGCTATTGTTAGTCTATACCACGCGCTAGTAACTATCACTACAGAGACCTATGCTATTGTTAGTCTATACCACGCGCTAGTAACTATCACTACAGAGACCTATGCTATTGTTAGTCTATACCACGCGCTAGTAACTATCACTACAGAGACCTATGCTATTGTAAGTCTATACCACGCGCTAGTAACTATCACTACAGAGACCTATGTTATTGTTAGTCTATACCACGCGCGAGTAACTATCACTACAGAGACCTATGCTATTGTTAGTCTATACCACGCGCGAGTAACTATCACTACAGAGACCTATGTTATTGTTAGTCTATACCACGCGCGAGTAACTATCACTACAGAGACCTATGCTATTGTTAGTCTATACCACGCGCTAGTAACTATCACAACAGAGACCTATGCTATTGTTAGTCAATACCACGTGCGAGTAACTATCACTACAGAGACCTATGCTATTGTTAGTCTATACCACGCGCTAGTAACTATCACTACAGAGACCTATGCTATTGTTAGTCTATACCACGCGCTAGTAACTATCACTACAGAGACCTATGCTATTGTTAGTCTATACCACGCGCGAGTAACTATCACTACAGAGACCTATGCTATTGTTAGTCTATACCACGTGCGAGTAACTATCACTACAGAGACCTATGCTATTGTTAGTCTATACCACGCGCTAGTAACTATCACTACAGAGACCTATGCTATTGTTAGTCTATACCACGTGCGAGTAACTATCACTACAGAGACCTATGCTATTGTTAGTCTATACCACGCGCTAGTAACTATCACTACAGAGACCTATGCTATTGTAAGTCTATACCACGTGCAAGTAACTATCACTACAGAGAGCTATGTTATTGTTAGTCTATACCACGCGCGAGTAACTATCACTACAGAGACCTATGCTATTGTTAGTCTATACCACGTGCTAGTAACTATCACTACAGAGACCTATGTTATTGTTAGTCTATACCACGCGCTAGTAACTATCACTACAGAGACCTATGCTATTGTTAGTCTATACCACGCGCTAGTAACTATCACTACAGAGACCTATGCTATTGTTAGTCTATACCACGTGCGAGTAACTATCACTACAGAGACCTATGCTATTGTTAGTCTATACCACGCGCTAGTAACTATCACTACAGAGACCTATGCTATTGTAAGTCTATACCACGTGCGAGTAACTATCACTACAGAGACCTATGTTATTGTTAGTCTATACCACGCGCTAGTAACTATCACTACAGAGACCTAAGCTATTGTGAGTCTATCCACGCGCTAGTAACTATCACTACAGAGACCTATGTTATTGTTAGTCTATACCACGCGCGAGTAACTATCACTACAGAGACCTATGCTATTGTTAGTCTATACCACGCGCTAGTAACTATCACAACCGAGACCTATGTTATTGTTAGTCTATACCACGCGCGAGTAAATATCACTACAGAGACCTATGCTATTGTTAGTCTATACCACGCGCTAGTAACTATCACTACAGAGACCTATGCTATTGTTAGTCTATACCACGCGCTAGTTACTATCACTACAGAGACCTATGCTATTGTTAGTCTATACCACGCGCTAGTAACTATCACTACAGAGACCTATGCTATTGTGAGTCTATACCACGCGCTAGTAACTATCACTACAGAGACCTATGTTATTGTTAGTCTATACCACGCGCGAGTAACTATCACTACAGAGACCTATGCTATTGTTAGTCTATACCACGCGCTAGTAACTATCACTACAGAGACCTATGCTATTGTTAGTCTATACCACGTGCGAGTAACTATCACTACAGAGACCTATGCTATTGTGAGTCTATACCACGCGCTAGTAACTATCACTACAGAGACCTATGCTATTGTTAGTCTATACCACGCGCTAGTAACTATCACTACAGAGACCTATGTTATTGTTAGTCTATACCACGCGCGAGTAACTATCACTACAGAGACCTATGCTACTGTTAGTCTATACCACGCGCTAGTAACTATCACTACAGAGACCTATGCTATTGTTAGTCTATACCGCGCGCTAGTAACTATCACTACAGAGACCTATGCTATTGTTAGTCTATACCACGCGCTAGTAACTATCACTACAGAGACCTATGCTATTGTCAGTCTATACCACGCGCGAGTAACTATCACTACAGAGACCTATGCTATTGTTAGTCTATACCACGTGCGAGTAACTATCACTACAGAGACCTATGCTATTGTTAGTCTATACCACGCGCTAGTAACTATCACTACAGAGACCTATGCTATTGTTAGTCTATACCACGCGCTAGTTACTATCACTACAGAGACCTATGCTATTGTTAGTCTATACCACGCGCTAGTAACTATCACTACAGAGACCTATGCTATTGTGAGTCTATACCACGCGCTAGTAACTATCACTACAGAGACCTATGCTATTGTTAGTCTATACCACGCGCTAGTAACTATCACTACAGAGACCTATGCTATTGTTAGTCTATACCACGTGCGAGTAACTATCACTACAGAGACCTATGCTATTGTGAGTCTATACCACGCGCTAGTAACTATCACTACAGAGACCTATGCTATTGTTAGTCTATACCACGCGCTAGTAACTATCACTACAGAGACCTATGTTATTGTTAGTCTATACCACGCGCGAGTAACTATCACTACAGAGACCTATGCTACTGTTAGTCTATACCACGCGCTAGTAACTATCACTACAGAGACCTATGCTATTGTTAGTCTATACCACGCGCTAGTAACTATCACTACAGAGACCTATGCTATTGTTAGTCTATACCACGCGCTAGTAACTATCACTACAGAGACCTATGCTATTGTTAGTCTATACCACGCGCGAGTAACTATCACTACAGAGACCTATGCTATTGTTAGTCTATACCACGTGCGAGTAACTATCACTACAGAGACCTATGCTATTGTTAGTCTATACCACGCGCTAGTAACTATCACTACAGAGACCTATGCTATTGTTAGTCTATACCACGCGCTAGTAACTATCACTACAGAGACCTATGCTATTGTTAGTCTATACCACGCGCGAGTAACTATCACTACAGAGACCTATGCTATTGTTAGTCTATACCACGTGCGAGTAACTATCACTACAGAGACCTATGCTATTGTTAGTCTATACCACGCGCTAGTAACTATCACTACAGAGACCTATGCTATTGTTAGTCTATACCACGTGCAAGTAACTATCACTACAGAGACCTATGTTATTGTTAGTCTATACCACGCGCTAGTAACTATCACTACTGAGACCTATGTTATTGCTAGTCTATACCACGCGCTAGTAACTATCACTACTGAGACCTATGTTATTGTTAGTCTATACCACGCGCTAGTAACTATCACTACAGAGACCTATGTTATTGTTAGTCTATACCACGCGCGAGTAACTATCACTACAGAGACCTATGCTATTGTTAGTCTATACCACGCGCTAGTAACTATCACTACAGAGACCTATGCTATTGTTAGTCTATACCACGTGCGAGTAACTATCACTACAGAGACCTATGCTATTGTGAGTCTATACCACGCGCTAGTAACTATCACTACAGAGACCTATGCTATTGTTAGTCTATACCACGCGCTAGTAACTATCACTACAGAGACCTATGCTATTGTTAGTCTATACCACGCGCTAGTAACTATCACTACAGAGACCTATGCTATTGTTAGTCTATACCACGTGCGAGTAACTATCACTACAGAGACCTATGCTATTGTGAGTCTATACCACGCGCTAGTAACTATCACTACAGAGACCTATGCTATTGTTAGTCTATACCACGCGCTAGTAACTATCACTACAGAGACCTATGCTATTGTTAGTCTATACCACGCGCTAGTAACTATCACTACAGAGACCTATGTTATTGTTAGTCTATACCACGCGCTAGTAACTATCACTACTGAGACCTATGTTATTGCTAGTCTATACCACGCGCTAGTAACTATCACTACTGAGACCTATGTTATTGTTAGTCTATACCACGCGCTAGTAACTATCACTACAGAGACCTATGTTATTGTTAGTCTATACCACGCGCTAGTAACTATCACTACTGAGACCTATGTTATTGTTAGTCTATACCACGCGCTAGTAACTATCACTACAGAGACCTATGTTATTGTCAGTCTATACCACGCGCTAGTAACTATCACTACTGAGACCTATGATATTGTTAGTCTATACCACGCGCTAGTAACTATCACTACTGAGACCTATGTTATTGTTAGTCTATACCACGCGCTAGTAACTATCACTATACAGGTCGTCCCACGGATATGCCACATGGAGGGAAAGTACCTTGAATATTGTAGATGGAACATGTTACTGAATGAAGACATTATTTGAATTTAAAAAAACAATTTAAACTGCATTCATAGATATTTAAATAATTACATGGTTGAATCGGAAATCGAACCTGTTACACGAGAAAAATAATCACCCTGTAGCTTTATCATACTGATCGAAAGGCTTCATCATAAGGATTATTTTTTGCTAAATAACATAGTGTCAAAAATAAATAGAAGGCCATGAATTTTTAACATTTTTGATACAAAATTAATCAATATATCAAATGCTCAAAATGAGTCCCTTCCTGTTGAATACAAAGTCGCACTCTTTTGATTATTTCGATGTAGTGCATACAACCAGGTTCATAATAATCACGTATCTCTATATCATTTTATCATGCACTTAAATTATAATAGGGAAATGATGCGTAGTTCTCAAGTGGGTACATTTATTTAGTAATAGGTACTTATGATAATGTCAGTTGTATGTCCTTACGGCAATGTCAGCTTTTAATTTTTCTGAACAAATTTTACATCAAATATTAAAATTCATGGTCTTGACACTAACATGACATTAATATTTTTTTTTAAGGATTATTTTTTTGTTAAATAATATTATTATTTAGCAAAAAATAATCCTTATGATGAAGCCTTTCGATCGGTATGATAAAACTACAGGGTGATTATTTTTCGTGTGTAACAGGTTCGATTTCCGGTTCAACCGTGTAATTTATTTAAATATCTATGAATGCAGTTTAAATTGTTTCTTTCAGTAAAATGTTCCATCTACAATATTCAAAGTACTTTCCCTCCATGTGTCATATCCGTGGGACGCCCTGGAGAGACCTATTTTATTGAACTACAACATAAGGTTCAACAGCTAATATCCGCTCTATTAAAATAAAATAACGATGTCACAGTGCAATAGGAACGACGCGTCGTTCCTATTGCACTGTGACATCGTTACGAAGCGCTGCAAAGTGATGACGTTTACGTAAATAAATAACAGTTAACGATACAATTGTGCTCGATACGTGTGACAAGAGTATTGACGGCGCAATGTACACCGCGCCCGCGACTATAACAATCACTTACGTGCCGTTATTGGATGTCGGGGGAATAGACTGGCCTGTCACCGCGAGTGTCCCAAATCACACGCCATTACCAAATAACTTGTATCTTTAACAGCTACGGCGCTACAGCGTATAGATGTACTGCGTAGTCGATCGTAGACCATGTCGCCACATGGCTGACATGGCGCTGGCTGGAGTCTCGTAGACCGCTACAGCGTATAGATCTACTGCGTAGTCGATCGTAGACCATGTCGCCACATGGCTGACATGGCGCTGGCTGGAGTCTCGTAGACCATGTCGCCACATGGCTGACATGGCGCTGGCTGGAGTCTCGTAGACCGCTACAGCGTATAGATCTACTGCGTAGTCGATCGTAGACCATGTCGCCACATGGCTGACATGGCGCTGACTGGAGTCTCGTAGACCGCTACAGCGTATAGATCTACTGCGTAGTCGATCGTAGACCATGTCGCCACATGGCTGACATGGCGCTGGCTGGAGTCTCGTAGACCGCTACAGCGTATAGATCTACTGCGTAGTCGATCGTAGACCATGTCGCCACATGGCTGACATGGCGCTGGCTGGAGTCTCGTAGACCATGTCGCCACATGGCTGACATGGCGCTGGCTGGAGTCTCGTAGACCGCTACAGCGTATAGATCTACTGCGTAGTCGATCGTAGACCATGTCGCCACATGGCTGACATGGCGCTGGCTGGAGTCTCGTAGACCGCTACAGCGTATAGATCTACTGCGTAGTCGATCGTAGACCATGTCGCCACATGGCTGACATGGCGCTGGCTGGAGTCTCGTAGACCATGTCGCCACATGGCTGACATGGCGCTGGCTGGAGTCTCGTAGACCGCTACAGCGTATAGATCTACTGCGTAGTCGATCGTAGACCATGTCGCCACATGGCTGACATGGCGCTGGCTGGAGTCTCGTAGACCATGTCGCCACATGGCTGACATGGCGCTGGCTGGAGTCTCGTAGACCGCTACAGCGTATAGATCTACTGCGTAGTCGATCGTAGACCATGTCGCCACATGGCTGACATGGCGCTGGCTGGAGTCTCGTAGACCGCTACAGCGTATAGATCTACTGCGTAGTCGATCGTAGACCATGTCGCCACATGGCTGACATGGCGCTGGCTGGAGTCTCGTAGACCATGTCGCCACATGGCTGACATGGCGCTGGCTGGAGTCTCGTAGACCATGTCGCCACATGGCTGACATGGCGCTGCCTGGAGTCTCGTAGACCATGTCGCCACATGGCTGACATGGCGCTGGCTGGAGTCTCGTAGACCATGTCGCCACATGGCTGACATGGCGCTGGCTGGAGTCTCGTAGACCATGTCGCCACATGGCTGACATGGCGCTGCCTGGAGTCTCGTAGACCATGTCGCCACATGGCTGACATGGCGCTGGCTGGAGTCTCGTAGACCATGTCGCCACATGGCTGACATGGCGCTGGCTGGAGTCTCGTAGACCATGTCGCCACATGGCTGACATGGCGCTGCCTGGAGTCTCGTAGACCATGTCGCCACATGGCTGACATGGCGCTGGCTGGAGTCTCATAGACCATGTCGCCACATGGCTGACATGGCGCTGGCTGGAGTCTCGTAGACCATGTCGCCACATGGCTGACATGGCGCTTGCTGGAGTCTCGTAGACTGCTACAGGTGCTACGACTAATTAATGGTCAGGTAACATTATGATATAAACGACTTTCTCGTAGACCGCTACAAGTGCTACGACAGTTAATGATCAAGTAACATAATGGTACAAACGATAGTACTCTGGATACAATGGTAAATAATAGTTATTTAAAATAGAAGACAAAAAAAGAAGTATATTGTCTACCTAATATTACCAGAAAAAGAGAAATGTTTAGCAAAACTGATATTTTGAACCTTGAGCAGTATTGACCTTTGCTAGTCTCTATTGATCTATTTATTTGAACTTATCATGCCATTCCGTTGTAAGTAATTACGATCTATTTGTGTGCTTGTCCACATAACAATAAGTGTGACACAAAGGCGGGGGCGGGGCGGGGGCGGGGCGTGGGCGCAGATAAAGATAAATCATGATTGATCTCACTAACTCATTATATATCGTAATGGGCGCATTGTTCTTGTTTACTTGCTGCGACACTCTTTAAGTACCAAATATTTATATTTATAGTTACAATACACACACGGGCGTTTATCGGACACAGCGCTACTTCATAATGAATGGCTGATTGCAGACGGGTGGCGACCATACGAACAATGTACTCGTACGTACTTATATCGAAGCCGAACATTTTACTCATATATTACATAATATCGAGAGCGACAACGCTTCAATTGTTAAAAACATATATGTCGCATCAGGGCTGGCCGAGATACGAAATATCTGGTCTTCTTCGCGATCCGACATAGTTTATGTAGGTGTGGGCACTGTAGTGGGTACTCGAACGAAAAGATAATTTGAATTCAAAATAACTAAATAATAATAACATTAGCGAACGAAATAAACACGCGCGTCGGAAACAAACACGTGCGTTGGTACTGAGCGTTTGCCAAGACTGTCGGAGCTCGACTGTCCACTGTAGACTGTCGCAACACTCGGTCTCTCCGCCAGTCCTCGCTGCATCCCCTCCACCGACGATCGTGTCCAAGCGGTAGCGCTCGCTTGCGTTTCCGATCACATGATTATTCGTTTACGATTCAAATAGTTAGATGGCGCTGTCCGTTGTACTGTGGCGCCATCAATCCACGACACGGCCATCCCTGACTAGCACCCGTCCTCGGGTGTAGTACCAGGGGACAAAATATGCTCAGAGAGTAAATTAGCTCGGCTACCCTGCCAATACCTAACAACTAAGGTAGCTTGGCTATCCTGCCAAAACCTAACAACTAAGGTAACCCGGCTATCCTGCCAATACCTAACAACTAAGGTAGCTCGGCTATCCTGCCAATACCTAACAACTAAGGTAGCTCGGCTATCCTGCCAATACCTAACAACTAAGGTAGTAGTGTCTCATTTTTACTTTAATTTTTCTAGTTTTAATTTACAATGCCTTGTTATCAAGGTTTCATAAACAGTGCATCCCAAACACAACAAAAAACTTGGAAAAGGTCCCATCAATAAGTAAACAAAAAAAATCCAAATAATTGTAACGAATCAGTTACTATTTACCAAAATAAATTTCATAAGCAATGCATACTCAACCCATGACATTTTTATAAAAATCTGTGCACCAACACACAGGAATGGCACCAACGATTTCTTACAGACCCATCGCCACATGCGTAGCACACGTGAGGTGCAGTCAAAACCCATCGCCACATGTTACTCATGAGGTGCGGTAAAGACCCATCGCCACACGCGCTACTACACATGAGGTGCGGTCGAGAGACCCATCGCCACATGTGCTTACTGCACATGAGGTGCGGTCGATAGAGACCCATCGCCACATGTGCTTACTGCACATGAGGTGCGGTCGAGAATTTAGAGTATGAGTAGACAAGCCATTCTTAATCAGAGGTGGTTTCACTACCACTGTCCTCAACTATAACATCTAAATCTCAAGGAACTTGGTGATCGGGGATCCTCTTCACACGATCATGAGGATATTTGTAGGTTCGTTTAGAGTCAAGCGCCTTTAGTAGGTATCTATTACCGTTTAACACATCGATACTCTTAAATGGGCCTTTGAATTTAGGATCGAATTTTGTCCGATTCCTTTTATAATGTTCTAATAAAACAATTGGTAAAAGCAAACTTAGAGACATGAACTTTACTTTGGTTAAATCGATTTTTAACGTAATTGGCCTTTCTCTCAATATTCTGTGTCACGTGCTTTATTAATTATCTCATCTAAATTAATATCAGTTACATCATCATCAGTTGTCACTTGATTATGCCAATAAGGGCGACGATTAACAGTAATACTAGGATCTGCAAGCGGAATTTGCAACTGTCCTGTTGTAACATGGGATCTAACAACACCACTAGAATATGAAGATGAATATTCTGACAAGAGATAAATTAACTGGGAACGAAACCAGCCGGAACGTCAGTATTCACTTTATCGAAATCAACTTGAAAATAAGAATCACTTTTGAGCTCATTTGAAACTTTACCTAATATATCAACCAAACCTGTCGTGATAAACGACACTAAACTACACTATCAGATGTCATACTAACGTTGAATCCCTGATCTAAAATCTTACGGCAATCGAAATATAATTTTTAAGACAACCATCCGGTACAACATGATATTAGATCTCTGAACGCAGATTGTAAATCGTAATCTCTAATAAAATGTGTAGGGTATTTTGCACACTACCATAACAGATCGCCGTTATGTTCATAGTATTATTTGCGTTTGTTTTTTGACGCAACACAATCTTTGATGAGAGAGCATTCGACGCCAGAATCATAATAAAATGGATATGACTCACCCAGTATTCATCAGTACACAGCTCAGATTGCTGACATAGCAAACTTAAACACATCGCTCGCTGCTCACCGCTGCTGCAGGCGCTGGCCCGGAATCGCCTGGACCGGCCGCCATGCTAGCGCCTCCTTCATTGCTTCGTGAACATCTCGAAGCAAGATGTTCAGTGTTGCCGCATCGAAAACAGATGCTGTCCGAACGCTGCTTCGATCCCGAAGAACCTGACGCCATATTGGTAGCATAGGATCCCTTGCCTTTCACCTCACTTCTTGATTGGCAGTCCGACGCTCGGTGACCTGTCGGACCCTTGATGGCTTCTATCAGGAACATATTCTGATTTTGAGCCGCCAGCAGTGTACGAAGTAAATTCTCGTCACACCGTGACGTCATCGCTCCATTCTCCACATTTTCTTCAGCTCGAGTGTATCCCAATTCTGATGTCGCATCAGGGCTGGCCGAGATACGAAATATCTGGTCTTCTTCGCGATCCGACATAGTTTATGTAGGTGTGGGCACTGTAGTGGGTACTCGAACGAAAAGATAATTTGAATTCAAAATAACTAAATAATAATAACATTAGCGAACGAAATAAACACGCGCGTCGGAAACAAACACGTGCGTTGGTACTGAGCGTTTGCCAAGACTGTCGGAGCTCGACTGTCCACTGTAGACTGTCGCAACACTCGGTCTCTCCGCCAGTCCTCGCTGCATCCCCTCCACCGACGATCGTGTCCAAGCGGTAGCGCTCGCTTGCGTTTCCGATCACATGATTATTCGTTTACGATTCAAATAGTTAGATGGCGCTGTCCGTTGTACTGTGGCGCCATCAATCCACGACATATATATTATAAGAATTGGGAGCACAGTGCAATGTGAAAGGTGGCTTTGTCATACATTATTCGAGGAGTAGTGAACTCGTAGTGAGTGTTGTCACAAGTACAGTCCTACTGACTGTGAGCATCAATGATTATAACGTTCCTTCAAGTTCTGAGGACATGATGTGGTGACGTGAGCACCAACACCGAACTTATGCATATTTGGATAAATTATTTTACGGGCACAAAGCACCCTAATAAATCAAGATCTTGAAGAAATTATAAATGCTCATAGTCTTGCTACATGGGTTGATCTATACCTTACGCATAAAGCATACTATAATGTCAGCGAATTCCTTACCGAGAAATAATTTTGTGTAAGTATTGAGTAGGGTTTTTGTTAAGAATTTTGTGTATATAAATTGTGTTGTGGTGATCTATATAAGTTACAATTTAAAACTCTTCAATGTATCTTATAAATTCCATTATTGTTTTAGCGTCATACTATAACTTTTGCACGCCTATGCACGCCTTTTGCACGACAAGTAAATCCGGTCATGTTACAGCGAGTTACAAATACACAGCCTCCAGCTCATGCAGTGATAGCCTTCGAATTGTAACATCCATAATTTTAGTGATCGTGACGACAGGGATGTCCCATACGGTACTCCCTGCTACCTGTAACGTTAACACAAGTCTGTATCTGCTAGACCGCTAGTACAGTCTGTGACAACATTACCTAACCCTCTTTAGTTTTAACCAATTTAAACCTTATCGCGAATTTCAATTGGGAACTATATTTTCTATCACCAAAATTTATATTTGTCATCAAGTTGTATCACCTAATAAATAGATCTATCGCCACGAAATATTTTCGTTCTCAGATAAACAAAAATTGTTCTCAGGTTGATATCTCAGGATTTTAGGTGATTTATTGTGGAACTGATTTTGCATTGTTTGGTGACTACATTTTGGTGACAGATCTACTATTTGGAGGACAAACCCTATTATTTAAGAAACACAAAACTAATTAAATTGGTAATAGCTTAAATGATACCCGAGACAAATTACCAGGAGAAACTGGATGCAATCTGGACTTTAGGGCACCCCGACTCGGACAGGTTAGGTTAGAAGGGGATGGCGGGGTCGAGAGACCCCGCCATCCCCTTCGTGGTTATTTTTTTATAAACCACCCAGAAGTAGGAGCCCCGCGAAGCGGGGCTCCGTCGACCAAGCCCTACCGTCGACATATTATGTATATCAATCGATCCGTGGTGAATAAGAAAACTACTACTATTGGTGATCTCTTTAAATTAGTTTGCTTAAATACTTATTAGGACACACCTATTATAATACATACAAAAACATTTATTTGGTACTAGACCTTATATCTCAGGATTTTAGGTGATTTATTGTGGAACTGATTTTGCATTGTTTGGTGACTACATTTTGGTGACAGATCTACTATTTGGAGGACAAACCCTATTATTTAAGAAACACAAAACTAATTAAATTGGTAATAGCTTAAATGATACCCATTTCAATTACTCCGCCCGCTGTGACAACACGCTTAATATCAGTGACAACGTCTTCTCTTAATATCAGTGACACCGTCTACTCTTAATAGCAGTGACAACGTCTACTCTTAATTGCAGTGACAACGTCTACTCTTAACAGCAGTGACAACGTCTACTCTTAATAGCAGTGACACCGTCTACTCTTAATAGCAGTGACAACGTCTACTCTTAATTGCAGTGACAACGGCTACTCTTAATAGCAGTGACAACGTCTACTCTTAATATCAATGACACCGTCTACTCTTAATAGCAGTGACAACGTCTACTCTTAATATCAATGACACCGTCTACTCTTAATAGCAGTGACAACGTCTACTCTTAATTGCAGTGACAACGTCTACTCTTAACAGCAGTGACAACGTCTACTCTTAACAGCAGTGACAACGTCTACTCTTAATAGCAGTGACAACGGCTACTCTTAATAGCAGTGACAACGTCTACTCTTAATATCAATGACACCGTCTACTCTTAATAGCAGTGACAACGTCTTCTCTTAATAGCAGTGTCAACGTCTACTCTTAATAGCAGTGACAACGTCTTCTCTTATAAGCAGTGACAACGTCTACTCTTAATTGCAGTGACAACGTCTACTCTTAATTGCAGTGACAACGTCTACTCTTAACAGCAGTGACAACGTCTACTCTTAATAGCAGTGACATCGGCTACTCTTAATAGCAGTGACAACGTCTACTCTTAATATCAATGACACCGTCTACTCTTAATAGCAGTGGCAACGGCTACTCTTAATAGCAGTGTCAACGTCTACTCTTAATATCAATGACACCGTCTACTCTTAATAGCAGTGACAACGTCTACTCTTAATTGCAGTGACAACGTCTACTCTTAACAGCAGTGACAACGTCTACTCTTAACAGCAGTGACAACGTCTACTCTTAATAGCAGTGACAACGGCTACTCTTAATAGCAGTGACAACGTCTACTCTTAATATCAATGACACCGTCTACTCTTAATAGCAGTGACAACGTCTTCTCTTAATAGCAGTGTCAACGTCTACTCTTAATAGCAGTGACAACGTCTTCTCTTATAAGCAGTGACAACGTCTACTCTTAATTGCAGTGACAACGTCTACTCTTAATTGCAGTGACAACGTCTACTCTTAACAGCAGTGACAACGTCTACTCTTAATAGCAGTGACATCGGCTACTCTTAATAGCAGTGACAACGTCTACTCTTAATATCAATGACACCGTCTACTCTTAATAGCAGTGGCAACGGCTACTCTTAATAGCAGTGTCAACGTCTACTCTTAATATCAATGACACCGTCTACTCTTAATAGCAGTGACAACGTCTACTCTTAATAGCAGTGACAACGTCTACTCTTAATATCAATGACACCGTCTACTCTTAATATCAGTGACAACGTCTTCTCTTAATATCAGTGACACCGTCTACTCTTAATAGCAGTGACAACGTCTACTCTTAATTGCAGTGACAACGTCTACTCTTAACAGCAGTGACAACGTCTACTCTTAATAGCAGTGACAACGGCTACTCTTAATAGCAGTGACAACGTCTACTCTTAATAGCAGTGACAACGTCTTCTCTTAATAGCAGTGTCAACGTCTACTCTTAATTGCAGTGACAACGTGTACTCTTAACAGCAGTGACAACGTCTACTCTTAATAGCAGTGACAACGGCTACTCTTAATAGCAGTGACAACGTCTTCTCTTAATAGCAGTGACAACGTCTTCTCTTAATAGCAGTGACAACGTCTTCTCTTAATAGCAGTGACAACGTCTTCTCTTAATAGCAGTGACACCGTCTACTCTTAATAGCAGTGACAACGTCTTCTCTTAATAGCAGTGACAACGTCTTCTCTTAATAGCAGAGACACCGTCTACTCTTAATAGCAGTGACAACGTCTACTCTTAATAGCAGTGGCAACGGCTACTCTTAATAGCAGTGTCAACGTCTACTCTTAATATCAATGACACCGTCTACTCTTAATAGCAGTGACAACGTCTACTCTTAATAGCAGTGGCAACGGCTACTCTTAATAGCAGTGACAACGTCTACTCTTAATATCAATGACACCGTCTACTCTTAATAGCAGTGACAACGTCTACTCTTAATAGCAGTGACAACGTCTTCTCTTATAAGCAGTGACAACGTCTACTCTTAATAGCAGTGACAACGTCTTCTCTTATAAGCAGTGACAACGTCTACTCTTAATAGCAGTGTCAACGTCTACTCTTAATAGCAGTGTCAACGTCTACTCTTAATAGCAGTGACAGCGTCTACTCTTAATAGCAGTGTCAACGTCTACTCTTAATAGCAGTGTCAACGTCTACTCTTAATAGCAGTGACAACGTCTACTCTTAATAGCAGTGACAACGTCTACTCTTAATAGCAGTGACAACGTCTTCTCTTATAAGCAGTGACAACGTCTACTCTTAATAGCAGTGTCAACGTCTACTCTTAATAGCAGTGTCAACGTCTACTCTTAATTGCAGTGACAACGTCTACTCTTAACAGCAGTGACAACGTCTACTCTTAACAGCAGTGACAACGTCTACTCTTAATAGCAGTGACAACGGCTACTCTTAATAGCAGTGACAACGTCTTCTCTTATAAGCAGTGACAACGTCTACTCTTAATATCAATGACACCGTCTACTCTTAATAGCAGTGACAACGTCTACTCTTAATTGCAGTGACAACGTCTACTCTTAACAGCAGTGACAACGTCTACTCTTAACAGCAGTGACAACGTCTACTCTTAATAGCAGTGACAACGGCTACTCTTAATAGCAGTGACAACGTCTACTCTTAATATCAATGACACCGTCTACTCTTAATAGCAGTGACAACGTCTACTCTTAAATAGCAGTGACAACGTCTTCTCTTATAAGCAGTGACAACGTCTACTCTTAATAGCAGTGACAACGTCTTCTCTTATAAGCAGTGACAACGTCTACTCTTAATAGCAGTGTCAACGTCTACTCTTAATAGCAGTGTCAACGTCTACTCTTAATAGCAGTGACAGCGTCTACTCTTAATAGCAGTGTCAACGTCTACTCTTAATAGCAGTGTCAACGTCTACTCTTAATAGCAGTGACAACGTCTACTCTTAATATCAATGACACCGTCTACTCTTAATAGCAGTGACAACGTCTACTCTTAATAGCAGTGACAACGTCTTCTCTTATAAGCAGTGACAACGTCTACTCTTAATAGCAGTGTCAACGTCTACTCTTAATAGCAGTGTCAACGTCTACTCTTAATTGCAGTGACAACGTCTACTCTTAACAGCAGTGACAACGTCTACTCTTAATAGCAGTGACAACGGCTACTCTTAATAGCAGTGACAACGTCTTCTCTTATAAGCAGTGACAACGTCTACTCTTAATATCAATGACACCGTCTACTCTTAATAGCAGTGACAACGTCTACTCTTAATTGCAGTGACAACGTCTACTCTTAACAGCAGTGACAACGTCTACTCTTAACAGCAGTGACAACGTCTACTCTTAATAGCAGTGACAACGTCTTCTCTTAATAGCAGTGTCAACGTCTACTCTTAATAGCAGTGACAACGTCTTCTCTTATAAGCAGTGACAACGTCTACTCTTAATTGCAGTGACAACGTCTACTCTTAATTGCAGTGACAACGTCTACTCTTAACAGCAGTGACAACGTCTACTCTTAATAGCAGTGACATCGGCTACTCTTAATAGCAGTGACAACGTCTACTCTTAATATCAATGACACCGTCTACTCTTAATAGCAGTGACAACGTCTTCTCTTATAAGCAGTGACAACGTCTACTCTTAATAGCAGTGTCAACGTCTACTCTTAATAGCAGTGTCAACGTCTACTCTTAACAGCAGTGACAACGTCTACTCTTAACAGCAGTGACAACGTCTACTCTTAATAGCAGTGACAACGGCTACTCTTAATAGCAGTGACAACGTCTTCTCTTATAAGCAGTGACAACGTCTACTCTTAATATCAATGACACCGTCTACTCTTAATAGCAGTGACAACGTCTACTCTTAATTGCAGTGACAACGTCTACTCTTAACAGCAGTGACAACGTCTACTCTTAACAGCAGTGACAACGTCTACTCTTAATAGCAGTGACAACGTCTTCTCTTAATAGCAGTGTCAACGTCTACTTTTAATAGCAGTGACAACGTCTTCTCTTATAAGCAGTGACAACGTCTACTCTTAATTGCAGTGACAACGTCTACTCTTAATTGCAGTGACAACGTCTACTCTTAACAGCAGTGACAACGTCTACTCTTAATAGCAGTGACATCGGCTACTCTTAATAGCAGTGACAACGTCTACTCTTAATATCAATGACACCGTCTACTCTTAATAGCAGTGGCAACGGCTACTCTTAATAGCAGTGTCAACGTCTACTCTTAATATCAATGACACCGTCTACTCTTAATAGCAGTGACAACGTCTACTCTTAATAGCAGTGACAACGTCTACTCTTAATATCAATGACACCGTCTACTCTTAATATCAGTGACAACGTCTTCTCTTAATATCAGTGACACCGTCTACTCTTAATTGCAGTGACAACGTCTACTCTTAACAGCAGTGACAACGTCTACTCTTAATAGCAGTGACAACGGCTACTCTTAATAGCAGTGACAACGTCTACTCTTAATAGCAGTGACAACGTCTTCTCTTAATAGCAGTGTCAACGTCTACTCTTAATTGCAGTGACAACGTCTACTCTTAACAGCAGTGACAACGTCTACTCTTAATAGCAGTGACAACGGCTACTCTTAATAGCAGTGACAACGTCTTCTCTTAATAGCAGTGACAACGTCTTCTCTTAATAGCAGTGACAACGTCTTCTCTTAATAGCAGTGACAACGTCTTCTCTTAATAGCAGTGACACCGTCTACTCTTAATAGCAGTGACAACGTCTTCTCTTAATAGCAGTGACAACGTCTTCTCTTAATAGCAGTGACACCGTCTACTCTTAATAGCAGTGACAACGTCTACTCTTAATAGCAGTGGCAACGGCTACTCTTAATATCAATGACACCGTCTACTCTTAATAGCAGTGACAACGTCTACTCTTAATAGCAGTGGCAACGGCTACTCTTAATAGCAGTGACAACGTCTACTCTTAATATCAATGACACCGTCTACTCTTAATAGCAGTGACAACGTCTACTCTTAATAGCAGTGACAACGTCTTCTCTTATAAGCAGTGACAACGTCTACTCTTAATAGCAGTGACAACGTCTTCTCTTATAAGCAGTGACAACGTCTACTCTTAATAGCAGTGTCAACGTCTACTCTTAATAGCAGTGTCAACGTCTACTCTTAATAGCAGTGACAGCGTCTACTCTTAATAGCAGTGTCAACGTCTACTCTTAATAGCAGTGTCAACGTCTACTCTTAATAGCAGTGACAACGTCTACTCTTAATATCAATGACACCGTCTACTCTTAATAGCAGTGTCAACGTCTACTCTTAATTGCAGTGACAACGTCTACTCTTAACAGCAGTGACAACGTCTACTCTTAACAGCAGTGACAACGTCTACTCTTAATAGCAGTGACAACGGCTACTCTTAATAGCAGTGACAACGTCTTCTCTTATAAGCAGTGACAACGTCTACTCTTAATATCAATGACACCGTCTACTCTTAATAGCAGTGACAACGTCTACTCTTAATTGCAGTGACAACGTCTACTCTTAACAGCAGTGACAACGTCTACTCTTAACAGCAGTGACAACGTCTACTCTTAATAGCAGTGACAACGTCTTCTCTTAATAGCAGTGTCAACGTCTACTCTTAATAGCAGTGACAACGTCTTCTCTTATAAGCAGTGACAACGTCTACTCTTAATTGCAGTGACAACGTCTACTCTTAATTGCAGTGACAACGTCTACTCTTAACAGCAGTGACAACGTCTACTCTTAATAGCAGTGACATCGGCTACTCTTAATAGCAGTGACAACGTCTACTCTTAATATCAATGACACCGTCTACTCTTAATAGCAGTGGCAACGGCTACTCTTAATAGCAGTGTCAACGTCTACTCTTAATATCAATGACACCGTCTACTCTTAATAGCAGTGACAACGTCTACTCTTAATAGCAGTGACAACGTCTACTCTTAATATCAATGACACCGTCTACTCTTAATATCAGTGACAACGTCTTCTCTTAATATCAGTGACACCGTCTACTCTTAATTGCAGTGACAACGTCTACTCTTAACAGCAGTGACAACGTCTACTCTTAATAGCAGTGACAACGGCTACTCTTAATAGCAGTGACAACGTCTACTCTTAATAGCAGTGACAACGTCTTCTCTTAATAGCAGTGTCAACGTCTACTCTTAATTGCAGTGACAACGTCTACTCTTAACAGCAGTGACAACGTCTACTCTTAATAGCAGTGACAACGGCTACTCTTAATAGCAGTGACAACGTCTTCTCTTAATAGCAGTGACAACGTCTTCTCTTAATAGCAGTGACAACGTCTTCTCTTAATAGCAGTGACAACGTCTTCTCTTAATAGCAGTGACACCGTCTACTCTTAATAGCAGTGACAACGTCTTCTCTTAATAGCAGTGACAACGTCTTCTCTTAATAGCAGTGACACCGTCTACTCTTAATAGCAGTGACAACGTCTACTCTTAATAGCAGTGGCAACGGCTACTCTTAATAGCAGTGTCAACGTCTACTCTTAATATCAATGACACCGTCTACTCTTAATAGCAGTGACAACGTCTACTCTTAATAGCAGTGGCAACGGCTACTCTTAATAGCAGTGACAACGTCTACTCTTAATATCAATGACACCGTCTACTCTTAATAGCAGTGACAACGTCTACTCTTAATAGCAGTGACAACGTCTTCTCTTATAAGCAGTGACAACGTCTACTCTTAATAGCAGTGACAACGTCTTCTCTTATAAGCAGTGACAACGTCTACTCTTAATAGCAGTGTCAACGTCTACTCTTAATAGCAGTGTCAACGTCTACTCTTAATAGCAGTGACAGCGTCTACTCTTAATAGCAGTGTCAACGTCTACTCTTAATAGCAGTGTCAACGTCTACTCTTAATAGCAGTGACAACGTCTACTCTTAATATCAATGACACCGTCTACTCTTAATAGCAGTGACAACGTCTACTCTTAATAGCAGTGACAACGTCTTCTCTTATAAGCAGTGACAACGTCTACTCTTAATAGCAGTGTCAACGTCTACTCTTAATAGCAGTGTCAACGTCTACTCTTAATTGCAGTGACAACGTCTACTCTTAACAGCAGTGACAACGTCTACTCTTAACAGCAGTGACAACGTCTACTCTTAATAGCAGTGACAACGGCTACTCTTAATAGCAGTGACAACGTCTTCTCTTATAAGCAGTGACAACGTCTACTCTTAATATCAATGACACCGTCTACTCTTAATAGCAGTGACAACGTCTACTCTTAATTGCAGTGACAACGTCTACTCTTAACAGCAGTGACAACGTCTACTCTTAACAGCAGTGACAACGTCTACTCTTAATAGCAGTGACAACGGCTACTCTTAATAGCAGTGACAACGTCTACTCTTAATATCAATGACACCGTCTACTCTTAATAGCAGTGACAACGTCTTCTCTTAATAGCAGTGTCAACGTCTACTCTTAATAGCAGTGACAACGTCTTCTCTTATAAGCAGTGACAACGTCTACTCTTAATTGCAGTGACAACGTCTACTCTTAATTGCAGTGACAACGTCTACTCTTAACAGCAGTGACAACGTCTACTCTTAATAGCAGTGACATCGGCTACTCTTAATAGCAGTGACAACGTCTACTCTTAATATCAATGACACCGTCTACTCTTAATAGCAGTGGCAACGGCTACTCTTAATAGCAGTGTCAACGTCTACTCTTAATATCAATGACACCGTCTACTCTTAATAGCAGTGACAACGTCTACTCTTAATAGCAGTGACAACGTCTACTCTTAATATCAATGACACCGTCTACTCTTAATATCAGTGACAACGTCTTCTCTTAATATCAGTGACACCGTCTGCTCTTAATAGCAGTGACAACGTCTACTCTTAATTGCAGTGACAACGTCTACTCTTAACAGCAGTGACAACGTCTACTCTTAATAGCAGTGACAACGTCTTCTCTTAATAGCAGTGTCAACGTCTACTCTTAATTGCAGTGACAACGTCTACTCTTAACAGCAGTGACAACGTCTACTCTTAATAGCAGTGACAACGGCTACTCTTAATAGCAGTGTCAACGTCTACTCTTAATATCAATGACACCGTCTACTCTTAATAGCAGTGACAACGTCTACTCTTAATAGCAGTGGCAACGGCTACTCTTAATAGCAGTGACAACGTCTACTCTTAATATCAATGACACCGTCTACTCTTAATAGCAGTGGCAACGGCTACTCTTAATAGCAGTGTCAACGTCTACTCTTAATATCAATGACACCGTCTACTCTTAATAGCAGTGACAACGTCTACTCTTAATAGCAGTGGCAACGGCTACTCTTAATAGCAGTGACAACGTCTACTCTTAATATCAATGACACCGTCTACTCTTAATAGCAGTGACAACGTCTACTCTTAATTGCAGTGACAACGTCTACTCTTAACAGCAGTGACAACGTCTACTCTTAATAGCAGTGACAACGGCTACTCTTAATAGCAGTGACAACGTCTTCTCTTAATAGCAGTGACAACGTCTTCTCTTAATAGCAGTGACAACGTCTTCTCTTAATAGCAGTGACACCGTCTACTCTTAATAGCAGTGACAACGTCTTCTCTTAATAGCAGTGACAACGTCTTCTCTTAATAGCAGTGACACCGTCTACTCTTAATAGCAGTGACAACGTCTACTCTTAATAGCAGTGACAACGTCTTCTCTTAATAGCAGTGACAACGTCTTCTCTTAATAGCAGTGACACCGTCTACTCTTAATAGCAGTGACAACGTCTACTCTTAATAGCAGTGGCAACGGCTACTCTTAATAGCAGTGTCAACGTCTACTCTTAATATCAATGACACCGTCTACTCTTAATAGCAGTGACAACGTCTACTCTTAATAGCAGTGGCAACGGCTACTCTTAATAGCAGTGACAACGTCTACTCTTAATATCAATGACACCGTCTACTCTTAATAGCAGTGGCAACGGCTACTCTTAATAGCAGTGTCAACGTCTACTCTTAATATCAATGACACCGTCTACTCTTAATAGCAGTGACAACGTCTACTCTTAATAGCAGTGGCAACGGCTACTCTTAATAGCAGTGACAACGTCTACTCTTAATATCAATGACACCGTCTACTCTTAATAGCAGTGACAACGTCTACTCTTAATAGCAGTGACAACGTCTACTCTTAATAGCAGTGACAACGTCTTCTCTTATAAGCAGTGACAACGTCTACTCTTAATAGCAGTGTCAACGTCTACTCTTAATAGCAGTGACAACGTCTACTCTTAATATCAATGACACCGTCTACTCTTAATAGCAGTGACAACGTCTACTCTTAATAGCAGTGACAACGTCTTCTCTTATAAGCAGTGACAACGTCTACTCTTAATAGCAGTGTCAACGTCTACTCTTAATAGCAGTGTCAACGTCTTCTCTTAATAGCAGTGACAACGCGTTTTCTTAATAGCAGTGACAACGCGTTTTCTTAATAGCAGTGACAACGCGTTATCTTAATAGCAGTGATAACGTACAAGCATTTGTACATTTATATTTTACGCAAATCACGAAAAATAACTTTACGACTAGTCCCTTTGTTTAATATTTTGTTTTTACCACAGCAGTTGTCGCAACTAAGTGATAATACAAAATAGAAAAGAATCTTTCTTTAATATATATATATATATATATATATTAATATATATGTATATATATATTTAATTAATATATATACATACACAATATATATATAATGTTGGGATCAAAGAGATCAGTGTCGTTGTGTTTGTTGAGACTTAACAACATAGCGGAAAGTGTTTTAAATAACTTTAAAATTGACAAAATATACATTTGGCCAGTTTTACATTCTTACGTTCTCAAAAATGTTAATTAAGTATCGTTTTTTTGTTTTATTAATTGTCAGATTATGGATAAAAACGACAGGAAATATCCAGCTTAAGAAAGTGTAAGAGCCATTGACTGGCCATCAATAAGTCCCAACTTGAATACCATAAAACACATATCCAATGGGCTCAAATGATTCTAAATTGAGAGCCAACCGAAATGCGAACTCAGGAACATTTGGCTGAGATCGTGTCGTGTACATGAGAACACAATGAGACGAAATCCATCCTCTCGTTAAATAACTCATTTTAAATATAAAAATTTAAAACAAATGAGTATTCACTTATTTTTTTATATATATCTGACTATAATAATAAACATTTATTTCATAATTTAACACCCTTGCCAATTCCGTTCTCTAAAAAAAAGATAATTATTAAAAAAAACTCAGTGAACAAAAATTCGATGCGTATACCTGGTTTCGAACCCCGGAGTGCACAATACTGGACCTATACTCGGTACATTGACCAGTAGACCAAATAAATCTTAATGTGGTTCTTGAAATTAGTTATTAGTTGCGATGCTCAACGCAAGATTCTAAAGCATTAGAACCTTATATTCTAACACATAAAGTTCATCATCGCACCGTAACGGCATGCTTGGCGCAGTGGTTAAACGATTGACTGCTACGCTGCACGTCGCGGGTTCGACTCCCGCCTGGAACAAATAATTTGTATGACCTACAAGTAGTTGTTCCAGGTCTGCCTGTTTGTGTACGTGTTAAATGTTTGTAAAGGCACCCACAATACAAGATAAATTCCTAGTATTTTTATATGTATTTGTAAGAAAATAAATAAACGGAATATAATAATATGAGACAACATCCACACAAGGTCTTCGGGTCCCGAACTAGGTAGAACCAGTACTACGGTAACCTGATGACTGATATACATACTTATATACATATACACACCCAGACACAGGTCAAACAGACATGTTCATGCACACAAATGTTTGACTTGTCCGGGGATCGAACCCGGGACCAGGGGCTCAGAAGGCAGGGTCACTACCAACTGCGCCAACCGGTCAGTCATGGAACATAGAACTGGTATTTCGCACTGGCGCGCGGCGCGGGCGGAAGCACGGCGCGCGGAGGCGCGGAAGCAAGCGGCGGCGGGGCCGGCGCGGCAGCGGCGGCCGATTATACATAATGAAAATGTGCTTAAGGGGACTACATGACCTAAACGCAAGTTTTATAATGCTTAAAAAGTATGTGATCCAAAGCAGTAAACAAAATCAGAAAAACATATGATATTATTCAGGATATAATTATGCTAGTTAGATAGTGTGTTGCAAACATAATACAACTAATTTGGTACGATAGAAAAAAGTCACGAAGATACCTCTAAAAATTTCTTTTAACGATTAATTACCATACTAATATAGGTACATGCAATCATTCGGTTTTTTTTTCTCAGATTATTCTTCAAGCAACATTTTAACGTGATAGTGTTTTAATTTTTTAGTCCAATCAATAGTATTTAGGTACCTAAATAAGAATTGCTTCATATTTTGCAATAAATTACCAGCTTTGTGTCATCGCGCTTCTCTATCTTTTCTATGCAGACCGACAGTGACCGCGCTTTAGCTGTTGTCAGCCCCTTAGTTACGAGTGCACTAAGGGCTAAATTCATTATTACTCAAGGGGGGTTAGGCAATGTTGATCACAGACTGTAGGTACACAGTGGTGCAAATATTATGTAGATATCGATCCGTACACTGATGCGTAAAGACGCTGTCGCTTGTCAATAACTGGAGCGGATGCAGGGATGTCTTCAAAAATAACAGTTTAAACAAACTGAAAAAAACACGCTTCTGTAGATAACCGAACTAAAATGTACAACATAATTTTCAATAAGTTTAAAATAAGAAAAGAGTGATTAACAAAATAAAATATGTTATTTTAAAAAAGTGTGCGAAGTTACAAATCAATCCGACGTTTGGAAGGGGGTGAAAATTGAGTTCAATAAGTCCGTTACTTATATACATCGATCCATAGATACATACCAAGTAAATAAAAGCGTGTTAAAAAGGAGGAGATTCTTGACTCTACGGTTTTTTTTTAAATGTATATTCACCGATATTTTATCATCAATTGTCGACCGATTATGAAAATTCTTCTTCTGATTGAAAGGGTATGTATACTCCTGAGGTGGTCCCATGTAAATTTGGTCCAGATCTTATGAGTGGTTGTATGTGGATGTAATTATTATAAGGTCTTTTCAATGTTGTTTACATAGCAAGTCGTGAAGTACGAATTTGTGTGGGGTAGGTATCAGAATTTAAAAGAGAAAAATAAAAACATTTTTTTTATATAAAATACAACCGACTTCCAAAAAAAATACTACTTGCAAAGTTTTTTGTAACATACTCGTAGTTTGTGACAATTAAAGTTCACAGTTACAGGTACTTTCGGGCAGTAATTAAATACTTGTTTGCTAAAACAATAACTTAATAAATCGGAACTAAAACATTTTGTTGTATTTAGAATGGTAAACATTGGATAAACTTTTAAAATCATAAATTGCAAGTTTATTTACGTCTCTTTAGCGTGCCCAAGGCAACACTTCATTAAACAAAGAACTGTAGAAAATCGAAAAGTGAGAGGCTTGTCAGCCCTAGGTAAAGCGTGGCGTATCGCGTCTCGTCTATTAATAGCGTGGCACCCCTGAGGGTCGAGACGAGACGAGACACAATCACCGCGTGATTTCATTGATATCCCAGCTGATTACACGTACACAGAGCTTCAATGTAATGTGTGCTTACATAACGAGACGTTTAACTCATCTCAATATTTGTCATAGACCTGGAAGATCAAGTGATCAAGTTCGTTCAGCGGTCTCATTAGTCATTAGTCTCATTACAAAATGTAATACTATGTCTGGGTCGAAACGTAATCATGAAATTAATAACAGCATCCAAGTTATGAGCACTGTAGTAGCCGTACCCGGCCGTTTATATGATACATAGAGTTTTAGAAAATGATTGATAATAGCAAACAATAATATGCCATTTGGTTTAAATAGGTTTTTATTGTTATTATTTTATGTATCTTTTATATAGATTCTTTTATATTTTATGAATGTGAGAACGTTGTAGGCCTTGTTGATTGTAGATTTGTAGACCATTTTCTATTATATAAGGTACTTGGAACGTGTAAGCTGACCTACACCTGTCCTTCCTTACACATTTAATTTTAACACTGTAATTTGAAAACATTGTAAATGTCTATTATTTTTAAAAGAATAACCGTGGAGTTTCTTGCTGACTCATGTCCATAGGAAACGACCAATTGGAACCTTGCACCTAAGTTCTGGCGTTTTTTTATTTATTCAAAATACAAACATAAAGTCTGCCAAACTGCATAACAATTTGTCGGCAGTTGTTCTCGTCTAGCAATGAATTATAAAAATTTTAAAATTTATGCTGTGCTAAAACTTAATTATGCTAAGTAAACTATAGTATAATAATAAACCAACAGTCGAGATCAAGAATCACATTATATTTTATAAGTGCCCATGTAGGTTTAGGTATGTGAAGTAAAGTATTTTGATTTTGAATGGCAATGTAGTCTCTCTATCACGTATATCTGTGGTATATGCTAATATAATTGACATATATATTTAATTTTCGGCTACTCCGGTATAGTATCTTAATTTCAGTCATGTAATTAAACATTATACCTAACATACGGTGGATGCACCACAAAGAGGCTGAGTGGTGGCTGACTCAGCGTAACTTAGCATTCTTATCCCCTGCCTCACTGCCTCACACGCTCGGCCTCTCGGCCACTTGTGCATTCCTCACAAACTATGCCTTTCCTGTATGATTCAATTTTGTTCCATTTTTCAGATACGTCTGGAGTCCGCGACATTGTCGTTGCCTTATATGAGCAGAAGCAAGTCAATATCACGAACACGGACATATCAGGGTCCGTCTTCCTCGGGGACGAATGTGCAAAGTTAGATTTTTGAGAGTATTTTTTTTTTGCTGCTATATACCTACACTGACAATGAATGATTATTATATACACAACGACCTGAATACTTACCTTGAGAAGTATAATTAATTATTTTAATTATTGTGAATGTGAGGACTATGTGGGTCATTGTTTCAGTTTTAATCATGATCTGGCAGCTTAAGTAGTTTATGCGGCCTACTCAATTGTCCTTTCTTTGTTATTATTCATCTAATCGTTGAGCTCCTTAAGTTTTGAGTTGAGCGGCATGGTTACTGGAAGGAATGTTATGAACATACGAGGAATACGGGGAAAAGCTCATAAATGGTTTGCTTCATATCTGAAGGATAGGATACAATTGGTAGAAATTGAATATTTCGATCATAACACAAACGAAATAACTAAAATGAGATCCGACAGTAAACCAGTAAATGCGTCAATTCCCCAAGGTAGTGTAGTAGGTTGCCTTTTGTTCCTAATATACATATATAAACGACCTTCCTAAAACTATAAACGGACCTTGTGTTCTCTTCGCAGACGATATCTCCTTGCTTACCTCATGCCAAACTAATGACAATACAAACGCCAAACTAAACTCTCTTCTTTCGACGGCTGTAAACTGGATGGACAATCATAATCTTGAAATTAACTTTACAAAAACTAAATTAATAACATTTCATCCCCATCAAAAGTCCCCATTAAAACTAAATTTCATGTTTAATAACACTAAAATAGAACAAATCAACGAATTTACTCTACTTGGTTTATCTATAGATACCCACATAAGTTGGAAATCCCACATACAGAAAATAAGAGCCAAACTATCAAAATTCTCATACGCCTTAAGCGAAATTAAAAAAAAACTACTAACCTCCAAACTGCACTTGTTACTTACTATGCATATGCACAAGCATGGCTCAGCTATGGGGTCATGCTGTGGGGTAACAGTACAGACTCACAAACCATATTTATCTTACAAAAAAAGTTAATCAGAATAATAACAAACATAGAACAAACAGACAGCTGTAAACCACACTTCCAAAAACATAAAATACTCACGCTTCCTTGTTTATATTTTAGAATTATGTAAATTTGTCAAAACACATCAAAATTACTACACCAGTTGCGAAGAGACACAAAAAATATACACTTTTAGACATAACAAAAACAAAGTAAACAAACCTCAATCCCGAATCAAAATGCACTCAACCAGCCCCTTAATTATGTCCATTAAAATAAAATAAACTGTAATATATAATAAAAATAAACTGCCAAATGAAATTAGAGAAATAAGCAAAACACACTTATTTATAAATAAATGGAAGCGATTTCTGGAATCCAAGGCATATTACACAGTAAAGGAATTTCTAGATGATAAAACGATTGCAAAATGAAATTACTCTATCAAAAACAAACTAGTAAAAAAATAATATAATATGGAACACAGAAATTCTTGTATAAATATGAATAAATAAATAAAGTATCTACATAATTAAAATAAATAAAATATATAATTTAAATACAAAATTAATTTAATATAATATACTTTTAATTAATCTATTTAAATACATAATTTAATTAATACATACATATTATAACAAATACTTCTAAAATTACTTTTATTATGAAATGATAATGACCTATTGTTATGCAATACCTAAAAAATAAAAATAAATATAATGTACCTACACCAACATAATAATGTATACATATAAAATTATATACCGAATGTAACACACCTAATAATTTATAATATTTATAATAATATTGATTTGATTAAATTGCTATGCAGCCCTCTTCCTCTCTCATAAATTTTTGCGTGCCCGACAGGGTCCATATTGTATCTTTAATTTGTTTATTACCATCTCTGTAACATATGGAATGCAATAAAAAATTGAGTATTGAGTATACTGACAAATGCGTGCACTGACTGGACAGATCCGCTCAATCTGTATGGTTTTTCATCAAAATACCGTTTCAGACACCAATCTACATGGTATTCACTTGATCTGACCAAGATTATGTCTGGACTTTAAAACAGACTGTGAACTCTGAGTTTGTTTCGACCTTTCTTCTCAGAGTAGTCAGTTAAGAAACGCCGACCTCATCCAGTTTTTAAAATACAATGTACAATATTGTTTGTACAAACCTACTTACAGAAATAAAATCATTTATCATTTAGATGATTTTTATCGTTATATTATATATTATACTATACATATTGCAGCGTGACCTCTGCGGTTGCAATATATTTCATATAGCTGACCATCAATTTTCATTCAGATTTTTTTTTTAATTTTGATGTAATGATTTTTGCTTATTGAAAAAAAAAACTTGAGTTGCAGAAAATTAGAAACTGTTTCAGGGCGGTTTTTATAAATTTCTGTCTTACCAATCCTATTGGAGGCAAGCAGTTTCTTTCGTGTCCGATACCATTTTTTACCGCAATTGCTTCACAGTCAACCAAGTTTTTTATGTTTACACAAATGATGTAATATTTCTTGTACCTGGTGTAGAACCACTTAAAAAGGGCTGCTTCTGGCCCTTTTGCCGGATACCGGACTGTCCACGAAGCTTGCGAGTTCTTTGTTCACTGTACCTGGCTGCATAGAGTCCTTGTAGTTCGAGACTGGCACGTCCTTTCTGGCCCGCGACACTTGATCGTCGTGTAATCTGCAATTCCGTCAAGGCGTGCAGTTTTCGAGGTTACAGTTCGTCAGCATCCAAGAAACCTATCAATCAATATCATTATTGTGGATCATAGGTATATAATACTGGTCTTAAAAATTAAATTGTGATCAGCTATTTAAAAAAAAGTCATTTATTCAAACTAGGCTGAGAATCAGCACTTTTTGAACGTCAAAATTACATAAGACAGTCCCCCAAAACACCCACCCTTCACCACTTCCTAGAACTTTAGTTGGAAAGAAGAAGTGGCGCAACAAACTCTCCAGCAGATAAGCTGTCTGTTCAGTTAGAAGAACTATACTATGTCCTGCCCTTAGGCCATACAATAGTTACATAGAAATTATGATCGGCAGTCCACAATCGATTTAGTCAGCACCATTAAGGTCAGTAGGCCAATTCTCGTACTTAAAAAACGTTCAAATTCAAGTCGCAATCTCATATCAGCGACAATCAATGTCAAAAACCTGTCAAAAATGTATGTAAATTGATAGTAATTCTGACAGATTGAGACTGAGATTAGAATGCGAACGGTCTTAAAAATACGGGAATTGCCCCTCTGATTTTTCAATAGTCAGATAACTTTTAACTGAAGAATAAATCTGACAGTTTGACATATTTTTCATACAAAAGCTGTCAAACCACAATATTTATTCTTCAGTTAAAAGTTATCTGGCTATTGAATAATCAGCCCTTAAACAAATATAGACAACAAAAACATTGTGCTCGGTATTTTTATTGACCTACAAAAGGCTTTTGACACGGTATCCCACCAAATTCTATTATTGAAGCTAAAAAGCATTGGCATCACCGAAAAAAATTATAATATCCTCTCCTTGTACCTTGACAATAGGAAACAAATAGGTAAAATAGGAAACGCGATGAGTAGAGCATCTCCCATAGAATTTGGTGTTCCTCAGGAATCTCTGCTATCCCCCCTCTTCTTTGCTATTTATATAAATAATATTAAAGATTTAGGTTTAACTGGACAGCTAACTTTATACGCCGATGATACTTGCCTATTCTACTTCGGTAACAACATAAACACCGTTGTAGCTGACGCTCAAAAAGACTTGGATATATTATACAACTGGTTTAGCTCTAATTTACTTACCATAAATGCATCAAAAACATCGTACATTATATTCTCAGCAAAAAAAAAAATATTTAGACCACCCAGCCTTACACATAAACAACACTAAAATCATTAAAAGTAATTATGAAAAATACCTCGGACTTAGGTTAGACAACAAACTCACTTGGTAAGCACATATTGATTACATAAAAACAAAAATAACATCGCTAATGGGATCAATGCGCGGGTACATAAATGACATTCCAAAAAAAAATCCGCTACAATATTTACAACTCATTAGTTCGCTCACACATAAATTATCTAATCGAAATCTGGGGATGCGCCACCAAATCTACGATTAAAGAGCTACAAATGGCACAAAATTAAATAATTAAACTTCTATTCAACTACGATTATCACACACCTACATTCGAACTATACAAACACACCAAACTAATGAGCATTCATCAACTTTACACATTCAATTCCTGCATTCTAGAAAAAATCTTAACAAAACCATACACACAATTATCCTTTAACATAAAAACATCCAAATACAACCAAATAAATCCCAACCAAATACAGACCCACCTCCCGCGGACGAAATATGGCAGGAAAAGTATAAAATACGAAGGTGTACCACTGTATAATAATCTACCAGCAGATATCAGGAGCACATCCTCTTTTAACAGATTTAGTGCCAAACTCAAGCAGTACATCACTAACAAAACAAAACTATTGAGTTAACGACATAAGCTAGTCTTGCACATAAAATGCGACAACGTGACTACCTACATTAAAAATAAATAAAAACAAAAATATAGTTACTGGACTACACTTACCTTATTTATGTACTTATTCGCTAAGTAAACAATGTACGTTCTTTTAGAATAAATAAAGAATCTTTAAACCGAAACCAAAATTAAAGGAGATTGTTCTGCATCCATACATGTTTCGCCCCAGAACCAACAGCGAAGGAAAATACCGTGTTCTAAATTACAAGTATATCAAGACAAAGTTTAATGACGGACAAGTTACAGAAAGCATTTAATTAAAAAGGAGGAAGGATTTGGAGGTTTTCTTTAGTAAGAAACAATCATTTCAATACTTAAAAATACATGCTGGTAAATGTTCAGTATATATATAATTATATTTTTTCCTGGCTTTATTTGAAAATTCAATCAAGCGATACGAAATAAGCAAAAAAATGCAATTTTTAAGATATTTTGCATCACTAGACGCGTTAGAAAATTTTCAGGCCAAGACTGGACATGATTCTTTGTTAGCTGTTGAATAATTGGGTGAATGGCTAAACTAAAACTCACTGGCCCGAGGGGTTTACCTTGTTGACAGCCAACAGCAGATTCCAGAAGGTGGTCCCGATACAGTAATTTAGAAGGATGTCAGTAACATGGCCAAAGGAAACTATAGATTTGGATAATATAATTATATTATTTGCTACTTAATTGAGTTCAGTACCGTAGCAGCTATTTAAAAATGAATTAAAGTTAAAAACTTACTATATTTATACAAAAACCATTAAAACTGCTGTCACCTTGTCTAAACGTACATCAGAAACTACCTAGAAGTGAAATGCATTCATTATTGTAGTAAAATCACAATTTTATTACGTAAATAAGTAAGTACTTAGAGTTTTTTGAAACTTTAGGGCTTTTTTTCTCAAAAACTAGACGTTTGCTGGCTGTGACATTTAGCAAAAGCGTTCTACATAAAGACATCAAACGCAAAAAAAAAAGTAAACCCTCTCCATAATAATTGTAAAGGTTTATTGAAGATAACGCTCACGATGTTTACACTTATGTATGTAGAATCAAAAGACTTGCAAAACAGATAGGTATAAGTAGACAAAGTTAATATTACTATTTCGAAGAATTTAATAACAAAGCTAAAAGCATAATTGTGGTAATAGGTCCAAAATTAGGTATTCCTTTATTTTGTGAACCCATAAAAGACGATATTAAGAATCACGCCTACGCTGCGGCAGGTTTAACTAACCTTACTTTAATGTATAGGGTGTTTGTGTTAGATGTAAGTCACTACAGACTCATTAGAATTCTGTTACGAGTACCAACATCGTTGATATAATGAAAACTCGTCGAAAGCAAAACATACAGATTACAGTTTCAAAGCTACCAATTTCCTCTAAATAAAGTCGAATACAGGTAGAATGGCACTAGACTTGTATTCCCACGAGAGCTGTGCAGTATTTTCAAAGCTGGCCGAACAGCCTCGGCTTTCGGCCTTCGACGGAGGGCTGTCTGGCCAGCCCTCTCGTATATCTCGACCGCAAAAAATATAAAGCACAGAAGGCTAACAAGATTGAGATTAAGAGACGTCATAAATTATGTTTTCTATCTTGCACTTGCAGTTTGACAGTTCTACGACAGTGACAGGAATAATGCTTAGCCAAAGCACGTGCTAAGTAACGCTTATCAATCTCGGCCTTACACATTTCAAAGATTTTGGGTGTTGTTGAAACAAGGCGAAAGAAACAATAGGTACAGTCACCGATGACCTGACAACCGTTTTGGAGGTATGTTTTGTTTGATCAGCGTGTTCCTAGCTTCCATGGAGTAGGTTTTCTTTAGTCGTCTCCGTTGCAGCGGCGGCCTGCTCCGGCTCGTCGCCTGTCACGTCAAGCCGGGACCGACGCCATTAGCCCTGACCTTGGGCATCACTCGCTTTGAACTTTGAACACAGCCACACAATAACACAACAGACCAGAAACATCAACATATTCTTTGTAAGCTTTGTTTATTTTCTATATCTCTAAATTTGCCAAATTAGAAGATTCTGCCACCTGTTCTGTTGTCTTAGGAAGATTAGATAAGATACGACCAAGAGGATAGCATAAGAGCATTAAGATTTCTTTGCTTTATCTGGAAACTGGAAAGTTCATACTTTTAATAGCTTTTTCAGAGTAGCAAAATATGAAGATACCTACGCAGATTAGAGGTACTCGAACACAATACTATTATTTAAATTCGCTAATTACGAGTACGTTATAATATAACCATGTCCAGACTCCGTACCTACTGCTGTTGAGATTTAATTCATGGAAACAAACCCAATAGGTACTAGTTTGTCCGAATCAGCCATCAAGATCGAACCATCAGCAGTTGCGCAGTGACACAGTTTGTATCTGCTACAGTACACATTTCCCATACAATTATCTCACATAAAACATATAAAAATCATAAATTGTGAACTTTAGCTTTATGAATACTCTGTAAACATATAGCAGGCACACTGTATTCATGTTATAGCAATAGAGTAGAACTTGACTACTCGTTGGATTATTTAGATTCGAGGCTGACAAGAGACAGGCGGACACAGTGTTGTGTGGCCGAATCTGCCGCACAAACAAAAAAATGCGATTTCGTATGTAATAAAAAAATATTTATGAATGGTTTTACAACACGCTATGTTGAACTTAAAATTAAAGATAAAATCCACTTAATTCAGGTAAAATGAAACTTTGATTTCGCTTGAGCGAAATATTGTCCGTGTTTCTAGCAACCACTCGAATTCCGGGTCATAACATTGACATTTGATTCATAGAGTTGTTTATAGATATAATAATTGCACGTGAACTTCAATAATGTCTGTACTCTTGTCTGTACTCTATATCTAGTTTTCCTATTGATACATTTAACGACCGCTCGACAATGCTGGAAGCACCTACACTCCCTATTCTTAGAGCATTACTTATACAACTTGTAGTACATACCTGACACCCGGATTGCATAGTTTTATAATTATAATATCATTCGTTCTGGTTCTAAAGATTACACATTGTATTATTTCTTGTATTTATATTTTTATCGCGAGTACTTTGCTCCAACAATAAATTCGTTATTTGAATTATCTAACTTAATATGTAACTTCAATCGTAACATCATTTAATTAATTTTCTTTTATGGAGAATCTCGTTAGTCTTACGAAAGGAAGCGTGGTATGCTGAGCGTGAGGCATGGGCTGGTCCTGGGTTCGATCCCCAAGCCGGGTATACTTAGGGCGAATTTCACCAAACTTTTATACTTAGGATAAGTCTTACCCTGCGAATACATTTTGAATTTTTGGCAGCTTTCCCATATGTATTAGAATTGTCAGACGTAAATTTTATTCCACGGATAAAAGAAAGCCTTTGGTAAAATCAGCCCATATAGTGTTATTGGGTTTCTCTATTAGAAATTAATCTGTAGCAGCAAGAGTCTGAAATTGTGCCTGGCAATCGGCTGGCACTGACTTAAACATAGCTCGTCAAATATGGATGTACTGTCAACGTCTGGCGACTGCTTCGTGTGATGTCAGTGAGCTTCTTTCTGAGTAATAAGTTTATCAAAAAAAGTTAACTTTCAGACAGTATTGTTAGCATACCACAGTCTAGTTGTTTCTGTATTGAGGTTCATACCTGTTCTAAAAAGATATAATCTTTTTACTTTTGCATGCCTATAGTTATATACTAGAAATAGCCATTTTTGTTAAAACAAATGATCACTTATTCCCGACTTTGAAAAACACTAGAACCAGGACTACAAGTTCAAGAACTCAATACGAACACAAGCTATACATACTCGTAGGTGGATATACAACTGCATTATTGAGAACGAGTGTTATGTGCATGGCTCCCCTTATTTATAACCATGTACCAAAAATTATTAAAGAGCAACCTTTAAGAGGATTTAAAAAGCACCTTACAAAATTACTAATTAAAAATTGTTTTTACTCGGTATCAGATTTTTTAAATGTCTAATTAATAATAATAAACATAATAACATAATTATTATTTTTCAATTACTATTTAATTTCCAATAAGTAATTAAATAGCTTTAAGTAAATAGAATAATTCGTAGTATAAGATAATAAAGAAAACTTGCATGCCATGAGGCAGAATGTATAAGGATTCAAAAATATTACACCTAAATGTATTAATTACCTACATTGTACGCAAATAAATAAATCTATCTAGGTATATAGGTATGTAACGCGCATAACGTGTATTTGTGCTTCTCGAAAGTGTCCCCGATCTGCTATCAGTAGGCACGGACTCCATCATCGACTTCGTACCCACTTTGTTTGCATGCTTTAGATTATGAGTCTCGTGGCGAACCCTTTCCAATTTACTGCATTAGCAGTTACATACACTAGAGTCTAAGTAATTCAAAGGCAGCCTCCCACGCCTGGCACCCGGCGCGGCGCCCCGGCTGGCATCTTTGTACTTTTTTACCGAAGAGAGCGGGCACCACGTGGGCCAATTTAAATTCAATTTCACACTAACTAGGCGAGTTTCACAAGTTTTTATTAAATATCTACAGTTAATTCAACGACTTTTGAGTTGTACGCGATAGGAGCAGGCCGTGCCTCCCGCCCTGTTTCGGACTCGTGTAAACCCCCCTCCCACACCCCCACTGCCCCACTGCGCCGCGCCTCACCTGCGCGCACAACGCGTTCTTGCGCACTCATTTCTTTCCAGTATTGTTGTTCGGCTTAAGGTACTGATAGACTTGAGCTTTCACTTGTAATGAGCATTCTAGCGAATGTTATATTACAGAAAAATAAACGAGAGGGTTTTAGCGAGCATACTAGCGAGCGTTCTAGCTAGCATTCTAGCGAAAGGACCGTGCTTAACTAATATCCTATATTAAACGTAAACCTCTTTATTTTTACTTTTAAGTTTCTATTGAATTTTATTGACGAGCATTGACTAGAGCGTTCGCTATAATGATCGTGAAAATGTTCGTAGCGTTGTTTGGCTCTGTTCGTTGTTCTGCTCAACAAATTTAAAAACAGCGAATACTCGATGTTCTGTTACAAGTAAATGCTCAAGTCTATCAGCACCTTTACAATTATGAATTCTCCGCCCGCACAAAATGAATATCTTTTTTATACGCCATTCAACGCGAAGAAAATTAAAGATTTTTCAGATTACATCATAAGGAATAAGATTGTATTTAGGGAGATGTTTTATTGTTATTTTTACAATTATTTCGTAACTTAACTCGGGACCATTTACCGTTGTGAAGTTGTGCTAACATCTGCGCTCGTTCCGCACACGTCTCGAAAGGCTGGGAGATGTCGACTAAGGATAAGCCCTGCGCCTGATAGCTCTAATAAAATCAACGTTAATGACCTCCTTCGTACTTACTTGAAATACTCCCAACACAAATTATGAAACTGTTGCTGAATAAAATACAGGAATGAAATATTCAATTTATTGGAACCTAGTATAATTTAATGTCTTTGATTGGAACCATACATTTAAGAAAGAAGTTTTTTTTTTTCTATGATTTGGACGATGCGTTAGATGCGTATACTCGCACCTACTTCGTTGATACTTTTGTTTCATTAATTCCCCCACGACATCGACACCGCACCGGGCGGCGCCATGTGGAGCGCACGTTTATTTATTCACGCGCGTCAATCCAATATACAATAACGAATGCGTGCTTAATCGTCGTCAAGTATTGTTAGCACGTTACTTGGTTATGTGTTGGGTTAGAAGTCGATACAGTACGCTATGTTGTATACATCAGGCTAAACGCTACTATGTATTCATAAAATTGGCTCTTTCCAGTAAAGTCGTGTCGCGTGATCACCACCTACCTCCATGCCGCTTGCCTGCCGTACTACCCACTCGTGCGGATTGTTCATGAAATGACCGCGCCAACACATTCCCATTCCCACTTCGCTGTTCCGATATTCGATTCACTCGGTGCTTGTATTTCACGAGCGATGCATTATTAGGAAATATTCGCCGGCTTTGGTACACGTACTCCGTTTATTTAGACGTAAAGTGAAAAATCGCAAAGATATTCAGTTCTACGACAGTCGAGCGTGAAGCTGGAGTCGCGCTAGAATTGTTCACAAATCGAACGTCTCCGAGCAACCGCCGAGTGAGGGCAGCCGCCCACTGCGGCGCAACAGCTGCACCCACAGACTGCACTGACTTTGACGGCAGTCACATACCAAACAAGGATTTTGGCTCTCCCGGGATCGTCCAAATCAAACAGTCTAATCTAAAGACACACAAATATAAACTTGTTACAGAACAAGATGTGTTGGAGTGAGCGAAGACCTCTATATTATATCCTCGCATCTCGGCAAACAGTCGCAAATAACGAGCAGTCTTGTGACGCTCCTAGCGCCGAACGACAACTTTGCACAAAGTTCTGCAAACGATCATTGTAATGCAGCAGACGGAAGCTGTAGAATTCACTTTTTTCTTTGTCGAGTAGTTGCTCCGGTAAGTTGGCAGAGCGGCGCGCACCGGACCCAAAGTTTAACATGAGCACGTGTGCTTAGTAGGTATGTCTCGGGGGCGAATTTGACTTGAGTTGTTTTTGAAAAGGTGCAGCGTTGATTCAAGACATTCCGAAATCGCGATTGCACGTAACGATTGCGACCCGGCGCCGGCGGCGCGGGCGGCACACTGACCCGTATCGCGTCACGTTTTCACTTCGTTTTGCCTCAGACTGACATCTTGCGCGATTCTGCTATAATAGCTTATATTCCTTTTCAATAGAATGCATCGTTCAATCTGTTATCCCTGACGCGGCAGAGAGCCGGACAATAACGCACCTCTGTGCTTGGACAGCAACACGTGTCAGATGTAAAGATAAAGCTACTCGTATGCTCCTAGCCTGTTCGGACGGCGGATTATAGTTATAGAAACTACGTCGTCGACTGTTTTGTTCGAAATACTCTTATTGCTTGCGTACCTCTACTTTGTTCTTTAGCAGACGCTACTTTTTCCTTCATTTAAAATAAATTCATTGATGCAATGTTTTCCAATAGCTTTATAAATATGTGTGTTTTTTAAATAATAACATAAGAAGGAAATCTGGGGGCTAACCACGAGCTATTAGAGCAGGGCAGAAGTTGAACTGCCCTGCTTTTTTGTACTATGACATCATAATAGCAGGCCTACAGCAGGCTTGCTGCGTTGACGTTTACGAAAACCGTTCACCTTTTTTTTGTATAGACTTTTCATACCATTACGCGCTAATTGACAACCGCAAAACGACTATTGAACGGCTGTAACGGCAAAATAAACCATCTTGAAAAAGTTACTATTAGACAAGCTTTTTCAAAATTGTTTCGTAATTCGAGGTAAGCTGTTGTGACGACCCACCTAAATTATTGTCGATTTAGTCGTTGTTAAAAAAAAGATAACACAACACTTTATTATTTCTGTTTATTGATGTGTGACGAGTATGAAATATTTGGAGAGTGAATATCGAATAGACAAAAGAAACCGACGGCGGCGCCGCACTAGGAAATAACCCTTTTGAAATAAATGAACGGGAATTTATGAATCAATATAGGACTTATGCTCAAACAAGGATTCAAAGGCAAATATTTATGAAATCAAACTCGTAACCTTTGCTTCTCAGCAGCGTTTATGTAGATCATGCATAGCTCGGAGGTAGGTGCGGAAACACTACAATATGAGAACATTGCCGTGATATGGTAAATATACCTACCTTTGACCATTCGTATTCGCCAGCTGAATTTAAAATTTCTGCAAGCCTTTCCCACATTCGCTTGTTATGCTCTCGTGCTTGTGTGGATTTGTTATAATTTCTCTATGATTAGATAGGAACACCCATAAGTGAAGCACTTGGGTCATACTAACACGACGACACATTTAGTGAAACACGAACATGTTTCGCTAAAAATAAAAGACCATTCTGATATTTTCATTTAAGTAGACAAACTTACGACATTTAATTTATTTTTTATTTTTTTTAAACGAAAATCCCTAGTGTGGGGCAACCCACACTAGGAATTTCTTCGGTATCGTGGGTGCATTTAAAAACATTTAAACTCACATACACAAACAGCCAGACCCGGAACAACTACTTGCAGGTCATACAAATATTTGTTACATGCGGGAATCGAACCCGCGACACGCAGCACAGCAATCAATCGCTTAACCACTTTTCTTTTTTTTTTTTTTTTGTTTCCGGGGTGGAAAATCCTCATGGATGTCCGCCGCCCTGGGGCGGGCGACGGGGTCTGTCAGACTCTTACTGACTAAAAACCACCCCGGTGTTCCATCTCACACCTACGCCGGGGGTCGCGGGAACATACGATCCTTCCACAACCCCCGACTGGTGCCGGCCCGCCACTGCGGGCCTCTTCGGGTCTGGGGGGGGAGTGAGGTGTTTGACTCCCCCCGCGACGTCTAAGAGGGGCGCGCGTGGAACACCACGCGCCGCCACCTCGGGTCCTGGTGTGTGGGGGGCGACGGACGTCCCCGAGTCCGTCGCCCCTGGACCCATTTAGGGGGGCTGGAAGAGGGCGTTGTCCGCCCTCCGCCGACGCCCGGTACGCCTTCTGCGGGCCGGGTGAGAGGACGAGATCTCCCTCTCCCTTTCCGCAGCCTCCTTCTGCGAGACGACTGTCTCACAGAAGGAAACCACCGCGTCCCAGGACTCGTCGCTGCCGACCATCGACTCGACTACGGCCGGCAGCGACAAGTCACTGCCTACTTCTGAGATGAGGGCACGGTGCGGCTCCTCCCAAGCGGCACACTCTGCCAGCGTATGCCGCGCCGTGTCCTCCCGGCAGTCGACGCAGTGGTGACACCGGGCGTCCGGCTCCCTGTTTATGCGACACAGGTACTTCCCGAAGCAACCATGCCCCGAGAGCACCTGCGTCACCCGAAACGACAGGGAGTCGTGCCTCCTCCCGAGCCAGCGCTCGAGCACCGGCCGGACCGCCTCGATGGTGACGAGGCCGGCGGTAGGGCGTGAAAGCCTGTCCCGCCATTCCGCCACCAGGACCTCGCGAAGCTGAGACCGACGCAGCTCTATGTGTCGCTGCATCGGTCCCTCGCCCCGCGCCCTCGCTTCCTCGCGCCACCGATACAACGACGCGAGTACTTTCGCCTCGAGGTCCCAGGGCGGGGATCCGGCCAGTACGCAAGCCGCCTCGTAGGAGATCGTGCGATACCCCCTGATGACTCTGACGGCCATCGCCCTCTGCGGCTTTCGCAAAACAGCGATGCTGCCGGCCGTCAGGTCAGAGGCCCACACCGGGGCCCCATACAGGGCCATGGATCGCACGACCCCCACGTAGAGCCGCCTACAGACGGCGCTCGGGCCCCCCAGATTGGGAAATCGCTTAACCACTGCGCCAACCGTGCAGTCATTGTGAAGAGGATTTACAATAAAAAATCCCAGGGAATATATTCAAAAGAACAACTTCCGACGACCTACTGGCCGATGGCCGGACTAACTGAGAAATATTTTAAAGAACAACTTCCGACGACCTACTGGCCGATGGCCGGACTAACTGAGAAATATTTTAAAGAGCAACTTCCGACGACCTACTGGCCGATGGCCGGACTAACTGAGAAATATTTTAAAGAACAACTTCCGACGACCTACTGGCCGATGGCCGGACTAACTGAGAAATATTTTAAAGAACAACTTCCGACGACCTACTGGCCGATGGCCGGACTAACTGAGAAATATTTTAAAGAGCAACTTCCGACGACCTACTGGCCGATGGCCGGACTAACTGAGAAATATTTTAAAGAACAACTTCCGACGACCTACTGGCCGATGGCCGGACTAACTGAGAAATATTTTAAAGAGCAACTTCCGACGACCTACTGGCCGATGGCCGGACTAACTGAGAAATATTTTAAAGAACAACTTCCGACGACCTACTGGCCGATGGCCGGACTAACTGAGAAATCTGGAAATGGACAGGGAATGGGAAATCCGTAGAATTAGGTAAAAATCCTTTCTGGGTAAAAATACAAATATTTATTTGGCGCCACCAACATTGTTGAATGACATATCCAAGTTCAAAATCACGTTGAATCTTTAAAGTTATAAAGTGGTTTTGAACAGAAAATTGAGCTTTTTAGTGCTTTTAGATCATTTATCAAGGTAACTTGTTTAACATAATCATAGTTAAAATATGTATATACCCAAAAAGAACATAAATTTCTATTATTTTCAAAAACACGGTAAAGTGAAAATAGAATAAGATTTACGTTTTTGAACGTTATTTATTAAAAAGACAATGACAGCAGGCCACAGACATGGTATAATAATATGCATTATTATACCATGGCCACAGACAGGCATTACGCATTACCGTTCAACTTCGTTCAATAGTCTAGTTTTCTCTGTCTACGGTCGTTCACCTTTATTACTGTCATAGTACGATTATTAGCAATTCAGAAGCAGGCCTGCTTTTGAACTGACTGGAAATTGAATGTTTTTTTGGAAGCTCATAGTAAGCCCCCTGGAGTGTGTTGACATGTTACGAATGTGTCGTTAATATTTGAATGAGTGTTATTGCATCTTAAAGTTGCGTGAAAGTTTCGCAGTGTCGTGGAGGGTCGAGGACCATTTACCGCCACCAAAAATAAGTCATTTGTGAGTTCGTCATAACCACTTGCAGCTTGGTTTGATTTGTAGGACATCTTGAGACGGGGAGTTAATAAAGACAAGCAGCCCTGAGCCCACCTTCGCTAAATGTTAGAACCGTGTACCATACGCTTCTTTTTATGACTACTTTGCGCACTTGACTTTCCATGTCGTAAATTAAGCTTGCAACAAAATAAAACAGATTTCAATAATTGATTCTTATTGTCTGTAGGTTTTGCTTTCGATTTCGTTCGTCCAGAGATTTCAGTTAAAACCCCACAGTAGGATTATCAGTAAACTGTACAACGGACATGAGTCAAGGGTCAGAGGCGTGGAACAATAAAGGAAAGTTTAATTTGGTCGTAAGCACTGTAACCCCTCAAATAGCATGTGTGCCGAAATAAGTAGCTGTTAGTAATTAATGTTCGCCCTCGCCCAAGTGTCCTGCGGGGCGCGATATAAGTAGCTGTTAGTAATTAATGTTCGCCCTCGCCCCAAGTGTCCTGCGGGGCACGATATAAGTAGCTGTTAGTAATTAATGTTCGCCCTCGCCCCAAGTTTCCGGCGGGGCGCGATATAAGTAGCTGTTAGTAATTAATGTTCGCCCTCGCCCCAAGTGTCCTGCGGGGCGCGATATAAGTAGCTGTTAGTAATTAATGTTCGCCCTCGCCCCAAGTGTCCTGCGGGGCGCGATATAAGTAGCTGTCAGTAATAAATGTTTGCCCTCGCCCCAAGTGTCCTGCGGGGCGCGATATAAGTAGCTGTTAGTAATTAATGTTCGCCCTCGCCCCAAGTTTCCGGCGGGGCGCGATATAAGTAGCTGTTAGTAATTAATGTTCGCCCTCGCCCCAAGTGTCCTGCGGGGCGCGATAGAAGTAGCTGTTAGTAATTAATGTTCGCCCTCGCCCCAAGTGTCCTGCGGGGCGAATCTTACACCTGACACTGACCTGCAAATTCAAAAAAAACGTAAGAAAATTTTAATTTCGCGGGCTACTCTGGCACTTCCCCCCTAATGACGACTATAAGTGTTCGAACTGCCCTCGTTGCGGGCGCGGTGCAAGTAGTGGGTGGGGTAAAGTCGCGGCAGGTGAGCCTGTTCCATGGCGGTTTGTTACGTAAGCCAGTAACGACCGCAGTGAGCGATCTTGTTCAATTTTGTGATTTTACGTTGATGAAACTTAAATGCTAGTACTTTTAGCTAACAGAATTTTTCCCCGGTTTTTGAAGTGAAACTTCTTCGGTAATTGAATGAGAATTGAGAGTGAAATTGCAATGACGCGTCAAGTTTAGACACATTTCGTTACATGAGGGAGAAGAAAGATACAATTCTCTCGGTCTCTCACACTAAATCTATAAATAATAAATTATTCTGAATTGTTTAAGACTTTTCACTTCTATCACGTACCTATACGGGTGCTGCACGCGTATTTTATTCGCAACAACGGTCTTTGATTTCCCTTACAGAGAAAACTAAATCAACTTACGGCATCACGATAAACAGCGCAAAAATCTTAAATCACAAACTAGAACAAAACACGAAATTTTCTAATATTATCAGTTTCTAATATTATAATTATGATGGCCAGCTAAAAATTAGCTCAGTATGAAAAGCGTGGCGTAAGGGCGTCAGCGGGGGTGTGCGGTGACACGGGGGGTGTGTTAGGGTCCCGCGCTCTGGCCGCAAGCCGGCCGTTACCGGGAAACGATGTTTACTCGCTCGCCCCTTTGTTCCTAATGAATGCACCGCCCAGTACACAGACCTGCTGTAACATCTGCCGAGCTACATGCTACTCGTACAACCTCACTACTGAACTATCACTTCATTGGACTCACCACAATAATCTGTCTGGACTTTTATTCGTAGAGCTCTTTGTGAAGGAGCTTGTCGAAACTACTACCACCACCATCCCTCTTTGTCACGGAATTCTGCGATTGAGCTGTGATTATACGTACATGAGACATTTCAGCTTTGTCTCTGGCATTACAGATGATGTGCATTGGCGGCGGTGAGCATTTAAACACCATCTGGTGTCCGTTTCGCGGCCTGTTTGCCGCAAAATAACGTGCTCTTTATAGGATGCTCCGTGGGAGCACAACGTCGTGAATAGTTCGTAGTGATACACGTCAGCGGCCGAATGGACTTCCTTCTACTAAGTAATAAGTGGCTTCTTTATAGGATGCTCCGTGGGAGTACAACGTCGTGAATAGTTCGTAGTGATACACCTCAGCGGCCGAATGGACTTCCTTCTACTAAGTAATAAGTGGCTTCTTTATAGGATGCTCCGTGGGAGTACAACGTCGTGAATAGTTCGTAGTGATACACCTCAGCGGCCGAATGGACTTCCTTCTACTAAGTAATAAGTGGCTTCTTTATAGGATGCTCCGTGGGAGTACAACGTCGTGAATAGTTCGTAGTGATACACGTCAGCGGCCGAATGGACTTCCTTCTACTAAGTAATAAGTGGCTTCTTTACTCGCCCGCGGTTTCTTCCATGTTCCATGACGGAAGTTTCGATGGTACTTCCAGAAATCAGATTAATATTACTACAACTCGGAATAAGCTCTGATTTTAATAAGAATAGTAATTCCTGAACAAAAACCTGTATTCCTTACGCGTTTTCTTTAACCCCGAAGGTAATTCGATATGGAGATTTAGATTGCATGATTATTTTTTTTTTAATTTTCGCTGCCGGTATCTTGGATTTTCATTTTAGAATCACTATCGGCTTCAGCATACTCGAAAACCGTGAAAACTATCTCTTTCTCTCTCTCTCTCTCTGTGTCTCTTTCTATTATACATATTTATTAAATAAATCGCATTGAGGGGGTATAACGCTTTTTCGTTACGTGACGATTTTTAAAATGTTCTACAAGTTACTCCATCTGCAAGCTGCTGAAGAACTTCGTTAAAAAAAAAAACAACATACTTGGACACTTATGAAACGTCAGAAGCTAAGTGCATGGTTCCAATTGATCATAGGCTATGCAGAAAAGCCGGCAAGGGACTCCACGATTACTCTAATATCCTTATATTGATTAAAGTTCGGTGTTTTATTTGGGCTCAACAAGCACAACAAGCATTCATTTTGATTAAATACGCCTGGTGATTCACATTTATAGGCATTACGCCCTTTTAACTACGAGAATTAAAATCCCTTACTTTTCTTGATCTGAAAACAAAAGTACACTTTAAACAAAAGTATTAATAGGTCAATCGATCAACACAGAAGCACGCATCCGTTCACTGTCAGTAATCAGAACAAGTACAAAATAGCTAATATTTTTTTTAATTGAATATGTTTATTCCATTAAATCAATAATGTAAATTACATAGCGATCGCGAGCGAACGAGGACGGCCTTCAAGTCATTGCTAGTGCGGACCTAGTTTGTGATGACTACTGCTGACGCGGCACACACGAGCAGAAGGACCACTGGGTACCGTGATGTGGAAACTGAAGAAAAAAAAAAACAAGAGGAACACTGGTTCCCCACGGCCATCATGCAACTAGGTATAAAAGAAGGCGACGACCTAACTAAACACTCGCTGTTCGAAGTGGGCCTTCTTTATTAAATCGTACTGTTACTGACTTCGTCTTGGACCGGGCCGGAGCGGGTCGCACACCGAGCCACCGAGCCATGTCGTGCTCCACCAGCCGGAACGGCGCGCACCCTCCGCGGGGTTAAGGTCACGCGCTCCTTTTTTTGGACGATCTCATTTGCAGATCTCGCTTAATATTTTACTGCAAATGTGAGGACTGAAATAGCTAGTTCTATTACAGCAATGACGGTCACGGACTGAATGTTTGATACCCGCGAAATATTGTGGTAAACCGCAATTTGAAATGAAAAGTTAATCTGGGTCGACAATTACGAGCAAGTTTATAACACACGAATTACCCACAACATGTGTAAATCACGAATTTATTTTAGTCTCTCTCCATCTCCATAGTACCGCTTAGCGCTCTAAAAGTTGAAACCTAACCTTTGCAGAAGCACATGCAGTACAGTTTGAAACAAAGCGGCTTGTTATCAACCTAATGAGTCGATCTACGCGCTACTTCATAATACGAGCCGCGAGGTCTGGCGTGCCGCGTCATCCGTTTAGCATCATCCCGGCGGTAGGTTGGCCTCGACGTCCTCCTTTCATAACTCACTGCTCAAATCCACCATTCATATATACTACACAGATTGACCAACGGCCACGGATTACAATCGTTCTGTAAACTTTTGTTTGTTAACTGTCATAGGTAAGAATATTATTAGTTAACAGGGTAAATCAAATCATATTTAATTAATTGGATTCGAGCAATTTGCTAACGTCCTCAAATACTTGAATGGGGCATAATATTTCCAGGCATTCGTCAATTTCGAAGCACACAAAAGAGGCAAAAAGAGGGCCCGGTCCTTCACATAAAATATTCATATATGTGTTGTCGCGCGAATTGGACCGGCACGCGCGAGTAACACGCGCACCATTTGAGAATAACTGCGCCACCCGGTGACTTCACTCGTGCTTCACTCACATTCTACACCGTGCGAGTTTCGCGAAATCAACCGTTTGTTTCTCTGAATTGTCGACATACTTAGACCATTGTTTGAAATAGCTGATAGCATGAATGCATGTCATTGTAAAGCCCCCTCTGTTTAATAAAATTGTCGCAAACATATTCAACACATGCGGCCATCTGTGCCTCAACCGGCACAGAAGTTGTTCCCCTGCCCTTGCCCGCCGCCGCTCGAGGGGAGAGCGACTGCTTGTCAAACAATTCCCAAAACACGAGCGAGTCGCAACAAGCGAGCCCGACTCCCGAGCGACAATGGAGCCTCAAACTAAAACACTCCAAATTACAACTTCCAAGTTGTCGTGCATATTTAAACAGGCCGGTTGTTGCTGTCTTTGGAAACTACTGTCAAGTTTATTTTTCTACTTTCTACAACAGTTTGGAGTGGACTTTTTGCGGCAACAGCCGAGTTCCGAGTTACGAAGACATGGCCTTACAAGTGCCACAGTGGGACAGTGAGTCTCAAGATAATCGTGGAAGTACAGAAGGCTTACTCCATACAATGTGCGGTTCGCTCTTAAGATAATGACTTGATTTTCTGTACCTTCTTGTTTTGTGTTTCTGTGACCTAGTTTCCAAGTGATCCCGTGCCTCACCGAATCCTCCCTCGCAACAACGATACAAAAACTTCCATCATAAACAGACAAATGTTTAAAAACCGATGTAGACATACGTCTATAGCTCGGTAACGGATCAATTAAATATATACAGAGCAGCGAAGTGACGCCGAACGCGGAAACGTTCAGGAATTCATTTAAATTCATGAAGGTGTTATCAGAGCAATTAGCATAGGGCGGCTCGGTGGTGCAGCCGTGTTGCTTTGTACTCGTTGGATAGAAGAGTTATGGAAAATGCCGCGAATATGGTGTAAACATAGATAACTATAATATAACATAAGTGACATATCTTTGAAGATTAAATAAGAACGAATGATCATCTTTTCAGTTTTCAGGAGTCGAGCTTATGCAACCTACGTCGGTGACGACAACATTCCAATTCTTATTTCTTTCCAAGGTATCTATAGGAGGGTTCTCTATTGTGTTCCTTAACTTTTTTATTCATAATCTAAAGTGCCATATTTTTTTTTCTCCTAATCATCATTAATTGTCGGAATGATAACTTGCCCGAACATAATGTCACATAATATCACATGCCATAAAATTGAAATCCCTAAATACAATATTTTATGCCCTAAATTTGTTTGTCATAAATATAACGGAGCAGGAACAAGAATTTAATTTTCAGGCAAACCTTCTTCCTCGTACATCTTCAGAAAACAGGAAATACTACCACGAACAGATAGCGTTGATCTCCTTTAATTATTTCACAAACTTTATAAATTACGATAATCACAAATATCCGAGATGGAAAACGATGGAGGTTGTGAGGTTATCCGCCCATGCGGACGTGCCTTGGCAGACTGCCTGACAATGACACCCCCTTTTTAAAAATGACATTAGATGACAGTGACGACTGACAGACAGATGGAAAAAGTGTTTTTCATATGGCTCCAATTGTTTATAATAAAGTTGCCTAAAAGTTGGAAGGAGCTTAATAATGTACACTTGAAAAGTAAACTTAAGACATATTTAGTAAATAAAGCATACTATAGCATTAACGAGTTCCTAGAGGAAAGATTTGTATTGACATAGTAGCTTATTTGATTATTATTATTTTATTTTATTTTGTGTTTGTTAATTTTGCAATGACTTAGTTTAATTATTTTTGTATCTTTTTACCTATTTTTTATTGTTGACATGATTATTGTATAAAAGTCTTAATAACTTATATTTTAAATTTATTACAATATTATTATTTCATTTATTACTGATTTATTGTTATTTTATGAGAATGTTTTTAATTAATAATACTCTTTTTTTTTACATTTGCACGTCACATCAAGTGGCAAACATGTCTGTACGTAAAAAATGGTAAAGTTACCACCTTGCATGCATGTTTATTGTATGTATGTCACATGTTTACGCAAATAAATATTATCTTATCTTATCTTATCTCACTACCGCCATCTTCTAACAAATGTTAGAACATTCTTAATGGTTGCATATTAGAAAATCAAAACTTTCCTGAGCACATTTCAAAAGAACAACGTACAAATCAACAAAGTTTAAAATAACGATGGTCATTTGATCAAAAGTTCAGCTGACCAAAGTCTGGAATATCAATGTTTAAATTATTTATTACACTATTGACCAAATCGTTTAAAGGTCAAAATGGATTACTGGATAAATTATTAATTATCAAATGGATTAACTAAAAAAGGTAAAAATAATATTAATATTAGCGAATAGCGCCTGTCTGAACAGAAAGCATTTGGTCAAAATGGTCAAAATACCTTAAATGATGCATCACCTGCGAGCTATTTGTATGAACCCCGAGCGTAAGCGAGGAGCCACCCAGGGTATCAAGAACCTAGCTGACACAAAGGAGCGAGCGCAGGATGGCGCGAGCGGCGACATGGCTGACAGAAAACGAGAGACAATTCAAATGCGAGCGAAGCGAGCGCGACCGCGACGAGCGGAGCGAGGAGCCTGAAATAAATATTATTTTATTAAACTTTAATCTCAAATCTTGTCAGGCGTAAGTGATGTAGTATAGTTTGGAAGCAAGTTGAGATATAATATATAGATTTGGTAGGTACTTATATTTACATCTAGCAAATTTATTCAGTCGTCATTTGTGATTATGTAATTTGATTAGTAATGATTTGATATTTTAAAATTACATCTAGCAACTTTTGATCAGCCATTCATTTGATGTCAGATTGTAACGTTACATTTTCCCGGGAGGGGGAAAATGTAAGGTCAAGGAGGGAACTATCACCAGAACTGGAGGAGTCCCGGCTTAAAAGAAAAAGTAAAAGTAAAAGAAGAAATGGTAAAATAATATAATTGATGTAGAATAGAAGGTCAGGGAAACCGGGTATAAGTTGAAGGTCCAAGCGTTTCTTCTAGAGAGGCTCGCAGGTTGTAAAAGGAGGGTCCTTGAGTCAGACCACGTCACCGACCTCGGAGGGGCAGGCCGTGGTAGAGGAGGCAGGCAGAGGGCTGAGATCTACCAGCCGTCGGCGTCACTAGTTTATTGTAGACCACGACGTAATCTTCTTGCGTCACTATCCAGAACTGACGCCAAGGGTAGCCATCGCCGGTCTAGCGACTTTCAACATAGTCCGGTGTAGAAGGACGCGTAGATTTGTTTGTTCAAGCACAGCTCACACTATCAGAGGACACAGCCCTCCCACCGAGCGCTATATAACTTCAGGACCTCCTGCCAAGGCTCCTCTATATTTCAAGCTATTTGGATTTTCTGGTGCTCTCTCAATGTTTGTTTACCTTTTGTAATGTCAGATAATGACAAGCCTAGGTTTTATTTTTAATTTATTGCTAGAGCTGCCAGTAGGTTAGGTTGTATAGGTATTAGACCTTGTTATAAACTATTGTTCTTCTTTTATGTTCTAGAATCATTGTTAAAAATTTTAAATGTCAACCGATCCGAAAAGGAAGGGAGCCGGGGCCGTCAGACCAGATTACTCTTGGTGCTCGCCTTGGCAGGAGGTCCTGAAGTTATATAGCGCTCGGTGGGAGGGCTGTGTCCTCTGATAGTGTGAGCTGTGCTTGAACAAACAAATCTATGCGTCCTTCTACACCGGACTATGATGGAAAGTCGCTAGACCGGCGATGGCTACCCTTGGCGTCAGTTCTGGATACTGACGCAAGAAGATTACGTCGTGGTCTACAATAAACTAGTGACGCCGACGGCTGGTAGATCTCAGCCCTCTGCCTGCCTCCTCTACCACGGCCTGCCCCTCCGAGGTCGCTGACGTGGTCTGTCTCAAGGACCCTCCTTTTACAAACTGCGAGCCTCTCTAGAAGAAACGCTTGGACCTTCAACTTATACCCGGTTTCCCTGACCTTCTATTCTACATCAATTATATTATTTTACCATTTCTTCTTTTACTTTTACTTTTTCTTTTAAGCCGGGACTCCTCCAGTTCTGGTGACAGTTCCCTCCTTGACCTTACATTTTCCCCCTCCCGGGAAAATGTAACGTTACAACATACATTGGGATTTAATTTTTTTTCTAAATAAAACATTTGGTCATTTAAATTTTGTTATTTCGTTTATTGTTCTTTTGAAATTTGCTCAGGAAAGTTTTGATTTTCTAATATGCAACCATATAAGTGTATGTGTGTAATGTACTTAGATTTTAGGATTTTTAAATAAAAATCAAAATAAGGTAAATATGCTTTTATTTTGTTAAACACCCCACACTTCTTCTTATAACGAAATTGAATAGAAACATCTTAAAACAATATTAAGTCCAGTATATTTATTTCACCAACTAGTTTACACAAACGGTTATTAAAAGTCAGTATCTATTAAAGATTTTGATATTTTCTTAACTAAAGACTCAGCTTTGTCCATAACACTGTCGATAGTAACTTGAACAATATATTGAGCGTTTTTAATAACATGTTCACTGTCACTATCACTGTCTATCGTTTGAGGATTGTTATTACAGATATCTACGACTGACATTTTTATTAATTTAATCCCTCTTCGCTGTAGTCGACTCATAACGAAAGATTTGGTTGGCTTTTGCTTTTTCGACTTTTCCCTGCATCGTTGTTTTGGTTTTTTATCTTTCGCGACTTGTTTGCTGTGCTCAGGTTCGCTGCGAAACATTTCAGAGAATCCCTCGTAAGGATCCTGAGCATACTGGCTGAACACAATCTCGGATTCAGACATCTGGAACAAAATATAAACACAATTTATACCACTATTCCGTTAGTATAGCGCTCGAAAGCATTATAATTGGGTTTCCATCGAGAAATTTCTCAAAAACTGTCTGAAATATGGATTTGGTTTAGATTATTGAAAAAATTTAAGTACACTATACACCTCTACCAAACGTAGTGTTATGTTTATGATTATTGCAAGTGAGCGAACTATAACTTATTGTACAAGTGTAAGGTGCCTGTTACTTCCAGACCTTACATTTAATGGTCCTTCGAGCCTTCGTGTATCTTAGTGTGTTTGTTTCTCTTGTTACGGTAGCGAATTGGTTTAGCTGGTCTCCCGGAAGAGGGTCGCCCCAGTTGGATTAAGAAGGCTCACATACCTAGCTCGAGTACAGGCACAGTGAGTACTGGAACCAATTTCAAGTGCTGGACGAGCCTTCGATAACTTGAGGAGCCGTCAACTGCCACAACTAATTACAGCTATACTTAATACTGCAGCTATATCACTACTGCTAATACTACCGCTGCTGAGACTACAATATACACGGTGACATTTGAATCACAGTTTTGGGATCCCTTCTTGTCGCATAATGTTCTTTGTCCTAATATACTTCGGCATAACGATTTTGGCACAATTTGTTTTGGCATAATAATACTTCGGCATAATTTTTTTAGGCATACATTTTATGTTGGCATAATCATCTTAAAGACTAATTAGTTTTGGCATAAATTTGATTCGCATAACGTTACTAGGCCTAAAGATTATTAGCATAATAATATTTAGGCATACAATTAATAGAAATAACGGAAACACATTTGAGTTATTTTTACGTATACATAACATTATGTAACTTAACTATATATTTTTATTTTTGCCCCAAGGTCTAACACATCTCGAGTTATTTTTACGTATACATAACATTATGTAACTTAAGTATGTATTTTTATGTTTGCCCCAAGGTCTAACACATCTCGATTTAGTAAAAAGGCAATGAGAACTTAGGATGCAAGAGCGAGCGAAGCGAGCTCAGGAATTGGGGCACCCCGACTCGGACAGGTTAGGTTCGAAGGGGATGACGGGGGCTCAAGTGAGCGAGCGGATCGAGCGAACGAGGCCCCGTCATCCCCTTCGTGTTAGGTTCCTTTAAACCCTGCAGACAGAAATAGGGGCCCCGCGAAGCGGGGCTCCGTCGACTAAGCCTTATTATTATTGTTATGCTTAATAAAGTTATGCTTTAGAACTTTAAGGTTAGTAAATTAATGCTTTAGAATATTATGCTTAATCATTATTATGGTTAGAGAAATTATGCTTAAAATAATTATGCGTAAGCTGTTATGCGTAATTATAATATGCGAAAATATAATTATGCTAAGTTATATTAGGTCTTAAAATTTTATGCAAATGGATAGGGAACCCACAGTTTTGCTAGAACAAACGTTGTTCAGACCATGGTCTACAACCATTCTATAGCATCCAATAGAAAAAAAACGGCATTGGTTTTCTAAAAAAACACAAAATGGCAGTATTAAAAATGTCGGGATTATCGTTACGCCCTACAACACAGACACTGCGGCTGCGCCGCGCGGCGCTCGCGTCTTGAATGCAATATCGCTACCCTGATGAGTACTTTGAAGTTACGGTTAATGTTTCAAACATTATTACGCGTTTGAGCAACATATGAATAATTTGAGAACTCCTAGATTAGATTATTTTAATAACATATTTGATGCTGTATAATGGTAGTAGACCATGGTCTAAACAACGTTTGTTCTAGCAAAACTGTGATACAAATGTCACCGTGTATATGTCGTAGGATAATTTGATACTTCGAATCTTCGCGGAAATCCTAGGAGTTTTGCGAAAACGCGGATAATTAGAATTTAGGTTAGGTTATGTTAGAACAGTGACCATTAGCGCGCGAAGGCGAGCGAGCGAAGCGAGCGTGCCGCGGCAGCGGCCGCCAAGCGCCAGATACCCTTCTATTGTTGTTGTATCATTTAGGTTAGGTTATGTTAGATCCTGACTTTGTCCAGTAAGATTTGATAATTTTTCGCCTATGTCTAATTATCCGCGTTTTCGCAAAACCCCTAGGATTTTCGCGAAGATTCGAAGTATCAAATTATCCTACGACATATACAACTACTGAACTTATTCCGATTAACACTCTCACCGCCACACACATTTAAGGTTTTTCTAGAACTGCAGGCCATGTGGGCGGCGCGCGGGCCATGCAATGTCTTTTACACCACGCCACGCTAGGTTTTGTGTTACTATTGCAGCACGCCATGTGGACGGCCGGCAAGATACGTCGTTAAGTTATTATCTAGCAAGCCAAGCTCTATAGAAATAAATGAATTTGTGGGATCACCGCGGACCACATGGCCTGCTGGTAAAGATGTACAAATCTATGGTGGCCTGCTGCACTGACATTTATGTGGGCGGCCAGCAGACCACATGGCGGTGAGAGTGTTAACTAATCGAGAAACTCCAGTTGAGCGAAATCACTCTTCAGAATGAAGTATTCGAGTCAATGACACGTCTCTGTTCAAACTACCCAAACGACAGTGTGACTCGAAAAGGAAAAGAATACTTAACTCAAAGGTTAGTGTCATTGGAAAATCTCTGGCAAGATTTCACAAGCAGGCACAATAAACTTCTGGAACGGGAGGATAAAGGTATTAAATATTTTGCTGAGAACATTCACGAAAAAACAAAGCATATTTACGAAACTACTAAACTGGACATATTGCAGCGGCTGCTGGGTGTTGATGGGAAACAAGGAGAAGTTGTCATCTCGCATCCTCAGGGAATAGATACCAAGACCAAAGAACTACTGGATCGCCAAGAGTGTCACGTAAAGGCACTGGAGCGAGCAATGTCGAAAATGGATGTAGACTGTGTAATAGAAAAAATGGGAGTTAGAAGATCAATTAAAGAATTTCAGACCTTTTCAGACACAAATCTACATGGTCCTCAAAGATTATTATAATATTATTCTAATTATTGTGAATGTGAGAACTATGTCGGTCATTGGTTTTTTTTATTTATTTTTGTATTTTTCTCAGCTTAATCATTATCTGGCAGTTTGAGTAATTTATGCGGCCTACTCAAATGACCTTTCTTTAGTATTGTTCGTCGAATCGTTGAGCTCCTTGAGTCTAAGTTGAGCTGCACGATTACTGACAACTGCGTGCACTGACTGGACAGATCCACTCAATCTGTGTGGTTCTTTCCTCAAAAGACCATTGCAGACACCGATCTACATAGCCTTCAGATGATCTGACCAAGATTTTGTCTGGACTTTAAAAGAGACTGTGACCTCTGAGTTTATTTCGGCCTTTCTTCTCAGAGTAGTCAGATAGGAAACGCCGACCTCATCTAGTTTAAAAAAAAATATGATTGACGTGTGAAAGTGTTTGTTCAAACCTACCTATAGAAATAAAATCATTTATCATTTAAACTAACTGAAAAGCAAGTGGGCAACCGTAGAAAAATCACACTGAAGTATAAAACGTAGTAGTTCAAACGAAGTATACAACGAACTATTCACCAGTAAAGTACGAGAATATGACGTACTTAAAAGGTCCCTGAACTGGAAAATATGGACTGCTACGCACAACCAAAACTCTGCGCTAAGATTTCAACTACCAGATTTCACTGGAAATTACAGTCAATGGATTACGTTCAAGGATATGTTTCTGGAGACCATCCACAACAATGTGAACTTCTCAAAGTCGCAGAAAATGCAGCATTTAAAATCCAAACTGAAAGGGGAGCCTGAACGACTGGTTCAACATCTGATTGGCGGAGAAAACTATGAGGCTTGTTGGGACATACTCATTCAACGATATGACAACAAAAGACTTCAATTTGTGAACTTAATGAATACTTTGATGCATTTACCGACAGTCCACCAGGCTAACGGCGCTATCTTGAAGAAAATGCATGACATAATCAACGAGTGTATGAATGGTCAGCATTCCATCGGTTTTAAAGCTGGGATCCGATTATCGTGTATTTGATGAGACAGAAATTGGACTCAACATCTTACACTGAATACACAAGAGAGCTAGAACAGCCATAGGAGATCCCGAATTTGGGTGAATTTTTGGCCTTTCTGGAGTCCAAATTCATGACGCTGGAATCAGCTAGAGGTTACCAGAAAGAAGCTACGAGTCAACAGAGACCGGCTTACAACAACAAAATGAGATACAATTCGCTAAAATCAGCTGAATGCAACAGACAAGAAGTATCTAGAATATATCATACGTCATTCGGTAAATGTCATTTGTGCAGTGGTATCGATGTGCTGCAATGTCCAAAGTTTATCGACATGGACACACGGCAAAGAAATGACACAGTAAGAAAACTGCAGATTTGCAAAAAATGTCTGTAAAAGCATAGCGACACCGATTGCGCGTCAAACAAAACCTGCATAGAGTACAACAAACCTCATCATACATTATTACATTACACAACACTAAAACCGAAACCGAGGTCTTACATGAATCATAACAATACGGATCAGCGTTACCAACAACGAGAGTATGGACTTTCAACAATAGCTGATCAGCATAGTTCGAACCATTTATCAAACAAGAACATTACGGAAATTTTACTTACCAGAGTCGAAATTAAACTAAAGAAGTCGACGGGAGAGTTTATAACGCTGCAAGCTTTACTTGACCAAGGGTCGCAAGTGAACCTCATCACAGAGAATGCGGCGCAAAGACTGAAACTTCCTAGAAAAAGGTTGAACGCCACGATCTTCGGCGTGGGAACTTTAACGGGAGATTTTAAAGGACGATTAGATTTGGAATGTAAATCACACTGCACCGTCTTCGCATTCCCCGCTAACGCCCTCCTAGTGCAAAAAATTACGAATAACTTACCGAACAAAAACAACTGGCCTCACTTACAAGGCTTACCACTAGCGGATCCTGATTTTAAATTATCAAGGAACATAGACTTACTGCTGGGAGCGGACATCTACTCTGAGGTAATACTAGAAGGGGTCATAGAGGGAGATACCCAAACGCCGACGGGCCAGCAGACCTGTTTAGGCTGGATACTATGCGAGAAACTAGAAACCTTCAACTGTAATGCAGCACTAATCGACCTAAATGACTTAAAGACATTTTGGGAAACTGAAGATATCCTTCAAAATGATGAAGATACATCAAGAGATGACTGGTGTGAAGCTTACTACAAAACTACCGCTGAACGAGATTCCAGCGGCAAATATATTGTGAAAATGCTAATGATCTCTGGCCACGAAGAAAAACTGGGACAATCAAAATGTATCACAATCTCGCATTTTTTGCAACTGGAAAAGAAATTTGAGAGAAATTCCAAACTCGCTTCAATGTACAAAGACTTTGTTCGCGAATATATCGAATTGGGTCACATGAAGCTTTCAAACACGACACTCGTCAAAGGTCAAGTTTTCCTGCTGCATCATGGGGTACTAAGAGAACACTCAACTACAACTAAACTGTGAGCAGTTTTTAATAACAATAATAATAAGCCCCGCCTAAACAACAACACGTCCTGGTTGACCATCTAATCACGTATCACGTAGGGGGCGGACACACAAATGAGAAATTACTGGCGTCGCTTTTTTCTCGTTAAGAAGAAGGTTACTAACGTCAAAAAAAACTACTTTTGCGAGGGCACTATTTACATTGTCAGTAACCAGTTGCTGACGTTTGAGTGTGAAGTGTCGTTTGCAAACAGCACAATATCATGTTATCCTTTATGAGGTAAGGCAAGTCATTTATACAAATAAGAAATAAAAATGGACCGAGAATTGAGCTTTGAGGGACCCCCATTCTTACGACCGATCCGGGAGATCTTTTATCGTTGACATCAACTCTCTGAATCCTATCACTTAAGTAAAAAGTAAGAAGATCCAGAGAGGCGTTCCGGATTCCGTAGTGGTGCAGTTTCCTAATTAATGTTTCATGAAGAACACAATCGAATGCCTTGGACAAATCGCAAAAGATGCACAACGCATCGCATTTGTCCTCCCATGCATTATATACATGCCCTAGAAGTTGAACTCCGGCATCAGTAGTTGAACGACCCCTTGTAAAACCGAACGGTTTGTTATGCAGTAATTTATGTACTCGTACATAAAAAAAAACTAAAGATTTAAAATATTTTTTTCAAAAATGTTACTTAAGGTAGGTAGCACTGAAATAGGTCTATAATTGGTAGGGTCTGATGTACTACCCAATTTAAACAACGGTATTATTTTACTGTTTTTCATAAGATCAGGAAACTCACCACGGTCAATACAGTTATTAAAAATAACAGCTAAAGTAGGTGCTACAATATTTATTAGACTTAGCAACGTCCACAGAATTACTCCATAGATCTGCAGTCTTTTGGACATTTAACGTGTGAAAGGTTTTAATTATATCTTCAAAAGTGACATATATTCGAAATGAAAATCAGAATCACAAACTGGAATGTTTTCTTTAAGTAAAAACTCTGCAGCAGTGGGTGAAGAGTTTAGAGATTTAGTAGTCGATACGGGAATCTCTGCAAAGAAATTTAAAAGGCCGCGGCGCACAGTGGATCGACTCCATACAAAGTTTCGGACATAGGATTTTTAAATGACACTTTTACGATTTTAGAAAAACTAGTGATGCCAAACTGTTCTCCTATTATGATATAAGACCAAATCAATTAGATAAATTTTTCGATTAAACTTCAATTTGAGAAGATATTTGACTTTAAGTGATTTCAATGTATGAAAATGTATATTCAAGTTAATGTATCTTCTGATTTTCTCACATTTTCTCCTTTTGACTCATATAGCAGATTTGTAGAGGTGTTTAGCAAACATTTTCCCAAACACACTTGTGCCCCCCCGGGCCCCCCTTAGAAAATATTAAATTATTTTAAAATAAAATTTATTTTGATCAATAAATTAATCTACAGCAGTAAATACTAAGTAAAATTTAAATTTAAGAAAATATTATTTAAGATTAAATTAATTTAATCAAATATTCACTCAAAAATTATAAATTAGGAACATAATGAAAATAAACTATTATCTAAAAATCATTTTGATCAAGTTTGAATGGAAACAGGAACAACTTAAATTTGGCTATTCATTGCCTGACTTACAAAAGTTTCCCAGCTACAAAATTTTAGTTCTACTGTTTTCTTTGCAATTGGTGAGTAATGATTCTTTGAGATCATTTTATTTTTTTTGTATTAATAAATTATATGTATAGATGATACTTTAATGAATTTTCTTATATTTTCCTAAGAGGGTTTTCCCTTAGAAAATATAAGACAATTTTAAAAATTAAATTTATTTTTAAATTAATGATTTACAAAAGTTAATATTTGGGTTAAAGTAAGTAAAAAAATGTTAATCTTGACAAAATTAATTTATTAAATATAAATAAAAGTTACTTTAAGATATTTTAAAATTATTTTGAAAATATAAAACATTCTTGTAAATACATACCTACAAATTTTACGTTAACTTTAATGATTATTTACATTTTTACAAACAGAGAAGGAACAGAAAAAATAAATAAAATATGACTTAAAAAAAAAGGTTACAAATGAAAAAAAATATATAAGAAACTAAAGGCTACGCTAGTGTATCTTCTTCATTATCCGAAGATTCACTAGCAGTATCTTCATCGGTGTCACCGAAAATTTCATTCACATCCACGAAATTACTATCAACAGGTTCTTGGACCAGAAGTTCGTAGGTTTCCTTGAAAAAACCTCTTTTACTTTTCGTATCCATGCGTGGTCGAATTTGAGCCAACACAGGATCCGAAGAAATCAACAGGTTGTTCAAGATGTCTTCATTACAAGCTTTGCCACAAATTTTACGAGAATGCTGCTCTCTGAATCTTCGGAAGTCCTTATTCCTGGACTCTGAAACTTCTTCCGAAAGGAAACCTATTGGGACTACTGAAAGATGCTCTATGATTTGCGACCCATGCACAAGCAATTTATGAATACTTGGAGGCATGTTATACCAGGGATACAATTCCATATACAACTTGTTTGTTTCCTGGCAGAATTGCTTAAACTCTGGGATCTTAATTTTTTCACCCGATGAAATGCACTGTAGAATAACTGCAAATCTTTTCACAAGACCAACGTCTAATCCAGTCAGTGAAGCAGTTTTGTCAGGATCTCCAAAAAACCGACGAGCGCTGTTGCCATCGTTAGTAGTTCCACTACCTTGTTTCACTACATCAAGCAGCAATCCCGTTTCGCTTCTGAAATCTTCTTGGATTTTCAGTTTCCTGTCATTAATTTTTTTCTTATTTTCGTCTCCTCTAGCCTGCCATGTCTTAAATTCCAGCCTGTAGGCAATGTGAAGAAGACACTCCATGCATCGAATCCAAGCATGCAACGAACTTAGTCCATATTTGTACATATCTTCATTTGCTGGTTTGTCTTCAACTAACGCCAATTCATTCATCTCTCTTGGTCGAGCTTCACAAATGGTACAAGAGGATGTGGGAATGTCTGAAATGTACGATGCTATTTTACCATCAATCATCGTCATTAGTAGCTGGTGTTTGATATGGCTGTTCCGGATTATTGTAGGAGTAAGTTCTGAAATTTCTGTGTCAATCTCACTCTTTACAGACAAAACGTTAGCTTTATTTTCTTTCATAAACTTCCACATTATTGGACGGCAATATGAAGTTGATGAAGGACGCTCGTTTTGCCAAATAACTTCACCGTCTTCCGTAACTAATTTCAGTGGCACTAAACTAGCCATAAAAACACTTGCCATTAGGTCTTCGTTACTTTTCTGTTTATAAATACTTTGATCGGAAGCGCCATCAAAGCCCCATTTACTAATTAGTATTAGTTGTTGATCATCAATTGTGTTACTATCAACCAATGACTCAAACAGTCTTGCCGTAGTTAGGTCTAAAAGAGCTTGCAAATTGATTTTTGCTGATGTCTCTGTAACAACAATATTACTGTTGTCGGGATAACACTTTTTCTTTTCTTTTTGTAGTTTGTAATAACTTGGATATTTACTTATGCCTTTGTTCATGCTAAACTCTCTAAGAGTAATGTAGCGCCATTTAGATAATTTCAATGTAATATACAAGGCTAACGCATTTACTGCTGGTATTTCTATTTGTACATTTGGAGATTCTCCATCGATGTTTCTTTTGATGGCTGAAACAGCTTGTGGATTCTCCAGCATATATTTTAATACTTCAGCAACTTCATTATTTCCGGTTGACTTAAGTGCTTCTACAGTGGAAAACGCTAGTTCGTTAGCTTCACTTTTCGTACGTACTCGTGCGTTCTCTGAAAGGCGTCTACGCTTCTGACGTTCACTGAGATCTTCAAATGGCTTACGGGGCAGTTTCTGTGTAGACGTGGAGGCATCTTGCTTAGGTGATATATACTGTTCTTGTTTTGACGTTGATTCACTAGTATTCGGTGGTGATACAAAGTCAATTTGCTCGACGCTTGCTGCAGGTGCTGTTGCATTTTCCTTGTTGAACAGCGGCCATTGTATATCAGACTCAAGCCAACTAGAATTTTTCTTGATAAACTTGTCTTTGCAATGCTTAGACTGTTTTGATTTTGCAAGAAGGCGGTAACAAAATTGGCGGCACCATATTTGTAACTCTGTTTATCATCTTCACTCAAATCAAAATTAGAGTTTGTTATCAAAACATTGCACAAAAATAAATGATCGCGTATATCTTTATGGTTGCTCAAAGCAACATAAAGATCCAAGTAATTCACAAAGCCACGGAAAGACATAATGATGTCACTCGAAAGAAATTGCAGTGTAAACTAAATAAGAATTCTACAGCATGCACATTTATACTTGTTCTATTAACTACCCTCATTAGTAAAAGCCGTAGGCAAAACATATTTACTCAGAACTTTCCTGCTAACGGATTAAGCATGCATTTACTAATGTAAATAATAATCTGATTACAACATCCTAATTAACTATCACACTGCAGTGCAATAACTACTTACCAATATTAGTAATTAAGCTTACTTAAATAATTGTTTTTTGTCATTAAAGAATCATTTATTAATAGAGAAACAATAATATAATGTCAAAGCATCATTACTCACCAATTGCAAAGGAAACAGAAAAACTAAAATTTCGTAGCTGGGAAACATTTTGTAAGTCAGGCAAGATATAGCCAAACTTAAGTTGTTCCTGTTTCCATTCAAACTTAAAACTAGATTTTTAGATAATAGTTTATTTTCATATATTATGTTCCTAATTTATAATTAAATTTGAGTTAATATTTGATAAAATTAATTTAATCTTAAGTAATATTTTCTTAAATTTAAATTTTACTTAGTATTTACTGCTGTAGATTAATTATTTGATCAAAATAAATTTTATTTTAAAATAATTTAATATTTTCTAAGGGGGGCCCGGGGGGGCACAAGTGTGTTTGGGAAAAATTTAGCTAAACACCTCTACAAATCTGCTATATGAGTCAAAAGGAGAAAATCAGAAGATAAATTAACTTGAATATACATTTTCATACATTGAAATCACTTAAAGTCAAATATCTTCTCAAATTGAAGTTTAATCGAAAAATGTATCTAATTGATTTGGTCTTGTATCATATAGGAGAACAGTTTGGCATCATTAGTTTTTCTAAAATCGTAAAAGTGTAATTTAAAAATCCTATGTCCGAAACTTTGTATGGAGTCGATCCACTGTGCGGCGACTTGAGAATCTGATTTACGTTACCGTTCTATGCGAACACTCGTCCCACACCGCACGTACCCGGCGCGTTCCAAGTCGTACACAAACAAAGAACAAAGCATTGATATACACTCTATAGACATTTAGTAAACCATAAACAAAACATGATTTTCAAATCAAATCAATCTTTATTGTGGATCATAGGTAGGTATATAATACAGGTTGTATAGAAATATAATATATTGTGAACAGCTATGTCCCGCCCGTAGGGCATACAATAGTAGGCAAGTAAATACATAATAATGTTACATACACAATACAATTGGAATTATACAATAGTCAATTTATTAATAGAGTACAATGTCAATAGGTCACTGAACGCATCACGACTGAGTGGGATTGCTCGTATACTGGTGCAGAGATTTGTCTGATAAGAAGTCTTTTATAGAATAATAGCACTTGCCATGTAACGTTCCGTGACATTACCCGCGGTTCGCTCATAAGGACTTTATTTTAAGAATAAAATCCGCATCATAAACTTGTTACAATAGCCTTTTACTCATTCTTTCATATCAGTCATACCTCATCACTCAAAAACCTAACATAATACATCACACAATATTAAAAAAATGCGACCTGTCCTAACATACTGAAAGTCAAGTGACTAATATCCGTCACTGACTTTTGTAACGGTCTTAAATTCTTTAAGTAGTGTGGGAAAACGTAACGAAAACAGAGTTCATTTATAGTTAGATATTTTCAGGTCCTTATTATGCCACGACCCTAAGTCTTTTCCTGACATATCTTCTAAGACATACACAAGTGGTGACAGCTTTTGAATAACCCGGCACTTAATGTATTTGGGAGTTAATTTCTTGCTAAAGTGCTTATTCTTATCGCTCAGGACGTAAGCACGTGTGTATACGATATCACCGGTATTAAACTCAAAAACCTTACTTCTTAAGTAATAATATGACGGGTTTTTACATGGGCGTGATACACAGATTTTTGGATTTGATCAAAGATAGAACTTAGGCAAGCAAGATTCTCCGCATTCACATCGGGAGGAAGAAACAAAACCTCATCACCCAAGTCTGTATCTGCGTAATGGGATCCACATAATACTATTTCCCGTCCAAAAACTAGAAAAGAAGGAGTAAATCCGATAGCTTCATTAACTGAATAATTTATTGCAAACAGTACCTTCGGAATAAATAAGTCCCATGATGGATGATCACCATGTACGAAAGTTGGCCTGAGAACTGGTATAGGTAATGAATTTAAACGTGGTCGAAGCAAAGTCAGTCGAGGCTTAGAAAGGAACGGAGACTACTTCGAAAATCAATAAAAAAAACAAAAATAAAATAAAAACAAAATAATAATGTAATAAAAATATGAACAGGCTTCAACATCATTCCCTTTTTTATTTTCTAATAACTTGCAGTGTGACCCACGTACATGCAACAGAAACAAACATAAATAATTTATTTATTTGTCGCATCAAGGGTGGCCGAGATACGAAACATCGCATCGGGTCTTCTTCGCAATCCGACATAGTTTATGTAAATGTGGGCACTGTAGTGGGTACTGGAACGAAAAGATAATTTGAATTTAAAATAACTTTAATGAACTAGCGAACGAAATAAACACGCGCGTCAGAAACTAACACGTGCGTTGGTACTGAGCATTTGCCAAGACTGTCCGAGCACGACTATCCACTGTAGACTGTCGCAACACTCGGTCTGTCCGCCAATCCTCGCTGCATCCCCTCCACCGACGATCGTGTCGCACGCACTGACAGGGAATTATGTCCTAACATTCCCAGCAGGAAATGAGTAGGATACATAAATGGATAATATCCGTAAATCTTTTTATATAAAAAACGCAGGAACGCTTTCTGAACCTTTTCAATCCTTAATACATGTGGTTTCGTGGGGATTCCAGACGGTTGCAGCAAATTCTAACTTACTTCTAACTAGACAGTTAAATAATAATTTGATGACAATAGGATTATTGAAATCACGGGCATTGCGTTGGACAAAACCTAGGCGCCTGTAAGATTCTGAAGCTAGGGCAGACATGTGTGCATGGAATGTCAATCCGCAGTCAAATGTCACGCTAAGATCCCTAATGGTTGACACGCGCTTTATTTCAACACCTGTTAAGGTATAGGTGGCATATGTAGGTTGTAACTTGCAGCTAAAGGTCATGACGTAACATTTACCGGCATTAAACATCATTTTATTATCTACACTCCACTTATAGACTCGGTCGATGTCACTTTAAAGATGTTCGGGAGTTACATCCTTATTAATTACTTGAACTAATTATAAATCGTCAGCATATAGGAGGCATTTGGTATACTTTACTACTTTAATGAGACCGTTGATCATAATGAGAAAGAGAAGGGGGTCTAAAACTGAACCCTGGCTTACACCTGAACGCGTATGATATGACTTCGAAATAAAGGATCCATGGCTTACATACTGTTTTCTATTTGAAAGGTAATCCGCAAAAATATTTTGAAGTTTTGGGGTGAAACGCATGCTGTATAATTTATTTAAGAGAATATCGTTATCCACTGTATCAAACGCCTTTTTAAAATCTAAATATAGCACATCTACTTGTTGATCTTTATCCATGTTATGAGATATATAGTCAACAAGCCACAACCAGTTAGTCTCTACTGATCGACCAGGTCGGAAGCCATGCTGCTCCTCACAAAGCCGCGTATATTTCTTTGTGAGCGATATTCTCAAAAAGTTTTGCAGCGCATGATAAAACTGCGATAGGACGATACTCTTCAACCAAGGTCTTATTGCTTGTTTTTGGTATCGGAGTGAGTTTCGATATCTTCCACTGTTCTGGTTATATGCCGGTTTTTAAAGCCAACTTAAAAATATAGTAAAGTACAGGAGCAACAATCTCCTTGCATCCTTTTAAGATGTAAGATGGGACTTTATCTGGACCCACAGAACTAAGTGGTTTTTTCTTATTTATTCCTGATTCTACTTGGTAAAATAGCTTATGTTAATATGTCCATCACACGACAAGGCAGAACTAGATATATTGTTAAAATCTAATATGGGATTATTTGGTAACAACACACTAGCAAAATAATTTGCAAAGGCATCTGCGGCTGCACTACCAGAAAAAGTACAGTCTTTATAGGTCACGGTGGGCTCAAAGCCACCCTTAGTTCGAAGGCTACTAATATGATCCCATTATTTTTTTTTGGATTTAATTTAATGCCATTTTCAACAGCTGCTATGTAGGCATTGTATGCTGACTCGATGCGTCTATTGATTTCTAACCGCAGTGTGGAAAATGCTGTCTAGACATTCTGATCATTATATCGTTTATATTCTTTGTGGAGTTTAATTTTGCGATTTTAATCTTTTAATAAATCATGAGAAAACCAGACAGGATAGCGTTTCCTGTTTGAAGCTTGACGTCATAATATTGAGTAGTCGCACATTGCACATCTGAGGCAATAAATACACAATCCCAATCCGCTGAAGACATAATCTCATATAAAAGAGAAAAGTTAGCTTTAGAATCAAAGTTACTAGGCATAATATTTTCGTTATAAGTATTTGAAAAAATGTTAAGTTCAATATCCAAAGGAGGATGGTAGGAGTCCACATTAACAATGCCCCCAGTGTCAGAGCTTGCACTGCGCAACTAGAGCCTCTTACAAGGACAACATCTAATTTACCGCCATACGTATTATACACGTTATTCCTGTCAGACATAGAACAAAATGAGAGAAAATAACTATAATAATTACATACATTTTTGGAAGCACTATTTAAGTTGTTATCTCCAATAATAATTACAGTTCCTTTAAGGTAATTTATAAAAGTTTCAACTTTACAAAACCAATCAAAATATACAAATTCTGTAGCACTGGGAGGTATGTACACTACACACACATAAACACTGCTCTTCCGGAAGGTAAATTTTACCCAGAGATCTTCGCCATTAGTAGTTTCAAACTCACGTACTCGGGTAGGTGTGATACCTTGCTTAGACGCTAATAGGACACCACCGCCACAGCTGCGTCTGTCTTGGCGTGTGACACTGCATCCACTGAGGACTAACGCAGAATCCTCACAGAAGAGTTTTTTTTTTTTTTTTTTGAGGGTGGGAAATCATCAAATAACTTCTCCCGCTCTGGGCAAAGCAGAAGGGCGTGTCAGACTCTTACTGAATAAAACCCACCCGTGTTCCTACAGTTGCCTGTGCCAGGGGCCACGGTATCCCTCTCGGACTTTCCCGCAACCCTAGCAGGCATCGGCCCTAGCGGACCCGTCATTGGTGCTGACATCTCTTTGAAGCACGCGTGGAACACAACGCGCCGTCGACCCGGGCCTGGTCGTTATCGAACGGCGAGCTGCCCATTGCTCGCCTTTCGCAAGCTTTCTTTCTTTTCTTTCTTTCAAACCCACGCCTACGGTGGCCGGGAAACGGCCTGCGATTCGGCTAGGGGCGTGAGGGCGTGAATTTTGCCTCTCCCTCATGCGTTCCGCCTCCTCCTTCGCGAACATTACTGATTCGCAGAAGGAAGTGACGGCTTCCCAAGCCCTCTCGCTCCGTACCATGGCCTGGACCAGGGCCGGACGCGAGAGATCACCACCGCCAATCGCCTCCACAAGGATACGGCGGTGCTCCGCCCAAGCCGGGCAGACCTCCACCGTATGCTCCACCGTGTCCTTCGGGCGATCCACACAGTGGTGACACCCGGGCGTTTCCTCCCGCCTTATCTGGAACAGGAACCTCCCGAAACAACCGTGTCCGGTGAGGACCTGTGTCAGGCGGAAGGTGAGGACGCCGTGACGCCTCTCTAGCCACTCCTTAAAGAGGGGACTTATCGCCGCAATTGTGGCGTGCCCAAACAGAAGAGTCTAGGAATGTCGCAGTGGCTGCCAAAAGGTCATGCTCCATGAGCGACAAATTAGTACTCCACAAATTGAGTTTGGTCTTAATGATGCGAACATTTTGATAAAAGATGTTTAGCGAGGTTATTCTTTTGCAGACTGTAAACTGGTTAGATTGATCCGAATGCAGAATGATGGGGTAGTGAAAGAAAAAACAGTGAGTTTATATGTTGTGGTTCTTTAGGTATTTCGTTTTGGCTTTGATTTTCTAGGGAGCAGTCAACCTCCTGGTGCAAAGTATTCAGGTTGCCTAGATTAAGAATTAGGTCTTGCAAATCTGATACAACAATCTATAAACCATATTTATTCAAGGAGCCATAGTGTTTGTTGTACGTACCATGGTCATAGGGTAGGTTAAGGTTTGAATCTAGGATGTGCGCGTAATTAAATGAGTTTACATCTAAATAAAGAAGGTTGTTAAAAGTTTATATGCGACTGTTAAACATGATGTTGGCATTCTTCATATACTTAAAAATTGGTAAGCAAATTATAAAGTTTGTGTGATTTAGGTTTACCAATTTCCCTCTGAGAAACATGAAAAGCTCTATGTAATTATGGGTTGCACGAAAATCTTCCTCGCCAATATAAATAATGCAGTAGTCCCAATAAGTAAAACCTTTCACTTTTCCCTCAATTCCGTCTAGAGTTTGATGTAGGCCCCATTTAGGTTTCCTATAATGACAGATTTTTTTCTCTGCCATAGTATATAGTATGTTGGAGGTTTCACTGCTTATAAGGCATATTTTTGGTTTTCTGGGCAGATATTCTATTGTCAGTTTTTTCTTGCGTTTCGATTACGTTAGTTAAACATTTATCTATGTTATTGTCTATTATAGTTTTATTCGAAGAAAGAGAGTGGTCTTTTTCTGCCATGTCAATAGTCTGCGTTTCTTTTGATTTTTCTTGGACTTTTTTGATGGTGTTTTAATTTTATTTATCCTTGGACTGTTGACACAATTTTCGTAAATATCATTCTTCTTTTTATAATCTTCGTTGCTTTTTTTAAATTACTGTTTTCTATCGACAACAGTTCAATTTCTTCAGAATGAAGTGAACTGCTAGCACCATCTAAGCATGGCTAAGTGTACAGTGTGGGTGAGTGTGTAGGAGTGTGCATGAGGAGTTGCGAATGGACGTGTGAATATGTTATAGTGGTGTGGTGGTTTAGATTTATTTGTCAGTTTCTCACATACTGACGTTATTAATTGCTTCCTAAATAATTGTTAATAAAGATAAATAAATAATTTTAATATATTTTTTTATTGGTATGTTACGTTCCCTGTCTACACCAAATCAGCTGAATAGCGACTTGATTAGCTGTTTACGTCAATCGGATGTTTCCACATAAAATTTCAACATGTCACCTGCCGAATCATCGAATCAACGTGTACGTTACCCCAGCAAGAAAGTGTCTCCTAGAGTTATAGGAGTAGAACGTATAATTGGTGCCTTGTCTGCTGTAAATGTGCCCCGACATAAAAAATGTGTGCCCCTTGTCGTTTTGGAAAAAAACGGAAAAAATAGATTCTTGCTGGGGTAATGTTTTTCTAGCAGGAAAATTCTAAACGAATGATCGGAGAGAGAAAAATTGTGCATGACCAGAGAGCTTATAGGTGTGCCAAAATGTGCCCCCAAAAATAAAATCTGTGCCCCTTCAGGTTATCGAGATATTGCATTTCCTGCTGGAGTAACGTTTTGATGAATCGTATATCTCTACAACCATTGCATGTGCCCCTGTAGAATAAACATACACGAGTAGCTCTTAATGTGTGCCCCTTAGTGCCCCAATTAGATTTAAGAAAATATTTATAGTTTTCAAGTTATCGCGGTTTTATTTATGAAAACCCGAAAAAACATCGCAGCGCCTAAATTAGACAAGGCACAAGTTCGCTGAAAACTGTATTCGGTCCTTCTTGACGCTAATAATAACCATACAAAGTTTCAAAACTGTTCATGCATGCGTTTTTGACTAATCTCACTAAAAGTCAAAACGATGGTGTCATAACTTTGACGGCAAAATACAAGGAACCGGCTCAATCCCAGATGTATAGGTGTAAACCAAAATCTTGTGCCTTTAGTCAAAAATATATGGTGAAAATATTCAGCTTGGAATGTTTCGCATTAAGTAAATATTAACAAAAAACCAAAATATGTAAGCAACGGCTGGTTATCCGACCAAATTTGAATGACTACTAAAAAGCGACGGATTCATACATATCGATGACCTTCTTTACTTTACTCACTAACCGGTTCACACGTGTTGTGCCTGAGTACACTGACGTAGAAAAGTAATAAGTAATAAAATAAAGTTGTTATTGGATTATATTCTACTACCTGTTTCTATGACCTTACACATGATTAAGTACATTATAAATAGTAGCCTAAGTGCTATTCCAAGGTAAGCTACCTAGCACTGGCGTGCAAATTGCAAAAAACGTAAGAAAATTTGAATTTCGCGGGCTGGTTGGAGCATTCACCTTAACCAAATAAATTTTGGTACCTACAGTTTTGAGAGTTGTATTTAGTGTATACCTATAGTCATCCGCACAATGATCTGTGTTGCAACAACGTGTTTCCATTTTGTATGTCGTATTACGTATCTATGAGGGATTTATAATTATTAACCAACGATTATATTAAAGCTGATTATGTAGTGTCACTTAATTTTGATTTGATGGCGTTTTAGATATATAAGTGTCATTCCACAGTCAGGTGATAATGTTGTTACGTATATGGGATAAATATGTTTATTTATAGCCAAATACCATCAGATAATTTGTGCACATTCGATGTTTACAGTTATATCTTTATGCGGTTTACTATACTAACACACTTTATCTGAATCTATGTATATAAGCAAATTACTCGTAAGAAAATTATTTATCTGTAATTTTTTTTTATTTTTTTATACAATATTATACTTATACTTAATACTGATCTGTGATTTTTTGTGATGCGAATTTACTAATTATATTCTAACTTATGATTCTGTATGAACTTAGATGAAAAACTGATCTGTGATTTAAATAATAATGACTACACAACGTGCAAATAATTTCTAATATTTATAGGTGGGAACTTTGATCTGTGATTTTATGCAATAATTACTTTAAGAATGAAAATTTTAAGGGAATAAAATTAATAATTTCCACATCAACAAGCTGTTTCATTTATTATAGTCACAAGGTGCAAGGTTAATATATTTTTTAATTAGCCCCCAAAACATTTGAACGTGACTGTACGGACAACAGCTTAGGTATAATACGTACAATAAAGAAGGTCATCGATATGTATGAATCAGTCGCTTTTTAGTAGTCATTGGAATTTGGTCGGATAACCAGCCGTTGCTTACATATTTTGGTTTTTTGTTAATATTTACTTAATTACTTAACTTATAAGACAATAGAGGCAACCTCTAGCAATAATGTACAGAATTGTAAGAATAATTCAAGTAAAAGCTTGAAATCAGTAAATAGTATCAACCTGGTGCATCAAAACATTCAAGGGTTTATGAACAAAGATTTAGAAGTAGAATTATTTATGAACTGTAACAGTATAGATATTCTTTGTATAACAGAACATTGGGTTAAAATCCACCAGTTCTTGTTCAATTTTAATAATCACCAGGTTGGTAGTTCGTTCAGCAGAGTAAATGCTATACATGGTGGCTCCTTAATTTAAGTAAGCAACCAGCTTAAATTTAAAGAACGTAAGGATATTGTGAGCCTATCTGTTGAGCGGACAATGGAAATAGCCTGTATAGAATTGGAGCAGTTTGTTGTATTAAGTGTGTACAGACACCCTTCAGGATTGTATGACTGCTTTGAAAAGGTAATGGATGAAGTGTTGAACAAGATTTGTAACTCGAACAAGTCCATTATCACTTGCGGTGATTTTAATGTTAATTTATTAGAAAACTCAGGTTCTTGTAGTAAAATATTAAGTCTGTTTCAGTCCTACAATCTTGTAAACCTATTTTTGGAGCCCACTAGAATAACCCCTACTAGTGCAACATGCCTAGATAATATTTATACAGATGTTATACCAAGCCACAAAGAAATAATAAATTTACTAGATTCTGATCATTGCGGGCAAAGGATTACTGTCCAAAACCAAATCAAGAAAGTGGCTAAAAAGGATATCACTGTCAACCCCAAAACTGCAAGTCGCTTGGAAGCTTTTAAAGTTAAACTCATTAATAAATTACCAGTTTTATCTATTAATTTTGATCCTAATCATCTATATGATGTTTTTTTTAATATATACTGTAAACAATTTAATTCCACCTTTGTTCCCAAGACTGTCTCGGTTAATAGCAACGCATCTTTCAGTGATTGGGCTACCATTGGTATTCATAAAAGTAGAACACGGCTTTATGAACTGTACAATGAAAGGACCGTTTTAAACACTGCTGAATTTAATTTATATGTTAGAAATGATTCAAAATTATTTAAAAAAGTTTGTTGTATGGCCAAGTCCCGTTATTTAAGTTCGAAGATTAAAAACAGTAGTAATGTAATTAAAACGACTTGGAATATTGTTAATAGTGAAACGGGAAGGTCTAGTAACCGAAATACTGACTACAGTCTGTCCATTAAAGACAACATAATAAAATCTGACTCACAAGTCGCCGCGGCCTTTGAAAATTTATTTTCAGATATTCCCGTTTCAACTACTAAATCACTAAACTCGTCACCTTCTGTTGCTGAGTATTTGCTTAAAGAAAATGTTAATGTTTGCGATTCGGAATTTCATTTTGAACATATTACTTGTAGAGATATAATTAAAACCATCCACACTTTAAACGTTAAAAAGACTGCAGATCTGTGGGGTAATTCTGTAGAAGTTGCCAAGTCTATTATTGACATACCTACTTTAGCTCTTATTTTTAACAATTGTATCGACTCTGGAGAGTTTCCTGACCTCATGAAAAATAGTAAAATAATACCTTTATTTAAATCAGGTAGTACTACAGACCCCACAAATTATAGACCTATTTCAGTACTACCTACCTTTAGTAAAATTTTTGAGAAATTAATTTTAGCCCAATTGCAAAGATTTTTTTAATAAACATAAATTATGACATAGTAAACAGTTCAGTTTTACAAGGGGTCGTTCAACTACTGATGCCGGTGTTGAACTTTTAGGACATATCTATAATGCATGGGAAGATAAATGCGATGCCTTGGGCATTTTTTGTGATTTGTCCAAGGCGTTCGATTGCGTTCTTCATGAAACGCTAATCAGGAAACTCCGCCACTACGGGATCCGGAACACCGCTCTGGATCTTCTTACTTCATACTTGAATAATAGGGTTCAGAGCGTTGACGTTAATGGTAAAAGATCTCCCGGATCTATAGTAACAATGGGAGTCCCACAGGGCTCAATTCTTGGTCCTTTTTTGTTTCTTATTTATATTAATGACTTGCCTTACCTCATAAAGGATAATCATGATATAGTGTTGTTCGCGGACGATACTTCACTTTTGTTTAAACTTAAACGTCAGCAGCTGCTTACTGACGATGTAAATAGCGCGATCTCAAAAGTAGTTCACTGGTTCAATGTTAATAATTTACTACTTAATGAAAAAAAAACCAAATGCATTAAGTTTACGCTGCCTCACGTTAGACAGGTGTTAACTAATGTATTGATAAAGGGCAGAGAATTGAATCCTGAAGATAGCACAGTATTCTTGGGCTTAACTTTGGATGTCAAGCTTCAGTGGAGCCCACACATAGATAAATTATCAAAAAAGCTTAGCTCCGCAGCATACGCTGTTAGAAAAATTCGTAATTTAACTGACATAGAGACAGCCCGTTTAGTGTACTTTAGCTATTTTCATAGTGTAATGTCGTATGGTATTCTGTTGTGGGGAAATGCCGCCGACATTCAGACTATCTTTGTTTTGCAGAAAAGAGCTGTTCGATCAATTTATAAATTAAGCCCGAGACACACTCTCAGAGAGAAATTTAAGGAGATTAATGTAATGACTGTGCCTTCACAGTATATTTTTGAAAATCTTTTATATGCCCATAAAAATATAAACTTGTTTAAAAAATACAGTGATATCCATAATATAAATACTAGGAACAAACACAACTTCGTTGTACCTACAACAAGGCTCAAGAAAATAGGTGGCTCGTTCAGATGTCAATGTATGCGCTTTTATAATAAACTTCCAAGCCACGTTCAAGATCTAAGCCTTAATAAATTCAAATCATTCATTAAACGTAAGTTGTGCCAGAAAGGCTTTTATACCGTTAAGGATTATATTGAGGACAAAAAGGCTTGGGATTGAGTTGTTCCAATTTTTGTGCATACTGAATGTTTTTTTTTATTTCTGTTACATACACTGATAAATTGATAATTATTATAACAGCACGACTTGAATACTTACCTTGAGAAGTACAATTTATTGTTTTAATTGTTGTGAATGTGAGGACTATGTGGGTCATTGTTTCAGTTTTCATGATCTGGCAGTTTAAGTAGTTCATGCGGCCTACCCAAATGTCCTTTCTTTGGTATTGTTCGTCGAATCGTTGAGCTCCAAAAGTTCTGAGTTGAGCTGCACGGTTACTGACAAATGCGTGCACTGACTGGACAGGTCCTCTTAATCTGCGTGGTTCTTTCCTCAGAAGACCATTTCAGATACTAATCTACATGGTCCTCAAAGATTATGTTCGAATATTTATATACACATTGACATTGATGAATTTTATACATACAATGACATGAGTATTTACTTATTTATTTATTTATTTACTTTGTAAAGTATTATATTATTTAAATTATTGTGAATGTGAAGATTATGTGGATTATTACTTTTTTTATTTTATTTCTTAGTTAGTTTCACGATCTAGCAGCTTGGGTAATTTATGCGGCCTACCCAAATGTCCTTTCTTTGGTATTGTTCGTCGAATCGTTGTGCTCCTTAAGTTCTCAGCTGAGCGGCAAGATTACTGACAAATGCGTGCACTGACTGGACAGGTCCGCTCAATCTGTATGGTTTTTCCTCAAAAGACCGTTTCAGACACCAATCTACATGGTCTTCACATGATCTGACCAAGATTATGTCTGGACTTTAAAAGAGACTGTGACCTCTGAGTTTGTTTCGGCCTTTCTTCTCAGAGTAGTCAGTTATGAAACGCCGACCTCGTCTAGTTTTTAAAATATGATTGACGTGTAAAAGTGTTTGTAACAAACTTACTTACTGAAATAAAATCATTTATCATTTAATGCGAAACATTCCAAGCTGAATATTTTCACCATATATTTTTGACTAAAGGCACAAGATTTTGGTTTACACCTACCTGGGATTGAGCCGGTTCCTTGTAGTTTGCCGTCAAAGTTATGACACCATCGTTTTGACTTTTAGCGAGATTATTCAAAAACGCATGCATGAACAGTTTTGAAACTTTGTATGGTTATTATTAGCGTCAAGAAGGACCGAATACAGTTTTCAGCGAACTTGTGCCTTGTCTAATTTAGGCGCTGCGATGTTTTTTCGGGTTTTCATAAAACCGCGATAACTTGAAAACTATAAATATTTTCTTAAATCTAATTGGGGCACTAAGGGGCACACATTAAGAGCTACTCGTGTATGTTTATTCTACAGGGGCACATGCAATGGTTGTAGAGATATACGATTCATCAAATCGTTACTCCAGCAGGAAATGCAATATCTCGAAAACCTGAAGGGGCACAGATTTTATTTTTGGGGGCACATTTTGGCACACATATAAGCTCTCTGGCCATGCACAATTTTTCTCTCTCCGATCATTCGTTTAGAATTTTCCTGCTAGAAAAACATTACCCCAGCAAGAATCGTTTTTTCCGTTTTTTTCCAAAACGACAGGGGGCACACATTTTTTATGTCGGGGCACATTTACAGCAGATAAGGCACCAATTATACGTTCTACTCCTATAACTCTAAGAGACACTTTCTTGCTGGGGTAACGTACACCGAATCAACGCCTCGTGTCGCCGGGCGTTCACCTACTTCAAGGACTGCTGATGCCGCATCCACGTGTAGGAATCAGTAGAATTGCAACATTAATAAGCTAATCGTTTTTACTTCACTTCGGTACTAGCATCGTCCGAATCTAGACATAGAAATTAGCATAAGTTTAATTGTAACCTTTTACCATATTAAAACCTTAATAAAATAATTTCGGTTTTTCTTAAGTCCTCCGGCTGTCACCTTCGTAATTGGTAATATGTTTATTGTCATTTTTGTTGTTAGTCGTTTTTTTTTTTTTTTGTAATAAGTCAAAAGATTCTCACATTTTGATATATTTTATCCCCATATTGAATTATTAATATTTTAGTATTACCTCCTTTTTTTAAGAAATGAACGTCCAAGCTCCTTTGCCATGCTTCTGGAGTTCTCCCAGAGAACAGGATAGAGTTGAAAAGGTCCTAAAGCTCTTTCAGTCCAGGACTTCCTCCCGCTTTTAGGAGCTCGGTCGTAATCCCGTCCTCACCCGCGGCTTTTCCATTTTTAGGCGGTTTAAGAGCCGCCTCGATTTCGTTTCGGCTGCCTTGTGACAGGTCTTCCGTAAATGGCGGGTTAAGGCTCTGGAATTCTTCTTTTCTGTGTCAGGTTGAGATCCATGCGATGCGTACAATTGGCCGAAGACATTTTCGACTTCCGAATGGATCTCCAGGTTTGAAACAACGATATCCCTACAAGATTTGGTCATCTTTGTCAGGTTCCTCCCAAGTGATTGGATGAACACTTTCGACCCCGATTTTGCTCAATCGCTTCCTCTTTAGAACGTGTATTGGAGCATCTTAGGTCACGTCGTACCATCGTTCTAATATTTTTGTTGAGTGTCCGTTGTTCTGACGGTGTTATAATGTGGGTTTTCACGTCGTTCCGTCATAAGCTCGAAAACCTATTCTGAATGTTTGGACCTCTTGCCTGTTCGCCGCATTTGGCAAAATTGCGTACCTTCCTCCCCGAGGATTTCCACTATTTGGTCGAGCGCCTGGTCGACGTCATTTGTGGTTTCCACGGCAGCGAATTGGTTTTCCAGATCTGAATGGAACGCTTCAGATCGTAGCATAGTTTGGAGCATATTTGGACGGAGCCTAGACCTGATCAAACGAGTTCGCTCAAGCTTGATGTTCATATCCAGAGAACCTCTAACAAGTCTGTGACCACTGCCGGTATTGAACCTGTTGATCACCGAGACGTCCCTGAATATATGTATGCTTTTTATCCGTTATGATTAAGTCTATCTCACTTTCCGTCATATTGTCGGGACTTCGCCACGTCCTTTGGCGCTTTTTCTTAAAGAAGGAATTCGTCAAAAAAAGCCCCTCCTTCTCAAGGAAGTTAACAAGCATTTGCCCCCTATGATTTTTGCTGCCAAACCCGTAGGATCCTACTGCCGATTCGTTGCAATCCTGTACTCCCACTTTAGCGTTAAAACCCTTAATGAGAACGTTGTAGTGAACCTTAGTTGTGGAATACAAGGCTTTGGAGATGTCCTTGAACATTTCCTCCACTTCGTGGTCCGAGTGTGCTGAGGTTGGTGCGTAAACCTGAACAACCTTGAGGCTATACCTCTTCGTTAGCTTCACTACGAGGTACGCTTCCCTGTTCGAGACACTCAAGACTTCCACAACGTTGTCACAAAGGGATTTTTTTACCAAGAATCCCACTCCGCCTTTGGATAGCTGGCCTCCCTCTCGAAAATACAAAAAGTGGCCTGATTCAATGGTCCATCCCCTTTCTTCGGACTTTACTTAAACCAAGAATGTGCCACCTTATCTTTCCGAGCACTTCTTCTAGCTGCACTACGTGTTTGTTGAGCCGTAACGTGCGTCCGTTATACGTCGCCAAGATTAGTGGTGGCCATTCATAACCCGGGCAAACATCGCACACCCTACCTTGCCGTTATCGTGACTGCCGCCATAATCAGGAATAGCAAGGAGGCCGGGAACTGGGGCCGTGGTTTATTTTGGCTTGCTACTAAAGGTTTTGCCAATAATCGCCAGGTTGGAAATGTGGTTGGCGATCGCAGATCGCAGCTTTTCACACTAGTGACGCTACTGCCCATCACTAATCTGCGCCATTTAGCTGCGAAGTTTTATTTTTAGGTGGTGGTGATGGTGGTTTTGTTTTGTGGTGGAGTTTTCTTTTTGTTTACTAACCCATATGGATGTTGCTTATCCGAATTAGTTTGTATTTTTTTATCGCGAATTCGTCCTACCCGTCACCCAGAAGGTCGTTTTTGTTTTGCTTTTACGCTTTTTTTTTTCGAAAACTCGTATAAAGTGTTTGTTTATACAGGGTGGTAGGGAAACGCTTCCGAAAACGAAGACAGGTGATAGGGCTAGTGATTCTCGATACGATACCATAAAAAAAACAGTTTTTTTTTTTTTACAATTTTACTAATTTTTTTTAGCTTTTTCGTACACTAAGCGGTGAGAACAGTTAAATGAAACCATTATTTGCCATTAAACCATTTTTTTTTCTTTACAACTCTATCAAGCAATGTATTCGTAAATAAATATCAGCTGACAATCGCGCATAGCCCCGAGTTCAAAGTGCGCGAGCGCTTGCCGACAGCAGCGCGGCCAACGACCCCTTTGTTCACGCGATTGATGTGCGTCAAAGTTGAAGCAAATATCTTTTCAGTTCACTATTACCTTCTGGGATATCTACTTTCGGATTCCATTTATGCAAGGTTCGTAATGATTTTCCCCTTGAACCGGGTTACAATTTTGATCCGAATGTTCGCAAATTATGTTCACAAATCAGAAAAATCCAGATGTTTATGCTTAACCTTGAGATCCATGTCGAATAGAGATAATAAGATACCTACTGTGATTGGGAAAGAGCACTTTCGTTAATTCGTTCAATAAAATTTTGCACAGTAAGAAAATTGAAATGTTTACCTACCTACATCATGGTCAGATTATCTCTAGATCTGGGGTCGACGACTTCATATCGGCAAACTTAACAATAACTATCCAAAATCAAAACAATAATAATACAAAAATTAGCAAAATAACGAGACGCGTATAAGTAACGAAGAGGCTCACCGTACTGAGGCGACGGCCGACGAGTCACGCGACGAGGCTAACACGGGGAGGTGAAGGGGGAAGCGAGATGGACCATTCCAGCGAGGTACAGAGATAATTGTGACATTCGGTCGAATTCTGATAATCAAGGTAAATGATTACAAAAGTCATTGGTATTTGGCCGAGATTTGAACCCGGGTCACTTCACTTGATAGAGAGAAGCTTCGACGACTATTGCGCGGCGTGGGCGGCGACCTAGACATCCTTTGTAAAGCGCCGCCAAAATAAAGAAAAATAAACATTACAGAGGCTCCAAATGTTTTAAATTAATGGGCCGTGTCGTGCATTTAATAACAGTTTTGTATGTAAGTCGTTAATCGATAGTGAATGAAATAAAGTAAAAAATCGCCGACTTTACCTGTGAATGACAAAAAAAAATTCATCACGTGCACCGTTTCAAGCAAATAGCGCGCGTGAATCAATTAAATTTGAACTTTATGTCAATGTAATTACGGGTCACACGACGCGCACTCGTTTATTGCTATAACTGTATCCTTCATTAAGTAGGTATGTAATACCAATCAATTGAAAGTGGATAATTTAATTAATTTAATCTAAAAAACTCGTTAAAACTAATTTAAAAGTTAGAAAATGAAAACAGCTTGTAATTATAAAGCATTTAAAGTACAATTTCATATCAATTAAAATTAATTGGTTTCTGGTTATCATTATTCTTCTAACATTTTCTGTAATTTGTTGATCTTTGCACATGAAAAGACACCGCTACCTATGTGATTCCCCGTCCACGCACACACGCGTGGCGCGCGGCGGTACGTTTGTCGGCCGGCGCCGCCGCACGTGGCCAGGCGGCATGTTTGATGTTCTTAGTACTTCTTAGTAATCTAGTTAGTTCCTTTCAGACTCAGTTCGTGAGCGAACGCGCGTTACGTTTAATCGGTCGATAGGTATTGAACCGTATTTAATACTGTTTTGTTAGTTTTAAATTTGTATTTAGTTATTATTGTTACGTTTTTAGTGTTGTTTTTTAGTTATAGTACAGTTTTGTTGTGTTTAACAATGCCTGATGCATACGTGTACAGTGCTCGTGAATACGGCAACATGTTAATGTGTTTAGGAGAAGCCCGTGGCAATGCTTCTCTTGCGTTGAGAATTTACCGAGACAGATTTCCGAACGTCCGGCATCCGTCTGATTCTCGCATGATAACGGCAGCTTTTCAGCGAGTTTTAGAAAATCGACCGATTGCTCCGATAGCCGCAGGTGGTGGACAACAAGTGAATGTTCAGACAGAGGAGCGTATTTTAAATTTGATTCGCCAAAATCCTCGCCTGGGCACACGAAGTGCAGCGAAATTATTGCGGCGCCGGGGCGAACCGACAGTCTCTCACTGGACAGTTCACAAAGTCTTGCGCCGGAACAGAATGCGGCCCTACAAAATACACAACGTACAAGCTTTGTTACCTAACGATCACGTTCGTCGTCGTGCGTATTGTCGTTGGCTGCTAGATCAACAACAACGTGCGCCTGGCTTTATTGAGCACATTATCTGGACGGACGAGTCCACTTTCACGAGGAACGGGATGTGGAACAGGAGGAATGCTCATGTATGGTCAGACGTGAACCCGTCCGCCACTCAAGAAACCGGCCATCAGACCCGATGGTCCGTCAACGTATGGGCTGGTGTTTTTAATGGACGAATTCTAGGACCAGTGTTTCTACCGCAGCGCCTCAATGGATCAGAATATCTTATTTTTTTAAACGAACATTTAGATGATATGCTAGATGATGTATCGTTGGCTGAATTTCGTCGAGCATGGTTCCAGCACGATGGTGCTCCACCGCATGTTACGCGCCCTGTCCGCGAGCGTCTCACTGAGCTATTTGATGACCGCTGGATCGGAAGAATGGGGCCGCACGCCTGGCCGGCTCGTTCACCTGACCTAACACCTTTGGACTTCTTTTTGTGGGGTTATGTGAAAGAAAGAGTTTTTAATCGGGAATGTGACAGTGCTGATGAAATGCGGGGCAGAATAGTGAGTGTTTTCGATAGACTTCGTGCAGAATGTGTTGAGGATCCTACACTATTGCCTCGTGTTCACGGGTCGACACAACGACGGGCCCGACTTTGTATTGAAAGGGATGGAGCGCAGTTCGAGCCAAACCTCATAAGGTCGCAAAGGATTTAGACAGGTACGTAAAATGCCTCTGTCAGCTTTAATGTTTAACAGTGGGCTACGAATAATGCGATTAAAATTCATAATTTTTGTGAAGTGTTGTAAAGGTAGGCATTTTGAAAGTGATGTTTGTAAATTCCGTATAAATCCCGTGACTCGGCCGTACGGAGCGCTCGGCGCCCGAAACACGCGGACGCAAGGTGGCGCGTATGTTGCGTTGCGTGTCAGTGACCTCACGTTTTGGACGGTTTCCATTGCGTGTTTACGAAATATGAAGTCTTGAAAATAACCAATTTAAAGTGAAAGGTTATTGGTATCCGTTTGCATTTAGGTAGTATATAATCTACGTTCTGGCTTCGGAAGCGTTCCCCTTACACCCTGTATACATATGTGATATCGTTGCACTGCTGGTGAAGTGAACTTTCGAATAGTGAAAACAGGACATCAATACGTCCACGAAGTGCAAAGTTCTAGGTTAAAATACAAAAAAAAACATCAATGGCTCCGATCCCGGACCTTTTTTTTTTTTTTTTTTTTTTTTTTTTTTTTTTTTTGTTTCCGGGGTGGAAAATCCTCATGGATGTCCGCTGCCCTGGGGCGGATGGCGGGGTCTGTCAGACTCTTACTGACCAAAAACCACCCCGGTGTTCCATCTCACACCTACGCCGGGGGTCGCGGGAACGTACGATCCTTCCGCAACCCCCGACTGGTGCCGGCCCGCCACTGCGGGCCACTTCGGGTCTGGGGGGAGTGAGGTGTTTGACTCCCCCCGTGACGTCTAAAAAGGGCGCGCGTGGAACACTACGCGCCGCCACCTCGGGTCCTGGTGTGTGGGGGGCGACGGACGTCCCCGAGTCCGTCGCCCCTGGACCTATTTAGTGGGGCTGGAAGAGGGCGTTGTCCGCCCTCCGCCGACGCCCGGTGCGCCTTCTGCGTGCCGGGTGAGTGGACGAGATCTCCCTCTCCCTTTCCGCAGCCTCCGCCACCGCGTCCCAGGACTCGTCGCTGCCGACCATCGACTCGACTACGGCCGGCAGCGACAAGTCACTGCCTACTCCTGAGATGAGGGCACGGCGCGGCTCCTCCCAAGCGGCACACTCTGCCAGCGTATGCCGCGCCGTGTCCTCCCGGCAGTCGACGCAGTGGTGACACCGGGCGTCCGGCTCCCTGTTAATGCGACACAGGTACTTCCCGAAGCAGCCATGCCCCGAGAGCACCTGCGTCACCCGAAACGACAGGGAGCCGTGCCTCCTCCCGAGCCAGCGCTCAAGCACCGGCCGGACCGCCTCGATGGTGACGAGGCCGGTGGTAGGGCGTGAAAGCCTGTCCCGCCATTCCGCCACCAGGACCTGGCGAAGCTGAGACCGACGCAGCTCTATGTGTCGCTGCATCGGTCCCTCGCCCCGCGCCCTCGCTTCATCGCGCCACCGATACAACGACGCGAGTACTTTCGCCTCGAGGTCCCAGGGCGGGGATCCGGCCAGTACGCAAGCCGCCTCGTAGGAGATCGTGCGATACCCCCTGATGACTCTGACGGCCATCGCCCTCTGCGGCTAACCCGGACCTACCCCAACCCGCAGAGCGCTCGATACTCCCCGCACGCTCCGCACCTCAATACCTCTGGCGCCTACGCTACTTGAAGACAATTATTTTGACTCAACTTTTGCTATTACGCTTGGACTCGCGTTAGTCGGGTATCACGCCAATAACGTTAAGCGCTCGGAACACAAATCTAATATTAGAATGCCGCGCATAGAGCGTTCTCCTCCAGCAGCTGCTGCTAATCATAATGTTTTGCAATTGTCTGAGCCTGTCTTAACACCGACCAACCCTGGTAGTAGTAGTAGTATCACTGACGCAACGAGTAATGTCGCTGTAAGGTCTAAGCGACCACGTCCGAACGACTCGCTAAACAGCGACGGTGCAGACGAGGAAACCGTAGAGAAAAGCTCAACCGGCCTGGTTTCGGCTACTCAACCTCAAAGCTAGATGGAGCAACTATTTCTGAACTCCGCAAATAAATTGAGTCTGATAAGACTGTGCATTTGCAGGCCTCATTGACATCATACTTTGCAACTGAATTCCTCGAGTTAAAAAAACTTTGCATAATTGGAAGCGTCGGTCGAGTTTATGAGTACGAAATATGATATGAAGACTGAATTAGACCAGAACAAAAACGTCATAGATCACCTAAAAAAGAGAATGAAGAGTTGAAAACCTGTGTTTCTGACCTATCAGTTAGGATTAATAATATAGAACAACATTCTCGTCGGGACAAATAAATATAGAGATAAATGGAATTCCTGAAAACCAAACTGAAAACTTATTGAGCACCGTAGTCCAGCTGGGGAAAACTATCTCGTGCAATATCGATGCTGATGATGTTTCGTCAATAACTCGCGTCAAAAAACTCGATTTACAGAATAGCTGCCCGCGCTCAATTATCGTCAAACTTAGAAACACGAAAAAGCACGATGAACTTTTGGCATCAGTAACGAAATTTAACCGTGCTCATGTTTCAGACAAACTTAACTCTAGTCACTTAGGCTACGGTGACACCAAACAGCCTGTCTTTGTTGCCGAGCATCTGTCACCCCTGAATAATGCCATACATGCACAAACTAGGAAAATGGCGCGTGAGAAAGGCTACAGATACGTGTGGGTCCGCGATGGCCGCATATTGGTCCGTAAGGAAGATGGAGCACGGCGCATACACTTAAAGAGCCGACCCGCTATCTTTAATGTAAGAGAAAAGGAGCTGAAACCCATAAGGAAAACATTAACATTCACTGTTTACTACCAGAATCTCCGAGGAATGCTAACAAAATTAAATTACATCAATATTGCGGTCAATGTCAATAAATACGATGTAATTGTGGTGACTGAAACACATCAAACTATTAAATGATAACATCAACGACGGAGAGAAATTTGACGCCTGTTATAATATATACAGAAGAGACAGGGAATCCAGCTCACTAGTAGGAAAGGAAGGGGGTGGCGTACTCATTGCTGTGTCTAAGGCATATGATTCTGCGCGGGCTTGTCAGTGGGAAACCACTGCAGAAAACCTCTGGGTACGCATTAAGTTATTGGTTTTATGTCCTTAAACAGTCTGTTGCAATATAATGTTATTAAAAATACTAACAACAGAACATTGGACTTGGTGTTTTTAAATATGCAAGGTGCAGTTGTCAGGAGGTCTGTTTCGCCTATTTGTAAAAAAGACTGTCACCATCCCCCTTTAGAAATTAATTTAATTGTAAAGCCATTAAAACGTGTAAAATTAATAATTGTGTGTTGAAATCTAGTGTTACTAATTAGTTGAGGCACCTATTACAAAATCCATCTTGATAGCGATTTGTGATACCGCCGATTCATTTTGAGCACAGATCGTGATCGAGATGGATCGTGTAATGGGTGCCGCGGGGATCATACTCTTCAACCCGTACACACACATGTTACTCGGTGACTAGTCAAGTTATGTACTAAGTAAGTTTAACGCCATGAACGTTCCGTAACGTTCTATCGGATTATATCTCGCAAAGGTGACCTACTAACTATAATTAAATCTGTATCATTTCGACAAAATTTTATGAAGAATAAATCAACAATTTGCTTAACATTGATTCAATTGCAAGTGACTCCGGAGAAATAGATGAAATATGAAGGTTTTGAACCGACGCGAATAACGTCACGGTCGATCATTATGCTTAATGGTGTCTGTCCTCAAGGAAACCGACCACTTAAGAGGGAATTAACTTTTTCCTAATGAAGAGAAATTTGTCATAACTGCGGAGTGCAGAGAAACCGCGGAGTGAAGAAGTTTTAATCATGATCTGGCAGTTTAAGTAGTTCATGCGGCCTACCCAAGTGTCCTTTCTTTGGTATTGTTCGTCGAATCGTTGAGCTCCTAAAGTTCTGAGTTGAGCTGCACGGTTACTGACAAATGCGTGCACTGACTGGACAGGTCCTCTTAATCTGCGTGGTTCTTTCCTCAGAAGACCATTTCAGATACTAATCTACATGGTCCTCAAAGATTATGTTCGAATATTTATATACACATTGACATTGATGAATTTTATACATACAATGACATGAGTATTTACTTTGTAAAGTATTATATTATTTAAATTATTGTGAATGTGAAGATTATGTGGATTATTACTTTTTTTATTTTATTTCTTAGTTAGTTTCACGATCTGGCAGCTTGAGTAATTTATGCGGCCTACCCAAATGTCCTTTCTTTGGTATTGTTCGTCGAATCGTTGTGCTCCTTAAGTTCTCAGTTGAGCGGCAAGATTACTGACAAATGCGTGCACTGACTGGACAGGTCCGCTCAATCTGTATGGTTTTTCCTCAAAAGACCGTTTCAGACACCAATCTACATGGTCTTCACATGATCTGACCAAGATTATGTCTGGACTTTAAAAGAGACTGTGACCTCTGAGTTTGTTTCGGCCTTTCTTCTCAGAGTAGTCAGTTATGAAACGCCGACCTCATCTAGTTTTAAAAATATGATTGACGTGTAAAAGTGTTTGTAACAAACCTACTTACAGAAATAAAATCATTTATCATTTATCATTTATCATTTAACCAAGGCATGGAGGGAGAACATTCACAGCGGAAAATATTTTAATTGATAGGATACGATTTCTCCTGAGTCATGAGTACTAGAGTTAACTCAGATATAATCTATAGGAAACCACATGTGAAGTAAATAGGCATTATTTTTTTCGTGCCATACGTGATGAAACACAGAACAAAAACGATATGCACGGTTACAGTGAGTATCGGAAAATATCGGTTTATAGAAACTTTATTCCCAATAAAGACATAAGTCACTTACTTGAGAACAGTACTAAAAATATAGATTACAATAATATGTTCGTCATCAGTATTACAATTTAATTTTACCCATCCAATGCATTCATTTCTCCAGAAGTGATCGATCCGCAAGTATGTGCTGGCTAAGTTGAGTTTTGAATGCATTGTAAGAGTGTATATTTCTTATACAGGACGGTAATTTGTTATAAAGCTGTGCTCCTTCAAAAGTTAGTATTTTTTTGCCATAGTTAGTTCTTGTTTTTGGTAAAACTAGCAAGCTTGCTCGCCGTGTGCTACGTTGACTAACTTGTTTATATTGAGTGAGTGTTATGTTTGAGTGAACGCTTTTGTTGAGAATATTTCTGATGAAAATGCATGTGTTGTAAATATAAAGTTGTTTTATGTTCATTATTTTTGTGTCTTGATAAATTTTGCTGGTAGATGTTAGATATGGGTAGTTGAATATTATTTTTATGATTTTATTTTGGGTAATTTGAAGTTCTGATAATTTTGTTTTAGCAGCACTGCCCCAAATTTCGATTAAATTAAGTAGATGTGGCTTTACTAGGGAGTTGTAAATAGTATACCGCAATTTTGGTGGAATACAACGAACAATGTTACGCATTGACCCGGAGAGTGCCGAGAGTTTACTTTTTATATGATCAATATGAGCATTCCACGTTAGTGAGCTGTCCATTCTTAGACCGAGGTATTTTTCGCATGGTTTTTGCTGTAGAGGGATATCATTTATTGTTAGAGGGTCATATGGAGGAATTGATTTATTTTTAGCCTTAAATATTATATAACATGTTTTAGAGATATTTATTGTTAGGAGATTGAACTGAAACCATGCGAATAGGGTATTTAAATCTTCTTGTGCTTGTGAGATAATGTGATGGATGGAAGATCCGAAGTAAAATAAACAAGTGTCGTCGGCGTATAAGGTAAGGTGACCATGTAGTTTAATTTCGTTTATATTATTTATATATATTAAAAAGAGTAAGGGACCCAGGATAGATCCCTGTGGGACGCCACATGTAATAAGTAATGCATCACTTTGGTGATTACCAAGTTTGACCACTTGCGAACGATTTTTTAAGTAAGACTCGAGCATTTTTAGAGCTTTTCCCGTGATTTTTATTGATTCCAGTTTTTTTAGGAGTAGTTTGTGGCTAACCGTATCAAAGGCCTTTTTTAAATCAATAAAAATGCCCAGGGCTATGTTTTTTCTGTCTATATTTTGTTTAATTTTAGTTATGAGATCAATAGTGGCTGTAGTAGTATTACTTCTGGGTCTAAATCCATATTGTCGATCGGTGATGAATTTAATATAAAATAATATAAAATATAGGTTTATAAATAATTGATATAATCATAATTTAAAAAAACGGCACGTGTTACGAAGTGGAACAAAAACAGAGTAGATACTCTGACCTATACACCTATGTACAGACGCGAACAGTCCCGGTGAATCACTCTTAAGGTCATCGCTTGCACCCGGGCGTCGTCCGAACGGTGAGCTAGCCCTGCCCCCCACGCACAAATTCCTGTGTTAAGCAACAGCAGTAAGCAGCTTAGTTGTATTTGTGCGCGTGAGTAGTTAAATCGGTAAGGCATTCTTCGGAATCAGAATCAGAAATATTTATTTGCTAACAATGTAGGTACAGGTTTGAGATGGTACAGAATATAATGTTTCCGCTAAATTCTACCTTACGGCACGTGCAAAAACATTAGATAATAATAATAATCTTTTCTTTATTTCCACACTAATGAAAAAACACAGTACAGGAATTTTATTATAATAAATGGAGTGGACTGGAGCCTAAACTAGGGCAGCCCTGTATTTCAGGACTCCAGGTCTTCCTCCCGCGGCGAGTAAGTTGGTACAATTTATAGCTGAATGACAAGTGTGTTTGTATGTGCGTGTGTGTAAGGGTGTGTGCGCGTATGTGAGGTTGTGTGCGTGTGGTGTGTGTGTGTTGTGTTATGGGAGTATGGTTATGGATGAGTGAGCTTTGACTGCTCTTGATTCCCTGCAGACAGAACAGAGAAGTTATTTAGTAATCATAAGTAAGGATTCCGTGTCATTGTAATAAGGAGAATGGGCAAAATGGTACCCGGCTGGTACCCGGCTCCAATAGATATGATTGTAGTGTCGTTTAAAAGGTCTTAGCAAGAGGAACAATATTTACTATGGCCGCCAGCCTCAAATCTGTTTGCTTTTGGAGATAAACGACAGTCTTACTAACTAATAAAAACCCTGTTCCTTCGGTTGCCCTTTGCGTTCCAGGGCCACAGTAACCTGTTTAGACAGTCCCGTGGCTCTTGCGATAAACATACATATACGAGTATATTAGGTACCACTTATCTAAGTAAGAAAATGAGTACCAAGGTAATATTTTCTGCATTTCCGTTCATGTTTTCTATTAATAACGCTTTTACGTAAGACTTTGCCATGCACCCCTCTTTTTAACTCGAGCCCCGCTGCTCCCGAGCGCGGGGTGTGCGCAGGAGCAGTGGGGGATGCGTCGGTGTCCCGTGTCCGCGTCAGTCCACAGAGCGTCAGTCGCTCGTTCGTTTTGCGCTAGTGACGACGTTTAGCTGCTGTTTGATTTTCTTTTGTGCTTTCCTATCTTGGTTTTATTAACTACTGACCCCTGCGCTCCTACTGGACTTGTTACCCGCTATTAACGTTGACCTGTGCTAGTGTTGTGGACTATACTGATTTGCTTTTCGAACTGGAATATCGCAATGGAACGTCTCAACTGTGTAATGTGTCGGCGAGTTTTATATACCAGAAGATACCAACAACATATTTTGACAGCTAATCTGTCAAGAACGCGCCCTGAGTTCGCTGCGTTTATTCATGAACATGCCGTTCTGGAGGTAAGCACTTCCATTATTATAATCTAAGTGTAGTTTTATTTCACCATCCCTTCGTCCGTGCCGTTTATTCTCTTATTCTAAGTATATTATGTTCTTCATTTTAAATAAGCACACTTAAGACGGTAATTACCAATAACAATAGATAAAGGTTAGCAGTACAAACAAAAGGGCCTATCCTTTCTAACTCGATATTAGCTACCTGGACACTGTACGCACGTGTGGAGTCATCGGACCTTCGAAAGTCACTTCTATTATTCTAATGCGCTATTATTTTGTATTAGCGTTCCATAAGCTCTGTAAGTGCAAGCGAGAAGGACATAGAGAAATGATTTATGGCCCGACGACTTTGTTGAATCTGCGCTTACTATAACAAAAATGTTGTTAGGTTACGATCGACACTTTAATATTTTGTATTTACGTGATATTGTTTTCTCAGTTTTTTTAGCTTAGTTCCAAAAAAATAAAGTACTTATACAAAAAAAACATTAAATCATATTTTTACTGCTTACAGGTGGTATTCGATGGCACACGACGTGTGTGTCACCGATGTTGGCAGTCCGCTGATAATGCAGTGAGAAGACTTGCAAACCCTGCCGTGCCCGGAGCAATGCCTGAAGCAGTGTCTGAAGCAATGCCAGGTGCAGTGCCGGAAGCAATGCCGGAAGCAATGCCGGAAGCAGTGCCGGAAGCAGTGCCGCAAGTAGTGCAAAATGTTCAGGAGTTTCAAGTTTCGGAGTATACACGTGCTCCAAACACACCACGGCATTGTATATTTAACGACTGTCTAAACGCAACTCTCCATCGAATCCCAATAACAATAAAAACTCACATCTTTTGTGATTACAAGCTTTATATTCCAAATGGTGCAAGAGTGTGTACACAGCACTTAGAGAACAATGTTTGGGATGAGCTACCTCAAACATGTAATGTCACTCATGATTTTAATACAGACCAGTTTACTGACATTTGTGACATGTTAAGAATGGCCTTACAACGTGGACCTCGGCTAGACTTCAACACGAGAGGCGCTTTAACCAACGAGGAGATGCACTTTTGGACAGGACGCAAGTGCGAAGAGTTTGATGCTATGTTGGTACAAACACCTACACTAAATGAAAGATGTAGAGAGCCGAGAACTGCATTAGGTATTTATCTTACAAAACTGCGTACCGGGGAGCCAGATGAAAGACTTGCGACATTATTTAACATGTCACGACGAAAGCTTGAACGTTTGTTGGTTATTGTAAGGGAGTGTCTCAATAACAATTACGTTGGGCTGCATTTGGGAGTGGATCACATTGGCAGACCACAATTATTGGAAAAAAATATCACTATACCAAAAGCATTATTTGGAAATGAAAATAATGATAAGTTATTATTGATTGGCGATGGTACTTACATTTACATAAATAAAAGCTCGAACTTCTTATTCCAAAGATTGTCCTACAGTTTACATAAGTTTCAGAATCTACTGAAACCTTTCCTACTTGTATGTACTGATGGATACATATTAGATGTAATGGGTCCATACGCTGCAACAAAAACAGATGCACAAATAATGGGCGACATTATGAATGATGGACAACATCCACTATATTGCTTACTCCGAACAAACGATGCTTTTATATTAGATCGAGGTTTTAGGGACAGCTTGGACCTCATTGATGAATGTGGGTATGAATCCTATGTCCCACCAACAAAGAACCGCCAAGAGACACAGCTGACCACTGAACAATCCAACGAAGCTCGATCGGTAACGCTATGCCGGTGGGTTGTGGAAGTGGTAAACGGCCGGTATAAGCGTGATTTTAAGCTCTTGCGGCAAAAATATTTTAATAAGTCACTGCCCAATATGTTCACTGATTTTAAGATTGCCGCAGCTATCACGAATCACTTCCACCAACCCATCGTGGTAGCGTACACGCAGACGAATTCGTCAATAGGCAGAAAATAGATACCCCGAATCTTCTGCATATGTATGTAGAGAGAAAACGGCTTAATCACAGAAGAGTAGATTTTCAGAGGATGGAAGCGAGCCAGATCGAAAACTTCCCTTCAATGACGGAGGAGGATATAATTCTATTAGCGCTAGGTACCTACCAACTCAAGCTGGCAAGATCTTACTGTGCCGAGCATTTATCAAATGGTCTGTATATAATTGAAACGTACAGAGAGGGAGCACTTGAAGATCTGCCAGACTATGGCATACACGAAGATGCCTGGCTTTTGCGTGGACGAATCCAGTCGCGACATGTCCGTATAAAAACATATTTTTGTTACATATTGATCAACAGTACAAATAATATTGTCCAACAGTATTGCACATGTTTAACCGGGCGACGTACGATGGGCACTTGTGCACATATAGTGTCCATCGTGTGGTACCTAGGCTATGCGAGGCATACGGGATTTACTGCTCCGGCATCTTTCCTCAATGCTGTTATAGTTGATACCGATATGTAATGTTTTAAATCTACTCACTTATTGCTAAAATATATGATTTTTATTTGAAGAACGCTTGTTTTCTTACTTCTTTTAATAATAGAATCCTAAGTGTGTTATATCATCGTCTTAGTCTATCTTATTCCAGCTTTATTTTACTAATATAAGAGTTAGTAGTAAATTCTCATTTATAAAACTTGGAGTGAGATTACTGCTTTCCAAACGTGAATAGGGACAGGCGCCATGGTAGACGTTTTTCTGCATCAAAATGTCTATTCAATGATATATTAATGATAACTATTGGAGCGGGTACCACGTTCCATACATTTTTGCCCATTCTCCTTTAGAAGATATTTTTGAATAATGTATTTACATTCATGCGAAATTTTAGGGAATATATTTAAAAGAGATAGATAACATTACATTGACATTATAACCCTTCCATGTATATACATTCTAGAAGCATGCAAATTTGTGCGTAAACATCAAGAATTTTACTCCAAACGTGAAGACATTCAGTCACGCTATTTACTTAGACACCAATCTAGGCTAAACATACCAAGTTCTCGACTAAAAATGCACTCTAAAAGTCCCTACGTAATGTCCATCAAAGTATTTAACAAACTACCCGCATCAATAAAAAAAGAAGAAAAAATTCACATATTTTCAAAAAAACTTAGTCAATTTTTAATTAATAAAAGCTACTATTCGCTTAATGAATATCTAAATGATAGACTTATAAAGTCATAATTTTAGTACCTAGACGAAAATTTAAAATCATCTCATCATCTCCCTTATAAATACCTATTTACTTATATTTTATACTGTTAATTTTTCTTAGAAAGTACCCATCTACTATTTAATAATTATAAATTAAAAGTGCTTCCTCTCTCCTAACTCACTTATTCTGCTGTGCCCGACAGGGTCCATATGATCTAATTTTAAGTTTACCACCTAAGTTTACATGTGGAATGCAATAAAGTATTGAGTATTGAGTATTAAAATAACAAGATATCAAAAATGAAAACAGATAAATAAATTGTCACCTATATATTCATTACATTAAAAAATTTAAAATTATGTTATCAAATTATAAATTATTGCAAAAAAGTATTTAAAATGTCATTTACATGAAAAAAAGTCAAGGTACAGTTAATAGCAATATAATATAAAGGTAATAGCAATTAAGTCAGTTTAGTTTTAAATATGCCCGTGGGGTGTACTTTTGTACTTTGAGATTATGTGGAATTTTATTATAAATGATTGGCCCCATTGACATTATATTTTTTCTTAAAAATATAATACAGCACTAGTATTATATTTTTCTTTATGTAGTAGGAACTTGTATTGTAGTCTTAAAGAGCCTGACCGTGATCTAATGTCCAAAAGTGACGGAAATAAATTTAAATTAGACCTAACAAAAATGGACACTTCCACTATGTACAGTGACGGGAAGGTTAGCATTTTTAGAGACCTAAACACAGGCTCACAGCTATCCGTAGATATTAGACTTGACATTGATCTTATGCAACGTTTTTGGGCTTTGAATATCACCTCCCTTTCACTACAGTTGCCCCAGAATATTACTCCGAACCTTAAAATCGATGCCACCAAGCCATGGTAAGCTGTGAGAAGAGTAGTTGTGCTAACTTTATGCGATAAATTGTACAGTACATATGCTACTTTGCTCAATTTCTTACATACCTACGTCCTCAGAATGAGGTTTCCATGTCAGATTACTACTCATAAATTATTCGTTTTTCTTTTTTTCACTGCTACGTGAGTAGATATGCCATCGAGAATGTATTGGGAATTTGGGATCGCATGTATATACCTAAGTGGTTTTTGCAGAAAATAATGACAGTTTATTAAAAGCTCGTACGTGCGCAACATTTATTTATTTTATTTTAAACATAGGTAATAGGTAATACGGGCTGGTGTCCGCAACTCCACGTCAATGCGCGTATTTTGCGTACGTATTTTAAACATATTATGATTATGAAGTGTTAGGGGGTAGAGTACAATAATAAACGACTTGGGAGTTAAGTATATGGCTTGTATTACTGCCTATCTCGGCACTTCCTTATTATGAGATACACAATGCACGTTAATAGACGGAGGACAAACTTGCACAACCAAAACCGATTACTTGGACACAGAGGTAACAAAATTGAGAGCTAATTGAGGAGATATTCTGGCTAAGAATTGCAACGGAATAAGGGACGTGCGTTGGGAAGTCGCTGCGTCCCCGTAAGAGGGCGCGGCTAGCGGTTCCAGGGCTTCGCCCCCCGGCCGCGGATGCAGTACGGAGGCCCGTAGCGTTCGATTCGCAGGACCTTATATACCTTCGGATTTTGGTCAACTGGCAAGGTCGCCTGAGGTTGTTTGCTTCTAGGTATGGAAAAATGCAACATCATGATGTTTCATTTTGCGGTCGAATGCACGTTCCGTTTTCTCAATGATAATACGAGTATACATGACCCAATTATGACGTGTAGTGTAAATAATTGTTTGTTTAGTTAGATATGTTATTTAAGATAGTGTGTGTGTTGTAAAAACAAGGAATAAGTAAGAGTGGTGATATTTAATTTGTTTGTTATGGTAAGCAATAGATAATTATTGTAACCATCTGGTATCCATAACACAAGCCTTAATTAAGTGCTTAACTTGGAACTAGATGGTGCTGTGTGCAATGTCAGACGATATTTATTTTTTATAAAACCCTCGTTTGTTGTCTATGACAGAATGAAACGTCATTGTGACATGACAGTTGACGTTGACAAAATGAATGTGGGTAAGCAATGTGTTGTGTAATGTGTAGTGTTACAATTAGTTATAAGTGATAAATAAATAAACTAGCAGTGGTAACCACTACAATTAAATAATTACTTAAATATGGATCGGTTTGAAGCCAGCCTTTATATTTTAAACTGGTATTTATATTTAATTATTTAAGCGCAATACTGATTGTAGGCGTGAGGTTCTCTGATGAAATAATCGGAACAAAAAAAAAATTCACTCGTAAATTATACAAAATACTTTATACAAAGTACTTATGTAAGTAAGTGTTTTACGTTAAAGTCACAAATAAGTATAATTATGTGTATTGTGGTTTTTATTTTGAGTTATATTTTGTAGTATGGGCGATAAACTAGTATAACTAGTATAGAAGTTTCTCTCAGGAGAAGAGATAAAACTGCTAGATTACTATTTGCGCATATTTATAAGATTCTTATATTGAGATCATTATGGGCTCAGGATTAAAAGCTGTAGATCGTACAAATAAATACCTACCTGCCTACTTTCTTTGTCAGACAGCCATAAATTCCTTATTAATATCACATGTTAAAACATTTTACTAACAATTTAATTACTGATTCTCTAATTAACAATATAACTTTAAAATAGGTACGTAGGCAAGATTAAGTAAACATAAATAACAATGAGATCACTAAATCGTGGGAGGAAATGGTTCTATTAATAGCCAAAAAAACAGCAAAATTAAAACATAGATATCAATGATCACTGATCAGTCAGCAGCAATTAAAACAGAGATTTTAATAGTTTTATGTTTATTTTAAGGTTAAGGCGCAGATAAACGACTTTTAATGATTTTATATTGAACATCACGTCTAAACTTCTAGTCTTATTTCTTTGAAAAAAATATTGTTATACTAGACAATTTTATTCATAATTTGATATGTGAAAATGTGAAATTATATTTTAATAACATAGTGTAATTAATTTGTAAAGTATTGTCTAACGTGGACAAAAAAACGATAATCACGCAAAAACTATGGGGCGTATTTACATGAAACTTTAATCATATAAAAGACAATTTAATGATCCATATTTTAATATACGGCTTTTATTTGTATTGTGTTTGATAAATCAAGGTGGGTTGTTTTTTCGAATAATCTTGGTGCGCGTTGAAGCGGGCGGGCGACGGGCGGCAGTGTATCGCTGACTTTGTCTGACTTTTGTCGCGGGGCGCGACGCAAACTCCTCCCACTCGCTCAAGGGTGCGGGCAGTTAATGTCGCCTTAACAAATTAACACAAATCACGTCACGTCACGTCGTCTTAACAATAATAGTAGGTTCTTAGACTAGATGTTTTGTTTTGTGCTAATAACAATTACTATTTATTACAAAATGCCGTACGCAAAATACGCGCATTGACGTGGAGTTGCGGACACCAGCCCGTATTATCTATTACAAAATGAAAAGTACTACCTATCGTGTTGATTGAAAAAAGAACACAATTAATTTATTTTATGAAACTCTAGAAATAATTGTTAATCTTCTATCATAATCATCATATCAATAAAGGTCAATTTCAAAACAAGAAGTTTTACACAATACTATTTATTATTCATAATAAAATTATTAACACCAGTAAGTCAATCATGCTTTACAATTCGAAGGAAAAGGAAAACCCAATAAATAACAAACAACACATTATCGACCCAAGTTTGCGATATACATTTAAAACTTAGTTCTAATGCTTTGAAATAGGATTGCTTTTATTTCCACCAATTCGGCTTCGCCGATTGGGCTTTACTATTGAACAATGGAACAAAAGCATGAGCCGTCTAGAGGCGAATGCAGATTTTTGTGAGTTAAAGTTTTGGGATCTTCTTGTGATTCGCCAAAATTATTTGTGGGTGGGGGGTTTGACTGCTCATACGCACGTTGCCTAGTTCAATCAAAGCATTTTGCCCGATAAACAGTTCACCACTCGAGACCGCGTTAGTACATGTGAATGCTACGAGCCTACGGCATTCGTAGCTAGTAGCTTGCTACGAAGACTTGCTACGAATTATTTTGAATGTTTTTTAAATTTTCAAATTAGCACTTTTACTTACTGCGATTGAGCTCTATTGCAAACATAAGTACATGAAATCTCGACAAACAGTTTCAGTCTTATTACAAAAAACTAAATAAACCTTGATTTAAACCTGTGCTACGAAGTCCAGGCTTATCAGCAGAACCATGGTCTAAATTTGTCCGTATTACAAAACTTCAAAAAACCGTTGTCTTCTTAGTGCCGTCATTTGAACCATTGTCTTTGTAACAACCACAGAGTAATGCAAATATTATTCGTTTACCATGTTATCATTCTATTGCAACGTTCCGTATGCTCAGGAATGAAAACTTTTTGTTAATACGCTAATGATTATTATGATGTTTAGGAGTGTTAAAAATATTGAGAGTGTTAATTTGCATGGAATATTAGTTATTTCGTCGATTGCAGTTTTGTTTAGGTTTAAGCACATGACTTAATGTCGTATTAAGTACTAATAATACATCTAGGTACGTGTAAGGAAACGCAAAATTTTCGCGCATTATGAAACCATAACATTAAACAAAACCATCGCAAGTTGAACAAAGTTCATTTACGAGTAGCTTTGGAATTTTTAAGTTATCGAAGTTTCTAATAGAACAATTGCCTCTTTGTATAGCATTACCTTCTATAGTAGGTAATTTTAATAACATATTGTGATGGACCAACAAAAGAAAAAACGATCTGAGAATTGGAGTACCGAGGAAAAAGTAAATAAACATAAATTACTTCGATTAACTTGAAATCTGTGTTTAATTGATTCAAATTTTATTTTAATTTATTTGATTGATTCGAACACGATTTATGTTGTGTCGGCGTGGCGTTCCCAACAACTCAGCGGGTTCAATATCCTCAATAGCAATTAAATCGACCATGTTAAGATCCATTTTCGGGTAAAAACAACACAACACAATGAAAAAGATGCTATAAAATACAAGAGAAACTTTGACTGATACGATTTAGACCATAGTTTGATCGTTTAAACTAGGGGCCGCCGAGGTTTAGCGTTAGAGCATGATATGGTCCACGGTTTTTCGAAAAACCACGTTTTGTAATATCATTTTGGTTTAAACCGTAGTTTATAGAGCTTTAAACCGGGGTTTTCAGTTAAACCGCTTTTTGTAATAACACTGTTTAAGTTTAGTCTGACAAGTAGGTAGTTAAGTAGTTCCCTAGACCACTGAATGTACCAGACAACGTTGCGCTTAGCTCCATCTTGATTCAACTTGTGTGTTTGTTACTGAGTCCACACCGACCTCTGTTCCATGAATTAGTTAAGACATTCCTGCTTGAACGCTATTACGCGCTACGTTAAAAACTGCTTACGTATTTATGACGGCGACTGTACTTTGAATAAGAAGTAGGTGTGTAGAACCAAGGGCGACTGGCCGATTGCAAACACGAAAACCTATTTAGATTTGGAGTAGCGGTTACAAGTAGATAAGCTTCGTTAAATGTATTCACTTACACCTTTGCTCGAAATTGTTTTGATAAAGTAGTGTAATAATAAATTAACTTATAAAAATCTCAGAGTCAGATTAATTAGGATCTGAAAAGCAAGGCAAGCAAGCAAAGCAAGCAAGCACCAAAGCAAGTTCCTTTAAAACAAAACTCCTACCTATTGAACAAATGTCTATATCCCAGGACCACTTTGTAGTTCCTGTTTATTATTGTATTTTTTTGTGTAATATCTGATGTAAATGATTGTTAATGAATAAATGACTATGACTTGAAATCCATGGTCATTGAATAAAAAAAAACATATACCAAAGCAATTAAATGTCACCTGTGACGTTGTCATCCAGCAACAATAAGGAATCTTTAACACTGGCGGATCAATGACCCCGAAATAATTAACGGATGAACAAAGTATATCAAAATTAGTCGATGTTGACAAAGTTTCAGACTTTCTCCGCAAAACCCAGCTGTGGCGACAAAAAGGCTCATATTTAAGCGTTTCAAGGAATTTGTTGGCATTTTAAAGTTTTTATTTTATTTTTTTATTCGATGAACAGCGTGCGTAGGTAGCAATTATGTGATGGACGGATGGTTATGGTTACACCTAAACAAAGTGTTGTTGGTTGTTGTTGTTATTTGGGGAATTGTCGTTGAAGGTCTTGTGCGACCTGCTCACCTTCCACTAACGGCCACTGCTAATTAACAGCAGCGGTCACTGACCCGTCTCAAAGTTCAGCTGATGTGCGAGTAGGTATCGATACTTTTATCGTCACTTGTTTATATTATAGGTGGGGCTTGATCTGCTGCGTGCCATGCGACAAAATAATAGTAAACAGCGAAAACTCTGTTGTATTCTTACTGTGCAGGATACACATTTGCTATTGCTGGATTGGTGAGGAATAAAACCACTGGCTTGAGAATTATTGAAGTTTATTCTTCTTCTAGTGTTCCTTGTTATTCTTTCATCTAGTGCTGCTGCTCGCCGACTGTGCCGACACCGAAAACCCACCCGATATTTATACGAAATTTCATAAGAAAATCTAAAGTCTCTGATTGGTCGACCAATCAGAACTCGCGAATTTTGACCAATCAGAAATAGGGCGGTTTCGACACAGTTTGCTTAAGTACAACAGAACTTTACCTTAAAGAGAGCCACGTTACAATTTTTGCGTTTTTCTTTAAGTTTTTCTATAAAACATATGACGAATTATATATTTTTACATTCTATTATCTTATTTCTATCTAGGAAAATTTAATTCAACATAAAAACTTGAACATTGATAACGAAAAATCTACTATATAAAAACTATAAACTATCTTACTAGACTATTAGATATCACTATCCTTATCAGTTCGTTTACAATATTCACTTATAAACTATTCACTATACTATATACACGATTGTTCACTTGTCCCGCACATCACTCCCGCCGTGCGACTGCGTCGCATCTCGTTCCGGTGCAGGCACGTCGTCCGTAGGCAGGGGCAGGATCACCAACTTCCTCACCGGCCGGCGTAGGACACCTCCCTTGGTCTGCACGTCCACTGTCCGCACGATACTGTCGGGGCCAGGATACACCGTGATGACCCGTCCTCGTATCCACACGTTGCGGGGCAGGTTTGGGTCGACGATCTGCACGAGGTCATTCACCTTGACCTCTTGACCTCGTCCGTGGGGCTCCCGCCGGTGTTGGAGCTCGGGAAGGTACTCCTTCACCCAGCGGAGCCAGAAGACGTCAGCGAGCCTCTGTGCAGCTCGCCAGCTGGACCGGGAGATGGTGTCTTGCTCGGAGAATGTGCCTGGCTGTGGCACGCGCCCAGGACCCCCCAGCAGGAAGTGATTGGGAGTCAGGGCCTCAGGATCTTCTGTGCTGACGGAGACGTGGGTCAGCGGGCGACTGTTCACGGTGTACTCTACTTCAGCTAGTAGAGTGGCGAGGACTTCTTCGGTGGGGTGGCGCTCGTGCAGTGTTGCTACGAGCGCGGTCTTTACGGAGCGTACCATACGCTCCCAGGCGCCGCCCATGAACGGAGCTCCAGGCGGGATGTAACGCCAGGAGATGGTCCTCTTCGCTGCTTCTTCCGCTGTCGTCGCGTCGATTGCTTGTCGTAGTTCCTTGTCGGCAGCTTTCTTAGCGTCGGAACCCAGCGCCAGTCGTTGACCTTGAAGCTTTCTTCTATTGCTGCGAGACGGTGAGCCACGTATGGTTTGTAGGAACGTGACCCGGTCCTTATCCATGTGAGCACTGTTTTACTGTCGGTCCAGAACACCTTTCTGTCGGGTTTTCTTTCGTGTTCTTCGATAACTGCTTCAGCGAGCCTGGTGCCCATGACTGCTGCTTGTAGCTCTAACCTCGGTATGCTTGTCAACTTGAGCGGAGCCACCTTCGCCTTGGCCATGATGAGAGACACTCCCACTTCGCCGTCTGGTGTTACTGCCCTCCAGAATAGGACCGCCGAGTAGGCCGACTCGCTGGCATCGCTGAAGACATGGAGTTCGAGGGAGGCGGCGTCGCTGTAGTTCAAATACTGCCGCGGGATCGCTATGTCGTGGAGACTTTTCAGATGTCCCATCCACGACTCCCACTGCTCCGCCAAGTCTCGTCGATGCGGTCGTCCCACGCTGTTCCTCGGCGCCAAACTTCTTGAAGTAGCTGTTTCGCCCTGATGGTGACAGGCGAGGCGAATCCCAACGGGTCGAAGAGTGACATGACGATGCGCAAGACTTCTCTCTTCGTTGGCTGCTTTCCTTCGATAAGTGTTGAAGGTATTCTTGCCAAGTTGAGGTTGAACGTCAGCTCCTCCGAGTTTATCTTCCAGATGACATCCAGTACTCGTTCAGTTTGCTCTTCTGTTTTGTATAGCTCTAGGTCTTCTGTTCGGTTTTCCTCTCCCAGTGCTTCTAGGAGTGACGCTGAGTTCGATTTCCACTGCTTCAGTTCGAAGCTGGCCTTCTTGTGTACTTCGCGCACACTCGTTGTCACGTTCACTGCGTCTTCTAGGCTTCTGAAGCTGTCTAGGTAGTCGTCGACGTAGTGCTTGTTTATGATGGCAGCTGCGGCTTCCGGATGAGTGTTTTCGTGCTGCTTGGCATTCAAGTTCTTAACGTAGATTGCTGTAGACGGCGAACTCGATGCCCCGAAGATTAGCGAAGTCATTCTGTATTCTTCCGGAGGTCGGTGGTCGTGGCGATCTCCGCGCCACAAGTACCGCAGTGCGTCTCGGTCTTCGATGCGCAGTTTGACCTGCATGAACATTTCTTTGATGTCCGCTGTGACCCCGATGAGATGCTGTCGGAAGCGCATAACGACACCCGGCAGCGACTGAAGCAAATCCGGACCTTTGAGGAGCATGTCGTTGAGAGCCACCCCTCTGGTCTTGGCGGCGGCGTCATGCACGACTCGTAGCTTGTCCGGCTTCATGGGGTTGATGACTGCGAAGTGAGGCAGGTACCAAGTTTTCTCAGGAGTCTTCTGCGGCGGCGCGGGCTCGGCGTAGCCTTTTTCTATAAGAGCTTCCATTTCTTCGACGTATTTCTTCTTTAGGGCTGGGTCGCGATCGATCTTCTTTTCAATGTTGAAGAGCCTCTTCAGTGAGTTTTCATAGTTGTCCGGGAACTTAATGTCTTCCTTCTTCCAGAGGAGGCAGGTCTGGTATCTCGTTTTGTTGGTCTTCTCGGTTTTTTGTTCGAGAATTCGAAGTGCCTTCTCTTCTGGGTCGGTTTTCGGTCTCTTCGGGTTTATGCAGAGGGCGTCTATCTCGATGTATCTGTTCACGAGGTCCTCGAGGTCATCTTCGGCTTCCTTCATGTGTGACACGAAGTCGATCTTCTGACCGAAAGAGTTCGTTTGGCTTCCGTGGAGTACCCATCCGAGCGGCGTGAGAGATGCCACTGGATGGTCCTTGTCTCCTTTCCTGGTCTCTTCAGTCAGCAGGAGATGCCAGTTATCTTGCCCGATGAAGATGCGTGGTTTCGCATTGGAGTATGTGAGATGTCCCTTGATGTCCGATAGGTGTGGACATCCTTCCACTAATTCGCGTGGAACCCGTTGAGAGGAGACTTGTAAGTTCTTCACTGTTCTCGCTTGAATTTTCTCTTCACGTTCGTTGACCCCTTTCAGCCCAATGGTCACTCTTCTTGATGCCGATTCTGCCGTCTTCAACTCGTTGATGGTTTCTATCTTTAGTGGATCTACGGGTCCTATAGCTCCGATGCTCGCAGCGACGTCATCGTCGACGAGCGTGACCGTTGATCCGTCGTCCATCAATGCGAATGTGTTGATTGCTCCCTTTGGCCCCTTCACATAGACCGGCAGGATCTTCAGATAGGATTGCTTCTTTACTGTCCACGTCGAATTGATGACTTCTGTTTTTTCGTCGTTTTCTGTCTTCTCAGCCTGTTCTATCTTTTCATAATGAAGCAGCTTGTGGTGCGTGTACTTGCACCCGTTGACACCATACGGCTTTGTTCCACAGTTGTGAGTCTTGCTCCTATAACTTAGGCATCTGAAGCAGAGGCGTTTAGACTTCGCAGCATCCCATCTTGAATTGGCTTCCATCTTTTTAAATGTGTCGCACTCCGTTGCGTTGGTGTGGCTTGTCTCGTCGTACACGAAGCACTTCAGCGTGTTGCCCTTCTCTGTGACGTTGGTGACCCGCTGAGTCGTCTTTTGAGGTGCGGCTGTCGACGGTGCTGCCACCTGTTCAGGTAGCGCGTAGGGTCCGCACAGTTCTGCTTCTCTCTTGAAGAATCTCTCCAGCTTGATGAGGCAGGGATCTTCTTTGGGTTGCGTCGATGAGAAGTCGTAGTAGCGGTACCGGAGCATCGGCGTCAGCTTGTCCACCAATGTCTTCGCAAGTTCGGGGTTGTACATGTAGTTGAAACAACCCAATGTCTTCAATATTGCTACGACGTTGGAGATCTTTGTGGCAAATATGCAGATGTCCCTCGGCGACTCAGAGAGACGTGGTAGACCTCGAAGCGTTTCCATTTCTATCATGGCAATTGACCCTGGTCTTCCGAATCTTAATTCCAAAGTCTTCATCACTTCTGAAGGGTGCGCGTTGGTGATGAGTAACCCTTCAACTGCTTCTCTGGCTTTCCCCTTTAAGTTTCTTCGTAATCTGTTGATGTTCTCGACGGCGCTGAACGTTGGTTCAGACTCGTAGTAGGCGGCGCGGAAAGGTAGCCACTCCTGATGCGACCCGCTGAAGAACGGCAATTCGATGAATTTGGGTCGCTGGGCGGCGCTGACAGCCCGAGTGATGGCTTCAGCTAGGAGGGCGAGGTCCCTTTGACCTCCCGCCGGTGTTCGATGAACCTCTTCTTGCTTCGGTGGTTCTTCGTGGACGATCGTCGGCTCTGGTGGAGGGCGGTGAGGCTCGTTGGCGATAGCTAGGACGGGGCGAGTCACCTGGTTATCCAACCAGTTGTCCACACGAGCGTTGACTTCTGAGTAGAGGGTGACTTCATCTTCTCCTTCTTCTTCATCTTCTCTGTCGGTGTCCTCCGTTTCTAGCGCGGCCAGGCGTGCAGCAGCTAGTTCAACTTGGAGGCGGAGCAAATCTTCCTTTGCTTTGGCGATTTTCTGTATCTTCGTCTTGCTATGCGTCGATCCCCCCCCCCCCCCTCCCCCCTTCTTGCTAGGGGGGCGGGGGAGTTGTAGGCCGGTTGGTTTCGACGTACCGGTGGCGTTCTTGACAACTCGTTTCACAGTCGAGGCGTCAGTATCACGGCGATTTTCTTTCGATGTGACAGCGGTGGGCGGCTTCATCAGCTGTTTCGATTTCGCACCCGCGGTGAGCGTCGTCGCGGCGGAGGGGGTAACGGAAGGTGCGACGACGCCGGCGGGGTACGAGGCGGAGGGCGCGTTGGCGGCCGAGGGGGGGGCGCGGAGGCTGCCGGCGCGGGGGGCGCGCTGGCGGCTGAGGCGGAGGCGGCGGTCGAGGCGGTGACGGCGGAGCTCACGGTGGTTGGGTCGGTCGTCACGGAGGTGTAGGTCTGTTCGGAACTCTCCGTGGCAGTTGTCCCCGTCTGTGTCGATTCGGATGTGGTTTCCGTGCTGGTACCGGTCGCAGAGGTCCCTGGAGTGGCCTCGGACGATGACGGCATCTGTTCACTCGACGGCTTGCGGCCCCTTCCCTCGGAGCGCGTAGCGGGCATGATGTCAGCTGATCTTCAAGGTCGATGAACACTAACACGAAGTACGTTCTTCAAGTTTTCTTCACTGTAGCACTATCAGTTCGTTTACAATATTCACTTATAAACTATTCACTATACTATATCCACGATTGTTCACTTGTCCCGCACACTTACGTTAACGTTCTTGTTGATAAGTGGTACCCATTCCCAAAAGAGTAATATTTAAAAAAACGTTGAGTCTGCTCCACGCCGCATGTCGCAGCGTTCGAAACTAAGTTCAGTTTGATGCACCTCGTAAAGTTGCGCTCAGTGCTCTATTTGTCAAGCGAGAGCTATCGGGAAGAAGTACTGCCAAGTTCGACCCTCCGTGGGTTTCTGCGCCATCACGAGCGCACAAGTACTGCCAAGTTCGACCCTCCGTGGGTTTCTGCACCTTCACGAGCGCACAAGTACTGCCAAGTTCGACCCTCCGTGGGTTTCTGCACCTTCACGAGCGCACAAGTACTGCCAAGTTCGACCCTCCGTGGGTTTCTGCACCTTCACGAGCGCACAAGTACTGCCAAGTTCGACCCTCCGTGGCTTTCTGCACCTTCACGAGCGCACAAGTACTGCCAAGTTCGACCCTCCGTGGGTTTCTGCACCTTCACGAGCGCACAAGTACTGCCAAGTTCGACCCTCCGTGGGTTTCTGCACCTTCACGAGCGCACAAGTACTGCCAAGTTCGACCCTCCGTGGGTTTCTGCACCTTCACGAGCGCACAAGTACTGCCAAGTTCAACCCTCCGTGGGTTTCTGCACCTTCAAGAGCGCACAAGTACTGCCAAGTTCAACCCTCCGTGGGTATCATAACACTGCGTAGCTGTCTAATGGTCATTTTTGTTACTTCCAACACTGAGATAAGTTCCACCACAATAATTATAAATAAATAAATAAATAATATGAGACAACATTCACACAAGGTCTTCAGGTCCCGAACTAGGCAGAGCCTGTACTACGGTAACCTGATGACTGATATACATACTTATATACATATACACACCCAGACACATGTCAAACAGACATGTTCATGCACACAAATGTTTGACTTGTCCGGGGATCAAACCCGGGACCAGCGGCTCAGAAGGCAGGGTCGCTACCAACTGCGCCAACCGGTCAGTCGATAATATAATATAGTCAATAAGATAATATTGTTGGGAAAGACGAGTAGCGAGTTGCATCACGCCTATAAAAGGAGTGTCAAACAGACGACAGCCCCTTTTTGCTTGTCAAACGTCGGAGCGTTCACACGTCTCAGCTGTGTTGTACTGTTGTCAGATTAGCATTAAAATTGTTCGAAGCCATTATTTCGTATTTTTAAATAAAATTGACTTCTGGTTCCTAAAAATATCAGTTGAAACGTTCATAAAAATGTGTTTTTTTTTTTTTTGTGCGTGTTATTTGGCGAATGAGTGAGACAGTCCGCCTGTGACCGGATGGGGTAGGCAGAAGTTTAACTCAATACTGATAGCTAACATTTAATGTTAGCTAATGGTGCCGATTCTCTTGAACACCGAACTAAACTACCTAACTTTTGGCTATGAGAATCTTAAAGCTATTCTGCAAAAAAAAACTTTAAATTTTAAAATACTTTTGACTCAACTAAATTGTAATTTGACAATCGCGACTCCACGTAGTGCTTGTTTGCCCTATCCTGTGATTATTTTTTTAGAGTCTGTCGCGCGCTGTTTGAGCTGGCTCGACGTGTTTTTTAAGGAATTTTTCACTTTTTGTATGGATAATATGAAAAGTTATTACCTACATGTTGTGTTTTAGAGGTTCATGGGTTTAATTAAGGGGCTCGAAATTTTCATTATTTTTGTGATAGGACACACCGTTTTTGAGATATTATAAGCAAAAGAAAAGAAAAATAGATACATTACTGTTTTTGCATCTGAAGTCGAGGTGTTGGTGTGAATTTTAGTTCATGTCAACTAATTTTATTCCGCACCTTTTAGTAGTATATAATAGTCAGATTTAGTTAGACAATCAAATTTTTAGGTAAAAAACGTCATATTTATAATAGCAAAATTGCCATTTTCCCTCAATTATTATCTCAGTGCCATCTTAGTGTTGTCAAACTAAAATATAGTTAAGTTACTCAATACTTTATTGCATTCCACATGTAAACTTAGGTGGTAAACTTAAAATTAGATCACATGGACCCTGTCGGGCACAGCAAAATAAGTGAGTTAGGAGAGAGGAAGCACTTTTAATTTATAATTATAAAATATTAGGTAGGTACTTTCTAAGAAAAATTAACAGTATAAAATATAAGTAAATAGGTATTTATAAGAGAGATGTATTGTTTTTAAATTTTCCTCTAGGTACTAAAATTAAGACTTTATAAGTCTATCATTTAGATATTCATTAAGCGAATAGTAGCTTTTATTAATTAAAAATTGTCTTAGTATTTTTTTTAATATGTGAATTTTTTCTTATTTTTTTATTGATGCGGATAGTTTGTTATTTATTTTGATGGACATTACGTAGGGACTTTTAGAGTGCATTTTTAGTCGAGAACTTGGTATGTTTAGCCTAGATCGGTGTCTAAGTAAATAGCGTGACTGAATGTCTTCACGATTGGAGTAAAATTCTTGATGTTTACGCACAAATTTGCATGTTTCTAGAATGTATATGTCGTAGGATAATTTGATACTTCGAATCTTCGCGAAAATCCTAGGGGTTTTGCGAAAACGCGGATAATTAGACATAGGCGAAAAATTATCAAATCTTACTGGACAAAGTCAGGATCTAACATAACCTAACCTAAATGATACAACAACAATAGAAGGGTATCTGGCGCTTGGCGGCCGCTGCCGCGGCACGCTCGCTTCGCTCGCTCGCCTTCGCGCGCTAATGGTCACTGTTCTAACATAACCTAACCTAAATTCTAATTATCCGCGTTTTCGCAAAACCCCTAGGATTTTCGCGAAGATTCGAAGTATCAAATTATCCTACGACATATATACAGGGAAGGGTTAAAATGTTATGTTTTTGGAAGTAAGGTTTACAACTATCGGTTTGCTCAATGTTCACCAGGATTCTGACCAATTTCTTTTGCAGGGTGAACAGTGTTTGTGCATCTGTGCTGTTTCCCCAAAGAGTAACACCATAGCTAAGCCATGCATAGGCATAAGCATATGTGTCATTTTAGTCAATTTCAGAATCGGAAATAGTCGTTTGACAGGAATAAACGAAATTTTGGTGATTTTTAGTCTAGTTTAGAGAATTTTGTGACAAGAGACCACCATGCACCATTGCTTATTAAGATTTAATCGTAATGTATCAGGGTGGCAGGGACTTGGACGCGCTACTTGTTACCATGGATTCAGTACATCATTCTGGAGCCAGTGCGTTGAAACGCTTCGTTGCTTATTTAAAAATAAATTGCTGTTCCATACATTTTAACCTCGTAGATACTTGACACTTTGTAGGAAACCGCTGTATAAAAAAAAATACCAATCTAAAATTTCAGGGTCCAGAATCATGTACATAATTTATGGTAACAGGTGCCACCCTTGGGACCACGGCCACGGCTTAAGATAAGAAATAGCGAACAATACAAACGGTTAGTGAAGTTACCATTTAGAATTTAATGTAACGTTCCCGGCACGCATTACTAGTTTATTAAACGTCATAGTGCCCAGCAACTACCGAGGCGCGAGCGCGGCGGGCGGCGCGGCGGGCGGCGCGGCGGGCGGCGAACCGGCGCCGGCGCGTCGACAGACGCCTAACCACAGACTACAATATATACACTAACGAACGTCACGAACGGCAAAACAAAACAATCACGGAACATTCCGCGCAGTTGTCTATACGTGTCACTGCAATGCATACGTGGAAATATTAAAGGAAAACAAATTTTTTTAGGCAAATGTCATTGACATGGCGAATGTTTCCTAACTGATATTTTTTTATTTGTTTGTTTCTGTTTTTTCACGCAGCAACAGCAACAGATCGACGTAATTTTTTGCATTTAGGTAGTTTTAGGGCCGGAAAGTGACACAGACTGTTTATGATGAAACAACTCGCATTTTACTTGCAGATGAATCTGATTACAATGAGAGCAAATGAACACAAGAGTCAAAGGGCGGGTAACCCTCAGTTCTCCTCTCGTGACCGTGACTGGTGGTGCTGCTTCTTGTCACTTAGGTCATGTGTTCGAACTCGGCCAGGATCAGCAGAGGTCAACAAAGCTATTTCCTAAGCTTGACCAATTTACAGTGTGACCAATTAAAGTAACAAGCATTCACAACAGCCGTACAAATAGTGAACGAGCACAGACAGTACATAGTACGAGGGTGGTCAGCTGCAACTCGAATAACATTATCAGAATGTTTTGTTAAGAGTTTTTGTCGTCGTTTGGCAGCAAGCGGACTATACATCCAGCCACTGCGGGTATCAGTGAGAAGGCCAAGTCTACACAACGACCGAGAACATATACATAAACAAAAAAACTGGTACGTTTGTTGCCCGTATAACATCGACGTCCTAATACACAGGCTAAGTCCATATTGTTGGTGATATCGATGCCACGAGTGCGTGTGTCCGTTACGTCACGAAGTGTTCTTCTTCTGTGCCTGCGGTGCGCGATGTGCCCGCGGTCTGACCCGCGCACCGCGTGCCAAATGAACCAGCATTAAGTTCAATAAACTATATACCCCCCCCCCCCCCCCCCCCCCCTCACGCAACGAGATTTTACGCTAACTGTAGTTCATAACACTGCATCATAAGCACCTCATCTGAATTAGCAGCGCGAATATTAGATGAGTCCCGATAGAATAGCCGAATATTAGTATTAGCAGTTGATGCAGTGCAGTTTAACGGATTATCGACACTTATCAGAAGGAGCGTGCAAAGAGTCGTAAAGATTTAAAAGTCATGAAGCCTGTCGTAGCGATTATCTCATAAAAGTTTATGCTGGTGCCGCGACAGATGTAAAGTGTTTCACTTCAGTTTACATATCTCGAAGAGCCGAAAACGAGTGAATGGCGAGGCGACAAACTTACAACATTGTTCAAGCTACGTAACGGGAAGGTAAAAAAAATAAGTTATCGGCGTAACTATAACTACTCGTACAGTCAGTGATGCCAAATTACCGCGGGAAGACCCCACGAACTCCATGCTCAAGAAAATGCAAGAGAACAGCAGTCCCAGTGTTGACAAATAGTTAGTTCATTTCGTGACAGTACCGCTCCTACACGCGCTTCATAGTTGACAGTTCATGAGTAACTATCACATATCTTATATATACACATATCATTTCTAACTATCACAAAAGTTATATAGCTGTGTCGCTATCATATTTATTATTTTGCTATTTCAGCCAAAAATTTGGCTAAACAACTTGCTTCTTTTGAGCAATGCAATGACCTTTTTAATTATTCTGCCAATAATTTGGTCAAAATTAATGACAACAAATAATAATAATAATATTAAATCTCTATTACTCCCAGAAATGCACGAACATTACATTGAACAAGAAACAAAAAGAAAAATGGGCTTTATCTAAGTGATTCACAGTAAGACCCTGACCTCTAAACTAGGCAAAAACCTGTATCTTAGAAGTCAGTGTACCTTCAAAATAATGCATGGATATAATGCCTTATAAATTTGCCTAGATAGGACACAATGATATTTAATACAAAATAAAAGAGTATAATACAAAAATATAAGATACAATGCAAAATTAGGCTGGTTTAAAGGGAAATATAATAAAAAGCAGGAACTTAATAAAAGAGAGAAAAATAAAACTGATTTTGATTATGATTTTGATAAAAAAAAAACGGTGAAGTGTGTGTTTGATAATGACTGAGTGAGAGTATTTGTGAGTGAGTGTATGTGTGTTGTAAAAGTTGGTGTGAGCGAGATGTATGTATGTTAAATTCAACTTAAAAGGATGTATTAATTTTGAGTTATAAAAGCCTGCCTGTTAAGGTTGGAATAGTTTCCAATCAGAAGACCCTCGGTCATACGGTAAGTAAGCTTCTGCAGATATTGTCGTAACTCAGATTTACACTGGTATTTAGTTTTAAGGAACTTGGTAATTTATTTAGCTGGTTGTAAAGTTTCGTACTGTTGATGTAATAATGCCTTTTAGCGAAGGAAGTTTTATACGACTCAGACGGGAAGACCGTGTGTTTGACCCTACCCTTTGGCTCTAATAACGGACGAGTTGAGTGCTTACGGAGCATGGACTGGAGGATATGCAGTTACCTGACTGATAACACTTTGGATTCTGCATATAATTGTGCTGTAGAGTATCTCAATGGCCGAGAGAGTAGGACTTTCAGTACGGCTCTCTGAGCTCGTTTTAGTCGTACAAAATGGTTTTCGCTGGCTCCACCCCAGGCTGGAATACAGTACACTAAAATGGATTGGCACAATGCATAATATACGACTTTAAGGGTGTCCATATCGGCTGAATTGCGTAATTTTTTAAATACATATATGAGTTTGCGAGTTCTACTCGCCAGTGAGTGCAGGTGTTTATGCCAATTCAGATGTTGATCGATGTGTACACCTAAATACGTCACAAGAGGTGGAAGATGAACATGTGTGCATTTTAAGAGATAAAGATGTTGGTGGACTTAAATTTGATCTGATAGCGAAAGGAATGCTGAGTGTTTTACTTACGTTCACTGTTAAATAGTTATTACACAACCATTTCATTACACAAGCAAGTTCTGTTTCGGCGCTAAGAACCCAGCCCAGTCCAGAGCCCAGTCTCTTCCATCAAACAACAGGGAAGTATCATCGTCGTATGAAATAATTTTACAGTTTTTGATCGGCAACTGACACAATTAATTGATGTATATCAGGAAGAGGGTAGGGCCCAAAATGCTACCTTGTGGTACACCGTACTCGATCGGGAGCTCATCACTAACAATTTGCCCAATTTTGACCATTTGTGTACGATTTCCTAAGAAGTCCCTGAAGATTTCCAATACCACACCCCGGATTCCCATGCCTTCCATTTTATTCAGTAATGCCGGCGCGGAAACGGTATCAAAGGCCTTAGATAAGTCGATAAATATACCTAAGCATTTGCATATTGCCAATAGTCGTTACAGCGTAGTCAGACAGTGCTATAATAGCGTCATCGGTACTCATTCCTTTGCGAAAACCAAATTGGATGGGAGCTATAATGTGATTGGCATTAAGGAAGGATACCAGGCTTTTGTTTAAGACTCGTTCCGAGATCGTCGACATCCAGGAAAGAACCGAGATGGGTCTGTAATTGTTAACCTCGTCCTTGCGACCAGTTTTATGAATAGGGTGAACTATGACCCTTTTATAGACTACTGGGATTATAATGGTCATCATTTAAATTAGAAAGGACAAAAGAGTCAGTCTCTTGCAAAAATGTAATTATGGCAAATAATAAATCATATGAAAGTGTACAAAAAGTTAATAGTATCAACGTGGTGCATCAAAACATTCAAGGGTTTTTGAACAAAGATTTCGAAGTAGAGTTATTCCTGAATTGTAGCAATATAGATATTCTTTGTATGACAGAACATTGGCTTAAAAGCCACCAGTTCATGTTCAATTTTAGTAATCACCTGGTTGGTAGTTTGTTCAGCAGAGTAAATGCTGTACATGGTGAACCTTTAATTCTAGTAATTAAACAGCTTAAATTTAAAGACCGCAGGGATATTGTGAGCCTCTCTGTTGAGCGGACAATTGAAATAGCCTGTGTAGAATTGGAGCAGCTTATTATACAGTGTGTACAGACCTCCTTCAGGATTTTATGATTGTTTTGAAAAGGTTATGAATGAAGTGTTGCACAAAATCTGTAATTCAAACAAATCTGTCATCACTTGTGGTGATTATAATGTTAATTTGTTCTGGGTTAAGTCCTAAAATTATAAGCCTATTTCAGTCATACAATCTTGCTAACCAATTTTTGGAGCCCACTAGAATAACTCCCACTAGTGCCACATGCCTAGATAACATTTATACATATGTTATACCAACCCACAAATAAATTATTATCTTCATAGACTCAGATCATTGCGGACAATTGATTACTATTCCAAATTTAAACAAAAAAGTTACTAAAAAAGATATCACTGCTAGCCCAAAAACTACTAATCGCTTGGAAACATTGAAATCTAAACTTTTAAATAAATTACCACTTTTGTCGACTAATGATGACCCTAATCAACAATATAATGATTTTTTTAAAATGTATTGCACACAATTCAATACCACATTCATTGCAAAGACGTTCTCAGTTAATAGTAACGCTTCCTTCAGTGACTGAGCCACCATTGGTATACATACAAGTAGAAAACGACTTTATGAATTGTATGATGAACGGACTTGTATAAACACTGCTGAAGTTAATTTATATTTTAAGAATTATTCTAAATTATTTAAAAAAGTTTGTAGTATAGCCAAGTCACGTTATTTGAGTTCAAAAATAAAAAATTGTGGTAATGTAATTAAATTGATATGGAGAATCATTAATAGCGAAACGGGAAGGTCATGCAACTGATGTAGTGACTACAGCCTAGCTATTGATGACAATATAATTAAAACAGATTCTCAAGTCGCCGCGGCCTTTGAAAATTCATTTGCAGAGATTCCCGTATCGACTACTAAATATCTAAACTCTTCACCCACTGCTGCAGAGTCTTTACTCAAAGAAAACGTTCCAGTTTTTTGAGCTGATATTATCAGCTCACATGATTATGTGAAATTTTTGATGTAACATAACATCACGCCTTGCGTTCCCCGACGGGTTTGACAGAGGTGTATACTGTACAGAAATAGATTGATTAAAATAATATAAATTATTATAATAATATTAGATGAATAAATAAGCCATTAGAATAATAAAATAAAATAAATAGGTTACCAGAATAACAATGGACAGTGCAAATAGAAATGTCACACTCCGGAAACACAAGTCAATGAACACGTTAAACAATAATTCTATCGACTCTACATTATCTGAAGACATTTTGGGCAGAAGTCTAGACCTGTCATCCAACGTACAAAACTATTGCACAGAAGAAATGAGAAATGAATTAATGCAAATAAATAACCTAACTCAGGAAATGACCATACTGAAACATTTATGTTCTAGTCCACTTTCATCACTTAGAAAAAACATGTCCTCCAGCTCTACAAAAAGTGCAAGACGGTGACTCGCAGATAGTTTTTCATACAATCAAGACAATACAACCGTTACAAGAGATACCAATTTATATCAATAATAAAAGTAACCTAACGCTACTATAGAGGAAATCCTAAATAGCGCAAAAATGTTCGATATCTCTTCTGAAGACCGTGTTATACTATGTGTTGGCGAACATGACGCTGACCCGTTTAAAATTATGACTGAATTGTGTGTATTTTTAAAATGTATAAAATGTCCTAGTCTAGTGTTAAAAGTCTATAAGACTGATCACTTAAACGAAAACAAAGTCAACGATACTTTAAGACTACTTTGTAAACAATCGAATGACTGCACGTTTGTGGAGTACACTGATAAAGTTAACGCTTTCAATGCTCATGGGTTATGCGGCAAGATTAATTCAATTCTAGATCAGATTGACGACACATGACCTGGGAATCGGCACGAGTCAAAAACTTCCTGTGTTTGTCGTTGAGAACCTATCACCGGAAAATAAAAACTTGCATGCTGCAACTCGTAAACGTGCAAAGGAGCTAAAATACAAAGGAGATTGGGCAGATTTGCCCAAGTATTGTAGCACTTTGAGTAATATATCATTACAAAGATATAACTTAGACAAACAATTTGTTGTATGACAGCGATGCTGAAATCTACATCAGTAAAAAGTTACAGGAGCTTAAAGTTCCTTTACATCACATTAAATTGTTTACATCTGTTTAACGTATTTGTCAGCAATTCTACAAGAAGTTGACATATCATACCGAGATACGTAAGGGTGTTACTACACCAATCGATCGATCGTCGATTGACGGCATCGATCGATGGTAACATCGATTAGTCGACGTCCATCGATAGTTTCTTCCAGACCGATCGATCAATGGTAGAATGAATTAGTCGACGTCGATCGATGGTAGAACAGATTAGTCGATGTCGAGCGATCTGCAAGAGCCGCGCCGCGCGCCGTCCGCTCCCCGTTATCACCCGCCTGCAGCCCACGCGCTGAAGGGCCGGCCACACTGCCAGCTAGCGAGCGAGCGAGCAAGCTGGCGGGCGAAGTGAGGCGAGGGAAACTATATAAACTAAGCGAAGCTTTGTTTGTTGATGTGGGTTCACGTCAAAAACTACGGATGGACGGCGAGCGGGCGGTCGGAAGAGCGAGGGGAGCTAGGGGTGGGGGAGCGACGGGGTGGGAGAGCGAGGGGGAGGGTGGAGGAGTGCAGGGGAGGGTTAGCGAGCGGGCGGGAGAGCGAGGGGAGGGAGGGGAGCGGGGAGAGGAGCCGATGAGAGTATTGTCAAAACGAAAACGGGCGAGCCGAGCGAGCATCATTTCACCTCTTTTTCATACTTTGGTTCACACCGCGAACTACAGAGCTAAGCTACGCTAACGAGGTGAACGAATAGCAACTGATGGATTATAGCCGGGGTTAATCGATCAACGTCGACCGATGCCATCGACCGGCAATCGATCTAGGTTATTCTAACGGTATCCATCGATCAGACAAAGCCACACCAATCGATCAATGTCGAATCGATCGATGTCCGATTTGTGTAGTAACACCCTTAAACTACCACGTGTAATAATACAAATCAAAATGGCGTCACTACAAGCGCTCTCACCAAGTGCGCGTGAGTGAGTCACACAACGAGTGAGGGAGCGAGAAAGGTAGCTACTGTTGTTAAGGCTTGCTTTCGCTCTCGCTAATACTAAGTGCGAGTGAGCGAGATAGTATGCAAACCTAAAACAAAAGGAACAACAAACAGACAAACTATTCATCCCCATGTCGCCATTCATTCGTGAATACTGTTCTGGTGCTAACGTGCGTTCAGAGTGATTTGATTCCTGTACTTACTAACGACTCGGCTGTGTTTGGACATTTTTATGGTTTGATTTCTTTACTGACGACTCGGCTGTGTTTGGACATTGTTTCTGTTATTACTTACGATTCGGTTATTCTAAACGGACTTTGATTACTCCAAGTTACCGGATTTTGGTGAAAATGGAACGACATAGAGAACAATGTGTGACTTGTGGTCGGAGTGTGCGACTAGACAGGTCGCGACATATTTTAACTCGAGGCGAGCTTGAAGAAAGACCTGGATTTGCTGAATATGTTCTACAAAATAATATCAACATACATCAGGTAATTCACTTCACAGGTGCAATGTTGATATAATGCAAACAAACAATACAAACTAACTAAAGATTAAGACTATTATCATTGGAAATAAAGAAACAATATTTTTGTCCGTATTTTTACACAAGAAGCAAGTACTTACCGGTATTCCACGACCTTAGTATCCCGACGACTATCGCAGTATATTTGTATGGGGTTTCGTACACAAGCACACGTCGCCGACGCATAACAAAATGGCGGCAACGCGTCCCTGTGTACGAGGCCCCATACGAAAACGAATGTAATATGTACAGTAATATTCGCTAATATACTGATGTCTCGGAGTATTGGACTACCTAGTATCCGTTATATTTACTTATATGTATATTATTATATTATTAATATTCCACGAAAGTGGCGGATACGACTAATAACAATATAAAAGTAGAGTTTTTTCGTTGTTGTAGGCGATTGCAAATGACCGAATGATGATATGCTATCGCTGTTTGGTGGCTGCAAGGCGTCATGAAGACCGAATGAATCGGCAGAGTGAGCAGGCTGTAGCAGATCAACCAGATGACCAAGCAAATGCTATAAATGTGAACGTACAAGATCAGTCCGTGGTTTTATCCGGCTATAAAAGATTGTCGAATACGTCAAATCGCTGTATGTTTAGGAATTGTTTTGAGGTAGAACGAATGACGATTCCTAAGAACAACATTATATATTTATTAATGCATTTAAAAATATACACTCCAGGCAGTGCACGCGTATGTCAACGTCATTTGCGATCCAATATATGGGCCGATTTAGACAATGATGACTTATTAAGAACTGTTGAGTCTTTTTCTGTGAGCCAATTAACAGATGTGCTGGAAACTCAACGCAAAGCATATTTGGAAAAAAAAATATTCGATTTTGACACTGTTGAAAATATAGACGCAGATGAATTATATTTTTGCACTGGCTTAACGCTTGTGCAGTTCAACAATTTACTGTTGGAAATACCTTCTTTGACAGACTGTTGTAATCGTCCAAAAACCGCACTGGGCATTTATTTGATGAAGCTTCGCACGGGAGAATCTAACGAAAGACTCGCGAGTCGCTTGTCAATGAGCAGACGAGCACTTGAGCGATACATGAATGTTGCCCGCGACTGCCTTTCATCTCAGTTTGTACCGCGACACCTTGGCTTAGATCATATGACCCGAGATGAAATCATATCACACAGCCTGCAAATCCCAAATGCCATATACGGAAGTAGTGAAAATAATCCGCCAAAGGCAATATTAATCTTGGATGGCACTTATATATATATTCAGAAGAGTAGTAACTTTTTATTTCAAAAGGTTTCATATAGCTTGCACAAGTTCCGAAATCTATTAAAGCCATTTGTTGTAGTTTGTCCAGACGGCTATATTTTAGAAGTGTTTGGCCCATACTCAGCCAGGACTTCTGATGCAACTATAATGTCCCGTATTTGCAATGAGGAAGATGCACCTTTACATTACCTTCTTCATGAAGGAGATACGTTCGTGCTTGACCGTGGATTTAGGGATGCAATACCTGTTCTTGAAAGCTTCGGCTATGAATGGCATATGCCACCGTCAAAAGACCGTAACGCTACGCAACTTACCACTCACCAAGCAAATGAATCCCGGCTTGTAACAATAGTCCGTTGGGTAGTAGAAGTTATTAATGGGCGCATCAAACGAGACTTTAAGTTATTCCGTCAGGACTATTTTAATAGAGCCATGACCCATATGTTTACTGACATACGAATAGCCGCTGCTCTTCTTAACGCATTTAGAGCGCCTTTAGAAAATAATGCCCACGCTAGCGAGATTATTAATATTATTAATGAGAGAATAGATGTACCAAATCGTCTTGGTAATTTCGTAACAGAAAATAATATAAACAGGCGAAGGGCGCAATTTATCCAAATAAATAGTGACACACTGAATATTCCTTTTCCTATTTTAAGCGAAGAAGATTTGATATTGATTGCTCTTGGAACTTATCAAATAAAACTGGCCAAATCGTATGTCGGTGAACATTTAAGGGGTGGTATATATACTATAGAAGTGTGCCACGAAATAAGTCCAAACCTAACGGATTATGAAATAGATGCAAGTAACTGTGCGTTATTACGAGGACAGATTCATTCACGACATACGTTGAGAAAAACCTATTACTCGTATATTTTAGTTAAGACCAATATGACAGGTAGAGAGGCTTTACCACACCTTTATTGTTCGTGCTTAACCGGAAGTCGTACCCACACTCGGAACTTGTGCCCACATTATGAGTATAGTTTGGTACTTGGGATTTGCAAGACATCAAAATGATTTTCAAATCCCGGCAAGTTTTCTAGATCATATTATTTTAAATGATGAGAATGATTAATAATAACGGAAAATATAAATATATATATTTTATATATATATTATATATATATATATAATATATTTCTATTGTACATGATAAAAGTGTAAGTCTTAATCTTATACTTAGTTGTTTTTTTCTGATATATTGTTGTTTCAAATAAAAATAGCGATCAATGCACTTTTATTTTTATTTTTTATCCCCTTTTGAACTTCACTCGCCACTTTCAAATAAAATAGCATGCAGCAGTAGGCTACATACATACACCATACATATATATATAATATTATGATAGTGAATATAAAATATCCGTAAAAATTAAAATATCAGACAATAACACACTAAACAAACAAGTAGGTTATTTGCTAAGGATGCAATTTTTTAAATATTCAAAAAAAATACTTTGACGTCGCTGAAAGTAAAAAAAAATACATTTATGTGATGAGGGCAAGTAGTACAAGATATAACCATATAGCCTTTATTGCTACAATGGTTGGGCAAACCGTCATACAAATATGCCCAATCTCCTTTGTGTGGGTGCGAGGATGGCGCATCTACGCAAAAAGGTCTGAAACTACTGATACAATATTCATCCGTAACCTTGATATGTTACAAAAACTCACTTAAGCCCAATAATCCACCTTACTTTGTTCAACATTTTCCATCCACCATATCCATTTTCATCCACCTCACTTTGTTAAAGGACTAAGAAAATCTAGTGCAAATGGAAGACATTTGAGATTTTCGTACTACAAACATAAAACAAAAGAGACACACAAGAAGTATAATAATTATGAAAAATACTTAAAAAGTGCATTGTATGGTCAAAGAAAAATATTAATAAAAAGTTGATGAACCAAGCGAATAACAAAGGCAAAGCTACTTGGAGCATAATAAAAGATAAAAATGATAGTATTAGGACATTAAATAGTATAACATCACTACAACATAACGGGGTATTTATTCAAGAACCTACTCAAATAGCATCAACACTTAATAAATTCTTCATCGATATTGCTACTGTTCGCAACTCAACTGATCCAATTAAACCAAGAAAGACTCAAAATCAGGTAAATGATAATTCGATTTTTCTCAGACCGACCACAGTGCAAGAAATCATTAATACAATAAAATCATTAAATGACACCAACGCTGTAGGTTATGATTCCATCTCCACACGGATTATTAAGGTAAGTGCTCATGTCATAGCTCCTGTTCTTAACCATATTATAGAAAATTCATTGTCAGAAGGAATATTTCCAGAGAATTTGAAGTATTCTATAGATAAGCCTTTATTCAAAAAAGGTGATCGAAAAGAGCCAAATAACTATCGCCCTATTACACTTGTTCCTGTGTTATCCAAAATCTTTCTTAGATAAGCATAGCATTCTAAAACAGGAACAAAACGGTTTTCAGCATAATAAATCGACATCTTTAGCAGCATTTACCCTAATTAAAAAGATCACAGAATATCTAGACGATAAAATTCCGGTTGCTGTAGTGTTTTTTGATATGAGTAAGGCATTTGATTTTGTGGATCATACCATCTTACTAAACAAATGTGAAACGTATGGTATCCGTGGTGTCGCTCTAGATTGGATAAAAAGTTTTTTAACAGGCCGACAGCAATGTGTTGAAGTTACTAATGTGGGGTAATTCAAATAAAATCACTTTTAGACACAGTAACTTGTCACTTTTAATCCACTTACTTCTAACACGGTTGGCAACAGACTGCCTCCCAGAGCTAATGCGGTACACCGGCAACCAACAAGAGTGGGGACCGGATGTAGCGCGCCACCTCTTTTGGTAAAACAATATTATTAATTTACATTTTAAATACAATCGGAAACAAGTCTATAATTCTTTAAAATATTCTATTAAACATAACGTAATATACAGGAATTAATTGATGCACAACTTTAAATGTAAAAACAATGTTTAGTAAAACGGATATTGAACACAACAAGTACCGCCATCTAGTATTTTAAGATGACAGTCATATCAACCGTAAAAATGACTGTCATCATACCAACAACAATAATTAAAGGAACAAAATAATACTCTTCTCAAATCAATAGCCTATCATAATATTAACTAAATTCTAACACTAATTTAAATGTAGATCTCGAATCCACTGTTTACAGATCCTCCTCTAGACTAAACAAATATGGCGTACCACAAGGGAGCGTGTTAGGCCCCTTGCTATTCTTACTGTATATAAATGACTTACCAGATTCAATAAATTATGATAGTGTCCTATTCGCTGATGATATTTCCGTTATAGTGCCTAATAACACTAACAATTCAACCCATGAAAATAAAATACACGAAACTATACAATCCGTAATAAAATGGCTTGAATCTAATAACCTATGTGTAAATATATCTAAAACAAAACTCATTAAATTTCATACATACAAAAGCAAACTCTCCGACAGTATTAACATTAAAATAAATGACAAAAACATAGAAGAAACAGAAAGTAATAAATTCTTAGGTATAAGTCTAGATAAATTTTGTAATTGGAAACTCCACATTAACAACGTATGCAGTAAACTAAATAGGTTTGTGTATGCATTAAGGAAACTTCGTATTGTATCAGACGAAAAAACCGCCCGCATAGCATATAGTGGGTATGTTGAATCACTATTAAGATACGGACTAATAATATGGGGCAATTCAACAGACAATGATAAGACTTTTATTGTACAAAAGAAATGTGTAAGAGCTATATGCGGTGTCGGTCCACTTGAATCTTGTAGGCCTTTATTCAAAAAACTGAAACTATTGACCTTGACCGGCATGTATTTGTTTGAGGTATCGGTGTTTGTGAGGAAACATAATGAATTCTTTAGATTCAAAGGTGACAATTACACCAAACAGAGACCAAGAGATGCAACAAAGATTTTAGTTCCTTTTTGTAATACAACTTTAAGTAAAAAAAATGTTTATCATATGTGCATTACAATATTTAACAAATTACCAAAGACCATAAGGGAACTGCCATTTAAATATTTTAAAATTAAACTGCGTAGATGGTTGATAGAAAATTGTTAAAAAATATTCTAAGTTTCCTATAGTTTTGTGGCATGTGTTTATTCTAATAAAGAATTTATGTTATCTAAAGACAACATTATATTTTTAATAGGTTTTAAGTTTTGTTGTGTTTTTATATATTATTGTAACTTAAATTTATCTTGATCTAAAAATGATATTAGGACATAGGTGTATATTTTGTATATTATCTTAAAAATAAGTACCCTACCTATGTACCTATTCATGTAACACTAATTTGCATGCCCTAAACAGGCAAAATATGGACTGTACATTAACGACCAACTTTTACAACTGGTAACACCTATATTTTCTGCAAATAAATTATTCTTATTCTTCTTATTCTTATTCTAACATGGTTGTATTGATATTTATAACGTTACATTCATGTGGTGTCACAGTTTATACAATAACTACGTTACAATGTGTGAATTATGTTCATCAGTAGATGCGTGCCAAGTTGATGTTTACACACTTAATAGTAGCGCGAAGTTGTTTGTAATCATAAACATTGATAATTTTCGATTCCATTTATTTTATCTCTCCTCTAGTTATAAATCTCACATACTCGTACTTACACTAATGAGTTATGGCATGGCACAATGGTCGTAGGTTTATGCTTGACAATTCACATAGTTATCACCACTTACCCACAATTCGCGTGCAATCGGTAAAATTCTTACCTTTTGAATCGATCTATACTCATTGTTTACTATCGCTCAAATGTCGTACAGTTACATGGTTTTATTATACTGATTGTTGATATTAGTTCCTCTCAGGCTTCGATCACATTACGTTTATGCTGTTGCCCCTCAAACCAATACCTTCTCAACCGTCAAGCTACCCACTTCTGTTATTTTATATAACTATTAACTGACTTACCACTGACTGACTCACTGACATGCCGTTTCTCGAAATGGGTGCGAGATGGGTTAGAGGTTTGTTTTGCAAAAGTGTGTGGCAACACTAGGTGAGTAGAGGAAAATTATAGAGATGACGTCAAATCCAAGCTGGCGGCCGTGCCATTTCCGGTTTCGGTAGGGAAAAGAGTTGAAAAAGATAAAAAGATTTAACCTATACACCCATAGAGAATTGAGAATGATTTGAAAAAAAAGTAGAAAAAAAAACAAAATGGCGGCGGTGCTACGGCGTTTTGAAATTTGCCACTTTTTTTGCTCGACTTTGACGAATTACTTTGCTGTACAGATTTAAAAAATTGAAAATTTTGTCTATGTTCGTTTTTAGGTAATTTTAATGGTATTTAGGAAAAATTATAACTTTGCGAAAATCCAAGATGGCGGACGTTGTGGCGGCCATTTTGTGAAAAGTTGGAATTGTCGTTTTTTTTTAAATCCATTTTTCGGGTAGTTGGCAACATCCGACGGGTTCGAGTTGTACCGAGTGGTTGTGTGTTTTGTAAAGGAGTGTTGCCTGGTGCAAAAAATTTCCCATCTTTAGGGTAATTTCCCAGATTTTCCCCAAAAACATGAAAAGTAGAAATAGCGATATTTTGACTAGCCGGCAACATTGGGGGTCCCCCGAATGACATTTGACCATTTTCGTCCGTTTTAATTGGTCACCCCAAAAAACATTGAATATTTTCATTTTTGGGACATTTTAACTTTGGCGAATTACTTTGTTCTACCAAACTCTTAAGTTGGCAACACCGAGTATACCGATCGATAGCCTATATCCTTGAGATTTCAGGAAAATTCTGGCATTTCAGAAAAACAAGATGGCGGACGGTGTGGCGGCCATTTAGTGAAAATGACGTAAAATCACAATTTTCGACAGGGTAAATGGGACAGTTGGCATCCCCCGACCGGATTGTGTTGTATGAACCGGTTTGTACGCCTAGTTGAGAACTGTGGCTCCGAATAAAAAAATTCCCCACTTTTGGGGTACTTTTCGAGATTTTCCCCGAAAACGTGAAAAGTAGTAATAGCGACATTTTTAATGGAAACTTTGCGTAACCGGCAAGAATGGGGTGCCCCCAATGACATTTAACCATTTTCATTACTTTCAGCTGGCAATTACTTTGTTCTACCAAAGTCAACGTACAGCCACCGTTTTTTTACTGACAGGTAGCTTGTATCCTGGTTTTTTCAGGAATATTATGAAATTTCAGAAATTCAAGATGGCGGCCGTGCCATTTCCGGTTTTAAAAAACGTGATTTTCGACACGCTAAATGGGACAGTTGGCATCCAAAGTAGAAATAGCGACATGTTTAATGGGAACTTTGCGTAACCGGCAAGAAAGGGGTGCCCCAAATGACATTTGACCATTTATACTAGGTGTTATTAGAGCAAAAAAGTTTATATGAAATGTAACATTAGCTCACATGAAATTAGGTTATTTGTACCTATGAAAATTATATCATGTGAACGTTATTTCAAGTGATAATAGACTATCTGTTATTATGCCATATAATTACAAACGCGTTCAAACGGTTCATCCGATTGAGACGCATGAGTTTGTTTCAAAATTTAGAACTTTTTAGGGATTTGAAAGTATCTTTAATTACATAATTACAAGTACATTTAGGCACACTATTATGCAAAAGATTTTCAGCTTCAGATGGGGACGAATTAAAGGAGCGAGTCGTAGTTATAGGTATGTTGGCAAAAAACTCATTAAATGCTTCAGCTACGTCAGCTGCTTTATTAACTAATTTGTTCAAACTCAAAGTCAAAGCATTTATTTCAAATAGGCACATAAAAGGCACTTTTGAACGTCAACATTTACATTTAAATAGAATTGATTCTAGTCGCCCCTTCCAAAAGGTAGTTTCGTATGGAGAAGAATGGGCAAGAAACTCCATCGTTACTCTTTTAAAATGTGTTACAATACTTTGTATACATTAATAATTATATAATTATATGTGAAGAAGATGCACCTATAATAAAAATTACCCTACCAAAATAGGTAAAAAGAATTTAATAAACGTAGCAATGATAAATAAGTTAATTAAGTGATAGATACATGGTGTTCACATATTTACAAACATTGTAAAAGTATACGATTTCCCAAATTATGTAACCAATTAATATGTCAGTGTGTGAGTTAAAGTATTCACAGAATGTAAATCAATGTCATAAAAATAACAAACCATACAATTAAAGTAGCAACAAGTTTTAATTTTGTCAAGACCCTAGATTGTCCTATGGAGCTGGACCAGCATGTTTCCAAGCATTCTCATCTTGGATATAATCCTCTAATTTGTAATATGCTTGTTTACACAGTGAACTTTTTATATGAGTTTTAAATTTTCTTTCATTTAATTGCAATATAGTACAAGGTATTTTGTTGTAGCATTTAACACAGTACCCCATAAAAGATGTATGTACTTTAGGTAATCTGAAAAATGGTTGATCTATTTTATCTTTATTTCTTGTATTAAAATTATGTCTACCTACTTATCACTTATTTTATTAAAAAGTGTTGTCGACCATAATCGCTCACTGTTTTTCTTGTTTAATCGACTTTCCCGTTTCATTGTTAATAATTTTCCTGGTGGTTTTTACTTTGTTACTCGAACTTTTAATTCATTCATTTATTTTATTTTAGATAATTAAAATCCATATCTTGTTAGTAAATATTAGCAACAGTATTAGCTTACAATTATATTAGTTAGTACTTATCTTTAAGCAGACTACTATATAAAACCATTCACTACCCTCACCCATTGTGTTTGAATGGGGCAGTCAAAACGAGCAGCAATGACTTTAAGAATGCAATTTTTAGCCCCCCGTAGAAACTGCAGCAAAGAAGCTGATTTTTGCGAATTATGGCCTTGAAGCCGTCCGTGTGGGCTTCTGCAAACATCCCAGAGGCACTGCAGCGCCACGGTAGCCTTAACAACATTCTGAAAGCGTTGTTATATTGAACCCGCAGGGTGTCATAAGATCGTCGCGTATAGCTCACCCACAGGCCACTCGAGTAAAAATATTGACAATACGCTTTAAAGAGCGTTATCTTTACTTGAGACGTAGATCGAGCGAACCTGCGAGCAAGCATATTACTTCTCACCGCCAACGCCCTGCGTTCCCGCTCTATAACCTCGTCATCCTTGAGAGCATCCGTCACAATATGCCCCAGATATTTAAATTTGTCCACCAGCTTTATTGCAACGCCATTGAGGTATACTGCAGGCACATGGGTAGGTCGATATTTGCCTGCTTTGAAGATCAGCAGCTCGCTCTTTTTGGAATTGTATTTTAGTCCATGTGCTTCAGCATATTGCTCGCATATATAGAGTAGTTTCCTCAATGCGTTTATCGAGGGACCCAGCAGCACCATGTCATCTGCATAACTAATATTGTTTACACTGGTACCGTTTAATTATGTCGCTTAAAAATTTAGATTTAGCAAAAACACAAATCTTTTTAAATCATTTTGAATAATTTTTTACATACTCAAGAAAAGGAGTATCAAACCTGTAATTTTTCAAACAATATGTAACTCGTATAGTCTCGCTCTACTTTTTTAGATACCTGGAGTAGCCCATTGGTTGAAGCCAACGAAGGTGCCATTCATGTTAATGGTTTTGGCCTTGAAAGTAGATAGGTATTCTTTTTGCACAACATCAAAAAGGGCTCCATAGATTTTATTAGGATTATCGTGTTCTACAATCGATGGTTTATTTCTATGGGCTATATTATTTTTAAACTTGTTGCAACGACTAGCTGTATAAGGCCTGCATTCTATTTTATTCGGCTTTTTATGTATTGGCATAGGGAAGCTAGCTAATAATCCACAGTGGGCAGACGGTAAGTCACTTAACACTAATTTATTTTTGGCATCGCAGTATATATACTTTTCATCTATTCAACAGATGGGTGAAGGTCGTTTCTAATCGAATCCTCTACTATTTTAAGCTCGCCCGTCGATCAGCCGATAAATTAAATTGTTGCAGTGAGTACGTATACGGATACATGAATGGCCCCCACATTTTATCCGGCGAACCTTCTATCCTTCACCAGTGGGTGGCACGGCGCCACTGGCGGCGTTTGTTCTCTCCCTGCTCTAGTTTTAATTGCAAAATTGAATTGTAATCTGATGTGGCGGTGCCCGCATGACAAGCGGCCACTTCAACTTGAACCTTGTGCCATCGCAATAATAGCGAACGCATCAACGGCATCAACTGTAGCAGGCTCATAAATACACGATATTTACAATAAACTAGCAATTATTTACCAGCAGCCGGAGCATAAGAAGTACAACAGAACAGAAGCGGTGGATGGTTTTAGGCGGAAAATTAATAAAGATGTTTGATTATGTATCGAAATTGATACAAAACTCACGTTACAAACCTACCAAACTAGGGATAATTAATGATAACTAGCGATATATAGATATATATATATATATAAAGATGATCAACTAGCGATGACAATGTGAACAAAAACCACGATGCCCAAGACTCCAGCCAAGAGATTCGAGACTGCGTTACACGAGGCATATGCAAGCTCGCGATGTACTCGGCCCGACCTTGGGCGTCATCGGACGCTCCTAATTGCTTGTATTCTCTTGATTGCTCACAAGCCCACATCTGATCATGTATGATCGACACGGCAACGTGACGCACACGACACGACCTCTTGGCATAATTGTAGTTGTTTAATTACTACACAAGGGATTGAGGGACATTCAGGCTCCCTCAGATAACATTAACTGCTCTATAGACTTTGGAACTTCTTAATACTGCAAACTTTGTGTAGGTACCTAAATGTGTTAATATTATTACTATAATATCGTGAAAATCACGTAACGGATTTCTTAAATAAGCCAGACACTTGGTTACTGGGCCTCCGATACTAGGGTTAATCATAACATAAGTCGGTTCAAAAGAATTTAGTATTATTTTTTGTAATAATTATATTGATCCACACAATATAAAATAGGATTGCGTGTCACAGTGTAAACGTGAATTAAATAAAAACAAGCCGCGACCATTACGCCAAGCGACACTGCGCTTCATTGAAAGTAATTTCGGTCTCTCTCAAAAGTTAATTGATAGTGCAGGTGGACTTCGCTCGTCGCTCTATCAAATTAACCTATGCCTCCAAATAATCAGGATTCTAAACGAGTCTGTTCTGTCAAAGAACATCTTAATAACGTGGTTATCAGAAAAGTAAAGAGGTTGTTCCCAATGTAAAATAAAAAGAGTTCCCAAACTACTTCATGGAAATATAATATTTTGAATTACGTTTCATTCTACTCCATGATAACATTAAAATGTTCTCAAAGTACTCCACCCCATTTCAATCAAAGATCTAATTTAAATATGTACCGGATTACTATAAAATGGTTGCTGACATACAGCCCGGTTCAAAAACTTAGCAAATATATATTTTAATTATAAAGACATTTTTAAATAAAATACTTTATAATATAATTCAACAGATAGTAGTGAGATAGGAAACGCCGACCTCATCTAGTTTAAAAAAAAAATATGATTGACGTGTTAAAGTGTTTGTACAAACCTACTTACAGAAATAAAATCATTTATCATTTAACAATCATTTTGAGTCTTATATTTTTTTTAAATTCAATTATTATTAATAATCAAAAATCAACTGACAAAATTAAAAAAGTGGGAGCTCTGGGTTCAGAAGTCTAAAAAAATTAAAAACAAATAATAAAAATCAAATAGGAGATCAAATGGAGAGTTTCCTGACCTCATGAAAAATAGTAAAATAATACCTTTGTTTAAATCAGGTAGTACTACAGACCCCACAAATTATAGACTTATTTCAGTACTACCTACCTTTAGTAAAATTTTTATGAAATTAATTTTAGCCCAATTGCAAAGATTTTTTAATAAACATAAATTATTACATAGTAAACAGTTCGGTTTTACAACGGGTCGTTCAACTACTGATGCCGGTGTTGAACTTTTAGGACATATCTATAATGCATGGGAAGATAAATGCGATGCCTTGGGCATTTTTTGTGATTTGTCCAAGGCGTTCGATTGCGTTCTTCATGAAACGCTAATCAGGAAACTCCGCCACTACGGGATCCGGAACACCGCTCTGGATCTTCTTACTTCATACTTGAATAATAGGGTTCAGAGCGTTGACGTTAATGGTAAAAGATCTCCCGGATCTATAGTAACAATGGGAGTCCCACAGGGCTCAATTCTTGGTCCTTTTTTGTTTCTTATTTATATTAATGACTTGCCTTACCTCATAAAGGATAATCATGATATAGTGTTGTTTGCGGACGATACTTCACTTTTGTTTAAACTTAAACGTCAGCAGCTGGTTACTGACGATGTAAATAGCGCGATCTCAAAAGTAGTTCACTGGTTCAATGTTAATAATTTACTACTTTGAAGTGTATGAATATAATGTGTATTCTCCTTTATTATATTAAGTAAGTACACTCCTTTATAACAGAGCGTGTATGCTGAGTTTGCACTATACCTCATACGCGCTTATTCTGTAATTGCTCATTGAGTCAATAAATAGTACTTAACCAATGTGGTTGTTTCCTTGAGACCACCCTTTAGGAACCCCAACATTACATGGCGACCCTGCCTCGGGACTCTGCCAAGGGGATTGTTGGTAGTTTGTTTAGTAGTTCAGTTTTACAGCATTTCAATCAAGAATAACTACGGCGATAGTATAATGTGTCGGTCGACTGTGGAGAAGGAAGAGGTTTTCCTCAGCCAAAACGCGGCTGGAGGCAACAATGACGCCACGTTGAATGAAATCAGAGGCCACGTGGAACGGCTAAGCATTGTGACCTACATTGTTCTGGCCATTATATGAGTACTAGCAGTTTATCTTGGCCTGCGGATGTACAGGAGCTGCCACCGCACATGGATCCAGGAGGAAATCGGGATGAGTACCATGCAGAGAATTAGGTCATCCATCAGAGGGCGCACAGAAGGTACTGAGAATCAGTAATAATGCTGCGAATAGTGAAAGTTTTATCTTTTCGTAAAAATATCAGTGAGTGAACTAGTTACACGGTATTGTATTTCATAACGCAAAAACTTAAAGGTGCTAGAATCATGCGCGGACATTTAGCAATAAGACACCAAACGGAAACAAATTGCAACGTCGGACTTTATTTTTTTGCTACATCGCTTTTACGTAGAATGTGTAACATTTGCGCAATACTATTATTAGATTAAGAATATGTTTGATATTTTGGAGCAAAATTATGAATTATTGGTAGAAATACGTAATTATTTAGTAAAAAAGGGACAAGGTAGATATAAAGGTAATGTTATTTCAACAAAGTTAGAGCAAGCAGAGAGCGCTTACGAGAAATGTTGTCAAATATTTTTACTATTACAGAAAAGTAAGGATACTAACTTGGCATTGGCAATAGATCTATATGAAAAAATAAAACAAAAATACGAGGAAATAGATAAATTGTGTATTTTTCCCGATACAGTAGATTTAGGAAAAATGGATTTCGACCTTAAGGTGGCGTGTAGTTTGATTCCAGTAATGGACGGTGTTGAGGCCACCACCAAGCGGCTAATAGACTCCGTGGACATGTATGCTGGCATGCTGGATGGCTCAGGTAAAGCATTATTAATTACTTTCGTTTTAAAAAGTAGGCTGAATGATAACGCAAAGTTAAAAATTTCAGGTACATATAAAAGTATTCAAGAATTAATTGATGATTTAAGGAAATATCTTTTACCCAAAAAATCATTTATGGCCATACAGATGCAGCTTCAAAATGTTCAACAGGGAACGAGATCCATTGAGGATTATGGTTCTGAGGTAGAAAAGTTATTTACTGAGCTGACAATTACTCAGGCAGATGGAAAGGCGAAAACATTTTCTATTTTAAAACCGATCAATGAAAGCTTCGCTATAAAACGATTTTCAGATGGCCTCCGTAGCTCGAAGCTGAGCACCATCATCTCGGCACGCGGATTCAGCAGCTTGAAAGATGCCATACAAGCAGCGAAAGATGAAGAGTGCACGTCTTTCCAACCGTCAGGTAACATTTTGCATGCATCTAGAAATGGACGATTTTCACACAATAATAGGCGCTCGCAAAGGTATCAAAGAGGTACTTTCCGTAGTCAATATGGTAACAATTACCCTCGTGGACACCAATATAATAACAGTTACCACCGAGGAAAAGGTTCTCGCGGAAATGGACATTTTAGAGCGAACCATCGCTCATCATTCCATAATCAGCGAGGTAATAGAGGTTCGAGATATGTTAGGAACCGTGGACGAGACCAAAATACGTTTCCAGTAGAGCATGTAGATGACGTGCGTCAACGCGATAAAGATGATAATACCGGTTCATCAAACCAGTTTTTTCGATCTTAAGGATTTTATATTATCATTCCAAAGTAATGCAAAGTATATAACTGTTTATATTAAAAATATTAAATACTATTGGCTGGTTGATACGGGTGCAACATTGTCAATTATAAAAAAAGACATGTTACCAAAATATGTAGTTGTTCATAGAGACAATACTTTAATAAATGGAATAGGTGGTCAGCGACGTTCTCAAGGTTCGGTAAATTTATTATTAAAGCACGACAATGACACGTTTCAGCATAATTTTCTTGTTTTTAATTCGCTACCACTGAGAGCTGATGGAATCATAGGATTAGACTTTTTAGAAAAGTTTCGAGCAAATATTGATATAGATTCAAATAATTTAACACTCTTTAATAATAATAAACAACATTACTTACGTTTTGTTGATGAACATGATAGGATGAAAAATGCTGTTATTATTCCGGCACGTTCGGAATCAATTTCATTTTATTTTTGTGAGTGAGAATGTAAGTGGAGAAGTTGTGGTGTGTAGTAGAGAATTAGCGAAGGATGTGTTTATAGCAAATGCAATAGCAAAAGTTAGTAATAATAGAATTCCGGTCAAGATACTTAATGTTAGTAACAAGGAAGCAAGTTTGCCATCTTTTACACCAGATTTGGAAAAATTAGAAGACTATAATATTTGTCAATTTAATAAGACCAATATTGACGTTACTAGAGTGAAAACTTTGCTGTCTGATTTAAAACTAAATTATTTAAACGAAGAAGAGAAACAATCAATAGAATCAATATGTGCAAAGTATTCTGACGTTTTCCACTTAGAGGGAGATAAGTTAACAACAACGGATATTTATGAGCAATCTATAGTGGTAAAACAAAGCACTACTCCAGTCTACGTCAAGCCGTATAGGTTACCACAAGCACTAAAACCAGAAATAGCTAAGCAAGTTAATAATATGCTAGAAAATGATATTATAGAAGAGATAAATAGTGAATGGTCCAGTCCAATTTTATTAGTACCCAAGAAAAGTATCAAAGGTAATGAGAAAAAATGGCGTTTAGTTGTAGATTATAGAAAATTGAACCAAGTAATTTGTGACGATAAATTTCCTTTACCAAATATCAATGAAATTTTAGATACGCTTACTGGAGCCATTTATTTCAGTCACCTTGACCTTCACCAAGGCTATTATCAAGTAAATTTAGAGCCCAGTAGTCGTAAATTAACAGCTTTCACTACAAACACTGGACAATATTGCATGAAACGTTTACCAATGGGTTTAAAGATCAGTCCTAATGCTTTTAGTCGTATGATGTCTGTAGCAATGTCTGGTTTAAGTCACGATAAATGTCTAGTATATCAAATATATAGTATTTGGAAGAAATCTATCTACCCATAATCGAAATTTAATAAGTGTAATGGAGAGACTGAGAAAAGTAAAATTAAAACTAAATCCACAAAAATGTGAATTTTTAAAGAAAGAAATTCTCTATTTGGGACATTTGGTTTCAGATAAAGGTGTTTTACCAGATCCAGAAAAAACTAAAGTATTACAAAAATATCCTACTCCCAAAAATTCAGATGAAGTAAAACGTTTTGTAGCTTTCTGTAACTACTATCGAAAATTTATAAGAAATTTTTCGGAAATAAGTTAAGTATAATTATATATAATATTAAGCCATTGAATAAGTTAAGTAGGAAAAATGAACCATTTAATTGGTCAAATGAATGTCAACAAGCTTTCGAATTTTTAAAAAAATCTTTAATATCGTCACCTATTTTACAGTATCCAGATTTTTCCGAGAATCATGAATTTATTTTACAGACCGATGCTTCGGGAACTGCTATTGGTTCTGTATTATGTAATAAAGATCTTAGACCAGTTGCATATGCGAGTAGACCCTTAAATAAAGCAGAAAAGAACTATCCGACTATTCAAAAAGAACTTTTGGCAATAGTATGGTCCGTTAAGTATTTCAGACCATATTTGTATGGAAACAAATTTACCATAATGACGGATCACAAACCTTTGATATATCTTTTTGGTATGAAAGATCCATCGAGTAGATTACTTAAATTTCGTTTAACTTTAGAGGAATATAACTTTAAAATAGTCTATGTAAAAGGAAAAGACAATGTTGTGGCAGATGCTTTATCTAGAGGTTGTATAACGTCTGATGAATTAAAAAGCATGAATGAACAAGTAATGGCTGTAACGACCAGGGCGCAAGAGAGAAAGATGAATGAGCTAAGTAAGAATGAAGATGAAAAGAAGGTTCTTAATAAATCCACTAACAACTGGACTGATCAACCAAGAGTTGTGGATATATTAAGAAAACCATGCGATTCAGTAGAAATGAGCTTGATAGAAGGCAATAAATTAAAGAGATTCAGAGATAATGACATGGTTACTGAAGAATTTGAATGTCTAGCATTTGTAGAGAAAAAAAAAGACATTAATCTTGATTTCAAGGCGCATTTTTCGCGAGCCGAATTTGTGCAGAAATTAAGCTATTTTTGTGAAAAGATACGTATCAATGAAGTTTGTATAATTAAAAATAATGATAACATAGAATTTATTAAAAGTGTTTGTGATGAGGTAACAACACTTACTAATTGGTCCAGACCACGAATATGTATTTTACGAGGCGTAAAAAGAATAATTGATGACAATGAAAAGGCTATAATTATGAATGACTTCCATTTACTGCCATCCAGTGGTCATGCTGGAGTGCGTAGAATGGTAAATACAATCAAAAGACGATACTATAGGCCAAGTATCGACAAGGATGTCCAGGAATATGTCAAAAAATGTACGAAATGTCAAAAATCTAAATATTTTCGATACATTAAAGAACCGATGGAAATTACCACAACGGCTTCCTCGGCATTTGAAAAGATTTACTTAGATGTTGTGGGTCCTTTAGAGAGAGACGAAAGTGGTAATTGTTATATACTGACTATGCAGTGCGAGTTAACAAAATTTGTTCAAGCTATTCCTTTGCAAAACAAAGAAACGGTGTCTATTGCAGATGCATTTGTTAGACGGTTCATACTAAGATTTGGTATTCCGGAAACAATAGCTACGGATCGAGGAACAGAATTTATTTCTGCTACTATGGAACAGGTTTGTAAAATTCTTAATATTGAAAAATTATCTTCTACAGCCTATCACCATCAGTCCATTGGAGCTCTTGAAAACGCTCACAAAACCTTGGGTGCATTTTTAAGGATCCAGTGTGGCAATCATACGGACACATGGAGTATTGGTTACCATTTTGGTGCTTTAGTTTCAATAACACAGTCCATTCAGAAACAAATTATACGCCATATGAACTTGTTTTTGGTAAACTTTGTCGAATACCTGATAGCATTTGCGATACCGTAGATCCATTGTACAATATAGATAATTATCCATTACAATTGAAATACAGGTTACAATTAGCACATGCTGATGCAAAGAGTAATTTGTTGTTAAATAAACATAAACGTAAGGAAATACATGATAAATCTGTCAATTCTACAATATATGAGAAAGATGATTTGGTTTTATTAAAAAATGAAACACGTAGTAAATTAGATGAAATATTTGAAGGTCCCTATACAGTTGTGGAAGATTTAGGTTGTAATGTAAAAATAATTAAAAATAATAAAATTGATTTAGTACATAAGAATAGGACTAGGCCTTTTTGTCAATAAATTTGATGTAATGTAAGATTTAATTAAAGATAACATTGCAATGTATAATGATAAGGAAAACAGGTGGGTACGTAATTATCTACCCATATAATTGTAATAAGAAATTATATAGCAATCTGTAATACACTAATAACTTGACAGATGTTTAGTTTTGTATAAGTAAATAATAATAATTCAGAAGATGTAAAAAAATAAAAATATATAGTTTATTTTTTATTTTTTTTCACCGTCCCCGGGAGGTGAAGTGTATGAATATAATGTGTATTCTCCTTTATTATATTAAGTAAGTACACTCCTTTATAACAGAGCGTGTATGCTGAGTTTGCACTATACCTCATACGCGCTTATTCTGTAATTGCTCATTGAGTCAATAAATAGTACTTAACCAATGTGGTCGTTTCCTTGAGACCACCCTTTAGGAACCCCAACATTACAACTTAATGAAAAAAAAACCAAATGCATTAAGTTTACGCTGCCTCACGTTAGACAGGTGTTAACTAATGTATTGATAAAGGGCAGAGAATTGAATCCTGAAGATAGCACAGTATTCTTGGGCTTAACTTTGGATGCTAAGCTTCAGTGGGGCCCACACATAGATAAATTATCAAAAAAGCTTAGCTCCGCAGCATACGCTGTTAGAAAAATTCGTAATTTAACTGACATAGAGACAGCCCGTTTAGTGTACTTTAGCTATTTTCATAGTGTAATGTCGTATGGTATTCTGTTGTGGGGAAATGCCGCCGACATTCAGACTATCTTTGTTTTGCAGAAAAGAGCTGTTCGATCAATTTATAAGTTAAGCCCGAGACACACTCTCAGAGAGAAATTTAAGGAGATTAATGTAATGACTGTGCCTTCACAGTATATTTTTGAAAATCTTTTATATGCCCATAAAAATATAAACTTGTTTAAAAAATACAGTGATATCCATAATATAAATACTAGGAACAAACACAGCTTCGTTGTACCTACAACAAGGCTCAAGAAAATAGGTGGCTCGTTCAGATGTCAATGTATACGCTTTTATAATAAACTTCCAAGCCACGTTCAAGATCTAAGCCTTAATAAATTCAAATCATTCATTAAACGTAAGTTGTGCCAGAAAGGCTTTTATACCGTTAAGGATTATATTGAGGACAAAAAGGCTTGGGATTGAGTTGTTCCAATTTTCTGCATACTGAATGTTTTCTTTTATTTCTGTTACATACACTGATAAATTGATAATTATTATGACAGAACGACTTGAATACTTACCTTGAGAAGTACAATTTATTGTTTTAATAATATTGTGAATTTGAGGACTATGTGGGTCATTGTTTCAGTTTTAATCATGATCTGGCAGTTTAAGTAGTTCATGCGGCCTACCCAAATGTCCTTTCTTTGGTATTGTTCGTCGAATCGTTGAGCTCCTAAAGTTCTGAGTTGAGCTGCACGGTTACTGACAAATGCGTGCACTGACTGGACAGGTCCTCTTAATCTGCGTGGTTCTTTCCTCAGAAGACCATTTCAGATACTAATCTACATGGTCCTCAAAGATTATGTTCGAATATTTCTATACACATTGACATTGATGAATTTTATACATACAATGACATGAGTAATTACTTTGTAAAGTATTATATTATTTAAATTATTGTGAATGTGAAGATTATGTGGATTATTACTTTTTTTATTTTATTTCTTAGTTAGTTTCACGATCTGGCAGCTTGAGTAATTTATGCGGCCTACCCAAATGTCCTTTCTTTGGTATTGTTCGTCGAATCGTTGTGCTCCTTAAGTTCTCAGTTGAGCGGCAAGATTACTGACAAATGCGTGCACTGACTGGACAGGTCCGCTCAACCTGTATGGTTTTTCCTCAAAAGACCGTTTCAGACACCAATCTACATGGTCTTCACATGATCTGACCAAGATTATGTCTGGACTTTAAAAGAGACTGTGACCTCTGAGTTTGTTTCGGCCTTTCTTCTCAGAGTAGTCATATAGGAAACGCCGACCTCATCTAGTTTTTAAAATATGATTGACGTGTAAAAGTGTTTGTACAAACCTACTTACAGAAATAAAATCATTTATCATTTATTTATCAATAAAATAAAATATTTTAAAAATTCGACCAATAATCATTTGAAATTTTACTTAACTTGGTAAAAAATACTTATAAATCTAAAAGTCACAGTCTTTCTCTCATAAACACAAATTTTGAATACTAATAATAATTATCAAATCAAGGTAACTTGATTTGATAATTATTATTATTCAAAATTAATAATAATTAATTGTTAAGTAATATTTTTTTTCAAATTATACTACATTACCTTAGTTTTATCTTAAGTAGTAATAATTAAGATAAAACTAAGGTTATGTAGTATAATTTCAAATATGTGGAATCAGGCTTAAAACTATTTTGAGACATGCACAATCAAATTTCACTGTACTACTATAATACTGACTGTAATCAAATATAATAATATGTATTTTATAGGTAACTAGCTGACCCGGCGAACTTCGTACCGCCTTAGAATTATTAAATTTTGTGTTTAGTTATTAGCTGAGTTATTTTTTTTTTAGTTACATTAAAGTGACGATTATTATTATTATTATTATTATTATTAAAGTAAAAAAAAACACAATAATAAGAATGAGAGACAAATGCCCTGAATAGCAGCTTCACTTATCATACATTTAACATTTCCATTTTGCGATTTTATAATTACTTCTAACCAATCTACGGTAGTCATCATTTTTTGATCTCTCTCTGTTTACTATTGTCCTATGTCTAAATGATTTACATTTTCTTCTATTTCTTCCAAGTCTTCTACGTTGAAAGTATTGGCGAGAATACTTTCTATAAATCCTTTTGATTTTAAGTTAGCCCTTTCCTCCCTTTTTTTGCGTTCTATGTAATGTGTCGTTTCCAAGCCACCACAGTGATTAAAGTTTTGGGATATGATATTAATGGAGTCGCATTCAATTACTGTTGATGTTCGTTACCGAATTAAATCTTAGTGTATTTTTTTTATTGTAGTGTCCACAATTTTTTTTTTGCGAAGCTCTTCGTGGCGTCCATTGCCCACAATTGTGGCAATGTTTTCTCATACCGCTTATTTGTTTCTGGAATAAATATACTTTTCTTATAGTATTATATTAAGATAGAATAGATAGATATAAAGTAGTATAGTTAATAAGTATGAAAAAATTGATTATTAAAAGAAAATAAATATGGCAGAGTAGCAAAAAATGTATCCCATGTCCGTCTCCTGGTTCTAAGCTACCTCCCCACCAATTATCAACCAAATCGGTTCAGCCGTGCTTGAGTTATAAATAGTGTAACTAACACGACTTGCTTTTATATACAGATTATGTAGAAGATGCAGTTTGAGAAATGATAACGAATAATCGGTGGAGTACTTTGAGAATAATTCCAGATACTTATAGAGCAGAATGGGAACAAATAATAAGTATTTTTAAATAATAATAATTCCTTGGAGTAACTTGGGAATTAATGTATGAGATTCTTATCTTTTTAGAACAAAGGAATGGAGTACTTTGGGAATAACCCAAGTAAATAACCCCTGTAACCTGGTCAACTTAGAGTGCTGGGCTTGCTACCACTTTTGGATTTGCACTGGTAACTTCCCACGGGCTCAACGACCGAGGACATAATTATTAATGGCTCCTAAATACTACCTGTAATTCGTCTTACACTCACCTACTGGATATCCAGCCGGGTCCTCATTTGCAGCAGTTACGACTGCTTTATTACAGTTGTCAATAAAAGTCAGTCCTGCATCATGATATCATGATAATTTGCAGAATTTCTCACCCCGCTGGGCATCAGCCTCCTCCATTTTAAGCCATTTTCTCTGCTTTGTAGCAATCTAGTCTTCAAAGTTTAACTAACTAAATATTGAGTAGAATGTGAGTCTTCCAAAACTCATGAATAGCAATCACATTATTTGAGTGCAGCAGTGATACGACTTGCGACCGAGGCCGGACTGGTGTTATGTTATGATGTAACGACCAGCCCATGCCACACCGACCCGCGCCTCGCGCCCGCGCCTGCCGCTGCCTGTGCGAATATTTGAGTGCAGCAGTGATACGACTTGCGACCGAGGCCGGACTGGTGTTATGTTATGATGTAACGACCAGCCCATGCCGCACCGACCCGCGCCTCGCGCCCGCGCCTGCCGCTGCCTGTGCGAATATTTGAGTGCAGCAGTGATACGACTTGCGACCGAGGCCGGACTGGTGTTATGTTATGATGTAACGACCAGCCCATGCCACACCGACCCGCGCCTCGCGCCCGCGCCTGCCGCTGCCTGTGCGAATATCGCGGCCGCAACAAGTGTCACTGACTCCTCAAAACTATTATAAAACGGCTTACATAAACTCAAGATAATAACTCATAGCCACATCTGGGGTTCCGGTCCAGGGCTGCCTTATAGAAGTTATGAAAAACTCTGTGACACAACTTTCAAGAACTCAGTAAAGTTATTTTAAGTTGTGATAACTATATTTGAGACTTTATTAAACTTACAAAGATGCCTTGGGTCCTTCATGGAACACCATGGAATACCACATTGTCGGCAGCCACATCAAAGAAGACGAGCACCAGTGGGCTAGCTTCAGTAACGAAACGAACGTCAACGTGTGGCTCCACAACTACACGAGAGAGCAATGAGGAAGGCGCGCCAACGAGCTGTTTACTGCTGTAACGAGTGTTGTCGCGCCGCACTCAGGACTCACCCGCGACCTCGTCCGACGACGCACGAGAACCGCACTGCCACAACTACACACTACTTTGTTACAACTGACTATCTTACTCACTCACTACACGACAGTAAAAATGTTCTTTGCTTTTATTGGTTACGTACATTCTCGAGCAGCATGTCATAAATGATAAATGATTTTATTTCTGTAAGTAGGTTTTTACAAACACTTTTACACGTCAATCATATTTTTTTTTAACTAGATGAGGTCATAAAGAAAGATCATAGAATTTAAGATCTGAACTAGTTGATAGATAGCATCTTAAAGGTCGGCTATCCAAATCAAATAATGGTCTTAAAAAAACTACCGTACAAAATCCTTGGAAAAGCCGAAAGATTTGTTTAGGTTAGCAACACTATTTCAGTAAGAAAATGGTAAAATATGTTAAATGGCAAGCATTTGAAGTGTAATGTAGCGGAGCGATCGATGCCCGCTTGAGGCACTACGTATTAATATGCAGAAGGTTCACATGTAAGAGGTGAAACGCAGATATGTATAGCTTGTGAGCCATTGTTGGTATTATCATTTCCTCCGTTGTCTGAAGTGCACCTTCTGTATGTTAGTGCTGGTTCTGAGGCTGGTGGAGATAGGCCCGGCGCGGCGGCGGCGTCTCGTCGAGGCTGAGCGCTATTGCTGCGCTCTAAAGCGCTACACCGCTTTATTAGCTTTCAACGTTCCATTTATCGGCTGCTTCGCCCCACAAACTTACTAAACCACGCCAGAATTTAGGTAACCGGCACATTTTATTTTGTTTCTCTCTGCTTTTACTTCTAAGTCACAACCCTCTTATGTCTTATGATGCTCTTATGATAAATGATTTATTTCTGTAAGTGGGTTTGTACAAACAAACACTTTTACACGTCAATCATATTTTAAAACTAGATGAGGTCGGCGTTTCATATCTGACTACACTCTGAGAAGAAAGGTCGAAACAAACTCAGAGGTCACAGTCTCTTTTAAAGTCCAGACATAATCTTGGTCAGATCATGTGAAGGCTATGTAGATTGGTGTCTGAAACGGTATTTTGAGGAAAAACAATACAGATTGAGCGCATCTGTCCAGTCAGTGCACGCATTTTAATTAATCGTGCCGCTCAACTCAGAACTTATAAAGCACAACGATTCAACGAACAATACCAAAGAAGGGACATTTGGGTAGGCCGCATAAATTACTTAAGCTGCCAGATCGTGATTAAAAACTAACTGAGAAAACAAAATAAGTAATGACCCACATAATCTTCACATTCACAATTATTAAAATAATATAATACTTTACAAAGTAAATACTCATGTTATTGTATGTATAAAATTCATCAATGTCAATGTGTATATAAAAGGTTGGACAAAGTCTTTGAGGACCATGTAGATTGGTGTCTGAAATGGTCTTCTGAGGAAAGAACCACGCAGATTAAGAGGACCGTCCAGTCAGTGCACGCATATGTCAGTAACCGTGCAGCTCAACTCAGAACTTAAGGAGCCCAACGATTCGACGAACAATACCAAAGAAAGGACATTCGGGTAGGCCGCATAAACTATTTAAACTGCCAGATCATGATTAAAACAACAACTGAAACAATGACCCACATGGTCCTCACATTAACAGTAATTAAAATAATAATATTATACTTCTCAAGGTAAGTATTCAAGTCGTTGTGTATATAATAATCATTAATGGTCAGAGAACATGCAACAGAAAACAAAACAAAAACAAAAACAACATTCAGTTTGCAGAAAATTGGAGCAACTCAATCCCAAGCCTTTTTGTCCTCAATATAATCTTTAACGGTATTATAAAAGGCTTATGCACAACTAACGTTTAATGAATGATTTGAATTTCATAAGGCTTAGATCTTGAACGTGGCTTGGAAGTTTATTATAAAAAAATGCTCATGCTCAATGCTTATGCTCATTATTCTAGGCATGTAGGTCTTATCACACATGGTTCCAAATTAAAATGGGCTTGTTTCATTTATGGGACCCACAGGTATGAAACCAGAAAATAGATTTTCAAAATATTTTATATAATTTAATTTGAGTCCACTGGTCGGACAACAGCTAGGTATGTTACGTTTACCAAGGACGCCGGATGTTTATGGAACAAGCTTGATATACATTAACATTATCAGGAACCGACGTGACAACGAGTGCATACCAACGAGGCAACGCCATGTCATAAGTAACAAGATCGCTCGTACGCGACCGGAGCAGCGACGCCGACTTGCAGGTGATGCAGTGAACGACGCCGACTAGAGCACGCGAGTGTGTGGCGATAAACAGCAGCACGGCGCCGCGCCGGCGGGAGATGTGGGCCAGTGAGGCTGCGGGGTGCGGAGGGGGTGGCCCCCAAACAATTCACCGCGACAACAATCTGCTGCATCCACGCCGCCGCCGCCATCTGACGTGTAGCTGTAGGACTCAGCACATCGGCATTGATAAAAAGTTACTTTGTCCATTTTCACAAGGTTCCTAATGCTAATTCGTAGCTTTTATGATAAAAAATGTCATTCAATTTCAGTGGTGTGTGATGATGCGGTCCATTGGTAAAAAACAATAATTTAACAAAAGCAGACTCCAAAGAGATGTCTACCTTTACGGACAGTCATCTGTTTGGAATTTATTCCGTGAGATCACCATTATTTCAATTTGAAATGTGAGCAAATTGCAATAGCTTGGTTTTTGATTTCTTACACTTAACTTTTGTAGAGCAGGTGATGTGCAGCTCAAGGTGGCAGTCGCGCGCTTCACAGAACAAATCGCATCACACTTTGTATGTCACTTCACTTTTCGGCTCATATTGATCTGCTATAATAAATAGTTCATGGTAACAGCAATCCGCCTGGCGGAGGATACCGTTTATATGTTATCTCTTCAAGAATGAAACAGAAAAGTGTTTTGACTCCATTTTCTCGTCGCAAATAGAATTTTCCAGAGATAATCAGAACTTCATAACGATGGACGATGAAGCTTGAACAAGGAGGTCGCTGAATTTAATCAAATTGGTTTTTACGAAGGTACTTTACGAGCTTGGAAAGCCTTAAAATGGCTACAGTTAGTTAATAAGTTAGGCAATATGTCAGAGGTCGAGGGGAGTTGGTAGAGTTTCAGAAACCTTAATGATACGAAGTGAAACTGCTTAAACACTTGATTGGTACAAACATACAACAAAGTAGCCATTAAAAGCGTCGAAACAAAAGCGAGCCTATCTTTGCTTAGTTTTAGTACCTAGTACCTGAATAAAATGATCGAGTGCTCCTTATCACTCTATCACTGTGTTCGCCCCTTAGTATCATAAGCGATCGTAATCTGATCAGCATCATGCATTCAACATTATCCACGAAAATTCACGTCGAGAAAATATCCGGAGCTAATCGATGGCTACGCAACGATCGATGGAATGCAAAACGATGTCTTTGGAGTTGGAGAGTTGACAACGATTGCACGAAACAAGTACGCTGGTACGCGCGTCGTATAGAGGGCGATGTAAACGAAATGCGTACCGTATGTGTCCCCACTAGCGGGTCAAATACACATGTATCGTAGCACGTATCGAATAGTAAGCGGCCGGTCAGGGATCAATCAATTGGAAATAAAATAAATTAAACCCAAGTATGATGAAAGCGTGACAAATAAAATAGTGATTTATAAATAGAAATGATTATTTTCAGAGAATTCGGCAGTTACCATCAACGTATTTCTCTATGAACCACTTCCGCGAGCAAACGTGTCTATACAATGCGTCTAATAAAATACCGAGGGTTGTACATTAACCCTCCCAACGTGAAGCTATTCTATCTTAGCGTGAGGGATAGCCACATTCAGAGTTACAGCAACACCGGCCCATGCGCTTGAAATAAGAATGTAACGGATTTACTTCTCGTATCAAAATGAACTGCCGGGCCGAGGTATGCAACGGACAAGAAACAAAAATGCTTTCGACGAGCGCGTGACGGAATGTGTAGAGGCTTATTTGTCGATGATTTTTTGCTAATTGTTATGTTTTGAGGGTTATCATTATTGCGAATTTGTGAAACAAATTACCTGCTCGCCACGAGGACGGGACAGCCACGGGCTACATGAATAACAAAAGTAGTTCGTTCTATGAAGCACATTTCCGGCAACTCGTAGATTTGTAAACAGCGCATTTGCTAACAGAGTGTAGCTCAGTCCCCGCGCTGAGGTTTTCTGTGGGCGGGTGAGTTGAGGTGATTTGTGGGCATCACGTCGCTCATCCGCGATCTCTCGCAGATTAAAAAGCCATTTGCGGCCATCCATCTAGCCAGCATATCGCGCCGCTCTACACCGCACCGCACTACACAGTTCACGACGCAATCAGCATCACACTGCACAGGAGAGCGAAGCCGTGGCGTCGGTGACACGGTGACCCACTTACTGCTGCACTGATTCATTCCTCTATGTTATCGTGTTTATGCACCTTCGAGGATCAGTTCTGGCAAAACACCTTTCAGGATTTTTGTACTCAATCGTAGGCTGGAGATCATCACGATGGCGTTCACTATGACGAATCAGTGCTCTACTACAATAGCGTTCGCTATCATGATTCACGTAGCTATCCTGACCACTGAATTACATAAAGCACGTAATAACACCCTATTCGGGGTGTACATTAGTGTCTTTAGGTAAATAATATCCCTTCGAATGTATTAGTAGTAGTTCTTGTAAGCCGATACGCGGAGTGCGCGCGCGTCCACGCGTCGCACACGTGCAGGATCATTGCGCCACACCGAAGACAGTGGTAATTGAAGGTCTTCGACTAACGAGACGCGGCCCACCTGTGCGTCTGTATGCTTCACCAGCACTAACCTACGGACGAGCAAGCAACCATCAGGCAGTGACTTGGTATTGCATGTGAGACTTGTTATTTCGCTTTGTTGAGCGAGTTGAGTTTCCTAAATCAGCGGTGCAGTCAGATAACGCCTGCTATGATAGCCGTCCCTAAAGAGACCGACAGTTTGTATTATGTGGCGGCCACAACTGTCTTAAGGAAGTACGTTTTTGGTAAGGTAGACTTCCACACTCCAAACGTGCTTCTTATACCTCTAAGCTTAGTATGTATAACAGATACATGGCGGAACAATATCTACGACGCCATAGATGCGAACTACGTATCAGACTGATGGCACGCAAATTCTTCATCGCGCAAGCAGAGTTTACCGCGCGACTAGCATAGTATTGTGTATATACAAGGTCCCGACATCAATCGTCGGGCAGTAGCCCACCAGACACCCAGCCGCCCTTTTCTATGGAGAATTAGTGAACTATAACACCCAGTCATACCGCTATAGATAAACGTAGAAGCCAAACCTTTGATTAAACAACCTTTGATTAGATTTTTAATTTTTCTGCATAAAGCTTTAAGTGTGTGAACTGTGATTCAAGAACTGCCAAACCTACATGATACTCGTATCGTGTTCGTGTTGACTCTGAAATTTCTGTTTTAGTCCATATTTCTACTGCTTTTTGTATTTATGGTGTCATCTGCGTTCCTTTTCGTTCCTTGCTTTGCGTGTGGGTCTGGGTACCAACAAGTTCTACCGTCTACTGATTCTGGTGTTAAACCCAAAATTTACAAAAAGCTTGTAAATCCAAAAAGGTATGCATTTTCGGATTTGCAAACTTATATATTATGCTAAACAGTAGAATTACTGTCCTGAAATTACTATTTACTGTTTTCTATTCTTTTTTATGGTTGATTGCTGTTTTTTGGTTTGATAGGGTTGGCAGCACTGTCTCAGAACAAACGTGAATCACAGACAGACACAGTCGTTTCCAGACGAGCAGGCAGCAGATGAGCGTGAGAGGTGAGGGGCGCGCGCTGTGTGCGGTGTGGCCGTGTGGGCGAAGCGGAGCGGAGGTGACTGACGCGCGTCTCCGTTGCGACACGTATCTATCTCACGATCTGTGTGACATTAAGCTAACACAATACAGTCAACAGGCTCTTTCGACTGTAGAAAGTTATTTCAGAGCAAAATCTATATCTGTTAAGTATCTACATATTATTATGTGACCACTTAGCTCTTCTTAACTAATTTCTAAAAAATTCTAAATTCAATTTCAATTTCAATTTTATAATTATTTGGTATGTCTATTAATCTATAAGTAATAATATGTAACATTTAGAGTGCAAGCATGGCAAATGTAAAATTCTTTTTTTAATTTTTATATGGGTTAAAGACCTGAAATAAATGAATTTAATTTAATTTAATTTAACTCCACAATAGATTTTGATACGGTTTTCACCATCATTTAGAGAATTTATTGAAAAGTCTACGTGCGTTACACATTAATATTATCTTAGATATATAGCAAAGAAATCTTGATGTTTTTACAAGGAGTAACAGGTCGCCGGAATATTATAAAACTTACGCAAATAAACTTTTTAATAAAGGCCATCGTGCTTAAGCATTGAGAAAGTCCTCCTACAATCCGCTATCAGGAAAACGACTTGAAAATATTTATTATAAACCTGAGTAAACTCTCTGCGATATACGTGGAAGTCTCTGCAATGATCCGTGAAGCGTGAGCTGGCATATCTGTTTGAAATCAAAAGGATTGAGGAGCAAGTCAACGATCTCCAACATCCTATTTATACCGCGACGCGCGGCGGCGGCGGCGGCCGCAGTAGGACGCGCGACCGTGGGACACGCCGGAACAACTTGAGGGTAGGATACACGGAACACGTTCACGTCTGCTTACTGTGGATACATTAGAGTCCGACCGTAAACAGCTTTTTTTTACCGAAAACGAAAATGATATTCGGCCTTACCTGGGCCTGAAAGTCTCGACATGACGCAAACTGCTGTCGCAAACTATCGAGCGATAAATGATATCAAAAAGAATTGCTTGCCATAACGATGCTTACGACAAATGGAAGTCTCTACACCTAAGATAACTCGCAAAATCGTACATAACTTTCAGAAAACGGTGTCGGTACGTCAGCGAAAAGCGTATTCATAGTTCGGTTTTTTCGAAGACAATTAATGTCCGTAACAAATTCACCTTGAATATAGGCAAAATTTGTGAACATGATTTAATAAAAATAATTATTTTTCTAGAAAATTTTATGCTGGCTAAGTAAACCATACCTTCGAAACACTATTTTCAAGAAAACTATTAAGTAGCGATAACCATTTTAAAGAATTAAAACAAGTTGTTAAATATCTAAGGACATTAAAATCTGCGTCCTTGCAACATTATTAACCTAATGCCAAACTTGTCAAGTGTCAATGTCAAGTCATTATGGAATTGTAAATTGTTTATTTGTTGTCATTGCAAGCAAATGATGTATTTTCAATTCAATGGTATTTACTTATAATTGTTCATTGATGTGACAATGTGACAATGTTACAGCATATTATTACTCGGCTACCCAATTTGGCTCAAGCGGCGACCCCACTGCTTAGAGTTTCTCATTAAAGTATATAGAGTTGCGTAATAAGACACTGGACTACAGCAACTCCGTAATGCTGTAGCATTTGAAGAAATGGCTAACGTTCACCTAGGAGCTCGATAAACACGTCTCCTGTTATTCTGTAAAGATACGGAAATGAAAAATTTAAACGGATTTTCACTTTCGTGCGATTTGCAGTCTCATAACCATGTCAAGGCTGTTGGAGGTCTCTGAGGCAGCATGAAGCAAGCAGTCCACACTTCAGAAGGCCACATAGCTTGGGGATGCATCATTTGTGGTCGCTATCTCCTGTAGTGAGAGCAGGACGTAGAAGAAGAAGAAAACAATTTGAACTAAGTGAATAGTGAAAGTTGACATTATCATTTGATAAAGATTATTCGATAGGTATGCAAAATGCCCCGTGTAAACAGTGGTGCCGATTTTCTTGTCACAAAATTCTCTAAACTAGACTAAAAATCACCAAAATTTAGTTTATTCCTGTCAAACGACGATTTCCCATTCGGAAATTGACTAAAGTGACACAACTTAACTATATTTTAGTTTGACAGCACTAAGATGGCACTGAGATTATAATTTAGTGAAAATGGCAATTTTGCTATTCTGAATTTTACGTTTTTCACCAAAAATTGTGATTGTCTTAACTAAATCTGACTATTTTTAATCGCGATTAAAAAGGTGTGGAATAAAGTTAGTTGTCATGAACTAAAATTCACACCAACACCTCGACTTCAGATGCAAAAACGGTACTGTATCTTTTTTTTTCTTTTCTTTTGCTTATATCTCGAAAACGGTGTGTCGTATCGCAAAAATAATGAAAATTTCGACCCCCTTTGCAGCGCTTAAACCTATAAAACTCAACGTGTTGGTAATATTTTTTTATATTTTCCATACAAAAAGTAAAAAATTCCATACAATACAAGTTGAGGCCACACATAATGCGCGCCTACGGCTCTCTAAATTTAGAGATTTTATTTTGCAGAATAGCGTTATCTTAACGCTATTCTGCAAAATAAAATCTCTAAATTTAAAAATAATTTTGACACATCTAAAATCAAATTTGACAATTATTGCGACTCCACGTGGTACTTGTTTGCCGTACCACGTGATCTTTTTTTAGAGCCGTAGGCGCGCACTATGTGCGGCCTCGACTTGTATTGTATGGAATTTTTTACTTTTTGTATGGAAAATATAAAAAAATATTACCAACACGTTGAGTTTTATAGGTTTACGGGTTTGCAAAGGGGATCGAAATTTTCATTATTTTTGCGATACGACACACCGTTTTCGAGATATAATCAAAAGAAAAGAAAAAAAGATACAGTACTGTTTTTGCATCTGAAGTCGAGGTGTTGGTGTGAATTTTAGTTCATGACAACTAATTTTATTCCACACCTTTTTAATCGCGATTAAAAATAGTCAGATTTAGTTAAGACAATCAAAATTTTAGGTGAAAAACGTAAAATTCAGAATAGCAAAATTGCCATTTTCACTAAATTATAATCTCAGTGCCATCTTAGTGCTGTCAAACTAAAATATAATTAAGTTGTGTCACTTTAGTCAATTTCAGAATGGGAAATCGTCGTTTGACAGGAATAAACTAAATTTTGGTGATTTTTAGTCTAGTTTAGAGAATTTTGTGACAAGAGAATCGGCACCATTGTCTAGATTATTTGAACTTAGGATATGATTGTGGTAATGGAAATTTAATAAAGTTGAAAACATGATTTATGGTTGTGCGTTATTTATTTTTCAATAGAATAAAATTAATAGAATATTTATTTACAAAAAATCAAATCATCTTTATTGTGGACTATAGGTATAATAGAACAAAGAATCCATATACTAAAATCAGTTGTTACAGTTGTGAGGAATCCATGTACATTCTACCTAATATAGCAGGCTAATTTAGTACATTTAAATAAATTACAAAAACTACATTTCAATACAGTTAACTTATCAGCTAAGAAATCTTGTACAGAATAATAAAAAAATTCTGTTAGCTGTTATCTACATCATTGAACTGGTAACTCTTTAATATTGCTAGGTATTTTATGATAAGTTATAGGTAAGGTGCCGTACAGATATTTTTTTCTTGAGTACAGAAGTTAAGAAGAAGAGTCCCCTGCATGAGTCCTTTATTCTTTTTCTAAAGTTTATACGGTTAACCATTGGTAAAAGTGTATGATTTAGATTTTTTGGAGATTTTAATTAAATGTCATTATTGTCACTTTATTAAACTGCTGAGTTTACTGGTAATGTCATGCGGATAGGTGTGCAACATGTCTCTTGTAAACAGAGTGTCTAGAATTAGAATGTGTGAACTTAGGAAAGGATAGTCATACTTAATGGAGATTTAATAAAGTTGAATGATTTGCGGTTGTGTATTCTTTATTTATATACTAAGATCGGACATTTCGCTCCCTTCAAAAATATTTAAAATGTCTTTGGCTCCTTCTAATGCGGTGATTGTCGGCGACGTTCGTTCGCACGTAGTATGTCCTGAACCTATAAATAGGTGGACTTAAAAGCCTCATCGGTACAGACACACTATCGAGACACATCATTCCGCATAATTTTTGTTTGAAACTACAACAAACACAACATATTATAGTTTACGATGACAACGAATCACATACGGCCGAAATTAATAACCAATCTAATCCAATGTCTCTAGATTTAAGATAGAAAATTCAATCCAGATTTGTAGTAAAGTGTAGCTGAAAACGATCCACGGATTGCAATAGCAATCTTTTCAACCAATCGATCTGTAAGAGGACGGATCATAGACTACAGATTGCCCTCTGTTCGAAAAGTACAGTTTGAGTGTGTCAATAACCTATCCGTTGAATTTGACGTCTGTTTTGATCGGTGTAAACAATCCAAATCTTAATCTTAGAATTTCGTAGGATATCAGATTAACTTCACAGATTTTATTTGAAAAATGGCACTGTCGATATTCTCCAGTGATAGTGACAATGATATGGAAGTTCTGGCTCAATTATCGGATTGGGATAATACTGATAGTGACGCTGGTAAAGAAGTAAGACGTCAACGCGCTTCTTCGCGGAGAATTAAAAGGGTGAACTACATGCAAAGTCTGGATGATGCGGAGTTTACCTTTAGGTTTAGGCTGTCAAAATTAGCAGTAAATTTACTGTTGACTGAAATTATGCCTTCACTTCATCAAGGTAAGTTGCACATAGTACTTTAGAAAACAGCTAGGTATGTACGTACTACCTACCTACCAAAGAACTTTGTTTTTAAAGTATGTATATATTTTTTTCAGAAATCATGTAGTGCCACCGCTTCATCAACAAAAAAAAATGCTTTAAAAAAATCAAGTTTCTTTGGCGGCGGCGATTTTTCGCTTTCGCTTGTTTGACAACAAAAAATACCACGCCACAGATAATAAAACGCATCCTAGCTTTAGCCGTTTCGTGACATTCCTTTTTAACCAACACGTTTTGAATTTTATCACCTCTTTTTCGTAATAATAGAATTATTATGTCTTCGGTAAATATATCAGAATCAGAATCAGAAATATTTATTTGCTAACAATGTAGGTACAGGTTTGAGATGGTACAGAATATAATATTTCCGCTACATTTTACCTTACGGCGTGCAAAAACATTAGATAACATTACATTGACATTAAAATAACAAGATATCAAAAATTAAAACACATGTATAAATTGTCACTTAAATATTCATCAAATTAAAAAATTAAAAATTATGTTATCAAATTATAAATTATTGCAAAAAAGTATTTAAAATGTCATTTACAAGAAAAAAAGTCAAGGTACAGTTATAAATCTTTGTCATTCACGAAGTCATTTACAGAGTAGTAACATTTTTGTAATAGCAATTCAGTCAGTTTAGTTTTAAATATGCGTGTGGGGTGTTCTTTGAGATTATGTGGAATTTTATTATAAACGATTGGCCCCATTGACATTATATTTTTTCTTAATAGTGCTGTATTATATTTTTCTTTATGTAGTAGGAACTTGTATTGTAGTCTTAAACGGCCTGACCTTGATTTAATGTAGAAAAGTGACGGAAATAAATTTAAATTTGACCTAACAAAAATGGACACTTCCACTATGTTCCAACAGCGACGGGAAGGTTAGTATTTTTAGAGACCTAAACACAGTCTCACAGCTATCCGTAGATATTAGACTTGACATTGATCTTATGCAACGTTTTTGGGCTTTGAATATCACCTCCCTTTCATTACAGTTGCCCCAGAATATTACTCCGAACCTTAAAATCGATGCCACCAAGCCATGGTAAGCTGTGAGAATAGTAGTTGTGCTAACTTTATGCGATAAAATTGTACAGTACATATGCTACTTTGCTCAATTTCTTACATACCTACGTCCTCAGAATGAGGTTTCCATGTCAGATTACTGTCAATAAAGATCCCTAGGAATTTCGCTATGCTTGTTGATTCAACGTTTTCCCCGTTATGACTGACAATTATATTTGGGGGATTGATCCGTTGGTAAAAATGCATTACCTTCGTTTAATTTAGATTTATGATTAAATGATTTACATTGAGCCAGCTAATAATACACTTTAATGTGTTCTTTATATCACTTTCATATTTTTTTAAGTCCGAACATTTTACGATTGCCGTACTATCATCCGCAAACAAAACCATGGGATGATGTGTTTGACGGGGCAAATCATTAATGTATAGGAGAAATAACGGGGGTCCCAGAACGCTACCTTGTGGTACGCCATGTTTTACCTCTCTACAACCTGAAATATATTTAACTTCGCGTTTAGTTTTAGGGCATATTCTTGTTATTTCTGTGTACTGTAGTCGGCCTTGTAGGTATGATTTTTAGGTTATAGGCTGATATTTTTCTCAAAAGAATTATATTATGGTTCAATATGTCAAGTTTTGCAGCTTAATATCAGTCTACTATCGCTGATTGTGTATAGCTAACCTGTTTTTCAGCTATTATTCTTGGACTGTTCGTGATTCTGCACTTCCGTTGTTTTTTGTATTATCTCCTTGGCTCTGCAGTGTAAAGCTTGGATAACACTGTCACTGATGTAACAACTTATTCCGAGTGTATTTATGTACTTTATCGTTATATATACCGTAAAAATCGATTATTAATTAATTAAATTACACCAGGCTATGTTAGAAGTTTCACATGACATCTGTCATTTTACATTGTCGTGTATATGTATGTATGTATGTGTATATGTATTAAAAGTCCTTAAAACAAAATTGTAAAGCCTATTTATGCTTACTTTTTTGATTATTACAAAAAAAAAACGAACCATGTCTATTTTTATACATTTTGCTTACAACGGAATGACGAAGAGGGAAAGGATTTCAAAATATCTGTGGATTGAGCGACCGCAGGATCGTCTTTTTCCGTTATTGGAACGCGCTTTAGAGATCGATCCATAGATTGATATATATCGACGATCGATTTATATCTTGGATCATGGATTCAATATTAATTTCGGCCATTAGCGGGCTGTCAAAAATGGCTGCAAACTATAATCGTAAACATTAACGATATCGTCACTTTTTCGACCAAGTTTGATAAAATACCGGTTACAACCGATAAATTGCAAAAAAGATTGCTTGATTTTAAGATTGCGATCGTTTTCGGTTGCTAAGTCCTAACAATCCAAATGTAACGATATTTGGTAGTCTCGACACTCAAAATTATCGGTTGTCACTTTATTAAACTCAGCAGTTTAATAAAGTGACAATAATGACATTTAATTAAAATCTCCAAAAAATCTAAATCATACACTTTTACCAATGGTTAACCGTATAAACTTTAGAAAAAGAATAAAGGACTCATGCAGCGGACTCTTCTTCTTAACTTCTGTACTCAAGAAAAAAATATCTGTACGGCACCTCACCTATAACTTATCATAAAATACCTAGCAATATTAAAGATCTACCATTTCAATGATGTAGAAAACAGCTAACAGCATCAATAGTAGAATTTTTTATTATTCTGTACAAGATTTCTTAGCTGATAAGTTAACTGTATTGAAATTTCATCATCATCATCATTTCAGCCGAAAGACGTCCACTGCTGGACATAGGCCTCCCCCAAGCACCTCCATTTTCCTATTGAAATTTAGTTTTTGTAATTTATTTAAATGTACTAAATTAGCCTGCTATATTAGGTAGAATGTACATGGATTCCTCACAACTGTAACTACTGATTTTAGTATATGTATTCTTTGTAAATAAATATTCCATTAATTTTATTCTATTGAAAAATAAATAACGCACAACCATAAATCATGTTTTCAACTTTATTAAATTTCCATTACCACAATCATATCCTAAGTTCAAGTATCCTAATAATCTAGACACTGTTTACACGGGGCATTTTGCATACCTATCGAATAATCTTTATCAAATGATAATGTCAACTTTCACTATTCACTTAGTTCAAATTGTTTTCTTCTTCTTCTACGTCCCGTTCTCACTACAGGAGATAGCGACCACAAATTATGCATCCCCAAGCTATGTGGCCTTCTGAAGTGTGGACTGCTTGCTTCATGCTGCCTCAGAGACCTCCAACAGCCTTGACATGGTTATGAGACTGCAAATCGCACGAAAGTGAAAATCCGTTTAAATTTCTCATTTCCGTATCTTTACAGAATAACAGGAGACGTGTTTATCGAGCTCCTAGGTGAACGTTAGCCATTTCTTCAAATGCTACAGCATTACGGAGTTGCTGTAGTCCAGTGTCATATTACGCAACTCTATATACTTTAATGAGAAACTCTGAGCAGTGGGGTCGCCGCTTGAGCCAAATTGGGTAGCCGAGTAATATTAAGCTGTAACATTGTCACATCAATGAACAATTATAAGTAAATACCATTGTATTGAAAATACATCATTTGCTTGCAATGACAACAAATAAACAATTTACAATTCCATAATGACTTGACATTGACACTTGACAAGTTTGGCATTAGGTTAATAATGTTGCAAGGACGCAGAGTTTAATGTCCTTAGATATTTAACAACTTGTTTTAATTCTTTAAAATGGTTATCGCTACTTAATAGTTTTCTTGAAAAATAGTGTTTCGAAGGTATGGTTTACATAGCCAGCATAAAATTTTCTAGAAAAATAATTATTTTTATTAAATCATGTTCACAAATTTTGCCTATAATCAAGGTGAATTTGTTACGGACATTAATTGTCTTCGAAAAAACCGAACTATGAATACGCTTTTAACTGACGTACCGACACTGTTTTCTGAAAGTTATGTACGATTTTGCGAGTTATCTTGGGTGTAGAGACTTCCATTTGTCGTAAGCATCGTTACGGCAAGCAATTCTTTTTGATATTATTTATCGCTCGATAGTTTGCAACAGCAATTTGCGTCATGTCGAGACTGCAGGGCTTGGTCTGACTTACATTTTAAGTCCGAAATCTTACAACATTTTTTTTTCGTTGGTAATAGTAAATGATAAATGTATTCATTTCTGTAAGTAGGTTTGTACAACTAGTTTTACACGACAATCGTATTTTTAAAACTAGACGAGGATAAAAGAAATGCGTTGTCGTCATCTTTTAATCATTATAGGTACATATTAAATTAAGTTTAAACTTAAATTACACAAAATTTTAATAAACAAACTATCTGTTTATGCTTTTAGTTGTTGCACCTATAGATTTGATTTGCATGATTTGATTGATTTGATTTGAAGTATTGATTTGCATGCACCTAATTCTATATGATTGAAATATTATTTTACTTGCCCGAAAATGAAAATAAATTGCCGTTATTAGATATGTTGGTCGAAAATTGCCGAAAACAGAAAACAATAACGTGATTCGGTCGGAATCAACACTCAATCTGTCACCAATGACCAGAAAATTGGATCCAAAACCGTTGCTATGAGGTGACGACATTATACAATTTATAATTTGATTATAGTCGCTTTTCGTGTCGGTCTGTGTGACTGCGTTATTCTTTAAAACTGCGCAGCGGATTTTGATGCGGTTTTCACCATCCTTTGGAGAATTTTTTGCCGAAAGGTTAATTAATGGGTTTAATGCGTTAATATTAAACTTACCATATCTCCATGTTTTGTCAAGCCGTAAAAACCGTGCGAAGCAGGGGCGTTTCGCTAGTAATTGAATAAATAAATCATCCCAACGCTATCAGACATATAGCTTGCAGGCGCATCAAATATGTCACCAGTTATGCTATCAGACATATAGCTTGCAGGCGCATGAAGTATGTAACCAGTTACGCTATCAGACATATAGCTTGCAGGCGCATCAAATATGTCACCAGTTATGCTATCAGACATATAGCTTGCAGGCGCATGAAGTATGTAACCAGTTACGCTATCAGACATATAGCTTGCAGGCGCATGAAGTATGTAACCAGTTACGCTATCAGACATATAGCTTGCAGGCGCATCAAATATGTCACCAGTTATGCTATCAGACATATAGCTTGCAGGCGCATGAAGTATGTAACCAGTTACGCTATCAGACATATAGCTTGCAGGCGCATCAAATATGTCACCAGTTACGCTATCAGACATATAGCTTGCAGGCGCATGAAGTATGTAACCAGTTACGCTATCAGACATATAGCTTGCAGGCGCATCAAATATGTCACCAGTTATGCTATCAGACATATAGCTTGCAGGCGCATGAAGTATGTAACCAGTTACGCTATCAGACATATAGCTTGCAGGCGCATGAAGTATGTAACCAGTTACGCTATCAGACATATAGCTTGCAGGCGCATGAAGTATGTAACCAGTTACGCTATCAGACATATAGCTTGCAGGCGCATCAAATATGTCACCAGTTATGCTATCAGACATATAGCTTGCAGGCGCATGAAGTATGTAACCAGTTACGCTATCAGACATATAGCTTGCAGGCGCATCAAATATGTCACCAGTTATGCTATCAGACATATAGCTTGCAGGCGCATGAAGTATGTAACCAGTTACGCTATCAGACATATAGCTTGCAGGCGCATCAAATATGTCACCAGTTATGCTATCAGACATATAGCTTGCAGGCGCATGAAGTATGTCACCAGTTACGCTATCAGACATATAGCTTGCAGGCGCTTCGCCGAAACATTGACCATTTGACAAGAACTGCGGATTGATGACATGCCTACTGCAGCTGTTTCATTCAGGTTCTGCACTTTGGGTAGCAACAGGCGGCCCCGGACCGGCTTGTGTGTTAGTCTATGCAATCCTTCTGTTGTATAACGAGTGTACAACCCGTGTACCCTCAACGAACCCGAGCGTCACTTGTTTCCCCGTTATCTTATCATGATTATGTTTATGTACCAACCATACCTAGGAACCTTCTGGTTACGGAGATATTGAAAGTTAAAGTTCTTACTTTTTGAAGTTTTTTTTAATGAAAACAAGTTTAAAATGTTATTACTTAACTTTAAATACTCCCACAATCCCTGTACCGTTACTTGCACCCATAAGCATACAATAAAATTTTGTGCGCGCGTTACTTTGCGCACTACCTTAATTACAGCAAATCAAACCAAAAAACTTCGAGAAGGGTCTTTTTACACCCTGTATGCCGGTTAGACTCAATACCTAAATAAAAGTGTGTTCAATAACGTACTTCAATAATTTCACTCCAACAGTGTTATCCAAATCACCCGGTCAAATAAAAACGCGGGATGTGACACTCCTGTCACTTTCTATTTGTTTATTTCAAATTCAAATTTATTTATTTGTACACATAGGTATAATGTAGTGGTACACGATGTTATAAAAATAGAAAAAAATTGAGTCTATACTTAGTAATAGGTATACAGGTAATATAGCCTATATAATTTTATATAATGCTAAGTAACCGTCTTACATCTTTATCGTAATCGTATTTATTCAAAATATGTATTAACAATAACTTACATAAAGTCTGTCAAACTGCATTACAGTTTGTCGGCAGTTATTCTCGGCTAACAATAGACTACAAAGAACATGGATAAAGTCTGGCCTAGTGCACACATTTATAAAATAACTGTTAATAATTATTTGAAATCCCACCTCAGCTTACGTTACTTGGCAAAACTTTGCAGGAAATATTTTAATTTTTAAGATTATTATGATGCAAGTACTCAGGGTGATCTTCAAGTGGCCAATTTCGGAAATAAGATGGTAATTGGGACATGCTTATTGTAAGAATCGATATGATTACACGAGTATTTTGTGGAATATAAAATATGAATACTGTATTAAAGCGTGTTGAATAATAACTAGACTGTAATGAACATGACATTTAATCATTGATGAAGGTATCAATTTAATTAGGAACAAATTGAAAAAGTATGTAATGGCAGCGCCCGCCTTCTTTATGTTTCATAATCATTGTCGCTGTCTGTCATTGTCATGCATTTGTCATAATTATTATTATGTTATTTGTGCTTTGCACAGAGCTATAACTAACATAGAGGGCGGCGTTAAAAGATAAACACTGAAACTTTACTTTTTCTATACAACATCGAAACGGAATGTGTATACCTACTAGTTATTTTTGATGTAGACACTAAACCATTATAAAAACATGACTTATGACCGTAAATGGCTATTGCCCTGTGTCGTACACACTTGTGCATGCTACCTTTCGCATAAAACCAGTGGAAACAATGAATGTAAGTTCATATAAAATAGAATTAATAGTTTGGAATCGTCTCCTGAAGCTCTTTATTTTGACGTAGGTACTAAAAACTTTACTGGTTGGGTTCTAAAGTCCACCATTTGTTGATTTTTATGAAACCTCACTTATTAGATTACAATTTTCTTAACTCAAACAATTTTCTTTACGTGCCTTTTTTAACATTAAACATACCACACAAACCATAAACCAAATGATAAATGATTTTATTTCTGTTAGTAGGTTTTTACAAACACTTTTACACGTCAATCATATATTTTTTAAACTAGATGAGGTCGGCGTTTCCTATCTGACTACTCTGAGAAGAAAGGCCGAAACAAACTCAGAGGTCACAGTCTCTTTTAAAGTCCAGACAGAATCTTGGTCAGATCATGTGAAGGCTATGTAGATCGGTGTCTGAAATGGTCTTTTGAGGAAAGAACCACACAGATTGAGTGGACCTGTCCAGACAGTGCACGCATTTGTCAGTAACCGTGCAGCTCGACTCAGAACTTAAGGAGCTCAACGATTCGACGAACAATACCAAAGAAAGGACATTTGGGTAGGCCACATAAACTACTCAAACTGCCAGAACATGATTAAAACTGGAACAATAACCCACATAGTCCTCCCATTCACAACAATTAAAATAATATAATACTTTATACAGTAAATATTCATTTCATTGTATAATTGTAAAAGTTCTAAGATACTTCACAAAAATTACATGACTGGTTCACACTATCCCAAAAAGCGTCAGCGTGCGGTCTCACGTGACTGTGAGGTGCACAAACCGCAAGGATCAGTAGGTAGTGCGGTCACTCCACGTCACTCTGTACGACTGCGGCGAGTGACCGACAGTATCACAGTACCGACCGAGAGTACCTACCTACCGCCGCCGGCGCCGAGTGCGATACACGCCACTCGGCAGTCTCGGCACTTGACGGCTTCAAGTGCCGAGTACAGTTTGATAAATAACAATTTTATACATAACAACGTAACCTATTGCCACGTAACCTATTGCCAGCTTTGTTCACGCAAGGTTTTCAAATAAATTCCTTCGATTAACTAAATAGTTGCGCCCCGTTGGCCGCTGTCAGTGGGCTACGACGACGGCTCACCTCTGACATTTAGGTACCTACCTGTCCGAAAGACCAGCCTTCTATTTAATTGAATTCTATGCGAGTCTTCAACGGTTGAATATTCGCTCATCGCGCGCATTAAATCAATAGCACGTGGTACTTAGCCAACAGATTCGCAGTATTATGAAAAGTTAACCGCAAAGATCGGGGGCAGTAACGGGCTCCTACACAATGCTCCTAATTATTGCTAGAGATACCGCTTACGTGTCCCAGTACAAGACTGGACTCGTGTTTGGAAAGTATTTTGCCTTTTGTAAATTATTTGCAGTGTTTACTGTCAAGTTCTTTGTTCCGCTCGCGCTCAACCCTCGTCTCGTCTGAGGGTTGTTGTTACACCGTTTCCGTCCGTAATGACAGGCCACCCGAACGTCGGCGTCGCGTCGTTTCGCTGCGTGTAAATTGGGCCGGAGCGAAAAGCCCATTGTGACGCGTTGTGACATGATTTCGACACGTTTTGGGCGAAAGCTGAGACGTTGGTCGGTGAAACTCGTAGGCCCGAGTGTCGATCCTCGTCATTACACTTGAACCTGATTGTAATCACCGCCACATGCAGCCGATCGTTATCTACACCGTGACACACTGCTTGTGCGCACGCAGAATATTAAAGGCACCGTTGTGACATCCCGGAATATCGACATGCCTCTATGTACATTCATTTGTGTGTAAATATAACGAGCTTCGTGTAAATAAACTAACGAATGTTGACGTATTGTTTGATATTCAGCTGCCGGCTGTTTCAGGCCGAACCGTTCAGTCAGTAGTCCTGCTGTAATATTCAGGTGAATTATTGATGTGTCAAAAACTTGTCAGAGCAGAAAGCACGCTGTTACAAGTTGCGTACCTAACGTGTCGAGCATGGTGACACAACAGCAGCGACGGCGCGCGGCGATACCAGCAGGCCGCGGGCCGCGGGGCAGTGGTAGCGCAGATTGTGAAATGCACTGCGCACCAATTTACTCAGTAAGTTTAAATAATAACACAGGAATCGGTCATATTTTCTTTCTCTTGGTCGAAAACGGCAACATAACTATCTGCCCGGGAACAGACATCGCAACTTTGAGTAATCAAGTTATGGACTAGTCCGAATGATTTTATTTCTTAAATTACAAAGTTTATCGTCAGCAGATAGTATCGTTTATTTCTTTGTTTGAGTGGCTGGATGATCTTCAAAGCCCCGACCAGACATTTGTAATTCTGCTTGAATACAGTACCTACTATTTATTATAACGTTAAAGTGGGTAAAAGTTACAATAGTAGATTATTCACTAAGGCGATAAAGTCACGGGCGCTATTTTGATAAATGCGTGGCGTCTAGCGATCTGTCGCGCGTCACTGGTTATTCCCGCACCGTCAGTCGAGTAGAGAAGCTTCATTTGAGAGTTGTACAAACAGTTGTCTAGACAGATATCTGTGAGTTGATGAGGACAGCCTTATGGAAGCGAAATTGAATTACGTCTGTCTGGTGTAGCCTTGACACATTGAGTAGAGGTATCAACATCCCATATCTTTCCTGTTTCAGAAGTGAAGTACCAGGACTATGTCTTGGGCAACAATAGCTGTTTGCGGCAGTAGTAACGGAATGCGCATAATATAAAATTGGTGAATGAGTGGTGGAGCGATAGTGAGCGCGCGCGCGAGATATCGGAACCGCGTCCATGTTGTGGAATATCTCGTTATTCTAGTGGCTAACGTAACGACTGAGGCTCACAAGGTCCCGGGTTCAAGTTTTGGTCTGGTCAAAAAAGCTATTGGGTTTTTGGGTCAATACATTTTCAGCAGCAGTACGAAGTAAAAGAAAGAAAGAAAAAAAACTTAGTCTCCGTAGAGATGGGCCGCCATGACCGAAAATCGGTCAGGAGTATATTATTATTGTGTTGTACCACGCTGACGCTGCACCACACGGAACGCCTCACGGAAACAGTTCACGACTCGGCGATGTAGTGCACGCACGCTCAGAATACGCGGAGTGAATGACCGCGCCAACAGCCAAACTAACGTGCTTCCGATTCCCAAACAAATCACTAAACAAACTGCTTCAGAAGGACCGATCCTAATACATGGAGAGATCGATTTGAACACCCGAAACTGATCCGATCACTAACTACACTTATTATGGTCTTGTCTTCATTATATTATGTAAAAGCCAATCATACAATTTTGGTGATTATTTATATTTACCATACACTCATAGCTAGTCAATATTAATCAAACATTCGATGTTTGTACCACGTGCATACTAACTGCAATCTGCCATGTACGCACATCACCTACCCTGCAAACGATTAGGTATATATATGATGTGCTGTCACCATATTGATGGTTTCTGTCTGACCTTCTCAGTTTATCTGTGTTGCTGGCTCCTCCACTCGGACGCATGGTGTAATATCTTGTTGAGGTGAATTTACTTTCTGTGTTCTAAATAATGCATAAATTCGATTGAATCACGGACACTTTTGAGAATTGTATAAAATCCAAAATACTTTCGGATTTTGAGGTTATTATTGTTCCTTTCGTTGTCTGTGGTAATAATCTTCCGTAGTATATAATCAAGCATGGACACACCCCGTATACTACATACATACATACATAGCTACATGCATATATACATACATACATACATCACATATCACACTAGAGAACTGGATCATCCTAGCCTAAATTGTTTTGAATGTTTAATTAATTTAATTTATTTTTATTTTATTGTTCTAATATTATATATTAATGTTGGAACGCCGACGTCTCCTCTCTCGGAGTTGGGCGCTAATAGCTGCAACACAGTTTTTTAAACTAATGTAGCTGTTGACGAGCACAAATACATTGTAAACCTGTTTTTTGTTCCAATAATTTTTTATTTTTTATTTTTAATTATTGAAAATACCTACATTGTATTTTATCTTTAAACGTTTCATTACATACTATTAGGTAACTATTCTTTCTTTATTCTAATTTATTTGTAGTTATGACTAGTTTAGGGCTATGGGCCTATGGCTGTTTCGTTTTTGTGTCACTTAGGAGTAAGAACTTCCGATCGATTCTGTAACAATCAAAAGTGAGCTTGCATTCCACCAGCAGTGCTATTCTGTAACCATCTCACCGTGAAAACGTAGGTGAAGTGAGCGTGGAGTGAGCTGTCAACAGTGTCAATCCCAAGTATCAGGTGGAATGAAAGCTTACTTCAAACTCACTTCACTTAAGTTTTCACGGTGAGATTTTTACAGAATATCATTGCATTGCTATTCTGTAAAAATCTCACCGTGAAAACTTAGGTGAAGTGAGCGTGGAGTGAGCTGTCAGTGTCATCCCACTGTTGCTAGGGATTGACCAAGCGTTACACTTACAATCATAATCGAGATTTAATAATAGTTTTTTATGTTAATTCTGTTGATAATTTTATACTATTTTAAAACGATGAGCAGAGAGTACAATGATTAAATTGACGGTCGGTTTTTTTAGGTTACATGATCCCAAAACTAATTTGAACAACGTAAAGAAAATCTGAGAATAATTGCCTCAAGTTCTCGTGAGACGTATAGTATTTTTTTTTCTCTCGAAGCGACGCACGGTGGGCTGAAAATCTGCTTTCATAGACATAGGGATTTCAATCTGCAAGTGCCTGATTTTTTGCCAGATATCGCTTCTATTAGTTGTTACTATATTCTAAAATGACACCCGAGGTAATTCTGCACAAAAACGAAGGAATTATAATTTTTTTACGAAGAATTTGTATGAAGCTAGTATGAAAAAGTTAATTATCTCGCAAACAGCAAGGAAAACCGTAATATCCTTACAGGTGGTTATAGTGCTAATTATTTATGATTTTTTATACATAATTATGTCATATAACGGTTATCGCTGCTAATTTTTTTTTTTAAATCGTCAAAATATTTTTATTTATTTTTACACATGAAACTGTTCCTTTTAGTGACTAAATTAAGAACATTGTTAATTATGAAGAATTTTATTGACCCAAATATTAAGACTATATAAAACAAGAAAAATATTTAAAAAAATAGAAAAAATGAAATCAAATATTAAACATTTTCCTTATCACTGTCGTTGTCGGACTCCAATTCTGAGTCAGAATCCAGATTGAATCCAGATCTAAAAACTCGAACTCACTTTCCTGAAACTGAATTAAGTCGAGAGTTTCAGCAAAAAAGCTCTGCTTTCTTTTGGCATCTAACTTAGGCCTTTGTGCACTTAGGAAAGGATCCGAAGAAACAATAAGCATATTTAAGATATCTTGATTAGAATCATGCCTGCTTCTTTTCCGCGAATGATGTTCCCGGAACCTCCTAAAATCTTTGTTTCGAGACTCTGAGGCTTCTTCCGAGAGAGTCCCAATCGGCACAATATCATTTTTCTCGATTATGTCAGCCCCGTGTGTTAATAATTTATGTACGGTAGACGACATGTAGTACCAGTCGTACAATTCCACGTACTTTTTTGCTGTTTTGCGGGCAAAATCTTTAAATTTTATTACGTGAATCTTCTCACCAGATGTTATCGCTTGCAAAATCACAGCAAATCTTTTAATAAGATCTTCGTCCAACCCGGTAATAGCTGCAGTTTTATTGGGAAACTCGAAAAACTTTCTTGATGTATTCCCGTCATTGGTAGTTCCCGAGCCTTGTTTCACAATATCAATCAACAGATTTAGCTGATCTTTGAATTTATTTTGAATAGATTGTTTTCTGTTCTGCAACATTTCTTTGTCCTCATTACTTCTCGCTGCCCACCGTTTGAAGTCGAGCCTGTACGCAATATGTAACAGACATTCCATACAATTAATACGTGCGTGTAGGGATGACAAGCCAAATTCGTATATGTCAGCACACACAGTCTTTGATGTTACAACATCTAAGCGGTTACTTTCCGTAGGTTTTGCTAAGCACAGGTAGCACGATGCATTTGATCTGGCCTCAGAAAGGTACGTGCAGACTTTGGCGTCGATCATTGTCATCATTAGTTGATGAGTCACCATGTCATTATTAATGCACTCTGTGGGGTTAAGGGCCTCAATTTCATCATCCATTTTTCTTTTGAAACCAATGACCACTGCTTCGCTCTCCTTTACAAAACTAAAATGAACTGGACGACAATACAAAGTTGAGCATGGTTTTGGGTTTGTCTATACAGTATTATCTCCGTCTGTCAGTTTTAGTGGCACCAAGGAGGTCATGAAAGTGCTTGCATCATCTTGCTCACCCTCCATTTTCTGCTTGTATCGGCTTTGGTTGGAAGCACCATCAAATCCCTACTTGGATATCAGCTTTAGCTGCTTATTTTGCACATCCGCATAGTCAGAAAGATTTTGAAGGATCCTCGTCACCGTGATGTCAAGTAAAGCTTGAAGTGTAATCCTAGCCGAGGAATCCGTAACTGACACTGATTGCTTCGGAGGGTAGCAATCAAGCTTAGTTTGTTGCACTTTATAGTACGATGGATAAATATCCTTAGCACCTTCCCGAATGGCAGCCTCTCGCAAAGTAATATATTGCCACTTTGACAGTTTTAGTGAAAGAAGCAATTCAAGCGCTTTGTCTGGTGTAAATATGACTTTTTCACTGGTTTCTTAAGCGTTTCTTTAATTTTAACGGGTGCTTCAGGATTTTTCATTATGTATTCGATCACAGATGCGATATCCTCATGCCCTGCTTCTTTTAAACGCGCTGCAGCTGCATATGCCAATTCACTGGAGTCTTCGCCTGTATGATCATCAAATCTTCTCTTTTTCTGTTTACTTCCCAAATCTTCGAATGGTTTTCGGGACCTTTTTGTCATTGTTCCAACGCGAACGGACAATGATGCCGACGACGGTTCTTGAGAGTCTGATTGTGCTCTTGGTGAGATACCAACAGTTGGTTCTTGATTAACTAAAGTTTGCATACAACTTGGCCAATCAATATTTGCTTGCAGCTAATTTCCGTACAGTCTTCTGAAGTGATCAAGGAATCGGTTGGATTCTGATGGATCTGACTCAGAATTGGAGACCGACAACAACACTGATAAGGAAAATGTTTAATATTTGATTTCATTTTTTTTATTTTTCTTGTTTTATATAGTCTTAATATTTGGGTCAATAAAATTCTTCATAATTAACAATGTTCTTAATTTAGTAACTAAAAGGAACAGTTTCATGTGTAAAAATAAATAAAAATATTTTGACGATTTAAAAAAAAAATAGCAGCGATAACCGTTATATGACATATGTCAAAAAATCATAAATAATTAGCACTATAACCACCTGTAAGGATATTACGGTTTTCCTTGCTGTTTGCGAGATAATAACTTTTTCATACTAGCTTCATACAAATTTTTCGTAAAAAAATTATAATTCCTTCGTTTTTGTGCAGAATTACCTCGGGTGTCATTTTTCAATATAGTAACAACTAATAGAAGCGATATCCGGCAAAAAATCAGGCACTTGCAGATTGAAATCCCTAAGTCTATGAAAGCTGATTTTCAGCCCACCGTGCGATGTGGGCTTTCCTTGTGGTTACCAAGCGGACAAACACGCTGTGTATGTGTCTGTAAGCGCAGGAGCTTTCGGTACATGAGTAGATACTTTCGGTACCGGCCGGGCGGCCGAGACAATAGAGAAGTCGGATGTGTGTGTGTTACGTGCTGACGCTACTCGTCTTCACGCACACATACACAGCGTGTTTGTACACTCGGTTACCACAAATAAAGCGCGCGTCGCTTCGTCAGGTAAAAATACTGTAACTAAAGATATAGTTCACCTGTCTGTTGATGGCTGATTTATGTGACACGAGTTATCACTGGTGCGGCTGATGAATGGTGGCGTTTCCCGAACACGAGGTATTTTTACTTGTGTGCATCACGGAGTGCCTCGGGTGCCGGCTGTTTATTCCATTCCTAATGTGACAACCCGATCGTTTCGACATTCGTTTGGAGAGTTTACAATTTTAGGGCATGGTAATGCAGCATAACAGGTCAAAGACTAAGTGTCGACCAAGAGCATTAATTAATACCTCACAGATTTAAACTAGCTCACTTAGCCTAATTATTTCAACGTGAAATATTTATTTATGAATTCGAGCCCTGCTTTGGATAAAAATCTTGCTGATTGAAAGCTCGCAACAGAGTCTTCGTCAGGAACTGGATATAAGTAACACAAATGTACTTGTCAAGAGATTGCTGTTCCAAGTTTGTATTGAAATCAAGACAAAGGTAATAACTTAAAGCTGTCTTCGGTGTATTCAAAATGTTACGACTTGTGCGAGCATGATCCAGAGGACAAGGTCCAGATTCAAGGACGTCAGGAAGCGTAAACTTTACAAATGAGGTGTGTTACCAGTTATAGCTCTATAAATAAACCTCCTGGTTTTTTTTCTCTTTATTTGTTAGGGACTTGCAACCATTAACAGGTCATGTCAGCCCCATCGATTATTCTAAACTTACATTAGAAGTAAACAAAAAAATGCCAAAAAATCATGCTAATTCATTCCCTAATATTGTTGAATGTCCAATCTTTTTTGTCAGCTTTGGAAACCAATATCGATGTGCATAGTAAACTGAGAAGAATGAAACAAGCAGTAAACCATTGGTCTTCAGGGCCTGTTCAATAAACAACCGTCTGTATTAGCCACTCGTGGCAGTGGCGCCGCTGCGAGCCGCGTCTACGAGACACAATGGTGCTCCTCTGAGTGAGTTCAATTGTTTATTGTGCTCTGTCAATGACACAAATAGAAAATGCGGCGCTAGTTTTGTAGTGTCTGACGCACTGTGTTGCTGGGATTATTTCGTTTTTGTGCTCTTCCTGCGAAATAATTCGTTGAGAACGTGTCGGGAGAGGTGCCCGCCGCCTGCACCTACTTCTGACTGTTCCACCAATCATTCCCAATTCCTATAATTACTAAAACAGCCTACTTCCGGTAATAGTTCGCGGCTCATACTAAATTTTCCAATAACTATTGTTTCGTTTTAGTTTTTTTTTGACGCCTCTCATTATAGATGCAAACGTTGAACAAACAACTGCTGATTAACAGCTGTTGACCTCGTTCGGTACATTGAGCTTAATCACCAAACAACTCGATCGCTTTAGTTCACGCATTATTAGTGAAGTGACCAACCACACCATTCAACCCGACTTTTAATTAGTGTTTTTTTTTACGAGATATTAGAGAGATTCGTTGAATGTAATATACGTTCTGTCATTGGGCAGTTCTTGGATTTATAATATAACGGCAATCTTTTTAAAACTTAACTAATATTGTGCGCCTACTTATGAATTTCTTGTGTTTACCTGTACCTACAGCGATAAACATTCCCGTCACGGAGGATGCAGAGACGCAAGCTCGGTGGCTGGCGTCTAATGCCCAACTACTAATGTGTATCTTAGAACACTTACACCGGAAGCGTTATCACTGAACTTGTCTCAAGCGTCGCAATCATTGAATCCTTCGTAAAACTGCTACTGTGTGTACATGCCGCGTGTCGTAGTAAAACGGATGCGAGCAGGGCGCAGCGTCGCACGCGGCACTTTATTTTAGATCCAGATATTGCACTTCCTAAATATAACCTCTCCCCCTGCCCCTCTCGTCTCCTGCTGCAGTTCCGCGGCGCACGCGACGTTGTCGTTTATACGTGATGATAACAAAGTAGACTACGGTGGAACAGAAGGCTCACTCCACGGGAACCGATCACTTTTCGATTTTTTTTTGTTCGAATTTCATTTTACCGAAAACTATTTACCGACGTTTTTTTTTTGCTTTATGCAATATTTGACATATTTTTAGATCATCGAAGTATCATGTGTCATAGGTATTATTTTACCGAACCATATTTCGCCGATTTACAAAATAACTTTTTGCTATTGGCCGAAGCCTCTTTTGAACTTTTTTCATTTGCCAAATGATTTATAAATATAACCCTTTCGGACTTTCCCGCATCTCTGGCAGGCATCGACCCTAGCGGACCCCGTCATTGTTGCTGATATCTGTTTAAGGCGCCCATGGAACACAACGCGCCGTCCGCGAGCCCATTGCTCGCCGTCCGCGAGCCCGCGCCTTCGGTGGCTGGGAATCGGCTTGGGATACCCGACGCCCAGGGCGTCTCCTGCGGCGATTAGGGGCACGAGGGCGCGAATTTTGCCTCGCCGGCACGCGTTCCGCCTCCTCCTTCGTGAACAGCACTGCTTCGCATAACGAGTTGACGACCCATGCCCTCTCGCTCCGTACCATGGGCTGGACCAGGGCCGGACGCGAGAGATCTCCACTGCCGATCACCTCCATGAGGACACGGCGGTGCTCCACCCAACCCGGGCAGACCTTCACCGTATGCTCCAACGTGTCCTCCGGGCGATCCACATAATGGTGACACCCGGGCGTTTCCTCCCGCCTTATCCGGAACAGGAACCTCCCGGCATCCGTGTCCGGTGAGGACCTGCGTCAGGCGGAAGATGAGGATGCGGTGGCGCCTCTCTAGCCACTCCTCAAAGAGGGGACTTACTGCCGCAATTGTGGCGTGCCCAGCGCAGGGTTGCGACAGTCACACTCCCCATGTCGCCACAAGATTCTGCCGGAGCTCTGTCCGATGTGCCTTGATTTCTCACAGCAGCGGAGTTACGCCCTGGCGTTGCGTTGCGCTGCTTTCCAGTCTGGGAGCTAAACGTCAAAAATGACCACAAAATTGACAGGAACCTCCACAAAATTCTACCGGCTGTTGAGGACGAGTCCCAGGTACTTTATCGTCGACTCGACGTCGATGTGAACCCCTCCTACACTTACTTGGGGACCCTATGGTGACGCGTTTCGAGGACCATGAAAACACATGGCCTCGGACTGGTGCAGGGCCACCTTGAGTCCCAATTGCCGGATCCTCTCGACGATTATCACAACCCCGCGAGTCGCTAGTTCGGCCACCGCCTGGTGCGACCTCCCCTGCGCCAGTACTAGCGTGTCGTCAGCGTAATAAACCACACTAACGCCGCTAGGGAGGTTGGCGTGCAGCACCCAGTTGTAGCAGATATCCCAGAGATACGGCCCCAGGACCGATCCCCGTGGGACACCGCACGACATCTCTCGCCGGTTCTATTCTCCCTGGTAATCGGGGTAGATGACGGCCATGTCCGTCAAATAGGCCTCGACAACACGACAGCGGTAGGTCGGCATCCGGTGATATCGGAGTGCCTCCCTGATGCATCTCTAGGGTAGGGTATTGCAAGCATTGCCAGTGTCTAGAAACACCGTCAATACGACCCCCACCCTGGGCCACAGCATTCCCCGTCGTGAGGGCCCACACGCGCATAATGACGTCCACCGTAGAGCGCCCCCTGCGGAAACCAAACTGGCTCTCCGCCAAATCCGGCCCCACCCGCACCAGCCGCCCGACGAGGTGGTACGCAATGACTCTTTCACAGAGCTTGCCCACCTCGTCGAGCAGCACGATGGTCCGGTAAGCGCACGGAGTCTGCAGGGTGCCCCGGCTTCTTGATGAGGACCAGTTTCCCCGTCTTCCAACGAATTGAGAACTGGCCCCTCTCCAAACATGCGCTTAGGAGCCCCCTTAGTCGAGGCCCAAGAGCCTCCGAGGCCAGGACTCAGGCCTTCCTATGTAACCTGTTGGGTCCCGGGGCGGTATTTTTGCCATTTAGCCTACGTACCGCCGCTCACAGCTCTACCTCGGTCACCTCCGGAGCATCGACGTCGTCGTCGGCGGTGTGGTCCACATCGAGCACTGCAGTAGGCGGAGCCATGGGCGTCGAGATATGTTCCCCTCTAGAAGGGAACAGAGCTCTCACCAAGTCCTCCACGAGCTGGGGCCGGAGACTGCGTCAGCGGGGCAGCCCATGGGCGGAGCTTCTCTCGAACCAATTTGTAGGGACGTCGCCACGGGTGCCCGTTCAGTCTCCAGCGACTCCTCGTGGATCCCGCAGGATCTCCACTAGGAGGGCGGTCTTCGCCTAAACGGTGTGGTTCTAAGCTTCTTTTGAATTGTTTTCATTTGCCAAATGATTTATTTGCCAAAATTTAACCACACCGAATCGACATTTTACGGAATATTATTTGGTCACAAATATGTAGCCGGTTACTTTGTAGCATTTTCAATAAATTAAAATAGTGTCATAAAAAGTCAATATGCTGTGCTACATGCTAGGTTTGGTTAGAACTGCGACCCCCTGCGCACGAACCGAGCGAGCGAAGCGAGCGGTGCTGCGGCAGCGGCCAGCGAGTGCCAGTACCGAATTATGTACCCAACAAATGTTATTTCGATTAAGTGTAACTTCGGTCAAAGTCAAAGCATTTATTTCAAATAGGCACATAAAAGGCACTTTTGAACGTCGGTAAAAAGTTCGACCAAATGAAACGTCGGAGTAACGAAGAAAATCGAATTGATAATAGGTCAACTGATACAGTGGCAGACGTGACTTCGATGAAGTAAAAACAAACGAAACGACAATAGTTGAAAAGTTTTAGGTGAAATTAAATTCATATTTTTCGAACTTATGATAAGTCCACACACAAGCCAGAACACACTGTTGGTTCAGTTAAATTTTAATATTATTGCACTTTCTCGGTGGTGTAAGCAAAGTTCGTACTTAGTAAAGTTTTAATTTTGGCAATATTAAATTGCTTACCTACTTGTCTGAACGAGTCAAAAAGTTTTGTATTTTGAATCGAACTTTTTGGATGTAACTGACAATTATTTTTTTTTTCATTATGGACAAAAAAATCTGGGCTTGAAAAGCCAGGCAGAAAGTCGACCATTGTAGAGTTATTTTTACTTGTGCGAAAGGTTATAATTAACAAATAAAATCAAACAATGAATATCAATTTAGCTCTCTATATTATTATTACGGAGAGGCGCATTTAAAACGTGCGACAGAAATGCATCGTGTAATCCCCAACTCCCAGAAATTTCAACATTATTTGAAAAAGTAATTTATAGTTCAATTTATATGTACTTTGAAAATTTCAACCTATTCTGCAAGGAACAAAAAGGATTTCGTAAAAATCATACTATTAATATGGCACTGTACGATTTATTATATTTAGATAATATAAATCCAGTATGTACAATCTTTACTGATATGACAAAGGCATTCGACTATGTGGATCACAAGATTACTTAAAAAATTACATGGATATGACATAAGGGGCAATGTTCTGAAACATATTGAATCATACCTTAGTGACAGATTATCAATACACGGAAATACCTAGAATATGCCATAAGACTAAAATGCAGATCATATTATATAAATCAAAACCAAGACACGTTTAATATGGCGTGCCCCAAGGTAGCGTGCTGAGGCCGTTATTATTTCTGATACATAAAAATGATCCTATTTGCCGATGATAGCACTATTGCCAAGACCATGAAAGCGAGATCCATGGCCCGCTACCTCTCCGGTACAGTCAAGGAGATCCTTGGTACCGCACAGTCCGTCGGATGCACAGTTGAGGGCAGGCCACCCCATGACCTCATTAATGACATCAACACTGGTGCTCTTACCATTGATGAATAAACCTAACATCTAAGCTGTTATAAAATGTAATAATGTGACTTATCAAAATGACATTAATAAATCGCTAGAAACTATAAGAAACAACTAGAATAAGAAATTGTCTATATTTTATATTGTGTATACATTAGGATAGCCATACAAAAATAAAAATAGATAAATAAGTTATGAGGTATGTAGGATGTTAGCTTGATAAAAAACGAATTACAAATACATGAAGGTATTACATATGGAAAATAAGACGAAGTATGGCAACGGCTTCCAGGAACACTCCATTTCCTAAAACGGGACGCATGAACAAAATAACAAAAACAAAACGATAAGCAACAAAAAAAACCTAACCTAACCTAACCTTTTTTTTTTTGTCGCTGAGAAATGCATTACGCATCCCCGCTCGTGGGTTCCACCTGAACATTGTCGCCGGATTCCAGTTCCAAGTCTTGTGGTATATCAGGTGTCACAGGTACTGGCTACATCTATCTATCTATCTATCTGTAGGCCAATTCTCGTACTTAAAAAACGTTCAAATTCAAGTCGCAATCTCATCTCAGCGACAATCAATGTCAAAAACCTGTCAAAAATGTATGTAAATTGATAGTAATTTTGACAGATTGAGACTGAGATTAGAATGCGAACGGTCTTAAAAATACGAGAATTGCCCCTCAGCTATCAGGATTTTCGTTACCTGAAATTATAATTAGTAATTATGGTTGTGAAAATAACCAAAATTAATATGCTTGTTCGTCTTCGTTAGAGACTCGCAGTCAATCCCGATCCAATGGCTATTATAATGTAGTTTTGAATAATTTCAAAGTTATTGACTTGCAGTCAATCCCAGAGCATTTACAAAACTGATATTTTCACTATTCTCTTTTAGATCACCAACTAGATAATTATGTACTTTTGCTTACCTTCATAATCTGATGATGATTGTAACGGTCTTATTCTTCGTTTTCGTCTTTCTTTTTCTTCTATTTTTCTAAAGGGGCATGCCTAAAAAATGCTTGAAATGGACAGAAACTAGTACTAATAGTCCTTAATTCTATTTAGAATAAAATATGTTTAATTAAATAATTCTCAAGTTTGTAAACCTAGGGTGAAAATATCACGATCACTAAAATATTTAACTTGATATCCGTCTAATCCATTCTTATTTTTTGTTGGAGGTCAGTGTTTACTTGACATGAGCAATCAACATTCAGCCAAACAGGAATCGTCAAATAATCCTTATCGAACTATTTTATAGAGTTATTGCACAGCAACCATGAATTTAATATAATTCGACCTATTTATACCGTAAATCTAATTAAAATAATATAATTATGCGTGTCAAGTAATTAATAAATTATCTTCAAAATGGAAAACGTATCGTAGGCTGTATGAATCATATGTCCTTTGCCTTACTGACAGTTCGACATTACTGCATTTCAGTTTTTCGATTGATTACATGATCGATTCATGGTTTTGCGTTTGCGACTTGAGTTATATACAGATTGCTTTTTAGGATATTTAACGACGACTGTGACAATTTTTTAAGGATTTTGATTTTACTTTTGCACACGTTACCCATTTTTCAACACGGACTTTTGGACCCACCTAAACGACGACGACTCGGCTTTTTGACGACGGACCTGAACCTGTTTTACATATGACGCTGCTATTGTGTTGGACTTGTGCCCCGTGTACATTTAAAAATGGATAGAAAAGTACACTGTGTTAATTGCTATCTTGATATTGCAATGATGAGACGTAATCTCATAAAGGTGCTAAATGATGAAGTACGTTACGAATAATACAGGCACAGACTACAATATAGTAAATACAGTTATGGATAACACCACAAGCTGTAAGTATTCAGATTCCTTATTTTTCTTGCTTATTTATATGACTTGACCTTGACTTAACCTAAATTTTAGAAAAATGGTTGGAACTGGCTTCCATCTAGCTTTTTGATAATTATTGAAATTGTGTTGTGTTACCGACGATTTGTTCTGCAATTTGGCGTATATTTCATTGTTGCTCATTTCAAGCATTTTTTTGTGTGGCTGATGGGCATTCCCCTTTCCTAGCGTAGTGATCAATTTTTGATTGCGCGCTTCTTTTTGGCATGTTGCTTAAAGAGTGCGTGCGATCGTTACCGCGCACGAAAAAGGAATGAGCTAAACGTCAAAGTGTCAACCGAGGAGCGGCCAGACCGGAAGTACGTCACTTAATAGTTTTAAAAATCTTATAAATATGTGCGAAGTTACCGAGTAAGAAGGGATACTACGTTGTTATAATCATATCTGAAAAATGAAGTCGGGAATTATAATTTGTTTTTTGTATTTGATTCACATACCATGTGCAAAATAAGTGTTTATTAATTATCAATGTGTTTCAGTGCCAGTTGCGGCGCTCAAGCGATTTTTGCGTTGTCGTTTTGTTAGCAAGTACAATACTTAATATTTTGCTTGCTTTTAGTTTGTTTGCGGACTATAATTACATCAGCAATATTACATTGTTCACTTTTAATACGGCTACTTGTTGATGCCAATGACCTTTGAACGTAAACATAACCTTAGTTTGGTTTGGTAACAGAACTTCTTATTTTTTCTTTTCATTTTACTTCTATAGCAATCATCTTTTAAACTGCTACCACAACTACCTACTCTCTTTTGAATTGTTTGCTCTTCCTTATAAAACTTATAATAATTATTATGACTCGCAGCGCCCGTGCTCGTCTAGAAGAGTCAACTCAATCAAGCTTTGAGCGAATTAAATGCGTCAAAAGACTACTGTGACCAACTAAATAAGGAAATAGATGACAACGAAAAGGTGCTCTTTGATGCCCATGAAATTAATAGGAAGGTGAAAAATTAAATGGCTCAGATATTATATTCAATACACTGATGCCATGGAAGCCCGGGATAGGCTCCAAGTGGTTGTGGATCGGTTTAGCCAGTGTAACATAGAGTATGACCAAGCTCTTAGTCACAAATATTTACTTCAACAGCAGTTACATGAGGCTCAAAGTCAGATTACACAACTTGAGACTACCAATCTTAACATCACCGCCTCGCTGAATCAAAATCTGTTCAATGAATTGGTGCCTATCGTCCCGTCAGTGGTTTGTGCCATAAACCCCTCATACACTATTGATTTGACTGGTGCTGATGAATTAAGATCATGTAATTCAGTGAGAGTAGTCACCAGTAAAAACAAACTGACAAAATACATTAAAATTTATAAATACATTGTTGAAACACAAAAAATGGTTAAAAGACAAAGGTTATTTATCAAAATGTTAAACTTATAAGAGAAAGGTTAAATTTGCTTAAACAATTAGATATCTTTTAATTTGGATCAAAGTACTAGGAAGTACAACATTGACACACAGGCCCTGCAATCTCAACTTGACCATCTGCAAGAGAAACTTAGTTCAATGATTAACAAATATAATACCTCAGAAGATCTAATGAGGGAATATATGTTGGCAATGAATGAGCTGGTAAACTCACAAACGAGCAGCTGTGAGCTTTGTCAAACACCAACCAATGCACCTACCATTTGCCTGCCTGCCCATTCATTGTCAACATGCAATACCACCTTACCGCATCCTTGTGTTGATTTGACAATTCCTTTTGTAAATAATTCCATTAAACAATCTAAACAAATTGTAAATAATGACATTGTATTATTTTGTTATAAAATTGGGAAGGACTTAGGCCACTTGTTCACAGATGAATATCTGGGACACTCAAGAATAAATTACTGTATGCCTGGTTGTTCTTTATTTGATATTATGAATGAAAAAATATTTTTTATTTTGATTAAATGTAACTTTAAGCAGGAAACAGTATTATTGATTTTTATGGGAAATGTGAACAAAGGAGAATGTCTCCAATATCTTAACTGTGCAAACTTATCAACAAAAATTAAAAACAAAATCTGTAATTCATTCCTTGTGGTGATTTTAATGTTAAATTTGTTAGAAAATTCTGGGTTAAGTACAAAAATTTTAAGTATTTTTCAGTCATACAATCTTGCTAACCATTTTTTGGAGCCCAAGAGAATAACTGCCACTAGTGCCACATGCCTAGATATCATTTATATATATGTTATACCAACCCACAAAGAAATTATTAATTTAATAGAATCCGATCATTGCGGACAATTGATAACTACGAGTATTCCAAATTTAAACAAAAAAGTTACTAAAAGAGATATCGCTGCTAACCAAAAAACTACTAATCGCTTGGAAACATTTAAGTCTAAACTTTTAAGTAAATTACCATTTTTGTCGACTAATGATGACCCTAATAAAGAATATAATGTTTTTTTTTTATATGTATTGCACAGAATTCGATAACACATTAATTCTAAATGCGTTCTCGGTAAATAGTAACGCTTCCTTCAATGACTGGGCCACCATAGGTATACATACAAGTAGAAAACGACGATTAGAAGCATTGTAGCACCTACTTTAGCTGTTATTTTTAATAATTGTATCAACCGTGGTGAGTTTCCTGATCTTATTAAGAACAGTAAAATAATACAGTTGTTTAAATTGCTTAGTACATCAGACCCTACTAATTATAGACCTATTTTAGTGCTACCTACCTTTACTTTTTTTTTTATCAAATTCAAAGATTTTATGACGTACATAAATGACTGCATAACAAACAGTTCGGTTTTACAAGGGGTCGTTCAACTACTGATGCCGGATTTAAACTTTTAGGGCACGTGTATAATGCATGGGAGGACAAATGCGATGCGTTGGGCATCTTTTGCGATTTGTCCAAGGCATTCGATTGTGTTCTTCATGAAACATTAATCAGGAAACTGCACCACTACGGAATTCGGAACGCTTCTCTGGATCTTCTTATTTCTTACTTAAGTAATAGGATTCAGAGAGTTGATGTTAACGGAAAAAGATCACCCGGATCGGTAGTAAAAATTGGGCAATGGGGGAATGGGGAATGTCCATCAAGGCTCAATTCTTGGTCCATTTTTATTTCTTATTTATATAAATGACTTGCCTTACCTCATAAAGGATAAACATGATAAAGTACTGTTTGCAGACGAGACGTCAATTTTATTGAAACTCAAACGTCAGCAGCTAGTTACTGACAATGTAAATAGCGCCCTCGCAAAAGTAGTTAACTGTTTAATGTTAATAACCTTCTTCTTAACGAGAAATAAAAACTAAATGTATTAAGTTTACGATACCTCATGTTAGAAAAGTAGAAACAAGTGTTGTCATAAGGGATGAAGAGTGGAAACCCGAAAATACCGCAGTATTCTTTTTCATAGCAACTTTGGATGCCAAGCTTCAATGGGGCACCCATATAGATAAATTGTCAAAAAAGCTTAGCACTGCAGCATACGCCGTTAGAAAAAATCATGGTTAAACTGATTTAAGGCTCCGTGCACGTAAAAAACCCTCTTTTGTCAAATTCTAATCTAATTTTGAGAAAGCGGGAAATAATTGAAACTATCTGTGTGACTACCAAAGTACAGTTTTCGTGGCGCTAAACCATTCGGGTCAGTCACAGCACCTGTTAATAGATTCATCACTTTTGCGCTCTCGAAAATATAATCCATTTTGCCTTTGATTTACTTATTGAAAATAGTGTATTATCATAAAATTAGATTTTAATTTTATTTTATGATTAGATGAAGATTAGTGTGATTTTTAAATTTATTGAAAAGGTTTGCTCAATAGAAGGAAAAAATACATCACTGACAGGGTTTGTTTAAAAAATAAGTTTTTTCAAGATTAATTTTCTGCTATACAAATATCGAAGTTGAAAAAAGTGGTCCAGCCACGTGCAGTAGACCATATAAAGATGTTGATGATATTTTTGAATGTTCAAAATATAACGTAGTTTGTAGTAAAAAAATGATCAAACGTCAGTCTCGCGTCGTTTTTTGGGAAGCTCGTTGCGAATATTTGACTGACCGGTTGGCGCAGTTGGTAGCGACCCTGCCTTCTGAGCCGCTGGTCCCGGGTTCGATCCCCGGTCAAGTCAAACATTTGTATGCATGAACATGTCTGTTTGACCTGTGTCTGGGTGTGTATATGTATATAAGTATGTATATCAGTCATCAGGTTACCGTAGTACAGGCTCTGCCTAGTTCGGGACATGAAGACCTTGTGTGGATGTTGTCTCATATTATTATATTTGTGATTTTCTATGAACTTATTTGAAAAATCTCTTTCAACCACATACAAAACAAAGAACTTAACTTTTTGAATCACAAATAATTTTGTTAAAATAGTTTCTCCATTTCCTACAAATAATGCACAAAATTTATCAAAATAAGTCGATTTCGTGCACGGCCCCTTAAGACCGCTCGCTTAGTATACTTTAGTTATTTTCATAGTGTAATGTCATACGGTATTGTGTTGTGGGAAAATGCCGCCGATAATAAGTCAATTTTTGTTTTACAAAAAAGGGCAATTCGTTCAATTTATAAATACAGTCCCAGACACTCCCTCAGAAACAAATTCAAACAGACTAATATAATAACTGTGCTTCCTCAGTATATTTAAGAAAATATTTTGTATATACATAACAAAATTAATTGGTTTAAAAAATACAGTAATATCCATATATCATATAAATACTAGGACTGAACAAACACAAATTTGTTGTTCCTACAACCAGGCTCGAGAAAATAGGTGGCTCGTTTAGATGCCAATGTATACGCTTTTATAATAAGCTTCCTAACCACATTCAAGAACTAAGCCTTAATAAATTCAAATCTTTTATAAATATGAAACTATGCCAGAAAGCCTATTATACTGTCAAAGACTAGATTGAGTACAAAAAGGCTTGGGATTGAGCTGCTCCAATAAATTTACACAGGAAATGTTGATTTATTTTATTTTGCTAACTATTTTACTTTTAATCTTTGCTACAAGTATCTATACCTTTTTACATATAAAATGACATAAATATTTACTGTTAGTATTATATTATTTTAATTATTGTGAATGTGAGGACTATGTGGGTAATTGTTCCAATTTGAATCATGATCTGGCAATTTGAGTAATTTATGCGGCCTACTCAAATGTCCTTTTTTTATATTGTTCGTCGAATCGTTGAGTTCCTTAAGTTCTGAGTTGAGCTGCACGATTGCTGACAATTGCGTGCACTGACTGGACAGGTCCACACAAACTGTTTGTTGTGGACGGCAGTTATAAAAAAAATGTTTGGCGTGTAAAAGTGTTTGCACAAACCTACTTACAGAAATAAAATCATTTATCATAAGCAAGTATGTATTAATTATTGAGCAGGGTCGTAATTTTATTTGATTATTTATGTCTTTCATAACGCCCTCCTAAAATTTGACGAGGATGCAAAACGACACGTTGTATAAGGTTGGAAGAATTAATCTGGATATTAAAAACCTTTGCGCTTTGGTAAATAAGCTTCATTAATTGGTCGACAACGTTTATACCCAAGTTAATAACCTAGGTTGTAAAACTATACATTGGGTTAAGGAGGGAGCATACTTGTGACCTACTAACGCACAAGTAGGCAAGGTAAATAACCTGATTCTCACAGAAATTGCTGCACTTTTTTCGTCTTAACTACACTTTCACTTTGTTTTTATTTTGTATTTTTTTTATTTAAGAGATTCAAATTACAGTAAAACTATATTTTTCAATGACATTCAATACTGCAGGTTCCGATTTAAGCGTTAAGAGTTTTTCACATGGACAAATACACTGACAAAAAAAAATTGTTTGGCCGACAACAAAACTTGAACTGGGGAGCCGAGCATAGTTCGTAAGGCAATGTCTTTATTGGCACGTAGTAAGTTGTCGGTGCAACAATATGTTTAACAACCGCATGCTTGATACGGTAGCAGCTGAATAAGAGTTGCCGAGGATCGAGCTAAATGGTCTGCAATTGGAGAGGCCTATGTTAGCAATGGACTGCTGTAGGCTGATGATGATGATGATGATGCTTGATACCACAACAATTGAATATTGTCAGTGGAACGAATGACAGTAACTGTTACTTTGTTGTAGTCACATTATTGTGTTATTAATTCAACAACTTTATTTTGCCTAATTAACTATTCTGCCTTTGTTACCAGTACTAAAGCTGTTGCTCTACCAAAGTCTCTTTTTGCTACCCTAACAAAGATAGTTTCTCTTTCTCAATTTTTATTGCTCATGCATGGTCTATAGATAATAATTAAAGAGCTCAATAGATCTTTATTATGTACACCATAAGAAATATAAATGTAGAAATTTTACACATAGAAATAGATTAGACAGATTATAGATAAAGATTTTTAGAAATAAGTAGAGGATCTAACGCAAATTTGTTGTTCCTACTACGAGGCTCAAGAATTTAGGTGGCTCATTTAGATGCCAATGTATACGTTTTTATAATAAACTTCCTAGACACATTCAAGCACTAAGCCTTAATAAATTCAAGTCTTTTATAAAAAGGAAACTATGCCAGAATGCCTATTATACTGTCAAAGACTATATTGAGGACAAAAAAGCTTGAGATTGAGTTGCTCCAATAAAGCACAGTCAATGTTAATTTATTTTATTTTTGCTATTTTTACTTTTAATCTTTGCTATAAGTATCTATACTTATTTACATATACAATGGCACTAATTTTTACTGTATACAGTAATATATTAATTTAAATTATTGTGAATGTGAGGACTATGTGTGTGTTTTTGTGCCAGTTTTAATCATGTTCTGGCAGTTTGAGTAGCTGATGCGGCCTACCCAAACGTCCTTTCTTTGGTATTGTTCGTCGAATCGTTGAGCTCCTTAAGTTCCGAGTTGAGCTGCACGGTTACTGACAAATGCGTGCACTGACTGGACAGGTCCACTCAATCTGTGTGGTTCTTTCCTCAAAAGACAATTTCAGACACAAATCTACATGGTCCTCAAAGATTATTATAATATTATTCTAATTATTGTGAATGTGAGAACTATGTCGGTCATTGGTTTTTTTTTAAATTTATTTTTGTATTTTTCTCAGCTTAATCATGATCTGGCAGTTTGAGTAATTTATGCGGCCTACTCAAATGTCCTTTCTTTGGTATTGTTCGTCGAATCGTTGAGCTCCTTGAGTATATGTTGAGCTGCACGATTACTGACAATTGCGTGCACTGACTGGACAGGTCCACTCAATCTGTGTGGTTCTTTCCTCAAAAGAGCATTGCAGACACCGATCTACATAGCCTTCAATGATCTGACAATGATTTTGTCTGCACTTTAAAAGAGACTGTGACCTCTGAGTTTGTTTCGGCTTTTCTTCTCAGAATAGTCAGATAGGAAAAGCAGACCTCATCTAGTTTTAAAAAAATATGATTGACGTGTAAAAGTGTTTGTTCAAACCTACATAAAGAAATAAAATCATTTATCATTATCATTTACATAGGGTGACACAATGTGCGGTAAATTGGCGGATATGTAGTCAGTTAGTCAGATTTTTTGTATGAAATAGCTGTTTTTTGTCAGGATTTCAGATTTGATTCCATATTGAATAAAATTGGTTCAGTTTCATGAGTTTACGTGCTCCTCAGTTATCGTTAGACTATATTGCAACAAAATCTTTGAGAGAGACCACCTATCTTTGTTATGGTACCAAAACGAGAGTATATAGTTCACAGAATTTATAGTGTGTTAACTTTACTGTTAGTGTTTTAAATAAAATTCAATCAACTGTTTATTAATACGGTTTAAAAATAGAGTAAATTACAATAAAGCAATCGTAAGGAGGTGTGCGCTTTTCAAAATCAAAACGCAAAAAAGGGGCCGCTCCGCTTGTGTACAACAGTTTTATAACATCCGATGGTGCCGTTGAACAAACGTCAGCGGTTCAAATATTAAACCGCCCGCCTTTCGACCGTCGGTGATTGTGTGTTTCTGTTCCTATTCTGTTGCACAAGCTTGAAGCCATAGGTATCAGAGGCACCCAGCTGAAACTATTAAAGAGCTATCTAGAAGACCGTACTCAATGTGTAAGGATTGGTAATGTTCTCAGCGATTATAACAAAAACACGTCCTTTGGAGTTTCCCAAGGAAGTAAAGTCAAAGCATTTATTTCAAATAGGCACATAAAAGGCACTTTTGAACGTCAACATTTACATTTAAATAGAATTGATTCTAGTCGTTCCTTCCAAAATTTAGTTTCGTATGGAGAAGAATGGGCAAGAAACACCACCGTTACTCTTTTAAAATGTGTTACAATATTTTGTATACATTAAATATGTGAAGACGATGCACCTATAATAAAAATTACCCTACCACAAGAGGTAAAAAGAATTTAATAAACGTAGCAATGATAAATAATTTAATTAAGTGATAGATACATGGTGTTCACATATTTACAAACATTGTAAAAGTATACGATTTCCCAAATTATGTAAACACGTAATATGTCAGTGTGTGAGTTAAAGTAATCACAGAACATAAAAATAATTAACTATACAATTAAAGTAGCAACAAGTTAATTTTGTCTAGACCCTAGATTGTCCTATGGAGCTGGACCAGCATGTTTCCAAACATTCTTATCTTGGATATAATCCTCTAATTTGTAATAATAATATGCTTGTTTACACAGTAAACTTTTTATATGGGTTTTAAACTTTCTTTCATTTAATTGCAATATATGACAAGGTATTTTGTTGTAGCATTTAACACAGTACCCCATAAAAGATGTATGTACTGTAGCTAATCTGAAAAATGGTTGATCTATTTTATCTTTATTTCTTGTATTAAAATTTATGTCTATCACTTATTAAAAAGATGTAGATTTATTCTTACGTACATAATATTTTCATAAATGAATTGGCAAGGTACTGTCATAATATTAATCCTTTTAAATTTTTATAATTATATATTATATATATTATTATATATTCATAATTTAGAGATTCGCGGTGACGTAGATTATAAATGGCTCTGACAGCTCTCTTTTGCAAAACAAAGATGGAATTAATGTCAGCAGCCCGACCCCACAGTAAAATGCCATACGACATAATGCTATGGAAGTAGCTAAAATAGACCAAACGAGCGGTTTCTACATCTGTTAACTGTCTTATCTTTCTAGCAGCATATGCGGCCGAGCTTAGCCGCTCTGCAAGAGATTCATTCATTCATTTATTCATAAAATATAAGCTAACAGTTTAGACAAAATCGCTTATATCTATGCTAATTCTACAAAATTACATTAAACATTTAATTAAAACTTCATAAACTAAAAAATAAATAAAATTAAAAAATTAAAACGGAGTAACATAAAATTTGTAAACAAAAAACAACCTTATACATAAAATTAGAAACTAAACAATTATTTCTTCATATTTAAGTAAATATACATGTTTAGTGATTGTCAATCGAGAGTCAAAAAATAGATATGCCTCAGGAATATACTTACTTGCTCTTGCACTAGCAGTGGGTGTGTTGTTGGTTCGGGGAGCACGCCATGTAGGCGGGTAGCAGAGGAGTCTATGCTGCCGTCTTACAACGCCACGCATAATTATACTGATCAGGAACATAAAAATTTATTGACTCTCGTAGGACGGGACTATCTATCTTATCTACTAATATTAGATAATAATTAATTATATGTGTGGATTATCGCCTGAATTTGAGTGTGTCTAAACCCACCATTCCTGACACGAACAAAGAAGGATATAGAAAGGGGTAGTATCCATATTGACGTTTGTATAGGTATCTACAGAATTTAAGTTGAATTTTTTCTATCATAATAGTGTACTTGAGGACTCCAAACTATTGCATTATATTCTAATTTACTACGGACATAGGCATTGTATATTTGTTTAATAACTTGAGTGTTCTTAAACTGAGATGATAATCTAATGACGAAACCAAGACATATATTAGCGTCTTTGCAAGTTTTAAGAATATGCTCGTGAAAATTTAATTTGCTATCCATTATTACTCCCAAATCCCGAATCGAGAAAACACGTTCCATTGACGCGCCAGCAAGATTATAATCATTTCTAATCGGATTACGCGATCGGGAAAAAGTTATTGTTTAACACTTAGAATTATTAAATGACAATTTATTTTTTATACTCCATTCGACCACAGCGTCAATATCATGTTGTAGCGCTTCGCAATCCTTAGCATCGGTTACAGAGAGGTACAATTTTAAATCATCAGCAAACATAAGGCATTTTGCGTTAGAGATGACAGTAGGTAAATCATTGATCACTATAATAAATTGTGTAGGACCAATGGTACTACCTTGACTTACCCCTGATCTAGTAAAATACTCTTCCGACTTATATCCTTCTACCTTAACAAACTGTTTACGATCTTTTAAGTAGTGGGCCATGAATTTTAAGAGAGAAGTTGAGACTCCTAGTAATGCAAATTTATTTAAAAGCACATCATTATCTACAAGATCGAAGGCTTTCTTGAAATCAAAGTATGCGGCGTCCACCTGACAACCAGACTTAACTCTACTATTTATGTAATCAACAAATTCTATATGATTAGTCACTGTGGAGCGCCTAGGACGAAACCCATGCTGGCAATCACTCAATTGTCCTTTGATTTGTTTACAAATGGCGTTATTAAGAATAGATTCGAATATCTTCCCAAATACACACAATATAGCAATAGGTCTAAAGTTTGTTATATCTGTGGACGACCCACATTTAGCTATTGGAGTCACTCTGGACACTTTCCACTTACCAGGGTATAAGCATTGTCTAAGCGAAAGATTATATATATATAGTAAAGGCTCCTCTAAGGCCGACAAGCAATCCTTTATTAAGAAACACAAGCTGTTAGCGCTTTTAGTCGGGGCACTGCACGCCTAAGATTCGTAGCTGTAACTTGTTCAATAGCCACTGCAGACAGGCAGCCTAAACGATTAGCCTCGTCCTCCGCAGCCTTTACATCTAATGGCGGAGGGGTATCATGGAACACTGAGCTAAAATATTCAGCAAACGAGTCAATGGCATTCTGTCCTTCTACGGACTTACCATTATAAGTATATGTTGTTATATGTTGCCTATTTTTACGTTTTTCTTTCATATATTGCCCAAAACTTGAGGGATCTAAACTTATATTGTTTTCTACTTTTACAATATATTTTTTAAATGCTTTATTTTATTTTATTTATTTTATTTTACAGTTTTTGGAAAACTTACAGCTAGACACTTTTACACGATTGAGAGTAACAAAATAAGGCCAATTAAAAGTTTTCACGGTTATAAGAGAACATATAAACAAAAAGTATTTGAGAAGGTAGACAGTTGAGTATAGACAGTATCTTATACGTTTCAAACAGCGCAAACTGTAAGCAATTACTTTACGTGATCAAAAAAGAAATTACACATAGTCTTTTTTAATTTAGAGATACCAGTATTGAAAATGTCGATGTCGACGTCCCGGCAGACCGCATTATACGTATGACTTGCTCTGATTAAGTATGAATTCCGTCTGTAATTCGTTCCTACCGTAGAAGTATGCAATAGATAAGGATTGCGCAGAAAAGCAGAAGGAACCCGCAGTCTGATTTTGTTCAGCTATTCTGGAAGCTCGGTTGAACCGTTAGCAATTCTAAATAAAAACGCCAAATCCGCAATTTTTCTACGTTCAGAAAGAGGAAGTATATGAATTTTTTTACAGCGTAGGAGATAAGTGGGAGAGTAAGTTTTAGACCGGAATTGAATATACCTCAGAAATTTTCTTTGTATGCCTTCCAATCGATTGATGTATATGTTGTAATTAGGATTCCAAACTTGAGAGGCATACTCGAGATGACTGCGAACAAAAGTACAGTAGAGAATTTTAATGGTTTTTATGCTCCTGAACTCAGACGAGACTCTCAAAATGAACCCCAGTGATTTTGATGCTTTGTTAATGATTTTATCTATGTGCTGATCAAATAATAATTTTGAATCAAATACAACTCCCAAATCTTTGACTGTGTTAACTCTAGCTAGGGATCTGCCTAAAAGTTTATAGTCAAATGTGATAGGTACGGGCTTCCTAGTGAAGGAGCACACGTAACACTTTGAGACGTTTAAATCGAGCTTATTAATGTTGCAGTAGTACTGGAACCTATCTAGATCCTCCTGCAATGACAGAGCATCTGATAAAGAGGATATCTGTGACATAATTTTCATGTCATCCGCGTATAGAAGCATTCTAGAGTGAAGGAAGCAAGCTTCAATATCGTTAACGAATAAATTGAATAAGAGCGGCCCTAATAAAGATCCCTGAGGAACTCCAGATGGGATACGCATTGATCTTGATGAGTACCCATTCAACACAACAGTCTGACACCTGTCCTCCACATACGACTTAAACCAACGGAAGAGATTACCCCTGATACCCATTGATAGAAGTTTACGCATGAGAACGACGTGATCAATTCTGTCGAAACATTTGGCGTAGTCTGTATGTATGACATCTATTTGAGACCGATTAGACATAGCCTCTGATAGGAAGTCACTACAAAGAACGAGGTTTGTAGTTGTTGACCGACCACCCAAAAATCCATGCTGGTGTTCGCTGAAACTGAGCCTGAGAGCAGAGTAAACTTGCCTGTACACAATTTTTTCTAATACTTTAGCAAACACGCATAATTTGGATATTGGTCTGTAGTTTTCAACGCAGTTTCTCGGTCCCTTTTTGTGAATAGGAGTTATATAAGCCGACTTCCATATAGCAGGCATGACCCCAGTATTAAGAGATCGTCTAAATAAAATTGTAAGAGGAACCGAGAGGCTAGTAGCACAGTTTACTATGAAAACCGGTGGGAGCTTGTCTGGATCAGCAGATTTATTTAAGTCCAAATACTTTAGCAGTTTCATAACCTCGTCTTCACATACATCGATAGCAGCTATATCATATGGACTGAAGTCAGTCTGCTCACTGGCACAATGGTATTGTGCATTATTCACAGAGCTGGTGGATTCACGAAAGTTTGACAGAAAATACTCGCCGAAGAAATTGCAAATTTCCTCACCGTTGCTAGAGGACAGGTCCCCAAACCGCAGCACAGAAGGGTAGGAGTTGTTTTGCTTTTTTGATTTAATGTTTATTAATGAGATCTTTCACTTTAGCCCTATAGTATTTAAAAACTTCCTTGTTAAACTCTAAACCATGACATTTAAATTTCTTTAAATTAAAATATTTTAATTTTATGTAATGAATAATTTCTTTGGTGTACCATTTTGGATATACATATTTATTGTGTTGGGCTATTCTTTTTAAAGGAACATGTGTACTGATGACGTCATTAAGTTTATTATATAGTATATCAACAGCGAGGTTTATATTTAAGTTTTGTTGCTCAAGTAATTCAGTCCAGTCAATATTAGCGATATCAGTGTACAAGCTATGTAAATCTGCTTCACGGAAGTTCCATTCCATACTTAAATACTTTCCTGGAACCAAAGAGGGCGGATTGTTTGCTCTTCTAGGAAGTGTAAGTAGTATCTCTAATGGTGGGTGGTATGCATCCATGGGGACTAAATGTTCAGTATCGGGTGAAACATTGATACTCGTACTATTGGAATCAAGAGTAGTCAATACTAAATCCAGAACGCATCCATTATTTATTGCTAATGTTATTGCATCGTTGCAACTTAGAATACTCCAGAAAATTACCCCTAATGATCTAACAGTTTTATTGCACGAATTTAAATTGAAATCACCAACTATCAGAAATGGATATTCAGCATACATGTTAATTGCATTTTCCATGCATGTTAAAACATCTAGATATTGTTTACTGCTGTAACTGGGCGGCAGGTAGACGACACAGACCATTAGCTTAATATTTTTCAAAATAACAAGAGTCATCTAAATTTGTAACTTTTTTCATAGTATAGCAGTTCCTAGTTGCCAACAGAACACCACCCCACCCGACATCACCCGGACGGACGGTCCTTCCGTAGGACAACATATTCAGGCGGAAAAAGTTCCGCGTCATTAATAGAGCTATTGAGAATAGTTTCTGTGAGGATGATAAGATCGCTTGTATTGTTCTAGTATTATTGTAAAATAAAGTAGTTTTTAACCGACTTCAAAAAAAGGAGGAGGTTATCAATTCGACTGTATTTTTTTTTTTTTGTTTATGTTTGTTACCTCAGAACTTGCGACTGGGTGAACCGATTTTCATGATTCTTTTTTTATTTGAAAGCTGGTGCTTCCCGTGTGGTCCCATTGTCACCATTTTAATATCTGATGATGGGATCTTGTAGAAATCGGGGGAACTCTTCAATGAATAACAGCAGATTAACCGCGATTGTTGCTATAGCATATCTAAGCATTGTTTACGCCATCACACAACATAATATCACGCCTGTACTCACTACAAAGGTTATAAAAACTATTTCGAAAAAAATATATGTTTAATTACCCTAAAGACTCTTATCATGCGCGATTTTTTACAGCTGTGGAAGGTAACTGGGGTATAAGGATTTGTAACTACCTAATCTTGACTTTTGGGACCAACACAGATTAATGTATGCGACTGAGTTTGAATTGAAATAGATACTTATTAACCGACTTCAAACAAGGAGGAGGTTCTCAATTCGACTGTATGTTGTTTTTTTTTTGTATGTTTGTTACGCGTTATTTCCGGCAATTGTAGATCGATTTCGAAAATTCTTTTTTTAATTGATAGGGTATGCTTCAAGGGTGGTCCCATATAAATTTTACTAACTTTGCTTTGGTAGTTTTTCAGTTAACTTATCTTTTTTCACTTCACGTATTTTTTCCACTTAGTGTAATGAAATGAATGATGAAGTTAAAATAAAATAACTTCCTCTCACTGTTATTTACATAGCTAGTAGAGGTATACGAATGTGTGTGTGGTAGGTACCACAACTAAAAAGTGAAAAATAAAAACATTTTACAAAAAAAAAAACAACCGACTTCAAAAAAAAACACTACAAAGTGCAAAATAACTTTAATTTCGGAAGTCGGTGGCAAAAAAGGAAAATACAAAACCATAGACAACGACTTCCAAAATTAAAGTTATTTTGCACTTTGTAGTGTTTTTTTTTTTGAAGTCGGTTGTTTTTTTTTTGTAAAATGTTTTTTTGTTTGGAGACCTCTTACATTTTGATAATATAACAATAATTTCTTGGTCTGTTTATTTTTGTTACAGTTTTCTTTAGTTTTGTGAACAGCTGCTTTATTCGATCTATACACATTTCTCCAATTATGTCTATGCGAGAAGAAACTTAGAACACCTATCCTCCAGCTCCACATTTTGAGGAATAAGTACCGTATATCCATAATAACTATAATCAGCTACAATGTTACATACTCGTAGTATATCATTGTAGATATGTCTTAATCCTAAATTAGTAAGCTTGCCTGTTTTTAATGAGAACATATTGAGAGACACTACAAGATTTGAATCATAAAAATATGCATAGGTGTTATTTTGAAGCTCTAAATATAGAAGATTATTAAATAATTCTATTTTGTAATTATAAATAGGAGCACCGCGTACATAGGTAGGTGCACATATAATTATGTTTGTATTAGAAATATGCTGTACAGCTTCCCTAATATACGTTATCAATTCTGCAAAGTCAGGACTAGAAGTTTTAAAATCTATTTCTCCTAACATAATGATACAATAATCAATCATGATATAATTACGTAACTTGTAGTCTAAGTTTTCAAGTAAACGCCTTATGTAACAATTTGGTGATACATATCGAATATAATCAAATTGATTGAAAGACATCTCTACAGACTGCAATGTACCACAAACACCATTAGTTAAAATGCATAATTTTGGTTTTCTACCGCGTACCTTATGGTAGAGATGTTATAAATGAGGTCCCCATTGTAATTTCTCATCTAGTGTGATTCCCAGGAAAACCGTGTGATTAATAAATTCCAGTTTTTCTCCATTCAACATGATGTCACACTCGCTACTTCTTACATTCGGGTAATTAAAATTTAATGCATTTGGTTTTTTTACCATTTAGTACCAAATTATTTACCGTAAACCAATCATAGACCTGAAGAATAGAGCTATTCACGTCGTCAAGATTTTGTCACCGGTCTATCTTAAATATCAATGATGTGTCATCTGCAAATAACACCATCTTCGGTTGATTTTGAAGTAATTGGGGTAAATCATTATTATAAGCTAAAAAACTTTTTAACAAAAAAATTAAACCGCCGAAAAAACTAAAAACAATAAAAGCACTAAAAAGTTTTTTTTTCCAAATTTATATGGGACAAACTTCAAGGTATACCCTATCCAATAAAAAAAGAAAGATCAAAATCTGACTAATCGGTAAAAAATTATGCGTGATCAAACATTACAATCAGTGAGTGAACACTCAATCATCCCCTGTTTTCCTTCACTTAGGGTTGGAATATTTTATCCAAATTTATATGGGACCAACTTCGGAGCTTACCCTTTCCAATAAAAAAAGAATTATCAAAATCTATCTACCCTGTAAAAAGTTATGCGTGGTCATATTAAAAAAATATATATATATACGCGTCGACTTGAGAACCTCCTCCGTTTTTTTTCGTCGGTTAAAAAGAGGAATGGGCCCAATATTGAACCTTGAGGAACGCCCATTGCCATTTTAGACCCTAATGAGTTTATGCCGTTTACTTGAACTGTAACTTTTCTATCTTTCAGGTATGATCTAAGTAAATCAAGAGCTGTATTTCTAATCTAGTTCAGTAGAAGTTTCTGATGGTTTACGCAATCGAACGCCTTAGTGAGGTCGCAAAAGATTCCAATGGCATCTTGTGCTTCTTCTCAGGCGTTACTAATGTCCTTTATTAGGGTGACACCAGCGTCAGTGGTACAACGCCCTTTGGTGAAACCGTACTGTTGTTCATGAAAGATGGAATTTTCATTAAAGTGACGTAACATTTGATTGAGCATCAACTTTTCAAACACCTTACTGAGAACTGGCAGAATTGACACAGGCCTATAATTGTTAGGTTCTTTACTATCACCGGATTTGAACAAAGGAACTATTTTACTATGTTTCATGAGATCCGGAAAGACTCCTTGGTCTACACTGGTGTTAAATATGAATGCTAAATAGGGCGCAATGGTTTCAATGATAGATCTACAGACTTTTACAGACATTCCCCAGAGATCTTCAGTGGATTGAATTTTTATATCTTTAAAGGCTTTTATTACAGCCTGGGGGTTTGTATGCTGAAACCTAAACTCCAAAGCGTACGCCTTTACATTCGTTCTAAGTAAGGCAGCAGAAAGCAAGGGCGAGGATTTTAAAACTTCAGTTGTTTTGAGGGGAATACTACTAAAAAAGTTGTTAAATTCCTGAGCTATTTCTACATCTGAGCTGATGAGGCCATGTTAGTAGTAGTATTTTAGGGCCTACACTATTTTTGATATACATAAACGATCTTTGTAATCTAAACTTAAATCACGGCCAAATTGCTTCATATGCTGATGACACTGCGCTACTTTTTTCGGCTGACTCAGAAAAAAATGTCTATAAATTTGCGCAACACGGATTCAATGTTGTTAATAAACAGCTTCAACAAAATTTACTAACACTAAATGCAGACAAGACAAATTACATTAAGTTTTCGATGCGCAAGCAAAAATCAACTATCACTACCTCGACATTGATTGCTCATTATTGCACTATTCCTACTGATCACCAATGTGTTTGTCCCAACATTAAAATGGCAAATACAACAAAATACCTAGGTGTTAGTATAGATGAAACACTTTGGTATAAACAACATTATAGACGCTTTAAAAATTAGAATTCGCAAGTTGATATTTGTTTTAAAAAAATTACGTTACATTGCTGACCCAAAAATAGTTAGACAAGTCTACTTTGCTATATGTCAATCGATATTAACTTACTGTATGGGGGAGCTACATGGGGTGGAGCTGGTAAAACCATGTTACTAACCATCGAGAGAGCTCAGAGGGCGATTCTCAAAGTGTCTACTTTCCGCCCTTTCGTTTTTCCTACTAACCTCATATACAAACCTTGATAAGTATTAACAGTTCGACAGCTATTTATACTGGGTATTGTATTAAAACAACACGCAGCTCTACTATACAGGCGTAAAGATATAGTCTGTCTACAAAATACAACAAAACATGCTTTTATATCCAAATTTTACCTGTTTTTCGGTCCTCTCCTCTATAATAGGCTAAACGCGAAAGCAAACATTTATTCCTTGAACTATACAAATTGTAAGAGAATTCTGAAGGATGCTCTCCAAAGCATGTCTTACGAAGATACACAGGATTTACTAACCGTGTTGAAGTAAATATTTATACAAATTTCACTTAAGTTAATTATTTATCAAAGGAGATTGGGCATATTTGTATGACGGTTTGCCCAACCATTGTAGCAATAAAGGCTATATGGTTATATCTTGTACTACTTGCCCTCATCACATAAATGTATTTTTTTTTTACTTTCAGCGACGTCAAAGTATTTTTTTTGAATATTTAAAAAATTGCATCCTTAGCGAATAACCTACTTGTTTGTTTAGTGTGTTATTGTCTGATATTTTAATTTTTACGGATATTTTATATTCACTATCATAATATTATATATATGTATGGTGTATGTATGTAGCCTACTGCTGCATGCTATTTTATTTGAAAGTGGCGAGTGAAGTTCAAAAGGGGATAAAAAATAAAAATAAAAGTGCATTGATCGCTATTTTTATTTGAAACAACAATATATCAGAAAAAAACAACTAAGTATAAGATTAAGACTTACACTTTTATCATGTACAATAGAAATATATTATATATATATATATATAATATATATATAAAATATATATATTTATATTTTCCGTTATTATTAATCATTCTCATCATTTAAAATAATATGATCTAGAAAACTTGCCGGGATTTGAAAATCATTTTGATGTCTTGCAAATCCCAAGTACCAAACTATACTCATAATGTGGGCACAAGTTCCGATAGTACGACTTCCGGTTAAGCACGAACAATAAAGGTGTGGTAAAGCCTCTCTACCTGTCTTAACCGCTCGGTCGCAGAGCGCGGGAAAAATAATCGAGCCAGATGAATGCCAGATGCGTCACCGGCGCGCGCGGCGCGGCGGGGCGCCGCTCGGCCGCCCGATAATGTAAATAAAGCATTTTTACGACTTGGGTTTGTTTGAATGGTGCTAACACTTGTGTTTTTTGTTATGGTAAGGAACGGGGCTTTAAGATAGCGGAGTTTCGTTTGAAATAGGATAGTATTTACGCAAACACTACGTACGATACGTACGTACGATAGTATTTACGTAACTTTGTTTTCAAATAAATGGTTATAGTTCGAAAAAACGAGCGTTGACCTATATTGTTTAAGGTTTTAAATACATTATGTGTATATACTTAACGCAAAACACTAATAAAACCACATAGCATTAGTACAATATGTACTATTTACGAGCGTGCAAAGTTGAAAATATTTGCCGACGGCAAACAAATAACAATGGCCGCCAAGACAATGGAAACAAAATGTTGTTTTATAAATATAAATCTGATACGTAGAATAAAAATATTGGTACCTGTGGAAAGCTTATTTAATGCTTCAACTTTGTTATAAAAGTAGTGGTATTAGAATAACACACTGTACTAAAATAAGGATCTGAAAACACATACACGTAATAACAATAAACATGAATCGGTCAGCGCCGGTTGTGGAATAAAACCGAAATTACGTAATATTTTTTCACTCACCGACCTTGAAATCCTGCAGTAATTCACTTCACTATAATATTTATCACACACTTAACAGGCCATAGCACTTCAAACACTTGAAAACCCACTTAAAACACAAATTATTTATCATGTAAACAAAACACGCGCGAGTCCGTACGTCACTGACAAGACGCCATATTTTTTTAATTATTTGATTTTTTTGGTTGAACGCTTGTAGTGCTGTCATACATCTGAATACGCGGCTTTTAAGCACGAAATCGACTAAGCAATCGGATACAGTGTGCCACAGATCTTTTAAAAATGAAAAATTGAATAAAGTTTATCGGATTTCGATTAATTAAAAGGTTACGCGAGTGGACGCTAACGTGCGGCGCCACTTTCTATGCGGCGACTTTGGTCACCTCATCCACTCCAGCGGATATTTGGTCTTAACTAAAATATACGAGTAATAGGTTTTTCTCAACGTATGTCGTGAATGAATCTGTCCTCGTAATAACGCACAGTTACTTGCATCTATTTCATAATCCGTTAGGTTTGGACTTATTTCGTGGCACACTTCTATAGTATATATACCACCCCTTAAATGTTCACCGACATACGATTTGGCCAGTTTTATTTGATAAGTTCCAAGAGCAATCAATATCAAATCTTCTTCGCTTAAAATAGGAAAAGGAATATTCAGTGTGTCACTATTTATTTGGATAAATTGCGCCCTTCGCCTGTTTATATTATTTTCTGTTACGAAATTACCAAGACGATTTGGTACATCTATTCTCTCATTAATAATATTAATAATCTCGCTAGCGTGGGCATTATTTTCTAAAGGCGCTCTAAATGCGTTAAGAAGAGCAGCGGCTATTCGTATGTCAGTAAACATATGGGTCATGGCTCTATTAAAATAGTCCTGACGGAATAACTTAAAGTCTCGTTTGATGCGCCCATTAATAACTTCTACTACCCAACGGACTATTGTTACAAGCCGGGATTCATTTGCTTGGTGAGTGGTAAGTTGCGTAGCGTTACGGTCTTTTGACGGTGGCATATGCCATTCATAGCCGAAGCTTTCAAGAACAGGTATTGCATCCCTAAATCCACGGTCAAGCACGAACGTATCTCCTTCATGAAGAAGGTAATGTAAAGGTGCATCTTCCTCATTGCAAATACGGGACATTATAGTTGCATCAGAAGTCCTGGCTGAGTATGGGCCAAACACTTCTAAAATATAGCCGTCTGGACAAACTACAACAAATGGCCTTAATAGATTTCGGAACTTGTGCAAGCTATATGAAACCTTTTGAAATAAAAAGTTACTACTCTTCTGAATATATATAAGTGCCATCCAAGATTAATATTGCCTTTGGCGGATTATTTTCACTACTTCCGTATATGGCATTTGGGATTTGCAGGCTGTGTGATATGATTTACTCTCGGGTCATATGATCTAAGCCAAGGTGTCGCGGTACAAACTGAGATGAAAGGCAGTCGCGGGCAACATTCATGTATCGCTCAAGTGCTCGTCTGCTCATTGACAAGCGACTCGCGAGTCTTTCGTTAGATTCTCCCGTGCGAAGCTTCATCAAATAAATGCCCAGTGCGGTTTTTGGACGATTACAACAGTCTATCAAAGAAGGTATTTCCAACAGTAAATTGTTGAACTGCACAAGCGTTAAGCCAGTGCAAAAATATAATTCATCTGCGTCTATATTTTCAACAGTGTCAAAATCGAATATTTTTTTTTCCAAATATGCTTTGCGTTGAGTTTCCAGCACATCTGTTAATTGGCTCACAGAAAAAGACTCAACAGTTCTTAATAAGTCATCATTGTCTAAATCGGCCCATATATTGGATCGCAAATGACGTTGACATACGCGTGCACTGCCTGGAGTGTATATTTTTAAATGCATTAATAAATATATAATTATGTTCTTAGGAATCGTCATTCGTTCTACCTCAAAACAATTCCTAAACATACAGCGATTTGACGTATTCGACAATCTTTTATAGCCGGATAAAACCACGGACTGATCTTGTACGTTCACATTTGTAGCATTTGCTTGGTCATCTGGTTGATCTGCTACAGCCTGCTCACTCTGCCGATTCATTCGGTCTTCATGACGCCTTGCAGCCACCAAACAGCGATAGCATATCATCATTCGGTCATTTGCAATCGCCTACAACAACGAAAAAACTCAACTTTTATATTGTTATTAGTCGTATCCGCCACTTTCGTGGAATATTAATAATATAATAATATACATATAAGTAAATATAACGGATACTAGGTAGTCCAATACTCCGAGACATCAGTATATTAGCGAATATTACTGTACATATTACATTCGTTTTCGTATGGGGCCTCGTACACAGGGACGCGTTGCCGCCATTTTGTTATGCGTCGGCGACGTGTGCTTGTGTACGAAACCCCATACAAATATACTGCGATAGTCGTCGGGATACTAAGGTCGTGGAATACCGGTAAGTACTTGCTTCTTGTGTAAAAATACGGACAAAAATATTGTTTCTTTATTTCCAATGATAATAGTCTTAATCTTTAGTTAGTTTGTATTGTTTGTTTGCATTATATCAACATTGCACCTGTGAAGTGAATTACCTGATGTATGTTGATATTATTTTGTAGAACATATTCAGCAAATCCAGGTCTTTCTTCAAGCTCGCCTCGAGTTAAAATATGTCGCGACCTGTCTAGTCGCACACTCCGACCACAAGTCACACATTGTTCTCTATGTGGTTCCATTTTCACCAAAATCCGGTAACTTGGAGTAATCAAAGTCCGTTTAGAATAACCGAATCGTAGGTAATAACAGAAACAATGTCCAAACACAGCCGAGTCGTCAGTAAAGAAATCAAACCATAAAAATGTCCAAACACAGCCGAGTCGTTAGTAAGTACAGGAATCAAATCACTCTGAACGCACGTTAGCACCAGAACAGTATTCACGAATGAATGGCGACATGGGGATGAATAGTTTGTCTGTTTGTTGTTCCTTTTGTTTTTTTTGTTTTTTTCCTTTTTTGTTTTTTTCCTTTTTTTCCTTTGTTCCTTTTGTTTTTTTGTTCTTTTTGGTTTGCATACTATCTCGCTCACTCGCACTTAGTATTAGCGAGAGCGAAAGCAAGCCTTAACAACAGTAGCTACCTTTCTCGCTCCCTCACTCGTTGTGTGACTCACTCATGCGCACTTGGTGAGAGCGCTTGTAGTGACGCCATTTTGATTTGTATTATTACACGTGGTAGTTTAAGGGTGTTACTACACAAATCGGACATCGATCGATTCGACATTGATCGATTGGTGTGGCTTTGTCTGATCGATGGATACCGTTAGAATAACCTAGATCGATTGCCGGTCGATGGCATCGGTCGACGTTGATCGATTAACCCCGGCTATAATCCATCAGTTGCTATTCGTTCACCTCGTTAGCGTAGCTTAGCTCTGTAGTTCGCGGTGTGAACCAAAGTATGAAAAAGAGGTGAAATGATGCTCGCTCGGCTCGCCCGTTTTCGTTTTGACAATACTCTCATCGGCTCCTCTCCCCGCTCCCCTCCCTCCCCTCGCTCTCCCGCCCGCTCGCTAACCCTCCCCTGCACTCCTCCACCCTCCCCCTCGCTCTCCCACCCCGTCGCTCCCCCACCCCTAGCTCCCCTCGCTCTTCCGACCGCCCGCTCGCCGTCCATCCGTAGTTTTTGACGTGAACCCACATCAACAAACAAAGCTTCGCTTAGTTTATATAGTTTCCCTCGCCTCACTTCGCCCGCCAGCTTGCTCGCTCGCTCGCTAGCTGGCAGTGTGGCCGGCCCTTCAGCGCGTGGGCTGCAGGCGGGTGATAACGGGGAGCGGACGGCGCGCGGCGCGGCTCTTGCAGATCGCTCGACATCGACTAATCTGTTCTACCATCGATCGACGTCGACTAATTCATTCTACCATTGATCGATCGGTCTGGAAGAAACTATCGATGGACGTCGACTAATCGATGTTACCATCGATCGATGCCGTCAATCGACGATCGATAGATTGGTGTAGTAACACCCTTACGTATCTCGGTATGATATGTCAACTTCTTGTAGAATTGCTGACAAATACGTTAAACAGATGTAAACAATTTAATGTGATGTAAAGGAACTTTAAGCTCCTGTAACTTTTTACTGATGTAGATTTCAGCATCGCTGTCATACAACAAATTGTTTGTCTAAGTTATATCTTTGTAATGATATATTACTCAAAGTGCTACAATACTTGGGCAAATCTGCCCAATCTCCTTTGGAAACTAGGAGTAGTAAGAGTAGTTTATAATAATAATAATAACCCTTTATTTCAGGCAACTAAGGCCCATAAAACACAATACATATAATATATATAAGCATATAACAATAACTATAAAATAATACATATCTAAAAGTAAAGACTACTGCACACGAAGTGACGGCGTCGATTTACACTGCGAGGTGTCGCATAGCCGGCCGCGGAAACGCCGATACAGCACTCCTTTCGGCCAAAACTCTTCCTTGAGGAAGCAGGTCATCAAATTGTCAGTAGGAACGCGCACCACAAACGACTTGAAATTAGTGTCATGGCGCCCCTCCAACTTCTCCACCCTCAAGGTCCAGTTGGTCTTCACCCGTATGTACTCTACGATGTCCTGAGCCTTCGTAGAGTGGTACAAACGGGACACGTATAGCAGCGTCGCCGGTACTGCAGGACGCAGCAGTATGTTTGCTCCTGCCAGTGCCGTCCCACACTGGCAGTAAGTAGGCTTCCTCTTCTTTCTCGCCACCTTGAAGAAGCCGTCCTCATCGCATGTGTTCTTCGGCGGAACCAGCTACTCGTGGTTCACCACAGCACCTTTAGTTGCGCTCGGTGCCGAGCGACTCTGCTTTCCCCCATTTGATTTATCTGCTGGTCGTTTCTTTTGCGACACAGCAGGTTTTGTCTTGGCGACAATTGCAGAATAGGCACGCTTGGGGGTCGATGTACCTATTACACGCGTCGCCTCCCCGGTAGGTACGATGCGATCAGCGGAACACGATGCAACGCTTGCATTCTTGACATCCGATGACGTAGATTCATTCGCCGAGATGGCGTCTGTCCGACTTGGTCGAGTGTTTGAAACAACAGCAACTTGGCACTGCATACTTCTTCATCTTTGAAGGAGGACTTGCAGATCTGCAAGATGCTGACCTCGTCCATGTAATCGATGGCATGCTTGACGAATGCCATAAGCTCGTTAGCAATGAGCTGCTTTGCTGCCATTGCGTAGAAAATCGGGAAACAAGGGAACAACAGTTTGTCCGCCAATACACACCAAAGATCACATTCCTCTGAATAATATCAAGTATGTAGTTACAACGAGTTACACAAATATATTATACTCTGCATAATATAATTATTTGTCTATTGTCAACTTTTGATTATTTATTAATTTTATAAGACTATTTTAGCTCTTCTCGTCTGAAACACAGGATTACCTAGTTCAGGCACGTAAATCTTAGGTAAATAATTTACATTTAAGCAAAACTGTACTTATTTTTATGCCCTGTAATTTTCTAAATAAAAATTATTAAAAAAAATATTATCAGTATCCTTACGAATACCAGGTTATGTGTTATTTACTGCTATGTGATACATTGAGTTTGGATAGTATAAGGTTATTTTTGTATTTAAAAAAATAGATTTAGTGCTGAACTCAACAGTTATTGTTTTTTTTTCAGTTGTGTTGTTTTGCAAGTTGATACAATAGTATTGCTTCATTATGTTTATAGTATTTAAGTTCTTAAGATGTAATATGTTTTCATATACTTAGTAACTTCCTATTGTTGGGTGTTCATATATAAATAAGTGCTTACAAGAATTTCGATAAGTAAGTACAATCTAAAATATGGTACATTGTTCTAATCTGTTAATTCTGTGTAAACTTTTGTAATAGCTAGATTGTGTAAGTTAAGATATTATTATGGTGAATTTAGAAGTTATGTCAGTTGTAGCGAAGGTGAATAGCTGGTGTATGAATAAGGTTTGGAAGAGTGACATGTGTGGAGAGTAAGCATATCTGGGGACAGATATGGGATGCAGGATGACCGAATGTAGGATGAGTGTTTGGAATGTATGAGTAAATATATGAGGAACGGAACGCAACCCACGAGAGAGAGAAGGAACGATAGTGAGAAAGGGAGAGGAGAGAAATGGCGGTGGAGTAGGAAAAGGGAGCGTGAGTGATACGGTGTACGGTGTTAGAATAAAAAGACGTTAAGATTTATCAAAGATTGAATAGTTTAAAATTCCATTGCGTCGAAGCAAATAAACCACTTGAAATTGTTTTTAAAAGCATTTTACTTGCCCCACAATCCCACACACTACATTTTACACATACTGATTATTATTCCGTTTATTTATTTTCATACATATAAATACATTTTTAAATATTTTTATAAAAAACATAAAGTGGTCCGCTGGTATCAGGAGCAGGGTCCAAGCTACCGGTGGCTAGGGCTCCAGAGACAGGAACCTTCTCACGATACGAGCCGTATCAAGGAGTACTGCCTTCTGAATCAGGCCCTTGATCCAACCGCCTAACGAGAGCCTCGAAAGATGTTGATCGAGGCTTTCGGCCATCAGGCCATTGGCCGATACGACAATCGGCACAATGACAGCCGAGCTTACATTCCACATGTCAACAACCTCGTGTGCTAAGTCGAGATATTTAATTTGTTTCTCTTTCTCAGCTTTCACGAGGTTCTCGTCATGTGGAATGGTAACATCGATTATCATTGTGCGGCGCGCTAATCGATCTATCACCACTATATCAGGCTTATTGGCGACAATAGTCCTGTCAGTAATGATAGATCGATCCCAGTACAACGTGACTTGGTCATTTTCGAGAACTGGGTCGGGCGCATACTTGTAATACGGTACCTCGGTATCCACAAGTTTATATTTTAAAGCAAGTTGCTGGTGAATAATCCTGGCTACTTGGTTATGCCTGTGCAAGTACTCGCCGTTAGCCAGACGAGAACAACCAGAGATAATATGTCTGATGGATTCACCTGGACGGTGGCATGCCCGACACACGTCAACCGTCCCGTCTTTCATAATATGTCTCCGGTAGTTATTCGTCAAGATAACTTCGTCCATAATTGCACAGACGAAACCTTCAGTTTCCCCGAAAAGGTTACCAAAACGTAGCCAGGATAAGAAGTCTACACCGGGTTGGTGAAGAGCCCGGTAGAAGCGCCCGTGAAGCTCCTTGCTTTGCCATACCTCCCTGCGGTCATCGGTAGTAAGTACTACAGGTTTGCGCCAGTTCTCTTTAGCCATGGAGAGCGGGGTGAGTCCCTTGTCTACTGCTACCACATCACGGTGCATACCCATTTCAGCTTTTAAAAAATATTCCCTGAGACTGCAGACCTCGCGGTTGTGGAGGGTCTTCGCATTTAAAAAGCCTCGACCACCGCACTTCCGCGGGATGTACAGTCTCATCACCGAAGAACGTGGGTGATGCATCCGATTTGCGGTCAGTAGTGTACGGACCCTCCTATCCAGGGCGTCGAGTTCAGTCTGAGTCCATTTGAGTATGCCGAAAGAGTACATCAAAACCGGCATGACCCAACCGTTGAAGGCACGCACCTTGTTTCCGCCTGAAAGAAGACTATTAAGTACTTTTTTCAGGCGGCCAAAGAAGCGTTCCTTCAACGATTGCTTCATGTCAGTAACATTGATGCCTAAAGCTTCCGACATACCCAAATACTTATAGGTTTCGGATGCGGAGAGGGCTCTAAGGTTTGTGGAATCCGTGAGTTGGGTTCCCACGGATTCAACAATCTCCCCTCGCTTTACATACATGACCGCACATTTGTCCACACCAAATTCCATCCTGATGGCGCTACTGAAAGTTTCAGTTACCTTCAGTAGCTCCATCAGTCGCAATTTGTTGGGGGCAAAGAGTTTCAAATCATCCATGTAGAGAAGGTGAGATATGACCTGACCACCTCTCCTCAACCGATAACCTAGACCTGAATCCTCCAGTAGTGTACTTAGAGGATTCAGGGCTAAGCAGAACCAAAGTGGACTCAAACTGTCGCCCTGAAATATTCCCCGTTTAATCCATACAGGCTCATCATTCCCCTGGATCTGTCGACATCCTGGATAGCGAAGAACCGTCCTCCATTGCCCCATACACGACTCTAGGAAAGTGCGTAGAGTTGCATCAATCTTGTACAACTCCAGCACCCTCATGAGCCACGTATGCGGCACCGAGTCGTAGGCCTTCTTATAATCTATCCAGTATGTTGACAGATCCTTGCGGGATCGACGAACCTGTTGGCTAATGGCCATGTCAATGAGGAGTAGCTCCTTAGTACCGCGGGACCCGTTTCTTCATCCATTTTGAGAGGCAGACATAATCATATTATTGCCAATGTGCGTATTAATTTTCGCTCTCAGAATGGATGTAAGAAGTTTATAGACCGTCGATAAACACGTAATTGGTCTATAATTCTTGGGTTCCGTGGCACTACCTGATTTATGGAGCAGGTGGGTAACGCCTGTTGTTAGAAACTGTGGTAGCGACCCAGACTCTAAGGATGACTGGAACTGAGATGCCAGGCAAATGTGTGAACTAATTAGCCATTTTAACCAAAAGTTGTGCAATCCGTCCGGTCCCGGAGATTTCCAGTTCGGTAACGGACGGACCGCTCTGGCAACGTCTAATGGCGTAATTAGGACTGCTCCCATTTCTGGTATGGTTTCACACATTCGCTCGACCACTCGTATCCAGCCAGCCTCAGCGTGACAGACGGGTACCGACCAGATGTTGCACCAGAATGTTCTCGTGGCGGCGTCATCCGGGCGGCACACGTCTGTCACATTTTGTTCAAGTCGCTCCCAAGCTCTGTACACCCACCTCTCATCGCTCTGGAACATGCGATTTTGCGTGTATCGATCAACCCGTCGCTTATACCGCCGAATACGGCTCGCCCATGCACAAACTTTCTGCTTCAGGAAGTCGATGCGCTCTGTGACATGGGACATGTATTCTCGAGGGCTGATTCCAGTCCCCGCGAATGCCCGTCTTACAAAGCGCATGACTCGTGGTCGTGTATTGCCCTCCCTGAAGCAGTATAGTTTGCCGATAAGTACCCTGGTCCCATCGATACGACGCTCGATCCTGCACTGCCAGGCTGGTACAGCTGGTTTTGGTCGAGTAGCTCCGTCATAGTTTGGAAACTTGACATTAGCTAAACGACATGCCGCAACAGCCGCACAATACAGAATCGAGTGTGTATCAACGAGATCCTTGCTGCTCTCGAACACATTCTTCAGCTGCGAGTCGAGGGCACATACCAGCGCCCTATTTTTTTTGTGCATAGGTAGGCGTGGTAATCGGGGTCTAAGTTCGATCGAAGTGGATCTATACTCGCGAAACGCATCCTCCAGTGCGCTCCTCAATCGGGCGTTGTACTGGCTACTTACTGTGGTAACCCTATCATCGTCTTCTTCAACACCATGATTGGACCGCGGCGGGACAGCATCAATGGTTGAAGCTTGTACCGCGGTCTGTGCCGGAGCCGAGACGATATGGTTGCACAGCTCTGAGCGCAGCCTATCAAGTGCAGCATCGTCCAACCTATGATTACGTTGGATGACCCGCACCTGATCCGATAGTCGTTGGGCCGAGACGTTGACGGTTGGCTCTAGTTCCTGAAACAGAGACAGCATCCTATCACGGTACGCAGTGAGGTTAGTTCCCCCCTCTGTAGACCTGTAATATGCGCGCATGACGTTCTCGTTCATAGATTGAGTCCATCTCATGCGCTGCACACAACCACCGGCAGCGGGGACCCGGTTCGGGGCCGGATGGCCCCTAAGTCCCAAGCTCCTCGGTGGCCGGCCTCTCCCCTGCCGACGTACAGGTGTTGGCGACGTCAGCGGAGAAAAATACTCGTCGCTCGAGCTCGACGCAACTACCGCGGCCGGTGTCGTCACAGCGCTCAGGGTGGGGCTGGGTACCGGCGGCGGCGAGGCGGAGCCGAGCGAAGAGTCCGGAGGTGGTAGGCGTGCTCGTCTTGAAGCTGATCTCGTCAACATTTTTCAGTTTTCATGCAAGTAGTATATAGTATATAAGGCATTTTCGGAGGTGGCATGACAGATGTCACTTCAGATTCGGTACATAGTTTTTGACGAAAGTTTAAGTATAGGATTCTGGTTAATTTTGCTTTTCTTGAATTACGTGGGGAGTATTTATTGTGTTTTTCACGCTTGTTGTATGGTTTCTCATAAAATATAAAAACCAATATAAAAACTGCGTCTAAAATAAAAATAACTGAAAAATTTCGTGACGTGTTGACGTTGGTGTTGCCAGCTTATATTTTGATTATTATTATTATTATAATCAAAATCTATCACTATTTTTTGCTTTCCGTGTAGTTTTTCCAGTTTTTAAATAATGTACCTACTCTGTGTTCTGTTTCGCCGTCCGACGCAAAAGGAGGAAGGAAAGAAGCAAAATGCCACCAACACACAATGGCAATGGAACTCAAATAACATCCAAGCAACATTGACACCGTGACAACTTTCTTATTGCTAAATAATTGCGTTGTTTATTTGACAATAGGTATTTAAAACACTGCAGCTATAGTTATTTTGATTAGACAACAAAAATTTACACCTAAATACAATAACAATTTAAACTTAAATAGGTATATCTACAACGTACCACTGTCACCATAGCCAAATATTTAAACCTTTTTTGTGGAGACAAAGGATAAATTGTTCGTAGGTCAATAAACGTCGGACAATAAAAAGTTGCTAATGCATACAAGTTCTTTCTGTAACGGTGGCCAAATATTTAGTTGTTGCGACAAGCAAGGAGGATGGCGAGTTTGGACCCACATTATTTATAAATTAAGGAAGTGTCATTCGATTGCAAGTTCATATTTACTATAATTAAGAGTTTGTAAGAGGATTATATAAAAAATATTGAGCCACTAGCTGATGGGAATTAAAAGTTAAAAAAAAGATTTCCTTAACTCAAAAATAAGTCTCATGCAGTTATTAACCGCACCGTGTTTTGTGTTACATTCTGACCTACTCATTAGACGTTTACGCTTGTCAATTTTTTTTGTTATAAACAAATCTTGTAATATTAAAAAAAAACATACAAAAGTTAATATTAAAAATGCATTCACATTTTTATACAAAAATGTACAATATTTTAATTATTACGATTATTAGTGATAAACTGATAACTTAGAATTGAATGTTATGCTGTCAATGGGAGTTAGCTGCATAGATATTTATAGTTGCACTATTAAATTCGTTTTAGGTTATTCTTTTACCTTGCATATCTTTTTTCTCCCAGCCTCTACGACTTACTGCCCATTTGTTTTTTTGCTAGTTTTATGTAGTTCTACAACTAGTTATAAGTTTCCATACTGTACGATACTCCTAACTGTGGGTCCCATTGTACATGCAACTTCGCCATCCTCCTTTCCGACAAAGCTTTTGCTGTGGCGTTGTTGACTATTTTTTTTCTTAGTGATGGTATATGTAGCCCTTTTGCGAGTAACATCTATCGAAAATCTATGTGTGCTGTTTAAAGAAAAAACAGTTTTGACCGTTGTAAATAAAGACATTCTTTAGTTAAACGACCTCCGTTACATACACTGTACACCCGAGTGAATCAGGGGCGGGTCGGTAGTGCTATAGGTAATAAAATACCACTCGTTATATATTCTTAAACTAATTGGGAAGTTTAAACAAGCATTAAATGCACACTGATATAGTATACAAGCATATTATTTCAAGTTGGATGATTATATCGTAGATAAAAATGCTTGGCATAATGCGGGTCCTGCTCTCCAGGCACTTGGGCTCACTAGTTCAAATTTTTAGATATATTTGGAAGAGATACTCCCCTTTTTAATTTTTTTCTTACATTACAAAATGAATATTTATTTTTAATTTTATTTAATTCAGTTTATTTTTTTGGCGCCACGTCGTCAGGTCAGATTCACCTAGGTTCACCCACACCAGCGGAAGTATTAAGTAGGTATACCTAAGGGGCACTCGCGAGCGTTGTGCTTGTTTTCTATCGCCTTATCCAAAGCTTGCAGACAGAGCTTATGTCCTGTATTACGTCACGCGGCGCGCCGGTGAGTCAATGGATTAGTACCTACTAAATTGAGTAAGCGAACATGACACACGACAGCGCCCAGCGCCGCTGTCAACCACTCGGTATGATGGCTGCCATTAGACAACAAGTCAAAATTGTCGCCAGCGCATCTAATCTACGTTTTAATTTAGCAGCGGCCGCCCCGTGCAGAGCGCGCGAGGGATCACTTGATGTATTATTAATTTGCGCTTTACGAGAAAGCGGTGACACATCCCAACACTCATCGGACACTTCTTTTTTGAGCGTGTCCTGACAGAGCTGAGGTGAGTCGCCGCGTGTTGGACAGGTTCCCGCGCTGCATGCGATTAAACACTTCCAATTGAAGAACAGCATGATGTCGTCATGTTCCGTTGCTGTCATGTCAGTCATGTGTCACTCTTAAACATAATTGAATTTGTTGCAATTGTTCGCTTTAGGAACGTTATTATTTTATATTTACTTCACAAGGGCAATTTTAAGATTAACAATGATTAGGATTTCAACATCAATTATTTATTTTGTCTTTACTTGATTCGCAAGTTAAACTTATGTATTAATAAGATAATACCTAGCTCGGACCAGGTAGCAATCTAAAGCTTTTGTTAATTATCGAGGGCCGATGTGAAAAGCAGTCGCGTGTGAAAACTTAAGGTATAATAAAGGGAAATACTTTATGTGCCGCTACCGTTGATAATGTTGTCGCTATTAACAATTTCCATCTCGCTGGACCAAATGAAAAGTGAAAAACTTCGCAACACAAGCAGAATGAAAATGAAGAAATTGTATGTAGGTGTCTATTACGGATTGCATTAAGCATTCAATAGTAGGTATGTCTAGACTGGTCATGTTGTCAGTTGTTGACTGCCACGAGTATGTTCGTAAGTCAACACGGAAGGGTGTGGTCGATTCGATAGCGACTAATTGAATTTCATGTGAAACGCAGAGGTCGAGTAGCGCGGGCGCACGCGCACCGCACTCCAGCCGATGTTGATTTATATCGTGACGTAGTCGACATGTTTCATTTATTGAGAACTAGCTGTTGCCCGTGACTTCGTTAGCGATCCGGGATAAAAAGTAGCCTATCTCCTTACCTAGGTCATGCATGGTTATTGGTCTGTGTGCCAAATATCATCCAAACCCGTTAAGCCGTTATAGCGCGAAAGCGTAACAAACAAACAAAATCACTTTCCCATTTATAATATTAGTTAGGATTTTAATCGATCGTATAATGAACTGAGAGGTTTGTGGGACAATCTGTTGGTTAGGTTAGGCAAGTCACTTAAATGATCTATGCTACAAAGTAGGTAAGTAACTATCCAAAAACTTCCAGTCATGCAGTAACGGTTTTGTACCGCACACCGGAAGGCCAGGTAGCGCCACACCCGACACCCTCGATGTTTAAGGGACCTAGTGTTACACTGTTATTTATTTATTTATTTATTTATTTATTTATTTATAAGGCACTTCAACGACTTATTCACTAGGACATACATAAACTAAAAACACACAGTTTTAGGAATTGTGAATTCGTCACTTACAGAAGTGCACAGCACTAGCACAAGCACTAGCACAGAAATTAATAGTACAGTTATTGTGAAGATTAAAACAATAATGAATCAACTGCCACGAATCCTCAAGAGTGCTCGTGAATCAGTGGCTTGTGCGAGTATGTGCTTGTAAGGCTTCAGTGCAAGGTTCAACCAGCGCGCCTACCACGTGTCGGTGACTCGAGCGCCTGCGTGCCAGGAGAGTACATTGACGTGCACATATCAACACAAGGTTCAGCAGCCCAGTCCAACACGTCAATGTATCATCTCATGCGCGTGAGTGTCAGTGATACCTAACACTGCCTGGCCTTACAACGACTGCATAGTTTTATGAGTATGCAGCGGCGGCACTTTGATGCTTCCGACCGCATTTATTTCATAAAACGGCCACTTTTCGCATCAACTTTATAGTTTTATACCTAACTGTTTCTAAATAAAAATATTAGTTCACATATCTCCTACTATCGTGGTTCTACAGGCGTCATGTCGATACAATATACCTAGTAACCTTCACGGCTTTAGGCCTATCGTTACCGATACCAAGCAACTACACTGCTCTACCTGACTACCCTTAGTAGTTAGTACACATGGAGCCCCATACAAGTTGCTACCTGTGCAAACTGGAATCAAAGATTTTATTCGTCTGTTCTTCGCGACGACCGGCCTTCACCAGCGAGCGGTTCAGCTTGTTTACCTACCATAACAGAGAACTAGACTACCGACTGAAGTGACTGACGGTGCAATACTCAACACAGATGACGGAAAGTTGTGACAGAATGGTTCCCCCTGAGATGGCCGAAGGTCCTATTCTTTCTGCCATCTCAGGATGACAACATACAAGATGGAAAGTCAAATTAAATACAGCGCGAGAGGTGCGAAATATAAGAAGGTTTGCAAGAGATAGCACACATTGAAAGTTGTTTGAGGAGGGCTTTACCAAGAGGCACACAGAACTAAGAGATATTCTGTACCTCTGTACCGAAAGTTTAGAATGTTAAATTAATTAAGAGCTTATTGGTGTTAATTTAATTGAAAACTTACTTCATAGTAATACTTTGCAGTGTAAGGTGGTGGAGCTACGAACTGAATTTGTGTGAATGTACCCAACTCCAAGTTCCGAGGTGCCACGCGCGACCTTACAACTGTTGTAACCACTTTTTATTGCCGACATATTTACTGCGATACCGAGCGCGTTACAACTTAGTCGCTGATAACAACGATAACGCTTTAACATTTATTTATTAATAACTAGTAAAACATAATTTACACAGATTCTGACCTCGACATAGTGAAATGCTGATTTTTTTAAGCCATTTGCCGATTCAAGCGATAAGCGATTTGCTGTCAGAGCAGTTGAAACATTAAAACATTACACCCCTACATAATGAAACATCTATACTTTCAAATAGGCGTGTACTTCATTTCAAATCAGTAAATGTAAGTGGAGCTATACCATAACGTCCTGAATCTGAAACTGTTGGAGATGAACAGAAACATAGCGATATTATGAACGTTATCAAAACACTCCTTTGTTGAATGAGGCCACGCAGTAAACATTCGCCTAATACTAATATTATTTAGACTTGTTTTCTATGTTTATTGGGGAGCAATCGCTACGTTATCGCAGTCGGCGGCGCTCGGCGACAATTGTCGCGATATCATATGTGTGATGCGCTCAGGCTCAGCCCTGAGCCCCGCGGTGTTTGCCGAGCACTCGGCACATGTGTGGTGAGTGCTCGCCATCGTCACTAATCAGTATCTAATCGCCGATCGTCCGTCGTGTTATCGGAGTACGTCGCCCCCGCGAGTTCCGTTTAAACACTCCTCTTCACTTGATTTGGGGAGTTTATTGCACCACTTCTTGTTCCCAGTTATAGTACTGGGAAGTAGTGAACGGCGAGCGTTTTGATAGTAAGGTGTGATTATATACACAGAGACGCCTCTTCGGCCGCTGTTAGAGACGATATTGTCAACATTTTGCATACTCACCAAGCGCGTCAGTGACCGTCAGCGTTCGCCAAATTCAGGCACAAAAGCCAAACCTAAATAAAGTTCAAATTACGAGACATTCCGAAACATACTATAGTCTACAAGTGTCAGTCGCTCATAATTATAGAAAGGAATGTATTCCTTTCCCGTCAGACAAATTCTGAGTCGACGTGAATGTGTTCGTTCGAATGGCGCTTTCTTTCTTTATTTCGTCTCCTTGAACAATTGAGCCTATAATATTATGTTACGGTGCATTAATAGTATTACATGTACCTATGTTTTTGATTGATATCATTCATGCATATTTATCCACGGACTAGATTCACTGACAGTGAACAGTTCCACCGTTGACACGACCCAACTGTCCAGCGCAGTTCAGACGTGCTGAGGCATGGCACGGTGACTTCGAGAGACTGGTCGGTGCAAGAGCAACTTGCATACGCTCCTGTCTAACAGGAACGTTACACAATCAGTCATTACACGTCGCTTAGTAGCTTTGATTTTTAACAATGGTGATAATGCATTAAGCATTATTATCATCCAATTATTATCGTTATCCAAGACGTTTAAGATGCCCCTTTAATTTTTTTCCGAATAATCTATGCAGAAAATGCTTATATTTTATTGATTTACTTAAAATAGGTCTGCCAACAGTACCTACATACGTATCAATATAATACATTTTACATCAATTAATTAAAGTTATAGGCATAAGTTTTGATGAACAATTATAATTATTACAGGAGTACACGACATTCACATACTTAATTAAATCATCGTCTTCTAAAATTATAAATATTAAAATAGCTTTTGCCCGCGTAAAGGTCGGAAAGTATCTCACGTGAACGTACTACTGAGATTCAAACAGACAGACAGAGCTACTTTCGGTATGGATGTTAATAAAAAACAAAACAGCAATGACTTAGGTACCTAACAATACGAAATATTTAGAACTAGCTTCTGCCTGCGACTTTTGAAATGTCGTCGGTCGCATCGCGTCACCGCTTCGCCTGCCCTCGCTGTTCCCTTTTGAAGTGTCGTCGGACGCATCGCGTCGCCGCTTCGCCTGCCCTCGCTGTTCCCTTTTGAAATGTCGTCGGTTGCATCGCGTCGCCGCTTCGCCTGCCCTCGCTGTTCCCTTTTGAAATGTCGTCGGTCGCATCGCGTCGCCGCTTCGCCTGCCCTCGCTGTTCCCTTTTGAAATGTCGTTGGTCGCATCGCGTCGCCATTTAGCCGGCTCTCGCTGTTCCTTTTTCCCGTTCGCTGGTCCTTCTGATTTATTTTTTTTGCTCAGCTTTTAAGGGTCCTAGCATAATGTTAAATAGCCTTCCTCAAAAATCGGGCTATCATCGCAATTTTTTTTTTCAAATACGATCGGTATTGTCACTGAATAAGTATGGAACAGTACGGAAACTACCTACAAACGCTCGAAACGGCACAGTCACACAAACATGTGTATCGGCGATACCCCGAAGCGGTTGTAGCGGTGCGGTCAGTAGTGAGTACCGCGTCATGACGAGTGGCCACGATTTTTTTTTCTCCGCAATCTTTTTAATAATGCCACGAGCGTTTTGCGTGGTATACGGCTGTTTGTACTCGGCTTCATCAAAGCCGGAGCTATCGTATTATAAACTTCCTGCAGATTTTGGAAGGTAAGAATGATTTATTGTTATTGTTATACATAATAATCGTTATCGAATTATAAGTCCGTGTGACCGATCATAATGAATTCGTGAACTTATTTGTAAATACAGAATGGGCGGCGGTTTTGAGGGTATTTAAAGCCGATAGTGCTGTCAAAATGTAAGTCCAAGATGGCGGCTGCAACAAATTATCATAATAATTTTCGTCATGGGTGTCGTTTACAAAGTTTTCGAGGGTGTTGAAGCCGATACTGCGGTCAAAACGTGAATCCAAGATGGCGGCTGCAATAGTTATAAATTTTTTCGTCATGGATATCATTTTCAAGGTTTTCGAGGGCGTTGAAGCCGAAACTGTTGTCAAAACGTGAATCCAAGATGGCGGCTGCAATAATTATCCATTTTGTATTTTTTTTTCAATTTTTTCTTTCGCTCCATCCTAAACTTGTAAAAACGGTTACGCCGCTAATGACAAAGTTACAAATCTATAAATGATTTTATTTCTATAAGTAGGTTTGTACAAACACTTTTATACGTCAATCGTATTTTAAAAACAAAAAAAAAACATTTTTTTTTAGTTCTATAAGTTGTTGTGTGTTAGCATTAAACTGTTTTCCCTGTTTTAACTATCATCTTTTGCTGAGATTTTGAGTTTTTGTGTTTTTTTGAACCGACGAAATTTAAATAACTAGTTACTTCAATACGATTGATTGATCACTACATAACAAAAATGTTGTAATATAAAAAATCAAAATCAAAAACATTAAAAATTACAACCCTATTGCCTATTGCTTCAATGCAGCGTAGGTAACTATTTCATCAAATATGCTTAGTTTCCGTACTGTTCCATATTTATACTGTGGTATAGTTCCAGAGACTACCCCTTCATACAAATTTTACATTTTTATACTAAAAGTATACATACAAACTCCATAAAGCAATAATACAAAATTGGAAACCAATTTTACTTTACGGCGATTTTAAATATAATTAATTAAACAGAGTAGTTGTTTAGAGTTGTCTGCAATCATTCAAACTCTTAACTCAAAGCATTTGTTTCAAATAAACCAATTACAGGCACTTTTGAATTGTCAAGGGTCGGTCAGTCAGAAAGATGAAGCTAGTTGCCCATTCCAAAGCGTAGTAGGCATTCAGTTGTAAATAATTAATAATTACGACATGTTCTGGTTCAATAAGTAAGTACTTTTATGTTTCTTCATTAGCTTTGCTTAGTCAGAAATAATAATCTATTGTTAGTCAGCAATGACGTATAATCAACAACAAGTAACCCAAATTGTGTCTGTCTCATTTGATGCCAGGTCTTAATTGAGCTGCTGTATGTGTTGTACTGTGAGAGATGAATCAAATCTAACCAAAAATGAGTATCACTGTCACTTACTGTCACACATAACACAACGAACAATAACAAAAACATAAGATCTCAGTAGTTGTTTTATTAGTCCACAGAGTCGGTATTAGATCCTGAAGGGCATCCAACTTCTTTGTAGGTTTTCCTAAAGTTTGTTCTGTATAATCGGAAGATATTTGTGAGATTGAATACTTTTGAAAGTTTCCATGATTCAGAATAGCAGTCTCAGATGCCTCCACAAACTTAGGTAAACATTCACTTATTTGAGATGCAGTGTGAGTTTATAATAAGCTCATAAACTCTATAATAATGTTGACTTGCGCATTATATTATGTATTTAGTCACTCCGGTGGAAGGTTTCTACAGCTACGTCCAAGGTCGTAAGTGACGAGCTCAGCGACTCTTGAAGATTCATTGAAGCTCTGATATCTAGTGAACTGGCGGAGGTACGGAATTTTCACGTAAATTGAATTGATAAAGCAAGGTGGCGGCGTTAATTCCGATTTTGGTCACGCGCCGTAAGAACCTTTGGATCATTGTATAATTCAAATCCTTGTATCTAATTGATGTTAGTAGTACTTAGCTTATTTTTGGTTTTAGGAGGTTTTGAAAGCATAAAAATATGAATGTCTTCCCTAACCTCATAAGTCATAATATATCCAACATAAATTATGCAATGAGTTAGTGAGTTAGTAAGTGAGCAAGTTGTATATGCAGCTGTTGTTATAATGAGCATTTGGTGAGCAGATGGTTTTAGTCTCCAATAATTTGTAGTTTTTCATTCATGGCTCCTACATTGATTGTATGTTACCTGGCCTTGTTCATGTTCTAATCACAATCCATTAATACTTTATCCTCATAATGAACGCGCCCTCCTCACCTCTTCCTTTCCTTTAAAATTTCACTTTAGTGTTGTAATTATCATTGAAATCTACTGCAAAATATTTAGACTAATATTTGGAATGGTTAAATGTTTAATTACACGTTTTGATTTATAACCTTTGAATCAGGTCAATCATCTCTGCCCGGCCCTTCGGGAAATACTGGCGTGAGGTTATGTAATGTGACTTGGGTCACTCATACTTTAATGTTTGTTTTAATACAGGTATTTCAAGGTACATGTTTCAAGTAACAATAAGTTAAGTAATATTCAAACCTCGTAGATCTCCATGGTTAATTTTCGAGCCCAAGCATCATACACTTATAGTGGTATATAAAGGTATTATGTTTTATCGCAAGTGTCACTCACTACTGGTAATTTAGTAAGTATAGCAGGGCTATAAGGTACCGTATATGGCGTGTATATCTGATGTTTTGTGAGAGTCAGTATGCTACTCGTACGTTGTCCTCTATTATAATTATGTTAGTATCTATATACATATAATAAAATTGTAGAAAAGCTGTGGTGTCTGTACAATGGAAAGATATAAAAAACAAGTAGCAGGGGTTGTTGTTATATCAATGCCGAACCCGAAATTGTAATTAATTTTTTTTTTGTCTGTTTGTCGGTTTGTCTGTTTGTCTGTGTGTTTGTGCACGCTAATATCAGAAACGGCTTACTCGATTTAGATGCGGTTTTGTTTTCATTAATGTATTTTAGTAAGCTTCACTTAACATTTAGTGTTTATTTCATGTCAATCGGTTCATAAATAAAAAAGTTACCTATGTCAATTTAAAGAATTACGGCGAACATTTGTTAAGAGCGTTTATACCTTATGAGTGGCAACGTCGCAATTTAGTGTTATATTTCGTGGTTTTCAATTTTTATCAACTAACCGGAGCTATATTTTAAAAATCTGATTGATTAACTTTTTAGAATTACGTGAAAGTGTTTAAAAAATAAGTAATCGTAATGCTTACAGTTATTTTACAATAAAAATAACGCCCTGTAAGTTTCCAATGTATTATTTGCATAAGTATAAATAGAACTGTAAACGCAGTGATTTCTTTTACACAGTTTTCACATAATTCTAAAAAGTTAATTGAACAGATTTTTAAAATATAGCTCCAATTAAATGATAAAAGGTAAGGTAAGGTAAGGTATAAACGCTCTTAAGGTATTCTATCAGAGTACGTACATGCCTCGCGCAAGTCCTCATCGGTTGCGACATTTGTTTGCAGTCATGCTGGTGTTTTGTGCACTTTCTGACGCTGCACAGTTGTGGTATATGTATCAGAACAAATTGGCTGAGGATTTTTTTAGGCACGTACAACTTAATGATAACAACCCAATTGAGGAGAGATTACGTGAAAGTCAATTGAATCGTTGTTTGTTGGCTATTCAAGATATAGTTACATCTATTGGGGGTAATCCTATTTCTCATATGGCATGCCGGAGGCGTCATTTGACGGTGAACGTATTAATGTATGGAGTATTATCGATGGAAACCAACTATGATCCAATTGACCTGGCCGAAATTTTACAAACTGATGTCTCGAGGCTAACTGATGAACAGCGTTTGATATTTGATCGGGTGTGCCGCAGCGTTCACAGTACTTTGGGAGAAATGCTATTTGTAGATGCACCCGGTGGAACGGGTAAAACATTTCTTACGAAAGTTATTTTGGCGAAGGTACGAAGCCAAGGTAAAATCGCGCTTGCTGTCGCTTCATCAGATAGCAGCCACATTGTTGCCAGGTGGGAAAACTGCTCATACAATGTTAAAAATTCCGATCGATTTAGACCGCACAGAAAGCCCTGTTTGAATATTTTTTTGAAACAGCGATAAAGCTAAGGTTCTTCGTGATTGTAGCCTTATTATATGGGATGAGTCCACAATGGCCAATCGAAAAGCAGTAGAAGCAGTAGACAGAACGTTGCGTGATGTCAAACAAAATGATCAACCCATGGGCATTACTATGCTTTTTTGTGGCGATTTTCGTCAGACTCTCCTTGTAATACCACGTGGAACAAGGGCTGATGAAGTTAGAGCCTGCCTAAAGAGTTCTCGACTGTGGCATTACATTATCCCTTTGCATTTGACATTAAATATGCGTGCGCAAATTGGAGGCAACGAAAATGCTCAAGAATTTTCAGATTTGCTACTTGAGATTGGTAACGGTGTGTATCCACAGGAACAAGGAAAAGTTGTTCTTAATGAAAACCTATGCAACATAGTTTCATCAATGCGAGACCTCATATCATCTGTGTATGGAAACGCAACGCAAATACCAACTTGCGAAAATTCCTGGCTTTGCGAAAGAGCTATTTTGACGCCACGAAACGACCAAGCAGCAACAATAAACGCTGAAATTTTGAGCTTTGTTCCGGGGGATTATGTTGAGTATATTATCTCCATTAACAGAGTCATGGAAGAAGGAGAATCTACAAGCTACCCAGTAGAATTTTTAGAATCCCTCAATGCTCCTGGACTACCAGCACATAAAATAAAATTAAAAGTAGGCGTACCCATAATGCTTCTTAGAAATTTAAGCCCCCCAAAACTTTGCAATGGCACCAGGTTAAAAGTGACGAATTTACAACGAAATCTGATAGAAGCAGAGATTTTAACAGGGTGTGGAAAAGGTGAAAGTGTTTTCATTCCTCAGATTCCTCTCATTCCAAACAATTTTCCATTTAGTTTTAAACGAGTCCAGTTTTCAGTCAGCCTATGTTTTGCGATGACAATTAATAAAGCCCAAGGTCAGACGCTGAAAGTTGTGGGTGTAGATCTAAGTATCAGCTGTTTCTCGCACGGTCAGTTGTATGTGGCTCTGTCACGGGTTAGCAATCCTAGGAGCCTGTATGCTTTCATCCCCGATGGCCATACGTCAAATATCGTATACAGAGAAGCATTACTGTAAAGTAAATTTTTAGCTCCCCAAACGACGGTATATGTAATTCAAGATATGCTGCCCGAAAAGTCACTATTACGAATATAATTATACTATACGAAGTCGCGGGCACAGCTAGTTTAAAATATGTTTGTTTATTATACCTGTTTCAATCTCTATGTTAATTATTAATGTAATTGGTGTTACCGTTATAATAAACAATAGTAGTAAACCGTTGAAAGTATGAAAGTTCTAATATGTTAATAGAAAATGTATATTATTAATTACCCTTTATGGTAATGGGAAAAATTTTGTAGGTAGACCTAAAGTGATAGGGGTATCTATAGGATGAACTCATATACCTATCTATTTTGATATGTTGAACCATAATTGAATAGTGTACAAACTGTCAGGATCAAAATTTATGTACTCACTGGCAATTTTATTTGTCATTTTGCACCAATAAAATATCGTTAAATTCTCGCTGCCCTATAAGGGGTTAGGTAGCAGTTGTAGGTTCAGAATGGAATTTTCTATTTTGTATGGGTCTAAAATATATATTTTAGATAAATTCTTTGTAAGTCTGTAATGATGCATTTTAATTTATCTCAGTATTTAGTAACTGTAATGGAGAAGTGAAGATTTGAATTTGATAAGTACCAAATAGTTTATAGAAACTTTGTACCCACTAGTAACAGGATCAGCGGCATATGATTGTTTTGTCAGCATTTGGTTGGTGTGTTCCAGTATCAGTCTTGTTGGATTATTGTTTTGTCAGCATTTGGTTGGTGTGTTCCAGTATCAGTCTTGTTGGATTATTGTTTTGTCAGCATTTGGTTGGTGTGTTCCAGTATCAGTCTTGTTGGATTATTGTTTTGTCAGCATTTGGTTGGTGTGTTCCAGTATCAGTCTTGTTGGATTATTGTTTTGGAGTAAGCCGGGTTGTTGTTGCCACCACAAATATTCATTTTTCTTTTCAATAGTACCTAATTGGTTCCTGTTGTCGACCCGGTTGTGGGATGTTTTAATTTGCTATTTACCTACATAAATAAACATAATTATCAACTTCTGTTGTGCTTGTTTTACATTCTCCATAAGACTGGTAAGTCTTCTCTTTTATCATAAGTGTCTTGTGGTTGTAAACATTGTTTGATCAATGTTTATTACGTATAACTATATAATTGTATAAGTACTTAGTACTTAAGTTTGTTGTTGCATCTGTTTCTTTACCAAGTATAATTTTAAATTAATGTGATCATCATCCCTTTAAAGTGAGAGTGAACAGGCTTCTTCTGGGTAAGCTCACTCCACCATCGACTCTGTCTCTGTCACCACTGACCTAGAGTAGAGTCAAGAGAAAACCTATCTTAAATAAAAAATAAATAAAAATAAGTGTCAATTACAGATGATATTACTTTATTCTGGTTTTAATTTGGTGGTAGTGAACATTGGCAGGTGTTTTGTTACATTAGCCAAGTCAGTCAACTGTTAGTATTTATCTACGTTCGAGGAATCCGGCAGTAAGGCTTTCACCTTATGAATAAATAGAGGAGCATGGAATAGTACCTACTTTGTACGGGTTTGTGAATTCAATCATATCTAAAATTAGAATTGCAGTTACAGCAGCCTTAACTGGCCACGGGTCATTTAACAAACACCTCTTTAGCATAGGCGTCACTGACAGTCCGCTGTGCAGGGCCTGCATGGAGGACGACCAGACAGCAGCTCATGTGCTTCTAAACTGCCCGGTGGTCGCTACGTACAAGGCAAAGAACTTCGGTAACCCAGGTACCCTCCGTGAGATTGTCAGTGTGACTGTCTGTCACCTATTCCCATTTAATATTTATTTGATAACCGGCAAATGGTTCGGTCCACTTAGAACCATCGGCATCAATCACTAATATAGAACTAGATACACAATTAGCGTCAAAGAAATGTCCTACCAAATAAACGCCCATTTTAACAGTGGGTGCGCTTTTAATCTAGTACCATTCGAACGCTCCGACGGTAAACACGCCTTAGCGTTCGTTAAAAAAGTGTAAAAATGGCACATCTAGGTCGCCAAAAAACGATGAAAAGGAGGATGGCGAAGTTGCATATACAATGGGACCCACTTTTAGGAGTATCGTACAGCATGGAAACTCATAACTAGTTGTAGAACTATGTAAAACTATCAAAAAAGCAAATGGGCAGTAAGCCGTAGACGCTGGGAGAAAAAGATATGCAAGGTAAAAGATTATGACTTAAACCGAATCTAATAGTGCAACTATATTATCTATACAGCCAACTCCTATTGACAGTTTATCATTCCATTCTATGTTATCACTAATTATCGTGATAATTATAATATTGTACATTTTTGTATAAAATATGTGAATGCATTTTGTATGTTTTTTTTTAGATTTTACAAGTTCGGTTTTTTACAAAAAAATTTACAAGCGTAAACGTCTACAAATGTAAGAACGCAAATCATGTAATGAGTATGTTGGAATGTAATACGAAACATGGTGCGTTTAATAATGACTGATGATGACTTATTTTTAAGTAAATTAAAATCTTTTCTAACTTACTTTTAAATCCCATCACCTAGTAACTCAATATTTTTTTTATTTTTTATTACAAACTATTAATGAAAGTAAATATGAACTTGCAAGTGAATGGCACTTCGTTAATTTATAAATAATATGGGTCCAAACTCGCCATCCTCCTTCATATTTTCGGTAATTATTAATTTTATCATTAATTAAATGCCATCACTGTATTGTAAATACTAGTATTTTATCAAAAAATCATCGTTAAATCATTTATTTAAATTAAGTCGCAATAATCAGCAGGAGTTATAAAGCATTTTAATTGTAAATACTCTTACTAAACGTATTAATCATACCTACTATCGCATGCCCACTTAAATTGTTCGATCACTTAAATCTGTTCCATTTTGTTGGAGACGCTATTGCTTTTTGTTATTATTAAAATATGATTGTTTTTTTTGTATAATGTGACTTATATCCTGTTTCTATAAATACTGTAGTAAATTTTCATAGATTTAATCTTGACTAAGTGCATGTTATAAAATTAAAGATGTGAGAGTTTCTTTTCGTTTTTTTAGCTTTCCTCGAGATTCAGTGAGATGTGGTGAATGGATATCAGTTATAGCACGTCAAAGATCCGAATAATTCTTCAAGCCTTATTCTTATAATTACAGTATAAACAAAAAATATATGACAGTTCGACTCTACTCCAACCTTGTCCTTGCGGCGAGTCTTGGTCTTTAAATTTTATTGCTTTTTGTACAAATTGTTTTGTTTTGTTTTGTTGTAGTATAAATTCAACTTTAAACACAGGTTTAAAGTTGAATTTACACTATTATATATTTATTTCAACCAAAATTACGTAAACACAAATGGCGACAGTTTTAAGAAAAGTTTTGCATGAAATTGTGTATCTAGTTCTTTATTAGTGATCGATGATAAGAACCCATAAATCCTACATTTAATGGGAAAAAACTAGGTACAGGTACCGGCGGATAGGTCGAATACAATAATTCAACAAATTCTAAAAAAAGGCGTAAAGTATCCGATTTCTAATTTCAACTCAAAATGCTAGTGCCTCATCTGGCAACGATAAGCAGGGTCCAAGTATAGTTATCCAGGCCCTTAAACAATTGAGAAATTGTACAAAAACGACCATAAACCTATTCTACTAAAGTGCAGGGAATTTGGGTCTATGTTACAAAAAAACTTAGGGGCTTGGGGCTGAACGAGGTGATTTTTAGGAGATAAGAATTATATCAAAAATGCGGATACAGTTGGTTTTGGACCGCTAGAGGCGACAGACGCAAGAGTGCATGGTAGCTAAGTAAGGAGACTTACGGCCAGTTTCTTCATCAAAAGTAACAGCCAAAGTAACGTCATAAAGTCGTAGTAACGGTTATATTTGTTTCTTCACAATTTTAGCTGTTGCTTTAACTGTTACTTTGGCCTCTAACTTCTACTGCTCGTTAAGCTGCTGTGAAAGCTAAAGTAACTGTCATTTTGTCAATGTTGTACTGTGGAGGGTTAGACTTATTCAATGCCTGTTTGAGCTGTTAGCTCACATAAATCACTGTGCATAAGTCATAACCTAGATTTTTTTTCAATTTGATTTTCAATGACAGTGTTACTGAAGTTGGAAGATCTCTCACTATAAATAATAAAACAACATTTAAATTGTATTCAATTCTAGTACTCATAGAAAATTGCTCTAAACGCTAAGCTACTAAGATAAAAATAAGTTTAGGGATATTTTGTAACAAATATAACTATATGAAAACGAAAAAGAATTACGCACTTATACCAAACATTTAACATGTGGTAATTTAAAACACCGGTCACCTAAAAGAAGTTTCGGGATCGTAATAAATATAAATATGTATAATAAAATGAAAAACCTGCATGCACCATGCACATAAACTTTTTTATTTATTATTTATTTATTTATTTACTTATACCAAACTTCTAACTTGTGTGGTAATTAAAACACCGGCCACCTGAAGCTATTATTATAATAATGACAATATACCTAGGCGTCTAGTTTATGTCCACATTTTCTTCATGTACTCCCATAAACTCCATAATCAATGTAATACCTACATGTTTTTCAATCCTATTTCAATTAAAAACAGTACAGACGTTTGAATTTACAAGGTTTACAAAGCTGTGTTACGAAGAAAGGAACTCAAAGAAGAACTTCCACTTTGACATTTGGTACAACTTGACAGTGGAATTGTGGTGCTGCCATGAGAAAAAAAGGTCCCCACGATATTTTGGGGAAATTACAACGTTTGTGTAATGGCAATTCTATTGACTTTTACTTTAGCTGTTACTTAAATGAAGATACTAATTTTCCGTTGTATCAGTAAAGGTCAAGTAAAAGTCAATACTTTTACTGATTAGTTTAGCTGTTGATGAAAAAACTGGCTGTAAGGGAATGCCAAGGAGTGATGTCCATTACGACAGTTATTAAGTTGATAGTGGGTTAAATACCACATTAGGTAGCGTAGCGTACGCGTGCGTAGTCTAAGCTAGACAGTTTAGTTTTGTGAGCTATGAGGAGCTATGCCCAAGGTGAAACTGGTAATACGTGCATTATTTCGTAAGTGAGTTGTAATCTAATTCCCTCCAACGAGATATTTAGTAAGTGTCAACTTTAATCTTTAGCAATAGTGTGTAAATCGTTATTACGGACATTCCAAATATTGTTCTAACATATTGATTTTTATTGTGATTTATAGGTAGGTAGGAACAGATAGGTGATCTCACTGACGAGCTATTAATGATAATGTATTCCAGCATGGCGAAATTACCTACTCTTATTTAGTTTTGAAGTTTATAATCAACGCTATTTTCTCTTGTACTCCACGACCACGTCCTAATCCGTGCCTTGAGTGATATTTGTTATTTGCGTTTGGTTATAGAGACACGGAGAAGGTCTTCCGCGCATTGACGTAGAGTTGCGGACACCAGCTCATAACTATTACTTATTACCTAGTTATCTAAAACATTTGTCGTCAGCCATTGTATCTCAGAATCATGTTACGAAAGTATCTTGTAGTAGTATTTGAATGTATAAATATAAAATTTACACAATTTTGCTTTATTATTTAAATTTACAAAAACGATATCATTTATCAATTTGTGTCATAATAGTTACACCACCTAGTGCTTAGATAAGGCACTGAGTATCTTGTACATGGTGATTTATTTTAATTATATTAGTTCTTAGTGTTTGTTTGTTTAAAATGTTAGCGGAGTAGCGCCATAGCCATATACAACAATGTAATAGCATTTTATTGTGCTGGTGTTTGTATCAGTAACAGGCATTAGTAGCATTAGCTGATAATCCCTAACGTGGAAGCCAGATCACATAGTGTTGAGATCACTTGCTATCAGCATCTCGTGCTAAGTATGTGCACACCATATGACCATAGTCAATTTGTACCAACTAGCATCAATGTTCCTAAGAGTTTCTTGTACTCGCTGATAAGAATCTAGGTAGCGAGGTAGAACCCTGCACTCACTAGGGGAACTATGTATAATGTTTTTTCAAGTTTATAAAACACACAATGTGCAGGGCTAATCAAGGCAGTCGCGCGAATGTCTCGCAGCATTCATGCTCGTAAATTAGAAGCATATCGAAGCATCTTTTTGCATTTTCTATGATCATAGAAATAGGAATCACCGGTTATGATGAACACATACCAGCGTAAGCTATGTGGAATAACATCGCTAAGGGCATCGCGTGCCACACTAGTACGAGGGTCACCCTGAAAGTTTTTAGAAAATAAAAAACGGAATGATGTAAAAGCCTGATATTATTTTGATTGCTTTTCGAAGTCGTCTCCGTTCCTTTCTAAGCACCGTCGCATGCGATGGAACCACTCACTGAAGCAGTGGGCCCACTCTTATTTGGGGATTTTTTCCGTGCCTTCTCTTACTAACTCCACACTTTCGATGGACAAACATTCGATAGTCCGTCTGGCGGAATGAGCTGGAGCGTTGTTGTGGTGGAGGAGGATCCTGCTTCTTGGGCGCTTCTATCTAACATTTTCCAAGATAACTGATAAACAATGACTGACATACCAATCTGCAAAATAACAGTATTTTTATCTTCTAGGACAATTTTTGCGAAATGACCGTCCGTCCAAAGAATGAGGCAATCATCTTTTTCTCTTGACTTCTGCCCTTCTTTACTTTTCCCGGCAAATCTTCAAATCTAATCATCAAATCAAATCAAAATATTTTATTTCACAGAAACCTACATGGGCACATATGAAATGTCAGAAGCTAGGTGCACGGTTCCAATTGATCGTTTCCTATGGAGAAGAGCCGGCAACAAACTCCACGGTTACTCTTTTAAAAATAATTGGTTTTTACGATGTTTTCCAATTACAGTGTTTATAGATATGTACCAGCTACCAGTTGACAGGCCTACTCTGTACGAGTAGGCCGGTCAACTGGTAGCTGGTACATAACAAGATAGAAAATGGTCCACAAATCTTAGGTTTTCAAGTTAGGCCTATAACATTCTCACATTCACAAAATACAAAGAATCTGGGTAAATAAGATAAAACAAAAAAAAAAAGGTTACTTAAACCAAATGTTATGATTGCCATTACAACTATAAAAAATCTGGATTATGTCAAAGAAGAACGTAAAAAAAAAACATTGTCGTTTGGGAGCAGTTAATAGACATTTACCTACATAGTGAGGCCGTTAATGAGGTACCAGGGAAGCCACATGTGCAGAAGGAATTATTGCCAGACTAAAGACTACATTGAAGACAAGGAATTGTCTTCAATGTAGTCTTTAATCTTATAATATTATGCTTTTTTGATAATGATACTCGTACGTTTGATGTGGGTTTTGAACTAAGCATCAGCCATCCAGCCATCGCTAAGTTCTGTAACCGACTTTGGCAACTTGTTATAAAAGTGGATACTGTTTATATGAAATGACATGCTTGTTTTAGTTAATTTATGTAAATTTGGGTTATCACAATTTCAATTTTACTACGTGTATTTATATTATTTCAATTAAATCGCTTCTTATTTTGAAATCATCGAATGGAAACATCCATTGCGCAGATAGCCTTTGGGTTTCGGGTTCGTAACAATATATTCAGCTTTTTGACGATGCTTGCTTTTTTTTTTGACGATGTCATAGACAGCATTCGAGACAGCTCCGTCATACTTTTTAAGCATTGAGCGGCACCAATCCAAACGACGGCGTTTTTGATCTTCCATCTAGTACAAAGCTTTCTGACGCCAAAATGTTAATGTAAGACTTTTTGTACTTGACTCATACAAATGCAGCTTTGGGAGCTGCCCGAATCTGCTAATATGCAAGTTTACAGAACACATGCAGTACGCAGTTTTAATGACCACCATAGTGCGTGTATACGCCACTGTCAGTAACCCGTACAAGGTGGTCAGTGAAAGCTGGGCATTCTGACACCTTAAAGTTGTAGGAGGCCTCAGGATCTAAGTTCATCCAATTTCGGTCGGGACTAAGACTATGCTTCTGATATATTCATCAGCTTTCTGTTGATGTCGTTAATGAATGCCGTCTAAGGTTTTGTATAAAAAAACAATTATCTCTAAAATAACACGATGTTACACGTGTGTGTAAGGAATACTACAGACTCTGTTTATCGCCATGTAGTAAAATCAGCTTAACGTTTACCATTCTGTTTAAATGACTGCGCAGGGGAGTTTTGAACTTCGGCAGGGAACCAAAAAACACATCAAAATCAGCTAGTTATAAGTTAAGTTCGCTTTATTGAATACACAGACTAGATACTGGCGAGGGTTAATTTTGCTTTTATTGGATTGAATTGATTTGGTTTGGATATCTAGAGTTTTTTTTTAAGGGACTGACAACATGACGCATTTAAGCAACTGTTCGCAATCAATTAGACCATTGACAAGTATATGAAGAAAGAAAAACTAAGTCATTGACAGTGCGACGAAAGTAAGCCAAACGTTGTTCGTATGGACATCTGTGGCATGTTCCTGGAGACTCGTAAGCAACATGCCTCGTATACGCACGCTGGATATGGTTGAGCTATCAAACAATACTAATACTACTATCAACTAGCGACTATCAAACAATACTACTACCACTATCAACTAACGACTATCAAACAATACTACTATTACTATCAACTATCAAATAATACTACTTCTACTATCAACTAGCGACTAAAAAACAATACTACTACTACATCAACTAGCGACTATCAAACAATATTACTACTACTATCAACTAGCGACTATCAAACAATACTACTACTACTATCAACTAGCGATTATCGACGCACGCTAGATACTATCACACAATACTACTAACTACTAATACTATCAACTAGCGACTATCTAAGAATATTACTACTACTATCAACTAGCGACTATCGACGCACGCTGGACAGGGTTGAGACGCTGCGAATGTGCGCTGTACATTCGCAGCGTCTCGAGACTATCAAACAATACTACTACTACTACTATCAACCAGCGACTATCTAACAATACTACTACTACTATCAACTAGCGACTATCAAAAAATACTACTATTACTATCAACTAGCGACTATCAAACAATACGACTATGACTATCTGTTATGTAATGAATGCAACATTACAAATCGTGTAATGTCAATATTGTCAATAATGACAGATACGTCAATCTTCTCTGCTTTTGCCGCGTTAACAATATAGTCGTTACCATTTTTTCACTCCGTTGTTTTATTAATTAAGTAATCCGTAGCCCAAAACCCCACGGTAGCGAAGTGTGGTTGGTTACCTGGTAGTTATTACTCAGAATATTAGTGAAAAACCGAACATTAATCGGCGTCGAAAAATTTCTACCGCGTGGCGTCATACAGTTTGTCGAGTTACATATTCAGAAGTAATGTGTACAAATTCGTTATTTAACATTGAAAAACTCGTTGGCCGTGATAACTATACCAATTGGAAGTTCGCAGTGAAGGCGTATCTCGAACTTAAAGATCTTTGGCAGTGCATAGAAACTAAAGATCCCGCCAAAGTTGATTCCGTAAAAGCAAGCCAGCCAGCAATGGAATGTAAAACTACATGGTGTATTACAGAAAACATCTATTGTTGTGTAAAACAACAAACAATGATTTTTGTTGCTGTATGGGTTAATGATCTCATTATATTTTCAAATGATATTAATTTAAAATCGGAAATTAATGAAAAATTAAAAGGAGAATTTCATATGAAAGATCTTGGAGAATCAAAACAGTTTATTTTATTGAACATCACTAGTTTGAACACACTAGATCGTATGGAAGGAACTATCATGCTTGATCAAGAAAATTACATTAAAGAAACATTAGAGAGTTTTGGAATGTCAGAATCAAAACCTGTGAAAACACCTATAGAGGTGAAAGCTTAATTTGCCATAGTTGATACTGAAGGTAATGAGAATATTACATACCGACCGGCAGTGGTATATTTACTATATTTAGCCCAGTCAACTAGACCAGATATTGGGTTTGCAGTAAATAAACTCAGCAGTTATGTCAGCAATCCTGGCCATCAACATTGGCTCGGTGTCAAAAGAATACTAAGATATCTCCAAGGAACAAAAGACTTAAAGCTATGCTTCAGTAAAGATGAGTCCAAAGGAATAAGAGGCTACTGCGATGCAGACTGGGCCAGCAGCCCAGAGGACAGAAGGTCCAGCACTGGTTACATTTATATTTTTCAGAATGGAAGTACAGCATGGAACTCCGGAAAATAACCAACAGTTGCTCTGTATACAGAGGCAGAATATATGGCTATGGCGTCTGCAACACAGGAAGCGTTATGGCTCCGTCAGTTACAACCGGAACTTGGTTTGCAAGAAGAAGGTTCCTTACACCTTCCTCGTGGTCCTGGAAGGTCCTTTTTATATTGTGATAAAGAGTGCAATTCGTTTAGCTTCAACTGATCGCTACAAGCCTAAAACGAAACATATTTATGTAGATATTAGTTTTTTTTTTAAGAGATAATTATCACAATAGAAATTTTAATTTTGTAAACTGTAAAGGTAGTGATATGGTAGCGGACATATTAACCAAGGGGACCACTTATAACCATCATTATTATTGTACAAAGGAAATGGGATTGCATTCAAAACGGGGTGTTAAGTAATGAATGCAACATTGGTAACATTACAAATCGTGTAATGTCAATATTGACAATAATGACAGATAATGTCAATCTCCTCTGCTTTTGCCGCGTTAACAATATAGTCGTTACTATTTTTTCAATCCGTTGTTTTATTAATTAAGTAATCCAAAGCACAAAAACCCATCTTAAATCTTCACTATCAACTAGCGACTATCAAATAATACTACTACTACTACCAAATAGCGACTATCAAACAATACTACTACTATACTCAATACTCAATTCATTATTGCATTCCATATGTATTACAAAGATAGTATAACAGAGTTAAAGATCAATATGGACCCTGTCGGGCACAGCAAAATTAGGAGAGAGGAAGAGGGCTACGTAGCAATTCAAGCAATTACATTTTTTTTTTTAATTATTACGTTTGTTTAATTGGGTGTATAATTATGTTTAGATAATTACGTATTATATATATTATTATTAAGTGTGTTTATATAGGTATAGTGTATTAGTTATTTAATTTTTTATGTATTGCATAAGAATAACGTACGTAATTATTATGAAATTAGATATTAAATTATATTATTATTTCTGCATTCATATTTAGTAATTAAAAGTTGATTTTCTATATTCTGTATTAAATGATTTATATTTCATAATGTTTGGTGTAAATAAAGGAGAGAGCATAATTTTATTTTGCAATCATTTGTCATCTAAAAACTCCTTTACTGAGTAGTATGACTTGGATTCCAGAAATTGTTTCAATTTATTAATAAATATATTTGTTTTGTTTACTTCTCTAATGTCATTTGGCAATTTATTATAAATTTTTATGGACATAACTAAAGGGCCGGTTGAGTGCATTTTGAGTCGGGATTGAGGTGTTTATTTTGTGTTTGTTGTGTCGAAAAGTGTATCTTGTTTGTGTTTCTTCGCAAGTGGTGTAAAAATTTGGGTGTTTTTTGACAAATTTACATAATTCTAAGATATATAAACAGGGAAGTGTGAGTATTTTGTGTTTTCGGAAGTGTGGTTTGCAGCTATCAGTTTGTTCTAAATCAAAATCAAAATCAAAATCAAAAGTCATTTATTCAAATTAGGCTGAGAATCAGCACTTTTTGAACGTCAAAATCACATAAGACAGTCCCCCCAAAACGCCCACCCTTCACCACTTCCTAGTGCTTTAGCTGGGAAGAAGAAGTGGCGGAACAAACTCCCCAGCAGCACTGCTGTCTGTTCAGTTAGAAGAACTGGATTCTATACATATAGTAATAAATAAATTAACATTACGAAACACAAAAATATTAAAATTATTTGCCATATGTCAGCTAGCACACGCCAATATTTAAAACTATACTCAAGCATAAATAAATAATAAAAACAAAAACGCAAACAGAACTTAATACATAATAAAAAGCCTCCTGACATAAAGGGCGTGCCCGCTTACATATGCAATGCTGCATTATGTTTATATGTATATAGCTGTAACTAGTAGCCACAAATGACAAACTAGGACCTTCGAAGTAAAATAAAGAAACATTAATTTCTAATAACAATAACAAAACCATAGTCAGCAAGCTGACCTGTCACCACAAGCAGCACCCGTTCACGAGCATAACGCAAAGATCAGCCATTACCCCCCTCGCCATATTTGAGGGAAGGAGGCAACCCGACCCCCGACGCTACCGCAAGCATTGACATCTAAGGGGTATCTATCTATGTTGGTTATTATTCGAATTAACTTCTTTTGTAAAATAAATATGGTTTGTGAATCTGTACTGTTACCGCACAGCATGACCCCATAGCTGAGCCATGCCTGGCATATGCATAGTCTGTGAAAAATGCAGTTCGCAGGTTCGTAGTTTTTTAAAATTCGCGAAGGGCATATGAAAATTTTGACAGATTTGCTCTTATTTTCTGTAAGGGATTTCCAATTTATTTGGGTATCTATTGACAAACCTAGGAGAGTAAATTCATTTACTTGTTCCAGTTTGGTATTATTAGAAATAAAATTTAGTTTTAATGGGGATTTTTGATGGGGATGAAAAGTAATTAATTTTGTTTTGGTGAAGTTAATTTCTAGATTATCCATCCAGTTTACAGCTGTAGAAAGAAGGGAGTTTAATTTGACGTTTATATTGTCATCGTTCTGGCAGGAGGTAAGCAGAGAGATGTCGTCCGCAAATAATAATAATAATAATCGGTCCCGCGGTACTAAGGAGCTACTCCTCATCGACATGGCCATTAGCCAACAGTTTCGTCGATCCCGCAAGGATCTGTCGACATGCTGGATAGATTATAAGAAGGCCTACGACTCGGTGCCACATACATGGCTCATGAGGGTGCTGGAGTTGTACAAGATTGATGCAACTCTACGCACCTTCCTAGAGTCGTGTATGGGGCAATGGAGGACGGTTCTTCGCTATCCAGGATGTCGACAGATCCAGGGGAATGATGAGCCTGTATGGATTCAACGGGGAATATTCCAGGGCGACAGTTTGAGTCCACTTTGGTTCTGCTTAGCCCTGAATCCTCTAAGTACACTACTGGAGGATTCAGGTCTAGGTTATTGGTTGAGGAGAGGTAGTCAGGTTATATCTCACCTCCTCTACATGGATTACTTGAAACTCTTATTGCGACTGATGGAGCTACTGAAGGTAACTGAAACTTTCAGTAGCGCCATAAGGATGGAATTTGGTGTGGACAAATGTGCAGTCATGCATGTAAAGCGAGGTGAGATTATGGAATCCGAAGGAATTCATCTTTCGGATTCCATACACCTTTTTTTTGTTTTTTTTTTTTTTTGAGGATGGGAAATCATCAAATGACCCCTCCCGCTCTGGGTGGAGCGGAAGATAGTGTCAGACTCTTACTGACTAAAACCCACCCGTGTTCCTTCCTTGGCCCTTAATGTTCCGGGTCAGCGGTACCCCTTATGGATGATCCCGCTTTCCCGGCAGGCTTGGGCCCTAGTGGGCCCCCTCTTCGATGCTGACATCTCTATGAGGCGCGCGTGGAACACGTACGCGCGGTCCGGCACGGGCCTGATCCTGATCGGACGGTGAGCTACCCATTACTCACCGCCCGCAGGCCCGCGCCTACGGTGGCCGGGAGTCGTCACGCGGCTTCCGACGCCCGGAGCGTCCACCGCGGTGGCTTGGACGGGAGACTCTCTCCCTCTCCCGTCCCGCCACCTCCTTCGCTAGCATGACTGCTTCGCAGAAGGAGGCGACTGCCTCCCACTCCCTCTCGCCCCGGACCATGGCTTGAACCAAGGCCGGGCGTAAGAGGTCGCCGCCGCTGCCGATCGCCTCTACGAGGACACGGCGGTGCTCAGCCCATGCAGGGCAGGCCCCCACCGTATGCCCCACCGTGTCCTCGGGGCGATCATCGCAGTGGTGACACCCGGGCGTTTCCTCCCGCCTGATGATGTGCAGAAACCTCCCGAAACTTCCGTGTCCGGTGAGGACCCGCGTCAGACGGTAGGTGAGGACGCCGTGACGCCTCTCTAGCCACTCCTCAAAGAGGGGTCTTACCGCCGCTATCGTGGCGTGCCCTGCGCTGGGTTGCGACAGTCGCTCTTTCCATGCCGCCATGAGATCGCGCCGGAGGTCTGTCCCCTCCGCCGCGATTTGCCGCGGAAGCGGGTTTCCCCCCGGCGTAGAGCCTCCGCGCGCCACTCATACAGGCGCGCGAGGACTATCGCCTCCAGATGCTACGGCGGCAGTCCGGCATGGTGGCTTGCCGCCTCGCCCGAGATCGTGCGGTAGCCCCGGATCAGCCTTACGGCTACCACCTTTTGGGGCGCGTTCAGATAGTGGGCGGCTCTCCACCGCAGTGAACGTGCCCACACCGGGGCCCCATATGTAGCCATGGACCGCACGACCCCCGCGTAAAGCCTCCGGCAGGAGGGGTTTGGACCCCTCAGTTTGGGCAGAAGCCGCTTGAGGGCGGCCCCAGTCCGTTCCAGTTTGGGAGCCAAACGTCGGAAGTGCTCCACGAAGTTCCACCGGCTATCGAGCACGAGTCCTAAGTACTTCATCGTGGACTCGACGCCGATGTGAACCCCTCCTACCGTTAGTTGGGATCCCGATGGTGGCCTGTTCCGGGCCCATGGAAAGACATGGCCTCGGACTTGTGCAAAGCCACCTCGAGGCCCAACTGCCGGATCCTCTCCATGACTATCACAACCCCGCGTGTCATCGCGTCGGCCGCCGCCATTTTTTTTTTTTTTTTGTTTCCGGGGTGGAAAATCCTCATGGATGTCCGCCGCCCTGGGGCGGGTGGCGGGGTCTGTCAGACTCTTACTGACTAAAAACCACCCCGGTGTTCCATCTCACACTTACGCCGGGGGTCGCGGGAACGTACGATCCTTCCGCAAACCCCGACTGGTGCCGGCCCGCCTCTGCGGGCCTCTTCGGGTCGGGGGGGGGAGTGAGATGTTTGACTCCCCCCGCGACGTCTAAGAGGGGCGCGCGTGGAACACTACGCGCCGCCACCTCGGGTCCTGGTGTGTGGGGGGCGACGGACGTCCCCGAGTCCGTCGCCCCTGGACCCATTTAGGGGGGCTGGAAGAGGGCGTTGTCCGCCCTCTGCCGACGCCCGGTGCGCCTTCTGCGGGCCGGGTGAGTGGTCGCTGCCGACCATCGACTCGACTACGGCCGGCAGCGACAAGTCATTGCCTACTTCTGAGATGAGGGCACGGCGCGGCTCCTCCCAAGCGGCACACTCTGCCAGCATATGCCGCGCCGTGTCCTCCCGGCAGTCGACGCAGTGGTGACACCGGGCGTCCGGCTCCCTGTTTATGCGACACAGGTACTTCCCGAAGCAACCATGCCCCGAGAGCACCTGCGTCGCCCGAAACGACAGGGAGCCGTGCCTCCTTCCGAGCCAGCGCTCGAGCACCGGCCGGACCGCCTCAATGGTGACGAGGCCGGCGGTAGGCCGAGAAAGCCTGTCCCGCCATTCCGCCACCAGGACCTCGCGAAGCTGAGACCGACGCAGCTCCATGTGCCGCTGCATCGGTCCTTCGCCCCGCGCCCTCGCTTCCTCGCGCCACCGATACAATGACGCGAGTACTTTCGCCTCGAGGTCCCATGGCGGGGATCCGGCCAGTACGCAAGCCGCCTCGTAAGAGATGGTGCGATACCCCCTGATGACTCTGACGGCCATCGCCCTCTGTGGCTTTCGCAAAACTACGATGCTGCCTGCCGTCAGGTCAGAGGCCCACACCGGGGCCCCATACAGGGCCATGGATCGCACGACCCCCACGTAGAGCCGCCTACAGACGGCGCTCGGGCCCCCCAGATTGGGAAGCAGCGTCGCGAGCGCGCCAGCCGCGCCCAGCAACTTGGGCGCCAGCCGTCGGAAGTGGGGCTCGAAGTTCCACCGGCTGTCGAGCACCAATCCTAAATACTTCATGGTGGACTCGACAGCGATCCGAGCCCCCCTGATCACGATGTGGGAGCCGGGCGGCGGCGCCCGCCGGGGGCCATGAAACACCTGTCGGTCGCCGCCTGATGCGACCTCCCTTGCGCCAGGACCAGCGTGTCGTCAGCGTAGCACACCACGCTGACGCACGCGACGTGCACGTCGTGCACGTCGTGTCGACGTGCACGTCGGTGACCTCTTTGGAGAAACCGAACGTTTCGTCTGTACAATTATGGACGAAGTTATCTTGACGAATAACTACCGGAGACATATTATGAAAGACGGGACGGTTGACGTGTGTCGGGCATGCCACCGTCCAGGTGAATCCATCAGACATTATCTCTGGTTGTTCTCGTCTGGCTAACGTCGAGTACTTGCACAGGCATAACCAAGTAGCCAGGATTATTCACCAGCAACTTGCTTTAAAATATAAACTTGTGGATACCGAGGTACCGTATTACAAGAATGCGCCCGACAGAGTTCTCGAAAATGACCAAGTCACGTTGTACTGGGATCGGTCTATCATTACTGACAGGACTATTGTCGCCAATAAGCCTGATATAGTGGTGATAGATCGATTAGCGCGCCGCACAATGATTATCGATGTTACCATTCCACATGACGAGAACCTCGTGAAAGCTGAGAAAGAGAAACAAATTAAATATCTCGACTTAGCACACGAGGTTGTTGACATGTGGAATGTGAGCTCGGCTGTCATTGTGCCGATTGTCGTATCGGCCAATGGCCTGATGGCCGAAAGCCTCGATCAACATCTTTCGAGGCTCTCGTTAGGCGGTTGGATCAAGGGCCTGATTCAGAAGGCAGTACTCCTCGATACTGCTCGTATCGTGAGAAGGTTCCTGTCTCTGGAGCCCTAACCACTGGTAGCTTGGACCCTGCTCCTGATACCGGCGGACGACTATTTTTATATTTTTAAATGTTTTTTTTAATGTTTTTTATAAAAATATTTAAAAATGTATTTACATGTAAGAAAATAAATAAACGGAATAATAATTATGTTTATTTACTCAAAAACAAAGCATTGTAGTACACGTTAAAAAAAAATAGGTACAGTTTTACAAAAATAAGTACCTACTATATGTACAAACATGTGGGTGAGCACTGCTCTCCTAGCTAGGTTATGAAAACCTGTGTTAAGGAGAAGCTGTCCGGTCCCCTAAGGTATAATGACGAAAAGGGTACATAGTGCTTCTGATAGATCTGATGTTACTGTTACAATTTTGTAGTATTGAGATATACAATTAAAGTTTAAGATACGTTTTTATTAAACGTGAAAATAAAATAAATTTAATTTTAAGGTAAATAAATGTGAGTGTGTGTGTGTGATTGTGCGTGTGGTTGAGTGAGTGAGTGTGTGAGTGTGTGTGTGTTTGTGTATTTGCTTGTTCATGTTGTTTATGTTAAGATTTTTTCTGTTTCGTCATATGACTTATTTTGGAGGTACGATAACACAATCTTTTTGTAATACGGTAGTCCGTAGATTTTTTTATAGTAAAGATTTTTTTATTGTATTTTATAGTAAAGATAGTTTATTTTATTGTATAAGAAAGGAAAAGTCTTCGACGTTTAGTACGTTTTTTTATTTTCTATAATTCGTTATGGGGTTTTGCGGTGTAGCAGAATGACTGTCTGTAGTATGAAGTGTATGAAGTGTGTGAGCTAGATGCTCGAGTTGTGACCAGGAATCCGCGGTGAAGGTAATTGCGGTGTCATCTGCAAATGATATTATCCTTGCATTATCGATATTGATATCACACAGGTCATTATTAAAGACTAAGAAAAGAGTGGGGCCCAAAATGCTTCTTTGTGGTACCCTATACTGAATGGAAAGCTCCCCGCTGTTATGGCCATCGATCCTGACTTTTTGCGATCGATTTGATAGGTAATTTTGGAAAAGATCCAGTTGTATCCCCCTGGCGCCTATTTTCTCAAGTTTGATTAAGAGTGTGGAAACGGGAACAGTGTCGAACGCTTTTGTGAGATCAAGGAATATTGTAAGGACTTTTTTATTTTTATTTATATGATCTATGACAAAACTGGTTTGGCCATGAACTGCGTCGCAGGTAGACTTATTTTTGCGAAAGCCATATTGTTGCTGTGAGATTATCATACAATGCTCCAGGTAACAAATCAATCTGTTGTTTAACAAGCGTTCAAGAACTTTAGATAAAGCACTTAGAACATCTATAGGACGATAGTTATTCGGCAGTGCTCCGTCACCCCCCTTGAAGATTAGATAAATTATCGCCTTTTTAAAAGAAGTTGGAAAAACAGCTGTTTCAAAACAAATATTGAATATATGGCAATATAGACGCCAGAGTGGTGGAAAATTCCTTTAATATTGTACGTGAAATACCATCCCACCCAGTGGCAGCGTTTGGGGAATTGACGCGTTTACTGCTTTACTGTCGGATCTTCCGTCCGCTCTTTTCTTCTTTTAAAATCCTATGATGAGACTGAGGATCTTTCAAAAACACTCTCATAACTTCTCGTTTTTGGCACAGCATAACCGCGTAATAATCCAATAGTAATTTCACAAGCACACATTCACACGCACATAAACACCCGCACTCACGAACAGCAAACACTCACTCACACGCAGTACACAAAAATCAAACACTCACTCATACTCAATCACGTCCCTCACAAAACAAACTCATTTTAACCGTTATTTTATTATTATTGTTTCTTTTTTTTCCCCTCCGAATCTGTAACGATCTAAAGTTTTGATTGTGTATAGACGTATTCAATTGAACAACGTTGATAATAATATACCTAAAGTTAATTAACGACTTGATTTGGGAGACAACGTGTAGCACTATGCTCAATTTATTTATTACTATTATTTATTATTATAATTTTAATTATTTTATTTGTGTTGTTATCAAAATATTTAATTTCTACTAATTATTTTCTACCAATTACTACCATCAACTAGCGACTATCCAATAATACTACTACTACTATCAACTAGCGACTATCAAACAATACTACTACTACTATCCAATAATACTACTACCACTACTATCAATTAGCGACTATCCAACAATACTGCTACTACTATCAACTAGCGACTATCAATAATACTACTACTACTATTAACTAGCGACTATCAAACAATACTACTACTACTATCAACTAGCGACTATCCAATAATACTACTACCACTACTATCAATTAGCGACTATCCAACAATACTTCTACTACTATCAACTAGCGACTATCAAACAATACTACTACTACTATCAACTAGCGACTATCAAGCAATACTACTACTATCAACTAGCGACTATCCAACCATACTACTACTACTATCAACTAGCGACTATCCAACAATAGTACTACTACTATCAACTAGCGACTATCAAACAATACTACTACTACTATCAACTAGCGACTATCCAATAATACTACTACCACTACTATCAATTTGCGACTATCCAACAATACTGCTACTACTATCAACTAGCGACTATCCAATAATACTACTACTACTATGAACTAGCGACTATCCAACAATACTGCTACTACTACTATCAACTAGCGACTATCCAATAATACTACTACTACTACTATCAATTAGCGACTATCCAACAATACTGCTACTACTATCAACTAGCGACTATCCAATAATACTACTACCACTACTATCAATTAGCGACTATCAAACAATACTACTACTACTATCAACTAGCGACTAAACAACAATACTACTACTATTATCAACTAGCGACTATCAAATAATACTACTAGTAATCCTATCAACTATCCAACAATACTGCTACTACTATCAACTAGCGACTATCCAACAATACTACTACTACTATCAACTAGCGACTATCAAACAATACTACTACTACTATCAACTAGCGACTATCCAATAATACTACTACCACTACTATCAATTAGCGACTATCCAACAATACTTCTACTACTATCAACTAGCGACTATCAAACAATACTACTACTACTATCAACTAGCGACTATCAAGCAATACTACTACTATCAACTAGCGACTATCCAACCATACTACTACTACTATCAACTAGCGACTATCCAACAATAGTACTACTACTATCAACTAGCGACTATCAAACAATACTACTACTACTATCAACTAGCGACTATCCAATAATACTACTACCACTACTATCAATTTGCGACTATCCAACAATACTGCTACTACTATCAACTAGCGACTATCCAATAATACTACTACTACTATGAACTAGCGACTATCCAACAATACTGCTACTACTACTATCAACTAGCGACTATCCAATAATACTACTACTACTACTATCAATTAGCGACTATCCAACAATACTGCTACTACTATCAACTAGCGACTATCCAATAATACTACTACCACTACTATCAATTAGCGACTATCAAACAATACTACTACTACTATCAACTAGCGACTAAACAACAATACTACTACTATTATCAACTAGCGACTATCAAATAATACTACTAGTAATCCTATCAACTATCCAACAATACTGCTACTACTATCAACTAGCGACTATCCAACAATACTACTACTACTATCAACTAGCGACTATCAAACAATACTGCAAATATAATCAACTAGCGACTATCAAACAATACTACTACTACTACCAAATAATACTACTTCTACTATCAACTAGTGACTATCAGGTTTGATATACTGTTATTATATTATGTTATGTGTTGTTATATTATGTTTGTATTGCTATATACTACTTCTACTATCAACTAGCGACTATCAAGTATTACTAATGAAACCCAGCATTTGTGCCGATTTTTTTACGACTACCGAGATACGAGCGGTGAATTTTAGTTTTTGGCCTACAATAACACCTGGGTCATGGATTTCAAAAACCTCACGCAAGCTAATGTTGTTTATTTCGAAAGGTGAAACTAATGAATGTAATTTTCGGCTATAACGGATGCAAAAACATTTCTCAGCATTCAAGTCCTTGCCGTTACATTCACACCAGAGACTGATTTGATCGTATTGAAATAGACTGGTATTTGACTCTACTCTTTTATAGATTTTGAGGCCCACCATAAACAGACTATTCTGTGCCAACGGCTGGGACACAGACCTCCTCTCTGTGAGAGAGAACGGGCCGTAATCTGCCATGCGGGCCCAGCGCGGGTTGTATTTTGAGATCATAAGCATAAAAAGAAATGTTGCAGCTAATTCGAGATGCAAGATCGTTGAAAAATACAAATGAAAAGAAGCGGACCCACGATCAAACCCTAAGGCACTCCAAATTAGGCATAATAATAAAACAATAGTCTTGCTACATTTTTTTTATTATAATTTCCACGACGAATGAAATTGTTTTAAGAAGAAGCTCTAGTAGATGAAAACCGAGGCTATTGAATCACTGTAAGTTTAATTAATGTAAATATTGCGGCATTAAGGCTGTGTGACACGACGCGACGTGTCATCAACATGAAATCCAAGTTGTTGCGTGCTACGTAAGCATCGGGTATCACTATATAAGCAAATTCGATCATTTATTTATGTGTGAGTGTGATGCCCACACAACATATTATGAATCCGTGATGTGTTGCATTTTACATCTGGATAGTTGACAGTTGACACAGTTGTCAATATTGTGAGTTGTGTTGTAACGGTAATCAAGCTGACACGTGCCAGAGCCTGACCGCACGTTCTTCCGACTAATTATTATCACATCATCAAGTAAATTAGTTGTAGCGATCAATGAAATAATTCTAATAAAAATGAAATGCCCTTACTCTGACTCTAAAGACAATAAGCTGCTTATGCGGTTGGGCTTCTTTTTGTGAATTAGGTATTTGGTCAGAAGATGCTGGCACTACATGTTTCTGTTTTTGCGATAAATTAGCATGTGCCGTACCGAAGTGTGTTCTTTCTCCCAGCTATGGTTTCTTATTCAGTTCTTTTGACACACATAAATAATGATCTATATGAATATTTTCGTACCAATACACCGATCAGTGAGCACATTCCGACGCGGTTGCATCATCAAGAATGTTGGCTTCATTGATTCGGTAGTAACCTGACACCGTCCATAGACGTCGTCGTGACCGTGTAGCAAGCGCAAATGGCATGGTCCAATAATTATCATCTGGCGGAGACCTCGGATACTCAATTAAGAAGGTTTGCTGCTTACACCGCTTGCTAAGAAACTAACTCGCTCATAATTATTTACTATAGAGGAACTTGTCTTTATCATGTTTCGCATGTGATTATGAATGATCAAACTCAAACAAAAATATTGAAATAGGATGGTATGTTACAGAGAAGAGAACTTGACAAGAACAAGAGACGCGTGACGCGAGTTTGTGTCGTGTTCTATAACTTCTGTCGTGTAGATAACGCGTGTCGTATCTTACTAGCCTGGTATCCCGCCACATGGACGTGTTCCATATAGAGGCGACCTTCTGGAGTACCTGTGTGGCACACAAGGGGGCGCCGCAGGGCTGTCTGAACTCACCTGTACGTGTGCCTGCGCCCGAGCGCTGCCGGTGCAAACACCACGCGCGTCAGACGCGCCTCTTAATTACCAATAATAATACCACCAACATTAAGACTGAACACCACAAGTAATACTACCAGCTTCGTTATTTTATCAACGTATCTATATTATGCCATTACATCTTGATGTAATTTAGGTGTCAGCTATTGCAGTTATCTCCTTATTCCATATTTTAATAACGCGATATGAGTTCTTCAACAATTTCAATTAAGTACTAGCAGAGACGGACTTGCAGTCGCAGGATTGAACAACGCCGCGCCCCGATGTCTACGATGAGTGTCGAACTTAATAATACTCCAACTAAACAGGCGCGGGCGAGCCCTACTAATAAAACACGTTGTTATCTGGGGGGAGTGGATTATCCGATTTACCAATTTTGCCCATCTCGAGGGGACCATGACATAGTATTTATTATACTCTTTCTAAATAAAAGTACGGCAGTGGAAGCCGCGTGGTATGGGCATGCATGAAGGGCACAGAGTACTTGTACTAGTACTTGAGCCCTCTCCGTATGTCACCAGGCGCGCCACTGCTAGCTGCCGGCCGATAGCAGGAATCACATGATCACATAACCAACATAAAAAACCGCTTTGCCACAATATTACCTACAATGGTATTGTCATATCGTGTGCGTTTATGTTGTTTACTTTTGTTTTTTGAACCGCTAATCTTAATGAAGGGTGGAGCGTGATTACGGGGCGTAATTACCTCGTTGTTGTCACGAATAATTATTCATCGTTGTTCCAGTTCCCGAGCATGAGGCACGACTTCCGCACCGCACCGCGACGGCGACGCGACGCCGCGCGCCGCCCCGCTAACACGCATGACTCGTGCTCTCCTAGATAACGAGTTACTTTCATATAGGTACAGGGATCTTCTATAACTACAAGCCGCATAGCAAGTGATATGATGAGCAGGCATTATCAAAATGACAGGTCAGGATTGTAGAGAACTTCACTTTTCGTGCAACCCTTATTTAATCTGACATTTTGTCAAATAATTACAAAATTGCATATTTTCACGACAGGTGCTGTTTAATAAGACGCTGAGCAGACGATGGACAGTTAATTTGTCCGCGACCATAGAACGCATGGAAATCTATGCAATACCTACGTAGGACAAATAAACTGCCGGAATTTCCATACGTTCTATATAGTCTATATGTATAGTCGCGGACAAGTTGTCCACGGTCAAATTATCGTCCATCGTCTGCTCAGCACTTAACACAGAAAATGTATGCAAATTTTTCGAAGTGTCGGATTGCCTATCGCTTGTCGATTTTATTAAATAGGCCCCTGATGACATGGTACGTGGTATCCCCCTTTCACAATATAACTGCAATTAAACAGCCTGTAAACCATTAAATCTAATCACGAAATGTCCAGAATCTTAGCTATTCCAACAAAATGGAGGCTCGTTTTCTCGGGTGCATATAAATCCACCTGCGCAAGAAGCATTTCCGATTTCTGCAGTGTGGGTTAAACACACAAGAAATTTGAACAGTCAACAGCCGCACGTCCATTTTTGTGTCAGCTATAGGCTTAGAATAAGAGCTTAGGTATACCCTTGAAGTACCTAAGTCACAAAATTACAATTAATAGTATCCACGTATTCAATTGAATTAAATTTTCGCTTATAGGAGACATTGCGCTTTTGAGTGGTTGCCCACACTGAGCCCAGTGAACGCCATTCACACTCCGCCCACTGCTCCAACTGCTCAAAGCAACACTACAAACTACTGCCATTTACCTCAACACAGTTCTTTACGTTTCCTAACATAAGCAACAAACTTGAACTAACATAGGCTTACCGAGTGAGCAGTGAGAGATACCTATGTAGTACCTATAGGAAACCTATCTAAGTAACTTTTGTAAACAGAGCCGGTTCCGCAAGCCACTCGACGGGATACAGCCGACCACGCAGCGGTATACAGATACGTATCGAAATGCAACCTCGGCGATGCGAATAGTTTGCCTTTCACAAAACTGCACGAGGAGCCAGTCAGCCAGCCTACTCACGATATGAGAGCAGGCAGAAAGCAAGTTTATAGGGCAAGCTGCGTGCGGAGAGAGCGCCTGTGTACCAGTTCCCCCTCACGCCACCGCCGCCGCCGGGCCCGCCGAGCCCGCACCGCGCCTGCCCCCGCGCCCTTCTCTCCGGCCGCCAACCGGTCTTTCCTACAGCTCGCCGATGCAGGCCGACCACCGACCAGTCAGCCGACGACGGCACCTCACTGCGCACGTACCGTGTGCCGCTCGCTCAGCGCCCCCCTCCCGCACACCTCTACATATAGTCGCGCGACACTCACCCGGAGCATTACTTGTGAAACTTGAAACAAATAAGTGACAGTGTTGTTGAAAAGCTTGTGAGTGATCTGAGTGCAACTAGTGTGCAGTGTAGTGGTGCAGCCGGTTCACCTCGCGTGCGAGGCCGGCGTCGTGTGTCGGCGACAGTGTCTGTGTGACTTAGTGCTTTCTAAACGAGTCCCCACACACCAGAACCAGAACGGTGTTCATACTGTTCGATACACGTTGGGATTTGATACACAACCCTTCTAAAGGTGAGCAGTGAGCGTGGGACTTAAACGGATTTCGAATGGAACCTCCCCGGATTATTTATGTATTAACGTTAGGCGGTGGAAACATCTCGTAACTAAGTACTAAATCGATGATGAATACGTTGTCTAGTTTTGTCAACTGACACTCAACACTCGTGGCATGCAACTGTGTATTTCATCAATTAATCAAAGAATCCTGAATGTTAAGTTATCTTGGAAGCACAAACAGAAAAGTGCTACCAAATAAAAACATTGTCCTCAAATAAATTAGTTACCTAGGGTTAGGTTAGGTTAGGTTATGAGTTTTTCGATGAGCATTTCCTTCCTTGGTAAGCATTTCAATAGCATCCATCGCATACTTCGTATCGTGGTGATTACATGAATGGTAATAAAATAATATATCCTGTAAAATCCAAAAAAGTTCGGACATCAGTGTTAACATAACACACTTGTAACCCTAAGGAGCAGGTTCGAGCGGATGTAACGATCACGCGTAGCAAGCTTGAAGCGGGATTTGGTAACGCTCTACAATAACTCTGTTCCTCATATTCCCCCTGGTCCCCCCTGGTTTCCCTGGTCGCGATAGAAATCACATGCAAGAACAAGAACTAATGCCATAGCTATAGGTACCTAATAAAAGTTAGAAAACTTTAAAGGGGTAGCCCACCTTAACACTTATTTCAACATTATTAGGAGAAACAAATATGTATTTTATCAGCCTAGGGTAGTTTAGCAACAATTACATGTGGTGCGTCCCTGGCGATCACAACCCCAACTTTAGACTCTCTCTAACAAGCAAGACAAGCTACATTAATAATTATAAGCGTGACGAATTCAATTTTGTTTTAAGCATTACTTTCTATTGAGTATCTTAAGTTTTAGAATTAGATTTTATTTCATTCAAATAGAACCGTAAGGCGCTGAGAAGACTGGACAAATTGTCCATCGTTTGCTCAGCGCTTACGAAACGTATCCGATAGAAATGATCTGAGTCGACTGGAGATAAGAACGCAACACAATGTCAAGTGGGCACATTGCTCCAGGTTCAACTACGAGTGGCTACCCACACATTACATGTAGGTACATATAGCGTGAGTCGCTCCGACCTTCAGGCAGGGCGAAGCTTGGCAATGAGAACGTAACAATATAGGGGATATAGTAAGCTAGCCTGTTTTATTATATTGTGGACCAAATAATTATTATGAAGACGTAGTGATTTATTTCGATTCGATCTAATAATCCTGATCCACTGGTTGAGATGGAGATCAGACTGGAATAAATCACCTTAGGAATGACAAATTAACACGAGGACTACTCAGTTATAATTCTTTTTCTTCATCGGTCTCGCCTTTTCCGGTTACGCGGGGTTGGCTTTGCCCAATTATGCGACGTCATTTATTCCGGTCTTGTGCGTCATCTTCCGTAAGTCCCATCTCCCTCATGTCCTTTAGGACCTTCGTCATGCATGTGGTTCGAAGTCTTCCTCTTCCCCTCATCTTTGTAGCCATGGAAATGTACTTTTTCACGACATGGTCATCGGTTCGTCGAAGTACATGACATCTCAGTCTGGGCTCTTTTACTTTATCCGCTATTTCTGCAACCTTTTAGCTCCCTCTAATATGTTCGTTGCGCACCTTGTCTCCGAGTGTGACTAATATGTTCGTTGCGTACCTAGTCTCTGAGTATGACTCTGCCCATCGTAGCATACGCATATGTGTCTTGTGGAGTTTTTGTTCGTAAGTATGTCTTTTTCATCGCCCAGACTTTGCCACCGTACAGCAGCGCTGGTCTAACATCAGATTTATTATAACAACGAAAAGTTATAAAAAACTGGAACTTCCAAAATTTTTGAAATTAGGCATAAAGATTTCTGAAACGCTAAGGAAAACGGAGGAGATTGGGAAGTTCTTAAAATACCCAATTCGGTAGGTACCTTATTTGTAAAGCTTTCAAGAACATCGTGAGAAGTGCGAGGTGACTGATTTCTAATGATCTATCTTAGCAAGGAAGTCCTAAGTAGCCTGAACATTGTATTAATGTGCCATTCCTTCATATAGGTACGTAGTTCTCCGAATGGCCACATAGATGATGTGCGAGTTGTAAGTGACACGAAACATGATGAATCTACGTTGTAAATGTTTTTATAATAGGTACCTAATACATGTTTGTCGAAACAAAAAATCATGTTTAGCACTACTAAAGTGTCGGTGTGGTAGTTTCACAACAGTATGTTCGCAGCTGTTCGCCAGCTCCGCAATGTTTATTATTTCATTGAGTCCGGCAAGTAGGTAATTGAGAATAAACTGCGTTTGTGTAAGAAGATGCTTCTATTTCATTATCAGCCACGCCTAGGAAAAAAGTATTTTGAACTGAATGCAGTCAAACACATGCATTTCTGTATTTGGATAATATCTAATATTATTATTATTCTTTACGTATCTCGGGACCATGTAGTCCCGGTCCAAAGGAAAGCGTACGAGGGGCCGAAACTAACTTGCAGAGGCCCCTTAGACAATAATTTTAAATGGAATGAGGCACCGACCGACGAATATTCCTGTATGGTCTATGCAAGTGCACCCAAGGACAACCCCCGTTTGGTGCAGGGGTATTGCAGGACACGGGAACAAAACATATTGGGCTATGGGTTTGGGTGGCTATAGTGTATTGGTTATCTAGAAATATAGTCCATATTTATTTGCTATAGCCCCTGCCTGATCAATGTTGTATTATACACGGGAAAAAAATTGCAGCGGGTGACTTGCATAGGTACTCAATAATGGGCCCCCGGAAACTGTCGCTAGCACTTAGTGACGTAGCAAAAAGGGGGCAACATATCCTGATGTGCTTGAGGAGTGGAGAGGTATCCACGACTATCAGGGCCCAAAGCCCGGAAGATGAATCTGAATTAAAAAAGTACAGACTACAGCTGCTAATAGTTTCAAGTTTTTACAGGAGAAATGGTAGAGTCAACCTAATCTTGATACTTTGGATCTGAAGAATGGTTGGCTTTACAACTTCCACAAATGTCTATCTCCAAAGACATGACTGTCTTGAGCTTATCTATATGTTATCATGTGGTGTTTCTCAAAATAAATGATACATCATGCATTTAATTGACCTAACACAGATAAATATTAAACAAGTAAGCTAATAACACTCTTATTAGTCACCATAATACCTACAAAAATTGTGTCAATAACAGTGACTTGATTCACGAAACAGACTGTGCGCGCCATCTCGTGCCGGGCTCGCGCACTAAATCGCCATCCGCCCCTCCGCGCTACATAATATACAAATGTCAGGACAACGTACTCTAGCCTTGAACTGCGAACATATTGGTATCCCGTGCCGACTGACCTACTATACCTTTGTTTAAGTCTTTGCAAACCATAGTAATTGTAAGTACAATCAAAAAGCTTGTACTTACAACGTTTGCTTTATAGAAACAATGTGGATCCAGCGCGTCTTCAAAACGAATTGTTTAACAATTACCTCTTGTATTCCACATCTTCAGTCAGACTTCGTAGGTAGCATGCTTTAAATTAAGTGTATAAAATACCCTGTATAATCACTGATATGATCCATCCGTCCGTCCGTTCAGTCTGTCTGTAAATCTATAATATATAAAAGAAAGTCGTGTTAGTTACACTATTTATAACTCATGAACGGCTGAACCGATTTGGTTGAAAATTGGTGGAGGTAGCTTAGAACCAGGAGACGGGCCTAGGATACATTTCTTTTTTCGTTTTGATTATGCCATATTTATTTTCTTTTATTAAACCACTCTTTAATACTTATTTACTATACTATTTTGTATATAACTTAATATATATAATTATTCTGTACGTGTGTTTATCACCTAACTTGTCCTAAACGGCTGGAACGATTTGGTTGACATTTTGTATAGTATATTTCAATGGGTTAATGGATGGTTTGAAAACACAATTGGACCCGATAGGTGGCACTGCTGTCGGCATGTCACCAAATTTGATTTGCTGTACAAGAGAACATTACATAATTTTCAGCGGTACTTTTGATTACCTAGTTAGAAAGAATAATACAAAAAAGCAACATTCAGTATGCAGAAAATTGGAGCAACTCAATCCCAAGCCTTTTTGTCTACAATATAATCTTTAACGCTATAAAAGGCTTTCTGGCACAACTTACGTTCAATGAATAATTTGTGTATTGTTGTAATGCTGATGTTATTGCGTTGGATTGTAAACAGTGTAACAACATGTAAGTACAAATTAGGGTACAATGCCACGTCGTCGGTCGCCGTGGTCCGAGGACGAGGCGGAATTATTGTTCGTCGCACACAAATTTCTCAAACGATTTACACGCGGCAATTAAATAGATCCGCAGAAGAACGATTAGCGGAAAATGCAAGTGTAAGAGACCAGATTGCAAGCACACGTGAAAATTAACGACAAGAACATCGCAACCAACGCCTTCGGGCATTAGCCCGAAGGCGTTGGTTGCGATGTTCTTGTGTTGTGTTGTTTACGCGCCTGTCTTTGCCTCAATGTATTAACATTGAGGCAAAGACAGGCGCGTAAATTAAAATTATTATAAATATAATTAATTATGTTAATTAATTAAAAACATAAAAAAAATATTAAGTTACTGTTTTAGAAGAAAAGTGTATTTATTCCAGACACAAATAAGCGGTAGGTATGGGAAAACAGTGCCACAATTGTGGGCAATGGATGCCACGACGATTGCCATTGCAATAAAAAATTATACTAAGATTTATTTCGGCAACGAACATCAACAGTAGCTGCATTTAATGCGACTCCATTATTATCATATCCCAAAACTTTAATCATTGTGGTGGCTTGGAAACCACACATTACACAGAACGCAAAAAAAAGGAAGGGCTAACTTAAAATCAAAAGAATTTAAAGAAAGGATTCTCGCCAATACTTCCAACATAGAAGACTTGGAAGAAATATAAGAAAATTTAAATAATTTAGACATAGGACAATAGTAAACAGTGAGTTATCAAAAAAATATAACTTAACCGTAGATTGGTTAGAAGTAATTATAGAATCGCAAAATTTAAATATAGGCAAGTGAAGCTGCTATTCCGGGCATTAGTCTCTCATTATTATTGTGTTTTTTACATTTATGTAACAAAAATATTAATATTACTCCGCTAATAACTAAACACAATATTTAATAATTCTAAGGCGGTACGAAGTTCGTCAGGTCAGCTAGTATTTTAATAAAATTGAAACAAACGCATTGGGTTTGAGTTTTATTATATAAGTGGCAAATCAAACAAATATAGAGCAAAGATGCCTCATACGAACCTTCGCTAGTAATCAACAGGTTTAGAAATACATATAATGATTGTGATCATTTATGACCTGTGCCATTATTTATAACAGGTCCAGAATTGGTTCACTGGTAATAACTAAGTAGGAGTATTAGGGGTTAGTATTAGTTAGGGTAGTAGGAGTATTTTCTTTAGCATAATCACTTAATCAGTCTATAATGTTCCCACTGCTGGGACACCGGCCTCCACTCGGTGAGAGGGACTGGGCCGTTATCCACGGGCCACATGCGGGTTGGTAGATTTCACATGTCTTCGAATTTTTGGTTTTAGGACACGTTTACACAAAGTAAAGCGCCTGTCTGGGCTCAAACCTACGACCTGCAACTCATAAGTCGCGGCCGTTACCACTGGGCCACCACTGCTCTCTAGATGTTATTTACCAAATTATAAAACTAGTGGGTAGTTATTTGTGAGACAATAATGAATTAAGAGAAACTAGAATTCGTCGATAAAACTGTTTTCCTGGAGATCACGCTTGTCTCAAGGCTGCAATGGGGTCTTCATTTAACATCTCTTGCAGGGCGGCTATGTTCAGCAGCATATGCCGTAACAAAAATCCGTCAATTCGCGAGGCTAGTCTATTACCCGGAGTCACGATGTGCTCAAACACAGTGTACAGCTAAGTTGAGAGAACAGTATGGCGGAAGATTACAGAACGTTTGATTGATGTGTCCCCGAGAGGGAAGCGGAGCTAGTCACACGGCGACGCGGACGGTGGCGCCCGACTGTGGCGCGCTGGTGGCGCGAGGCTACGGCCGGGACAGTGACGCCACGCTATCCGGCTGGCAGCTGCCGACTGCCGGCCGGCGCACTGCCACTTGACCTCTCACCTAATTCTACGGAAAGTCGTCTATCTATTCATTACTGAGCGCGCTCTTTCACATAGCTGCGCGTGTGTAACGATACACGGGTCACAATTTCGTGACCATTGTATCTGTTACATTTTCGCTACATCCACTATCTCATGCGAATATGAAGAAGATCCCAGAAGAGCAAAGCAGTGTGTTTTGGGCCCATTTTATGATAGGGAAAATGATAATTATTAAGTTTCGAATGCTAATGCATGGCAATTTGTTCAAAAGTGTAGGTACTTAAAAATCATTGAGCGATTGATTCGTTTGAGTCTATATAGGTACAATATGAAGCAACTCTTAAGTATTTACACAAGGTAGGTACTTTTAATGACTAACTAAATATGCAATTTAAAAAAAACAATAAGAGGCGTCAAAGTACCCACTCGTCCGCATCGCTGTCATCCGGAAACGTGCCCAGAAGACTGGCAGCATTGCCACGTTGAATGGCAATGCTTATTCTTTGGCCAAGGAATGAACCAGCCCTCTGGTCACGTGAAGTGTCGACCAGCCGGCGAGAAATTTCCTTAAAAAGGACACGCGCACTCGGTCCCCAGGTCCCAGGAGTGTCCATGGAGTTTCTTGCCCGTTCTTCTCCATAGGTACCTACTACGCTTTGGAATGGGCAACTAGCTTCATATTTCTGATTGACCGACCACTTGACAATTCAAAAGTGCCTGTAAATGGTTTAATTGAAATAAATGCTTTGAGTTTGAGTTTGAGGAACCGAGCGTTTCGACCCCAAACGGCTCAAAACTGGAGTTCGGCATAAGGTTTCAGTATTTGCGCCGCTTGGTCTCGTCTGGTCTCAGCAGCCGCAGCGTAGAAAGTGTACTTAGATCGTATCTTAAGACATCTATCTCTCTAATTAAGGTCATCCACGTGATATTACCATAATGTTATTACTGTTCATGATTTGACGACAGATGGACGAATATGCTTGTTCTCGGTCTCGTAAAGTCAGAAGATTGGAACACTCCGTCAGTCTCGCTCCCATCACGAGTTCACGACATACCCGTCCGGTTCCCAGCTGGCGCAGCGGGACACCATCCGATATCTGCTTTCGTATTTTTAGTTCACACTAAAATAAAAATAGAGAAATTACTTACATGGATTACGTTTATTCTAAAGATTTTGGTCTTATATTATTATCATCATACTTGTGCCATAATCATAATCACAACCGTTTTGCTTGTCAGAATACGGTACCTGCCATCTTATTATGCTCTTACGTTAGTCCCCGGCTCATCACACTCCGCCACGTGAGGCGTGCAAATATTAGGAGTACATACATTATATCTCAATTCATTTGAGCTCGTCGCAGCATGACGTGTTGAATGAACTATTTATTAGCTATTGCAGAACCTATTTCATACATTAAGTCATTCAAATTAGGAAATAATTTAATACTGACTAAACTAAAACTCAAAAATAGTTATAAAATATACTGTTTACTTAAGTTCTGCACAAAATAGATCCGGACCGCATTCCGCTATTTGGTGACTCCTGCTATAGATAATTTATTTGTCCTTAACATAAGTACAGAGCATGCTTCTCAGAAACTAAATGGTTTCTAAGTTCAAGGTTGACCCGATACTGCAATAAAACAGGTAGATTACCGAAAAAATACGAAAATTTACTGTGCACATTTTTTTAAATGTTTTCTTTGCTGCCGTAAAGCGTAAAACGTTATTGAGGATGATATTCTCGTAGCATGTCTATTTCCTTTTACATGTCTGTTTAGTATATTCTATAACATTTATATTATTTTTATTTAAGTGCAACATTCGTAAGTACGCTGTACTGGTACAGCGTCCTAACTATTGTTTGCCTCACCGGTCGACGTCACTACGTCAGCGCCGGCTGTCGCTGAAAACCAGCGCTGGGGCTCTGTCTTGCATAGGGTCGCGGCATAATGCTGAGCGATAGCCGTTTTGCGTAGATGTGACGCATGTTTCCCCCAACCATTTCATATTTTCTGTGTTTGTGTTATTTTTTGCGTCATGTTTACCGCAAATAAACGCATTTTCTTTCTTTCTTTCTATACTACAACTCTTACTACTCCGCCCCTAAGACGACCCACTGAAAATTGACATATTATAATTATTTATTAGTGAAATCGTTACATTTTAAATCCGTAATGTATTTAATTAATAATGTAAGTACATGTTTACTTTTCTTTCTCTTTTTATTTTATTTATCATCATTGTGATATTTCACCACAATGTATTTTGTAATGAAATAAATGACTTATTATGACTAAATCAGCAGACAATAAAACAAAGACACAACACGATCAACAGTAACATCCTACACGATCAACAGTATAGTTTCACCAAAGGACGTTGTACAACCGACGCCGGCACCACCTTATTATAACACATATTTAAAAGCACGGGAAGAAGCACAAGCTGCAATAGGCATATTTTGCGACCTATCCAAGGCATTTGATTGCGTGAATCACGAAACACTGCCCTTGAAACTTGAGCATTATGGCCTAGGTAAACTTGCGCTTATGATAAATTGCAGCAAGCTCATATAAATGGTGTGAATTCATTGGGTTTAAAACTCAAAATGGATGTACCGCAGGGCTCAATATTAGGGCCGTTCCATTTTTGTTCCAAAATATTTTCATGTATTCGCACTTTCCGCGCAAAGATATAATGCGTGTTTTATGCCACAATTGCGAAAAGTTTAAACAATGATTGTTGGCATTGCATTTTCACTATCGATATAATAGTAGATTGTTATACAAGGAGCTAAAATGACCCATTATATACGAGGTAGTTTTACTCCCGAGCTTTAGCGAGGGAGTAAATAGAAACCGAGTTTTAATTGGTTTTTAGCGCCGTGTGTTACACTCTACTTTTCACTACGATTGCGAGAAAATAAAACAATCCAATACAATATGAAATATGTAGTCTATTTTATTAAAAATTAAATGTACAATTTGTACAATTCTGGATATTTAACGAGATGTTTTTTTCCCGGTAACTTAATTTCAGTCCTCTGTGAAGATGAATGTTGAGTGGTTCTTTTCCTTTCTCTTCTATTTGCAAATTCGGGTCTCCATTCTCACTAGATGATGACATTTTCACTATTGTAAAATGAATTACGGTCACTACCAATTCAATTTGCAATTACAGAAAAATTATAAAGATTTCGCGCCAATGTCTTTTTTTTTGTTTTTTCTTCTGCAGTCGCAACGCATTGCATGCATTCTACCAAAGAGATCGCCGATTTTAGTTCCATTTTCAAAAATAAAATTTATTTATTTATTCACACCAAACATACAAATATCCTTACAGGCTAGACCCAATGCGATATTGCAGTACACTTAAAAATTAAATTGTCCCAGTGCTTGTACCATAACAAATTCTATAGGTAGCTATTCTTTCAAATTCACCCAAAGCGCAACAGAATATGTCTACGTCATCAGCAATGAGGTTGAGAGTGCGGAGCGCGCTCGTCAGCGGCGCCTCACGCAGCAAGTTAGTTCGCGCGCGCGGTACCTCCAGCAACCGCGGCCGACGACGACGACCCACATACCCGTCTGGCACGACTAGTTCCACCCTTCGCAATATATCCGCATTGTGTATCTTCCCTCTAATTATCTTAAAGATATATGTAACTAGTGCGAGTTGCCTCCTCACCCTCAGGTCATCGTATCCGACCATACCCAAGATAAATAGTGTTGGATACCTCAACGGATAAAATGGATACACCCCGTATTCCCTCATATATTTATATCTAATAAATTTATTTTGTACGCGCTCCAACATGAGACTATATTTAGTTTCATGTGGAGCCCAGATAACTGCATTACATTCTAATTGGCTCCTTACTAAAGCGTTATACAAAGCCGTTATAGCTTTCATATTTGTGAAGCCTTTAGCCGTTCTCAGGACAAATCCTAGGTTTCTATATGCTTTTTTGCATACCTTAACTATATGATCACGAAACGTTAGTCCAGTGGTGAACTGAACACCCAAGTCCCTCACTTCAGTGACCCTAGCCATCGATACCCCGTCCACCGTATAACTATGTCTAATGGGTGTGCGTGCGCGCGAGAAGCTTATGGTCACACACTTAGTTGTGTTAAACTGCAGGAAAATGAAGTTCTTTTTTTATGAAACAGTAATAAGTCGAGTCTATATTCATGATAATTCTACTTATGACTAAAGACTTTTTCGTTTTTGTAGGCTCATTGTCATTTGACACACAAAAATTAAAAAAATAAAACTTTTTCCCCTAGAGGAAGAATTGCTATTTTTTCTTCGCTCTGGTACGCCACAATGACGGTCTTTTTGAGCAAGAGGAGTGAAAATAATTGATCTCATTTACTGAAAACCGACCACAAATAGTGTTATTTATGACACATCACTGAGTTTTTAAGTAAACATAGGTACTTGCACAAGAGCTTGACGATGTAAATAACGCTATGCCTAAGGTCCATAATTGGTTTACAGTAAATAATTTGACATTAAATGAGAAGAAAACGAAATGCATAAGATTCGCGATACCGAATGTTAGAAGTAGTGAATGTCACGTTGTATTGAATAAAGAGATACTAGGATTCGTCGAAAAGACAGTTTTCCTGGGGACGATCCCCAGTTGACAACAGTTCCACCCAAAGCTACAGTGGGGTCCTCACTTAACATCACTTGTAAGGCGGCTAAGTTCAGCAGCTTACGCTGTTTGGAAAATCTGTCAATTAACAGACGTGGATACCGCGACACTGGTCTATTTTTGTTACTTTCCTATTCTATGTCCTAACCCAGGTCATGGTCGACCCATTTGCTAAATTTCATCCAAATCTGTCAGCCATTTTAGAATGATAGCGTAACAAACAAACATCCTTCGCATTTAGATAATAACGATTTTATCCTAACTAATGAACAACCTAAACAGACCCCGCCGCCCGCCCCAGGGCGGCGGACATCCATGAGGATTTTTCACCCCGGAAACAAAAAAAAAGGATAAAAACGATTGGCTTAATGCTGGTCCTACTCCACATCCACTAGCTCACTAGTTAACATTTTAATATTGAGAAGAGTTGCTTGCCTTTTTTATTTTTGTGACATTACAAACTTAGTGTTTATTTTTATTTATTCAAGTTTTTACTATTTCATAGTTCAATAGAATATTAATCATCTCTCAAATACTTTGCAAGCTATAGTTTTGTATAATTTAGAAGCATTTTTTTCAAATTTGTAATTGTGAGTACCATGGATCCGTGTTTATTATTTATCATGATGTATGTAGTGTAGACTTGAAAGAGCATGGCAGTTGAGAGTTTGTCATGCTCACTTAAATGTCTCACTGATGGCGGCGCGTGTGTTGGATCATACGGTTCCCTACAAAATGGTTGAGCTGGACGGTGCTGATCCACGCGTCATGTTCGTGAACGGGTGCCATTGCATCGGTTGAGACTGGTCATCTCTTAACTGCAAGGGCTTATTTTTAATCTTATATTTTGAATTGTTTCTTCGTTATAGTTCATAAAAAGTAACAACAAGCATAATGTACTCAAGACTTTGTAATATTCAAATTCAAATTTATTTATTTGTACACATAGATAGAATGTAGTGGTACACGATTTTATACAAATAGAAAAATATTGAGTCACTATGTGCTGCCTTGCAAGGCGTACAAATATTACTACATCGTTGGTAATAGGTATACAGTTAATATAGCATAATTGTATACAATGCTAAGTAACCGTCTTACATCTTTAGTAATAAAATAAACATAAACAAAATAGTAACAAACAAATTAAGGACAAACTACGTGCTCCCTTTCACCGACTTCATAAGGTCCATAACTCATTTGTTGGTATAAACTTTTATAACAAGCTTCCCTCTTCTTTGTTAGAATTGCCTTTTAATGCGTTTAAAGCTAACGTAAAATCCAACCTTTGATCAAAGGCATACTATTCAATCTACGATTACAGTCGGTCGCTGTGATTAACTCAAGACAATGTTTATGTTCTTTCTCCAAAATTGGCTTACCTACTGGCAAGTTATACGAGTTCATATATTTTTTTATTTTATTTGACTATATTAGTCAATTTAGTTTAATTTAATTTTTATTTATTATTGACATAATCTACTGATTTCAATGTTTTTTAATGAGTTGTATTTCAATATATGGTTAGCTAGCGACCTCGACAATTGATCATACCTATTATTCTTTTGAGCAACCGGCAGCAAGTTCGTCATACTCCCTTAGATGTCAATGCTTGCGGTAGCGTCGGGGGTCGGGTTGTCTCCTTCCCTCAAATATGGCGAGGGGGGTAATGGCTGATGTTTGCGTTATGCTCGTGAACGGGTGCTGCTTGTGGTGACAGGACATCTTGCTGACTATGGTTTTGTTATTGTTATTAGTAATTAATGTTTCTTTATTTTACTTCGAAGGTCCTAGTTTATCTTTTGTGGCTACAAGTTACAGCTACATATAAACATAATGCAGCATTGCATAATGTAAGCGGGCACGCCCTTTATGCCAGGAGGCTTTTTATTATGTATTAAGTTCTGTTTGCGTTTTTGTTTTTATTATTTATTTCTGCTTGAGTATAGTTTTAAATATTGGCGTGTGCTAGCTGACATATGGCAAATAATTTTAATATGTTTATGTTTCGTAATGTTAATTACTTATTACTGTGTAGAAACCAGTTCTTCTAACTGAACAGACAGCAGTGCTGCTGGGGTGTTTGTTCCGCCACTTCTTCTTCCCAGCTAAAGCATTAGGAAGTGGTGAAGGGTGGGCGTTTTGGGGGGACTGTCTTATGTGATTTTGACGTTCAAAAAGGATTCTCAGCCTAGTTTGAATAAATTTATTTATTTATTTATTAAAACTTTATGCACAAGTAAAAACTGTACAAAGGCGGACTTAATGCCTTGGGCATTTTCTACCAGTCTACCTTAGGGTGATGCAGAGACAATACTTAGTAGGTGCAAAAATAACTTAGAAAATATTTATAACTAAAAAAAATAATAATAAGAATAAATACATATATACATACATACAACAAAAAAATAAAATTAAAAAACATTATGAGAGTTAACAAGAAAACCAACAACAACTTAATTCTGAGACGAATCTGCCAACTTCTTGCGTATGTGTACTCGAACTTTCACTTTAAATGTGAACTGATTGGTTACCGTCCTGATATTCTGAGGGAGCGCATTCCAAAGGAAAATTGCCTGGACAAAGAAAGAAGACTTTATAAAACCAGAGCGATGAGAAGGACAACGAAGAAGACGATTATGTTCAGATCGAAGATTCTTGCTATGTGCAGAGCATAAATATTGACAGAGAGAGGTCAGATAAGAAGGAGAAGTGGGTTTGTGAAGGATAGCAAACAGGGTTGTCAAAGCTCTCAACGCTCTGCGCTGCCGGATGGGTAACCACTTTAAAAGCGATCGATGTGCGGATAAATGACTTTTGATTTTGATTTTATTTTATTTTAAGGTAACAAAAATTATTAATTAAACTTAATAACTAAAGTAAGTAGGTAATAAATAAATCTGAGAAACTTATTACTGATTTTATTTTTCATCTAAATATTCATCTACAGTGAAATATGCTTTCTGTATCAGAATCCTATGGAGTGAATTTTTGAAAGTATTTTTATGTCTTTTGAAGCTGTTATAGATTTGGGTTGTTTGTTAAATATTTTTGGAGCCATTCCTAGGAAACTTTTTGAGAATAGGGCGGTTTGATGGGTTTTTGACCTAGGCGCACCTGGATGGCGTTAGTGGATAGGGTGTCAAATTGGTTATGGTTATTTTTGATAAACGTGGCTATTTCATAAATATGACGGAAGTGTTATTAATTTGAAATTAATAAAAAAAGGTTTGCAACTGTCAGTGTTTTGGATCATGCATACTGCACGAAGACACTTTTTTTGGGCTTTTAATGCCAATTCCCTATCCGTAGAATTACCCCAGAATATTACGCCGCGCCGTACCGTAGTGTGGTGGAGACGTATGCGTGGTATGCGGTAAGAACGGTGCTGCGATTGGCACCCTTGCTTAAATAATAGTGTAAAACATAGCAATATTGATTATTTTTTTTATTATATGATCAATGTGTGTTTTCCATGTCATCTGCTGATCTAACCAAAGCCCTAGAAATTATGTGTTGTCTATTTTAGCAATCTTATTATCTTGATATATATTATATAATACCTTCTTGAAGAAGTCAGCTGTACGGGAGCCAACAAACTGTTCAAAGGCATTTTCAAAGGCCCCTCGGGTATTGAATTTTTTCCCTGCCAAGGAGTTGTCCAAATTTTGGAAAAAGTAGAAGTCTGTCGGCGCAAGGTCTGGTGAGTACGGTGGATGATGCAACACTTCCAACCCTAGCTCTTGTAGCTTAAAGACCGTCTGTTGTGTCATATGAGGACGAGCGTTGTCGTGTAGGAACAGCGGGGACGACGGATTAACCAAGGCTGGCCGAAGATTTGCGAGCTTCTCCATCGTTGTGACCAGTTCCTCACAGTACACATCCGCAGTAATGCTGGTGCCATTCGGTAAGAATCTGTGATGCATTATACCTGCACTAGACCACCAAACAGTGACCATGACTTTTTTAGTGGTAAGTTTTCGTTTGGGACATTGCCTAGGCGCTAAACCAGAGTCCAAATAACGCCGATTAATTCGCTTACGATTATCAAAAAGAATCCATTTTTCATCGCAAATGACAATGTGGTTCGAAATCCCTTCGTTTCTGTGTTTATTAAGCAACGCAAGGCATAATCGCAAGTGACAATGCGGTTCAAAATCCCTTCGTTTCTGTTTATTAAGCAACGCAAGGCATAATCGCAAGAGACAATGCGCTTCAAAATCCCTTTGTTTCTGTATCTATTAAGCAACGCAAGGCATACCTCAACGTGTTCGTCGCGCTGGCGATCGTTCAGTTCGTGCGACACCCACTTATCAAGTTTTTTTACCTTGCCAATTTGACGCAAATGGACCAATATTGTTTTAATGCTGTCGTTGAAAGCTGCTGCCAACTCAGCCGTAGATTGGGTATGATCAACTTCCATTATCGCCTTTAATTCGTCGTTGTTGACTTTAGTTTTCGGGTGACCACGGGGTTCATTTTGTAGATCAAAATTTCCTTGTCGGAAGCGTTCAACCCAATAACGATTCGTGCGTTCATTTGTAGAGTTCACTCCGTAGGTACACGTAATTAATGTTGTGAGCCGTTTGTGCGGCATTGCTACTGCGACGGAACTCGTATTCCATAACTACTCGAATTTTTATCGTGTCCATATTGATGAAAAAGATACAAATGTAGTGAAAACAAAACACTAATCAATATATACAAATGACTAAAAAAAATAGATTCCATATTTTTTAAATAAAATTCATTTGAATTTAAAATTTAATGCCAGCCATACATAAATTGCGCCCCGCCCGTTATGTCCCGATAGTTGGGCTGGTCCACAAATTCAAGGTCGCTCAGCGCGTTATGGAGTTTCTTTGAAGGATAAAATCAGAAATGAAATAGTCCGGAAAAGAACCGGAGTTACCGATATAGCTTGCAGACTAAGCAAGCTGAAATGGCAGTGGGCTGGCCATGTTTGTCGAAGGACCGATGGCCGGTGAAGCAGATGAGTCCTGGAGTGGAGACGCATATCGGCAACCGTAGCGTGGGACGGCCCCCAGCTAAATGGTCCGACGACCTCAAGAAAGCGGCTGGGACAGACTGGATGCGGGAGGCGGAGGACAGGGTGCTGTGGCGCAGCCTCGTAGAGGCCCATGTCTAGCAGTGGACTGCGATAGGCTGAGTTGATTGAAATAAATTACGTTTTAAATGGCCAGTATTATAAAACGGCAACTTCATAGGCCATAAGACCTATTATTACGTCATTTGTGTAAAGATAAAATACTTGCTTGACTGTGAACCAACTGCGGCAGTAAGAGTAGGTATTAGACACGAAAGAAACTGCTTGAAACTCCAATAGAATTGGTAAGACGATAACTTATAAAAATCGACCTGAACCTGTTTCTAAATTTCTGCAACTGAAGTTTTGTTCAATAATGAAAAGAGGCCTTCTTTAAGTCAAAATTTGAAAGAATTCAGAATGAAAATTTATGGCTAGTTATATGAAATAGGTTGCAACCGTATTGGTCACGCTGCACTATGCACCGAATACATGTATGCCCTGTAAAGCAAAGTGAACCCGTCGATCCCTCAGACAACAAAAATCTTGTGTTCTAGCACCGCATTCATAACTTCAGCCGCCTGACTTCCATGTATGTCGTTTTTACATTTGGTTTCTTGATTTAGCTTTCAGCTGATCGAATTTAAAAGAAAGCTTTAATGATGAACAACTGATGCCATGACTGTTGTCACTCTCCACCCTTTTGTCCGTGCCAGTGCTCAGGATCAGTGCTCCAACAAAATCAGCGGCGGTAATGTAGCGACCTGACTTGAAACATTTAGAAATTACTGGCTTGATAAGTGACTTCACTGGCATAATGTGCCTACATAATATAGTTCATAGGTAGTTGCTGCATAGTTTTGCTGTAGAAATATGCTTGCACAGAAGTTTTGGCTGTCGTGAGATAATGAAGAAAGCGACCGACTTTTCAAACAGCATACTTGCGAGAGTTGCGTAAGATGCAGCTTATCGCATCGTTCTTTGTATGTGTGTGTTTGTGTGGAGGACACGATGATTTATGCTAAGTTCATCGGCCGCCTGTTAATAAACAAACGCGGGCAGCGGCCGAACCCCCGCCCCGGGCCCCCGACGCCCCTCTCCTCCAGCCTGGCGCGCCCTACTCACGACACACATAATCACTCCATACTAGACACTTCCTAGTTATCCGAAATTGTGTACAATTTTTAATCATATCATAGCTTTTAGTGTTTCATTATCATTCGAGTAGCTGGATTCTGATTTGGCGCCCTTGTTCCGTTCTGTCCTCAAGCATGCATTACAATTTACAAGTAATCACAACCAACACATCTCTTCATTTTCATTCACCTCGTTCATCTTGATCTAAGATCTAAAACCTTTAGCGATGCTTTCAAAACCTGCTGACATTACAACCAAACCGAGAAGTGCAAAGCTTGTGAAACATCTTCCTCTTGTTTTCAAATGTTTTTATGCATTCAAGCTTTACGTTTATTGCATCAAGATTAATTGTTAGGTCGAAATCTTGAATGACTCTCAAACCATACTGTACCCTAAAAAAACAAAACCAAGAATTTGAGCGGCGCTATTATTCTGAAGGTTTTTAACCGAGCCCAGAGTAAGTACGTAGAGCGATGGTGCGCCGCGCCCGCGCGCGCCGTTGGGGCCCGCACACACACGTGTGCGCGTGTTTATAAACACGCTGCGCCAATGTGTGCGCGCGCAGCTGCCGGCGCCCTGCCCCCCGCCCCGCCATACACCGCTCGTATTTATTCACTGAAGCCGTCTGCCTACGGGATGTTATCGCGCATACCTGATACCTGAGCTAGCTTCAAACCAAACTGGTCCTTCTCGCACACCTCAGCAACTTTTCGTGTAGGTTAGGTACACATCTGTTGGATGATGTTTTGTGCAGTAAGTCAAATAAACGAAATTTTGCTCGTCATTAGTATACCTACAAGTTCGTGGTCATTATTACTGGTATACTATCTACAAGATCAGTAATGCTTGGAAATGTCGAAGGTCATATAATAATATATCATTATTATTATACCGTTAGACTCGTTTATCTGACCAGAATTTTTATACATAGGTACCTACAACGGTACCTACTTCTGCTTCTGCAACAATTTTTACATCACCGTTTTAATTTCTGGTTTCTTAAATTATTGCAAATATGACCGCGGTGTAATGAGGTGGTCTCATAAGGAGTAATCGTAACCAATATTACTTAGACCTACTTATTTTATTCTCTACAAACAGACAGACTTTATTTGCATTTACGGCAGACGACGATCGAGGTGAGGCCGATGACCCGCGCGAGCCGCGCTGACATCATCTCAGCTTCTTCCAAACATTTTGTTCTTAATCAAGTAGGTACCTACCTACCTACATTAAATAAAACGAAGCACAGCAAACATACCTAATCATATGTATAGTAGCTACAACTTATTAGTGCATCCTGTTTGGGTAACTGAGTGAATTTTATAAATTGGTATCATTGTTATGTAAACAAAGGAAGCCGAGCACCTGGGCAGCGCGCGGCGGTGCGGCGCTACCTGTGAATGAGTCGAGCAGCGCGTCTTCATCGATAGCTCACGACCATGATCACGACGCGGCTTATCAACGAGTGCGGGCGCCGCGCCCGGCACAAAGCGCACACGACGCGTGACTCACCGGTGACGTCACGATACATCACCGCCCGACCGTGACGCCCCACTTGCACACAATTTCCATCCACTACTGACTTACTGCCATAATATCCGTGCTTACTGCGCACTCATGAGCTCATCATTCACTCCCATTACACACTCATGTGCTGATTTATATGCATACTCTGCTCTATGCTTCTCATGCTTGACAAAAAAAATATTCCGATCAAATGGCTCAACTCTTGTTCGAAACGGTAAACAGCACCTTACCTTTCAAATCTGTCTTCGTTGTTGTTGATAATCAAAGATATTCTAAGAATCAAAGATTCAAAGGGTGAGTATAACTTAACTTTATTGCCATTCATTTTATAGCAAACTTGCTACTTGTCATTATACAACATGCTGAGCTGAGATCACCCACAAAAACAACAACAAAATGTTCTGCGAACTGCGAACATAGCCCCGTGCTTTGTTACTTAACTTAAATACGTCGATGTGCGCACGACGCAACGTAGATGCGTGATCGAAACCAATGCTTATGGAGGAACAGATAGTACATAATAGGATTATACAAACACGCGTGGATTGTTATCAGTTCACGGATAGCAAGGTCACCATATATTATGAGCAAATGCTCGGCGGCACGCGTACCCTGGCATACCTCTGACCTGTGCGAGGACTTACATTCATACATGGAAAGCATTCTTCAGATGAAATTGAGAAAGTGAATAAAATAAAGGAAGCAAATGTGCAGCAGAAATAAATGACTTGCTGTCCTCCAAGGTATTCGACTTTGCTACCAAACTTGTTTTTGGGAACAAACATTGTCCCTATTATACCTTTGTCTATGAATCGACTTGTTCATGGTAAAGCAGTTAATGATGCCTACTGATGCAGGGTACGGTGTTGTACAGGGTTCATGGCTGGCGCTGCTTGTTCATGGTAACGCAGTTAGTGATGCCTACTGATGCAGGGTACGGTGTTGTACAGGGTTCATGGCTGGCGCTCCTTGTTCATGGTAACGCAGTTAGTGATGCCTACTGATGCAGGGTACGGTGTTGTACAGGGTTCATGGCTGGCGCTGCTTGTTCATGGTAAAGCAGTTAATGATGCCTACTGATGCAGGGTACGGTGTTGTACAGGGTTCATGGCTGGCGCTGCTTGTTCATGGTAACGCAGTTAGTGATGCCTACTGATGCAGGCTGGTGCTGGTGGTGTACAGCGTTCATGGCTGGCGCTGCTGGAACCATTTGTACCAACCATATTATAACCACATGTTTGATTTCGAATTTTTGATCATCATAATACAAAACAGTGAAACAGTTTCTTCATCTTAGCTAGGCTTAGGCAACGCGCCATGCATGCCGCACGCTTAGTATTTTATCATCAATATTAAATCAAATATTTGGCTTCGTAACTAATACAAACATAAATGGATAACAATTTTATAAAAATGGAGTGTATTTATTAATTGTATCGATTCTAAGGAGTTCTACAGCAGAACTAGGGGTCTCGAATACCGGATTTTTTCAATACCGGTATTAATACCGTATTGAAAATTTCCAATATTAAGAATAATTTCCAATCCTTTTTTTTACTAAATATGTTTTTTTATGAAATAGCTAATAGCTGCTCTCTGTCTCTACGCTCGTAGGTGGAATTCTTAGTAAATAATTAAACGCCATGTCAATATACTCATAGTTACATCTCTCGGCCGCCTCTATGCCCATCTCAACTCTTTCAATCGACTCTATATAAGTGCAGGAAAAAGCTTCGGGATTAACTTCCTTTTGAGTTTTAGCTTCTATTACTGCCTCCAGTTGTTTGTCAATGGTTACCTAAACATTGGAATGCAGGCCTGAGAAAGGAATCCACTCACTATAACTATCATAATAAAAGGAGTCCCGTCTCAGCTTTATGCGCATTCTGCGAGCTGAGGCAAGGTTTCGGCTAATGACGTTGTCTGCTTCATCTAGTTTTCGTAGCATGAATTTGAGACAAGCATAAGCCGGCAGAAGTTTGGCATCACGGCGACAAAGTGCAGTGACGGTTGCCTTTATGACTTGAGAAGCTGAGACTTTACTTGATGAATCTCCGGATAGCACTTCTATAATTGTTCTATGTACCTCTGGTTAACACAATACAATATGTTACCATATAATGTGTCCGAGAGGTAAATACAAAGACCACCATTTTTAATACCATTCTTTACCTGCGCAGGTAGTAATGAAATGTAACTAACTAACGTCTATATAAATGAGATAGTTAAAATATGCAGCTTCTAAAACTTAGCCATATGAAAAATTTGTTGGAAATATAACGAATGCAATAGAACGAAATTGTGTCACTGTAGTTCCCATTGAAAAAAATATTGGCCATACCGGGATCCCGGAATTGGACATTTCAATACCGGTATTGAATAATGTCAAAATATGTCCGGGATCGCGGAATTGGAAGCCCTAAGCACAACCTACTTCTACTAAAGATGTTTCCAATTCACCTCACGGTCTTCTCCACCGGACTGATGGTGAGCAAGTGTTGTCGTCTCCGTGGTTCCGGAGTACGATGCTCGTCACAGACTGACACTTGCTAGTCAGGGAGATAGTTACGAGTTAATCGTAATCAGAGGCGTCCATTAGGTCCTGTAACGTGCAGGTACCTACCTATCCGGGCACGCACTGCATGACTGTAAGGTGTGACATTTATAGAGTTCCCAGGCTAGTGACGTCTATAAAGGTCCACCTGAGCAGGTTTTTCTGCCTCGAACCACCTTGGTCTGAAGTTTGTTTAAATACTGCCGGTCAGCCAAGGTAAATCGTAACCAAGAATGATATTTTCAGCCAGTGGGACGAATGAGTTAGAAAGGAAAGTACTATCTTGCCACAGCTTAAGTCTTGCTTGAGTGTAGCGTTGCCAGGTCCTCATACCGAAAAGCCGGACAGAGCTGTGAGTTTGGCCTAACATTTGGGTCAAAAAGCCGGACATCCTGCATTTTCAACAATTTTAAATATTCGTGTAAAAAATATTTTTTTTTTTGGCCTAACATTTTGGTAAAAAAGCCGGACACTTTGCATTTTATGGGATTTTTTGGTATTAATGTAGAAAATTAATGAAAACCAAGTTTTTTTGATAATTTACAATAAAACTAATGCCAAATTAGTCTAAAAGTACTTTATTATTAATCAGTCTCAATAATTCTTTCCTTAATTCAAATTAAATGCAACATCAGTCTAAATTATGTGTCTTAAATTCTCAATATATAAAACAAAACAGAACTTATTCTGTAAATAATCAAAACAAAACAAAACTTCTCTTAATAACCAAAACAAATCTCTACTCTTATTAATCAAAACAAAACTTCTTTAAATACTATAAACTCGACACTTCTTCTCTTAAATAATCAAAACAAAAAAGACTTCTTATCTTTCAATTAGACAGGCGCTCGCCCTCGCTCGGCCGGCCGGCGATGGCGCGGCGCCGGCTTCTTTCATTCGCGAATTCGGTCTCGATGCGCGCGAATTTTGAAATCTAAAAAGCCTAACAAAAGCCGGACAGGCCGGACGACGCTTATTTTGGCCGGACAGGCAATCAAAAAGCCTGACTATGTCCGGCTAAAGCCGGACGCCTGGCAACGCTACTTGAGTGAATGGAAAAATAAAGTTACTTATTTTATTTATTTACTTATTTGATTTATTTTAGTACATGGAGGACTTACAGCTAATTAAAACCGACAAAAAGGGCACCACAGTCACCAGCAAGCCAATTACAAATCCTCACGTAGACTTATAATAATAATCTAAGGTGTGAGCACAAAAAAAAACAAAAAACACATCGCCCTAAGAAACAGTATATAAATACTTACTTGGTTTACAATGATATGACTGAAATAATAGGTAGAGAAAATAATAAAAACTAAAACAAATAATATAACCTACCGCTACTTGAAAAATTTGAGGCATAGGTAAGCACCTTCTGGCCGAATTTACACTAATAGTGAATGGATCAAAATTATATTCCTTGCATAAACTATTGAAATTTCTGCATAATATATAATTCGAAGATGTATGAGGTACACGTATGGGTGGATTAAAACGAAGTGCTTTACTTGGTACACTAAAATAAAATTTTGACAATAACTCAGGGTTATCAATGCTATTACGGCTTTTCAGCCTTAGAGGCACAACGGACCTTGACCTCACTGAGCCGTGTCGTCACGATGCGCTGTGTGTGTGAAGAATGCTAGCGCGGCAGGTGGCACGCGGGGCCAGCGCCTGCGCTTGCGCCGTGCTTCGTCACACGCTAATCCTTCAGGCAGACATCCCTCCCCTCCCCGCACTGAACTCCTTCACCCCCTGCTACCTGTGCCTTGTGAACTTCCAACCCGCATATAGCTTTTAAACCCTTAAGGCGGTTCTCACACGACTCCGCGCACCGACGCGGCAGGCGGTGAAGCGAAGGAAAATGCAGTTTCAAAAACGTACGGTCGGGTGGTGTTCGTGTGTTAGGCACCAACGGACGTAGGCTAATGCGACGAAAGATCCGCTACACCGCCTGCCGCATCGGTGCGTGGTGTCGTGTGAGAACCGCCTAAGTTTTGAGTTGAGCTGCACGATTGCTGACAATTACTTGCACTGACTGGACAGGTCCACTCTATCTGTGTGGCTCTTTCCCCAAAAGACCATTTCGGACACCGATATACGTAGTCCTCACATGATTAGACCAAGATTTTGTCTGGACTTTTTTATTTTATTAAAAAGGTTACCCCACACTAGGAATTTCTCCTGTATCGTGGGTGCGTTTACAAGCGTTTAAACTCACATATACAAACAGCCAGACCCGGAACAACTATCTGCAGGTCATACAAATATTTGATCCGTGCGGGAATCGAACCCGCGACACGCAGTGCAGCAGACAATCGCTTAACTACTGCGCCAACCATGCCGTTAAACTAACTTTAAAAGAGACTGTGACCTCTGAGTTTGTTTCGGCCTTTCTTCTCAGAGTAGTCAGATAGGAAAGCATCACATCAAGTTTAAAAAAAATATTATTGACGTGTAAAAATGTTTGTACAAACCTACTTACAGAAATAAAATCATTTATATTGCCGACGTTTTACGTACGTGCAAATTGAAACTTCTCAAACTCAGTTTGCGTAATGTTTAATGTCATTTCCACTAACAGCCGCCTCCTTATTTCCTTTCGTTAATATTGCATTTTATCCCTTCTCTCAACTTTTGTAACTGAGCTTGTGATGCAAACCATTAATAACCGTTCAACCTTTAGCAAGACGGGAAACCTGTCTTCTAAAACGCAGTGTTGTCTTACTATCTCAAAACTCAAACTAAAAGCATTTATTTCAATTAAACCATTTACAGACACTTTTGAATTATCAAGGAGTCGGTCAGTCAGAAATATGAAGCTAATTGCCCATTTCAAAGCGTACCTATGGAGAAGAACGGGCAAGAAACTCCATGGACACTATTTTAAATTATATTGTTACATCAATATTAGTTACATAATAAGTGTTAAATTTATAATCATAAATATGTAAACACGTAAACGTTAAAAGTATCCAGAATACAGCAAATAGAGAAAACAAACAGTATATAAATCCGCCGCGCCGCCGCGTATATCGTGTATAGTCCGCCTCTGTACATTTGTGTGCTTAAAGTGTTAAATAAATAAATAAATAAATAATTTAAATAAGCCGTGTCAGCTAAGAGACCAGTCCCAACTGACGGTTCCCGTAATCCCGTTCACGAAGATGGCGCATGGATCAGCACCATCCAGCTCAACCACCACCACCACCATTTACATAAAAAAACATTTTATTTGTATACCAAATAAATGATTCTGATTGTGAACCATTATGAAGGGAGCTAGCTACATGATCCAACACACGCTCCACCATACTACTATACTGTACAGTGTACATGGAACGCTTGTCTAATGCATTAATTTTCATTCTAATAGGTTGGGGAAAAAGTATCTTCGCATTTTTTAAGAAAATTCAAAACATTTCATAATATAGTTTATTTACATTTAACTAAAGTATGTAGGTGCCATTTTGTTCGATAACTTTTTGCCATCTTGTAGGTAAGGACATGATCCCATTGCTATAGAAATTTTGGGACTTCTGATCAAAATACCGCGACAAGTGGTTTTGGCAGTCCTCTAGTGATGTTAACCTGACACTGCCTAAGGAATTCTGAAGAGACCGAAACAGGTGGAAATCTGAAGGTGCAAGGTCAGAACTATACGGCGGACGCATTAACACCTCCCAACCAAACTCTCTTAATTTTTGCTGAGTGGCTAAAGATGTGTGAGGTCTAGCGTTATCATGATGAAAAACCACATCCCTTCTGTTGATTAATTCCGGCCGCTTTCTCTCAACTTCTTGCTCAACTTCTTGCTTTAATCTCATCAGTTGTTCGCAGTAAAGTTCAGAATCGATGGTCCTGCCTGGTGGTAACAGCTCACAATGAATAATGCCCTTCCAATCCCACCACACACACAGCATCACCTTGTTGCGAGTTAACCGGGTTTCGCCACAGTCATACCTGATCTTGTCGTACGTGATCCACTATTCATCACCAGTTATCAGCTTCTTCAAAAATGGTTCGGTTTCATTACGTCGTAATAAAGAATCACAAATGAGTACACGGTTCATTAGGTTTCTTTCAGTGAGCTCGTGAGGCACCCAAATATCGAGCTTTTTTGTGTACCCAGTTTTTTTCAAATGCGCCAAAACTGTTTTGTGGTCAATTCCCAGTTCTTCAGCTAAGTCGTAACTACTGATATACCGATCTTGCTCCACTTTTTCAAAAATGGCATCCATTTTATCTGTAATAGGGCGACCAGAGCGACGTGCATCTTTGACATCAAAATTTCCGGATTGAAAACGCTTAAACCAAATTTGTGCTACCCTCACAGACACTGCACTAGGTCCATAAACATCGCAATTTTTTTTCGCGGCTTGCGTTGCATTTTTGCCTTTTTTGTAGTAAAATTTTAAAATGTATGGAATTTCTTCATTAGATTCACTCATCTTGACGGTACGAAAAACAAATGAAAATCACACATTTTCCTAATTTGAATTTAGAATTATGTTCTTTAAAATTTAAACATTCAATGATACCAAAACCAGCCAGATACAAATAGTATAGCCAAAGAGATTTTATTACAAGTTCATACATACTGTAATGCGAAAAGACTTTTTCCCCAACCTAATATATGGTCGGCGGGCACGGCACGTCCGATCTATGACCCTTGTCGTGGACGGGCTGGACAACCAGTTCTCGGTTGCTGCCCGCTAGCCTTTCTTCAAAACCCTTATTAGTGTGATTTGACCGTATACTACTCGTACATTCGTTGTTCATCTCTGCTAAGTTTGCCTCTATTCGTTTGTTTATTAAGTCTAATTCTATCCTCGTCGGCTCCCCGGCAGCCTCTTATTAGTGTGATTTGACCGTATACTACTCGTACATTCGTTGTTCATCTCTGCTAAGTTTGCCTCTATTCGTTTGTTTATTAAGTCTAATTCTATCAAAATCAAAAGTCATTTATTCAAATTAGGCTGAGAATCAGCACTTTTTGAACGTCAAAATCACATAAGACAGTCCCCCCAAAACGCCCACCCTTCACCACTTCCTAGTGCTTTAGCTGGGAAGAAGAAGTGGCGGAACAAACTCCCCAGCAGCACTGCTGTCTGTTCAGTTAGAAGAACTGGATTCTATACAGTAATAAATAAATTAACATTACGAAACACAAAAATATTAAAATTATTTGCCATATGTCAGCTAGCACACGCCAATATTTAAAACTATACTCAAGCATAAATAAATAATAAAAACAAAAAACGCAAACAGAACTTAATACATAATAAAAAGCCTCCTGGCATAAAGGGCGTGCCCGCTTACATATGCAATGCTGCATTATGTTTATATGTATATAGCTGTAACTAGTAGCCACAAATGATAAACTAGGACCTTCGAAGTAAAATAAAGAAACATTAATTTCTAATAACAATAACAAAACCATAGTCAGCAAGCTGACCTGTCACCACAAGCAGCACCCGTTCACGAGCATAACGCAAAGATCAGCCATTACCCCCCTCGCCATATTTGAGGGAAGGAAGCAACCCGACCCCCGACGCTACCGCAAGCATTGACATCTAAGGGAGCATGACGAACTTGCTGCCGGTTGCTCAAAAGAATAATATGATGAACTGTCGAGGTCGCTAGCTAACCATATATTGCAATACAACTCATTAAAAAACATTGAAATGAGTAGATTATGTCAAAAATAAATAAAAATTTAATTAAACTAAGGTGACTAATAAATATAGTCAAATAAAATAAACAATTATATGAACTCGTATAACTTGTCAGTAGGTAAGCTAATTTTGGAGAAAGAACATAAACATTGTCTTGAGTTAATCACAGCGACCAACTATTTTTATCGTTTAAGTAATCGTTGATTGAATAGTATGCCTTTGAACAAAGGTTGGATTTTACTTTAGCTTTAAACGCATTAAAAGGCAATTCTAACAAAGAAGAGGGAAGCTTGTTATAAAAGTTTATACCAAGCCCAACAAATGAGTTATGGACCTTATGAAGCCGGTGAAAGGGAGCACGTAGTTTCTCCTTGTTTCTAGTGTTAATATTATGAATATCACTGTTTTTTTGTGTATAAGTGTATATTTTGCCTAATATATAAGATGTTGGCGAAGATGAATTGTGAGGCCACCGTGAGAATACCAATCTCTTTAAAAAAATCTCTCAGAGTAACTCTAGCACCTAGCTGGTAAATTGCTCGTACAGCTCGTTTTGAAGAACAAATATATTACGAATATCAGCGGCTTTGCCCCACAGCAGAATGCCGTAGGACATGACGCTATGAAAATAACTGAAATAGACTAGCCGAGCTGTATCAACGTCAGTGTATTGTCTTACTTTCCTGACAGCATAGGCGGCCGAACTGAGCCTTCCCGCTAGGCATGATATATGTGATCCCCACTGAAGCTTGGCATCAACTGTTATGCCCAGAAATACTGCCGAGTCTACAGTTTCAAGTACCTCTTTATCTAAGACGATGTTGGGTCCTAGATTTCTAACATTCGGTAAGGCGAACTTTACACATTTCGTTTTCTTGGCATTGAGAACTAGGTTATTTGTGGTAAACCAATCTGTAACCATTGATAGTGCACTGTTTACGTCGTCAAAATTTTGTCTATTCCTGTCTACTTTAAAGATAAGAGAGGTATCATCAGCAAATAGTACAACGTCACAGATGCCCTTTAAATAGAATGGTAAGTCATTTATATACACCAAGAATAAAAATGGGCCCAGTATAGAGCCTTGAGGTACACCTAACTGAACTGGTAGCCCGGAAGATTTCACACCATTAACATCTACACATTGGTGCCTATTATGTAAATATGAATCTAATACGTTAAGAGCTTCGTTTTGAATACCGTAATGAATTAGTTTACGCAAAAGCGTGTCATGGTGCACGCAATCAAAGGCTTTGGAGAGATCACAGAAAACTCCAATAGCATTTTGCGAGCTCTCCCATGCGCTAAATATGTGTATCAGCAGAGCAACACCCACATCTGTAGTCGAACGACCTTTTGTAAAGCCATATTGTTCATCATGAAGGAGGAGGAGGAAGGAGGCTATTTAAATTAAAATGTCTTAGCAACTGCTTGAGTATTAATTTTTCAAATATTTTACTAAATGCAGGTAAGATAGAAATAGGCCTAAAATTGCCAACGTTATTTTTATTACCCGATTTAAATAATGGTATGACTTTACTACTCTTCATGAGGTCAGGAAAAGTTCCTAAATCAACACATTTATTAAAAGTAACAGCTAGATAGGGGGCTACGATGTCGATTATATTACTTACAAGTTTAATTGAGATGCCCCAGTAATCACCAGTGTTTTTTGACTTGAGTGTGTTAAAAACACTAATTACATCACGAGGTGTTACATGTTCGAAGCTAAAGAAGCGACTACATTTAGGTACACTATTATGCAAAAGGTTTTCAGCTTCAGATGGGGACGAATTTAAGGAGCGAGTCGTAGTTATAGGTATGTTGGCAAAAAACTCATTAAATGCTTCAGCTACGTCAGCTGCTGTATTAACTAATTTGTTGTCGACCATAATCTCTAATTGTCTTTCTTGTTTAACCGACTTACCCGTTTCATTGTTAATAATTTTCCAGGTGGTTTTTACTTTGTTATTCGAATTTTTAATTGTATCGCTTAAAAATTTAGATTTAGCAATAACACAAATCTTTTTAAATAATTTTGAATAATTTTTGACATACTCTAGGAAAGGAGTATCAAACCTGTAATTTTTCAAACCATATAACTCGTATAGTCTCGCTCTACTTTTATAAATACCTGGAGTAGCCCATTGGTTGAAGCCAGCGGAGGTGCCATTAATATTAATAGTTTTGGCCTTGAAAGTAGATTGGTATTCTTTTTGCACAACATCAAAAAGGGCTCCATAGATTATATTAGGATTATCATGTTCTACAATCGACGGTTTAATTCTAAGGGCTATATTATTTTTAAACTTGTTGCAACGACTAGCTGTATAAGGCCTGCATTCTATTTTATGTGGCTTTTTATGTATTGGCATAGGGAAGCTAGCTAATAATCCACAGTGGTCAGACGGTAAGTCACTTAACACTAATTTATTTTTGGCATCGCAATCACTAAAAATATTATCAATACAAGTCGATGAAGATGCTGTTATCCTAGTAGGTTCAAAATACAAGTTAATTAAATTAAAGGACCTAAACAGATTAAGAAGTCTAATACTTAGTGGAGTAACCTCTAAAATATTAATATTAAAATCACCACATAAAATTATACTTTTATTACTTGATTTTAATTTATTCAGTGAATCCTCCATTACCGATTCGAAACGAATAAAATCCCCAGAGGGGGGTCGATAAACGCAAATTATAACGTATCGCTCGAGTTCAACACAAGACAACTCAATAGTGCGCTCGATGGAAAGATTAACTAAATCAGAACGTTGTTTACATTTCAACTTGTTTGAAACAAGAACTAAAGATCCACCGCGAATAGCACTTTTCCTTACAAATGCACTTTGAATGGTAAAATTATCATCATTGATAAACACTACTTCATGTTCTTTCAACCAGTGTTCAGTCAAACATAGCACCTGCACATCATAGTTCTCCATAAATAAACTTAACTCTAGCTCTTTGCCGGACAGACCCTGCATATTTTGATGTACAACATTCAACATATGCGGCTGACCCGTTGTCGCACCTAATAGTTTAAACTACAAGGCGTATCAATAGTAGTGTTAGTACCACTACTAACAGTAATCGACGGTAACCTACAGGTACCGGTGTCACTGTGTATATTGTATGCTAATAGGTTAGCAATGTGTCTCCTACAACTAGGTGGCAAATACATTGTATTATTTGTCAGTTTGTAATCAGTAATAAATTGATTACAATCAAAATATAAAATAGTGTCACTGTGTCGACAAGTCCTATTATAAATGAACATATTTAAATTATAAATGTGCCTATTTTGCTCATCAGACAAATATCTAGAATAAGGCAGAGCACATAAAATAAATTTACAGTTATTGGTCTCATTGAGATATAACATCAAATGGACACATTCAATTATGTCCTTTTTCCTTACAGTTAAACTATCCCCATACAATAAAATAACAGTTGAACTGGGGTTTATTTTTGTCAATCTAATATTATTAACTAATTGGCTAATACTGGCACCAGGTAAACAATTATTAATTACATATTGATTCGAACACTGATTAAATATACTACCAAAACCTTGACCAAATTTGTCAGAAAATACATAAGTAGTGTTACCTACTGGCTGAGCCACTGAGGGTGTGGGTGTAATAATTTGAGGCTGGGGTGCCAGGGAGCATGCACAGCTAAAAGACATGTTATTTGTCAGAGACTCATACCTCTCTGCATTGTGCCTGACCAGGTCAGCTAACTCATTAGCCTCCTGCATGCGCTTACTCAGGTCTTGTTGAGTAGCCTCATATTTGCTAAAGATATCTTTTAGAGCATATTCCCTAACAAACAATTCATCCTGAAGGCGCTGAGTGTCAGTGTCATACATAGTAGTACATAATTCTAGTTCACTATTACACTTCTCTAATTCTTTTATTAAATTGAGATATTTATGCCTAAGTATTGTGTTTAATTTGTTAACTTTATGGCATTTTAAAGATTTCTGATATCTTCTAATTAATCTGTTAATTTTAATATATTTTTTTAACTTATTGTGACTATCCTCGTCGGCTCTCCTGCAGCCTCTTATTAGTGTGATTTGACCGTATACTACTCGTACATTCGTTGTTCATCTCTGCTAAGTTTGCCTCTATTCGTTTGTTTATTAAGTCTAATTCTATCCTCGCCGGCTCCCCTGCAGCCTCTTATTCAACTTTTTATTAGCATGCAAGCACAGAACAAGATGAAGACCTAGTAGACCTTTGCAGACTTGATACTCGTATACGTTGTAGAGAGTAACACATCCACAGCAGATAGCGATTATGGTTTCTGTCCTACCACACTTTCGAGGAGAGGTCTGTGACCTTGACCCTGTAAGTCTTTGGCACTTACTTGTTCCTCGCTTGCTGGTAGTGTTGATGAAAACTCTTCGACCGAAGGCTTCGCTTGTTGTTCCGTAGCTTTTCCTACTGCCGTTTTGTACCGAGTGGTCTGATCTGATCTGATATTTGCATATAAAAATAATAATAATATGGATAAATTGCTAAAACTGACATTTTTAGTACAATATAACTGAACGGACAAGGATTTTGAACTAGGTGCGATAGTAACTTCTATCTTCTAATACTCGTATTAGGTACAAATGGCTATTGGAGGGGGGTACCAAAATTGGTATCATCCATAATTTTTTATCGTCTTCAAAAGAAGGAAGTTGTTATTTGTTCTGTATAGGTTGGTATACAGACTGAATTTTTCAAGTGAGCATTGTTGGGCAAATCCTAAACTATAAGCAAAAGTTAAAAGCACTTAGAGGAGTATTGCATCATTCGACTTTTGTTAAATAAATTTCCTGGATATGAAACGAAAACGTTGCTTTGAAAAAATACGCACACCCTGGATATAATATCGGTTGGTGCAATAGTATTGCGCCAACCGATAGTGTCGCTAATAACGATCAAGTTCTGAGAATTTCAATTAAATAAGGATCAACTTAAGGAGAGTTCTCTTTCTCATATGGGAACATAATACTAAGCCACCTGGAAGTGGGTTCGATCTGTGATGCGCGTGATAAGTAGGTATGCATGCTGGCTGAAAAACGTCACGTACCTAATAAGGTACTTAGAAATATACAGGGTGGCAGTGACATCGGCGCGCAAACTATAACCATGCATCCAAAACATGATTCCATACCCCAACCCTAGCATAGAAATTGATCGCCGGTTTTCGAAAAAAAAACTTGCTGTTTTATAGAAAAGTGCAAAGTGCAATACCGTATTAATTACATCAAAAACATTTCAAAACAGTAATTCTAAGTGCTCCCATGAGTCTAATTTCTTATGCTTTGTAGTGATGCAAGTGTATTGGGTCCAACATAATGTCTTAAGACCGTTGTGTGTGGTTACAGGATCGCGGTGATGCGTGCGTCGCTACGACTGATCGCGTGACCAGTGCTGCGCGCGCGCCGCGCACCTCCTCACGCGCAAACACACACTTTATGAGGTAAGAGTTACGACCTATCGATTATTGCTAACTAATAACAATCCATGTTAACTGGTTATTCCTCGAACGTTATAATAACGAACATGAAGATAGTATAATACTGTTGGTGTTGTTTTCAGTTTGTCAGCGCGGTGTGTAGCGCAATGCGTGGCGTGCGCGCGTGGCTGGCGCTGGCGGCGTTGTGGGGGCTGGTATGGCGGGTGAGCGGTGGCCCCGGCCCCCCTCCCGCACCGCCCGCGCCTCCCGAGCTGCGTTTCACTGCTGCACTCTACAACCTGAGTATCCCGGAGAACAGTCCCCCGCGCACGTACGCGCAGCAGCCACCCGCCGCGGACCCGCTGGGCGTACGCCTGCCCGCGCCCGACGCGCGCGTGCGCTTCCGCATCCGCCATGGCGACAAAGACAAGTTCTTCAAGGCGGAGGAGCGCACCGTCGGTGACTTCTGCTTCCTGTCCGTCCGCACGCGCGCCGGCCACGCCGACGTGCTCAACCGCGAGCGCCGCGACACGTACCGGCTTGACGTGCGTGCCACCGCGCTGCTCTCCGGCGGCCGGCAGCTCGAGGCCGACGCCGTCCTAGCCGTGTCCGTCGCCGACGAGAACGACCTCAGTCCGTTGTTCTACCCTACCGACTATGAGGCCGTCGTGCCGGAGGACGCGCCGCTGCATTCCAGCATCGCGCGCGTCACCGCTGAGGACGCTGACCTCGGCCTCAACGGCGAGATCTACTACAGCCTGGCGGAGTCCACTGACCGCTTTGCCGTTCATCCAACAACCGGCGTCATCACCATCACCCGCTTGCTATCAGCGGCCGAGAGCTCGCATCACAAGATCACGGTCCTGGCTCGCGACCGCGCCTCCCTGCTCACGCGCGGTGAGGACGCGCCAGCTGCGCGCGCCTCCGTCGCCGTACGAGTGAAACGGGTCAATCTGCATGCTCCGGAGCTACACGTACGACGCATGCCCGAGCTAGTAGAAAACTCCACTGCGGAGATTTATGCCATAGTGGAGGTAAGCGACGAAGACGCCGGAGAGCACGGGCGCATCGCCAGCCTTGAGATCGTGGACGGCGACCCCGACGGGCACTTCCGCGTACGCGCGTCGGCGCAGGCGGGCGAGTATGACGTGCTGGTACACGCGCTGCTGGACCGCGAGCGCGCGCCCGCTGGCTACAACCTCACGCTGCGCGCTGCCGACGCCGGCCACCCGCCGCGCGCCTCCTACCTCACGCTGCCCGTAACGCTCGTTGACGCCAACGACAACGCGCCCGTGTTCAGTCGAGAGGTGTACGAGGCAAGCGTACCGGAGACCGTGCCGCCGAACACGCCCGTCATCAGACTCAAAGTGAGCGATCGGGACGAAGGACGAAACGCACGTGTTTATATTGAAGTTGTCGGCGGCAACGAAGGGGAAGAGTTCTATGTTAATCCGGATACGGGCGTATTGTATACTGCAGTGCCGCTAGATGCCGAGGACAAAGCACTTTACACTCTGACTGTGTCGGCCATTGATCAGGGTAATGCCGGTACACGAAAACAATCTTCTGCAAAAGTTAAAATTACTATACTCGACTCGAACGACAACGATCCCATTTTTGAACGGGAAGTGACCGAGGTGACGGTCCAAGAGAACGGACCGAGCGGTGCCGTGGTCGCACGTGTGGTTGCTCGGGACGCCGATTCTGGAGATAACGCATACATCTCCTACAGTATTGCCAATTTACAGCCGGTTCCATTCGACGTGGATCACTTCTCAGGCGCTGTGCGCACAACACGCCTGCTAGACTACGAGAGCATGCGGCGCGAGTATACGCTGCGGATACGAGCTAGCGACTGGGGAGTTCCGTATCGTAGGCAGGCTGAGATGCGACTCGTGGTACGACTCGAAGACGTCAACGACAACCGGCCTCAGTTTGAGCGTGTTGACTGCGTGGGCTACCTGCCACGACGGCTTGCCATCGGCATGGAGATCGTTACCCTCTCTGCGATCGACTTCGACGCTGGTGACGTGGTATCATACCGAATCATTGGCGGTAACGAGGACAACTGTTTCGCGCTGGATGCGGGCACCGGCATCATGAGTCTGTCCTGCGACCTGAGCGACGTCCGCGCCGACTCGCGAGTTCTGAACGTGACGGCTACGGATGGCACGCACTTCGCCGATGCCACGTCCCTGACGCTGCATCTGGTGAGCAACGGCGGCTCCGGTGTGGATTCAGGCGCGTTAGAGTGCCGCGACACGGGCGTGGCGCGCCGCCTCACCGAACTGCTGGCGGCCGCCGAGCGCAGCAATGCACCACAAGATCTCACTGATGAATTTTCTCTGGCTCCTTCTCGGTACGGAGAGAATTTACATGCTCCCGAATTCCTTGATTTTCCCGTAGAGGTGAAAGTAAACGAGTCGATCGCGCTCGGCACGACTCTAGTAAAACTTAGAGCGCGCGACCGCGATCTTGGTTACAACGGATTACTTGTTTATGGCATCTCCGGAGGTGACGCAGACTCCGCATTTCGCATCGATCCGGACACGGGTGAGCTTCAGGTGATTGGCTACTTAGATCGTGAACGAGAGAGTGAATATTATCTTAACATCACAGTGTATGATCTGGGCACACCCCAACACTCTGTTTCTCGCCTTTTGCCCGTCACCGTTCTTGACGTCAACGATAATAGACCGCGCTTTGAAAAGACCCTGGCGAGCTTTCGTGTAACCGAAAACGCGCTCAATGGTACAGCTATATTCCGCGCCAACGCGACGGACCGAGACGCGGGTGACTTCGCGCGCATCACGTACAGCGTGAGCGGCGCCGGCGACGGCGACTTCTGCGTGGAGCGTGACGGCGGCGTGCTCTCCGTGTGCGCGGCGCTGGACCGCGAGCGGCGCGCGCTCTACGAGCTCACGCTGCGCGCCACGGACGGGGGCGGTCTGCACGCCGAGGCGCTGGTGCGCGTGGCCGTCGACGATGTCAACGACAACGCACCGAAGTTTGCGCTCGGCACGTACGGCGCGCGCGTGCGCGAGGACGTGCCCGTGGGCACGCTGGTGGCCGTCGTGGAAGCTTTCGACCAGGACCTGGGCGCAGGTGGCGTCGTCTCCTACTCGCTGCCCGACCAGGCAGCTGACGACGTGGTCTTCACCGTCGATGCCACATCTGGCACCTTGCGCACAGCTAAGCTATTAGACTTCGAGGAAAGACAAGTACGCTATCAACTACAATCGTTAGAGTAAATTTAAAGTTGCACGCAGAGCTTTAACTTAAAATTTCATACAAAAATGTATCCGTAGATATGCATTGAGTTTTATTTCCGTATGCAACCAATTATAATGTTTGTAGGTGTACGGTGTCACAGTGCGTGCCACGGATGGCGGTCAGCCAGCGCTGTGGTCGGAAGCAACGGTCATCGTGGAGGTACACACATATTACAGTTTACTAAACTCGTGATTTTATATTATATATAATTATGATTATATTTATTTATGAAACGAATACCTAATATGAAATATATTGAATAATGTCAGGTAGTGGACGTCGACGAGAACATGCACGCGCCTGTGTTCGGCGACCACGCCGTACTGACGGGCGGCGTACGCGAGGACGCGGAGCGCGCCCGCGTGGTGCTGACGGCCGCGGCCGCCGACGCCGACCCGCCCGGCCGTGACTCGCGCCTCGCGTACTACATCATCGCCGGCTCCGGCATGGCACACTTCTCTGTCGATGACGCAGGTACACGTCATTTCCGACCCCTATTTAAAAAGCGATCTTCGCATTTTTGTTCAGTGAACTTTCACGCATGGTAGCCCCGATAGATGGCGCGGATTTGACGGAAAACACACAAACGTCATTGATTCCTTCTGTCGGAATATTACACAAGTAATTGTTTCTGGAGGGCTACTGTCCAATGGTTAATGTCGGGATGTTGTATATTTATTTATTTAAGGAAAACAAACTGTACCACAATAAGTTATAGTCATATTATATTAAATATTACATTTTAAAGCATTTATGCTACCCACTACGTTCTCCACCGTTGCAATGTCTGCATGTGTCAGACGGCTGATTGGGGTCTCTTATTATGTAGGTATTTCCTGTAGTTACGAGGTACTATAATTTGATCCTGGATCGCAATCATGAAACCTTCAGTTTCAAGTTGTGTATATCTATTATTAATCCTCTTCCTGCTTCTTGGCGTGGTAGCGTAAGTCGCTGTATGCATGATTTAGTGTGGTGTTTCCTGTGTTTGGTTAAGAGTGTATTGATAGTGCGCTGTAGTTTTCTGATATCGGTTTTTGACCATCGTACAATTCCGAAAGAGTATGTAAGAATGGGTATTGCGAATGTGTTGATAGCTTTGTGTTTCTGGAGTTAAGGTAGGTTTTAAATATTAAGTTAAGGCGATGTGTAATTTTTTTTGAGCAGTTCTTGTTTTTTCATCTTTTGCTATATCTGTCTGGATTGTTTGAAACCGAGGTATTTATTAGTACTGTGTTCATCCAATGGCTCAATAGATATACCTGGTCCAAGTGTTTAACTGTTATTTTGTATTTTACCTTTTACAATTGACTAAATTTATGTTTTATTACATCTCAATCGCTTATATTGTTGGAGACCCTAAGTATCTCGATGTTTTTTTTACAAAAGGTTTAGCACCTCAGTCGCTCTAATGAGCTCGATACCTCTCTTTTCTTTAGCTAAAGGAATCCTTTATGTTTCTTATCGCGCTGTTTACTCAAAGCTCTAATGTATTCCAATATGTTTGACTCGCTCTCGCTTGTACGCACCACGCATTACTGCTTGCTTTTTCGCACAGCTGTTTACTACTTAATGTCGTATGATTTATGTTCACGCGCAAACTTTCTTAAAGCTTACCTTCCTTGCATGTTTATATATTTTTTTTACATTAATTTACATTATTGTTTGATGAATGCTGTTATTGTAATACTCATACCTCATACCGATTTATATTCAATTATTGACTACATTTTCAATGGCTATGAACAGTAATAACTTAAACATATATTACCAGAACGTTAGAGGTCTTAGAACTAAAACTCATTCTTTATATCGTCACATGTTACTTAATTCGTATAACATCATAGTAGGTACTTACTGAGACTTGGTTATTGGATGGCGTTTTAAGTTCTGAGTTTTTTAATGATCGGTATATTGTTTGGCGCCGTGACCGAGACTACGTTTTAACCGGACAAAAAGTGAATGTGACCGAATGTTCTAACCCACTCGTGCCTATCGACGCCTATCACCCAGCTTATTAATTAATTTGGAGCTATCTGTAACACCTCTGCTTGAATGTGCGCGTCTTACTCAATTCTTGTTTGATAAAGGTGACTATGATTCAGACATTTGTACGGTTGACTGGGAAACTGAGTTCTACGCGCGGTCAATTAATGATGCAGTTAGCTTTTTTAATCAGTTTATTTCTATCTATCTACAAATACCTAAAATATATTCCACAAAAACTGTTTCAGAATAAAAAGTATCCAACATGGTATAGTTCGTCACTTATTAAAACAATTAAAGAAAAATATAAATACTTAAAAAAAATTAAAACCTACGGTAATATATCTGACAAATTAACATTCAAGCTGCTTCGTGAAAGGGTGAAAACTATGGAATCTCAATGCTACCGCAACTATTTGGATCTAACAGAAAATTCAATCAAAAATAACCCAAAATATTTTTGGACTTCTGTAAAAAAACGCCATAACTCAAACGCAATCCCAAGCACCTTGAACTATAATAGTGATACCGCGCGGACGGGGGAATCTATTTGTCAGGCTTTTTCCGAATACTTCCATTCTACTTTTCTCTCTAATCCCAGTGTTAGGCAGCCAATCTCTTCTCCTTTTCTTTTTAACGACTCGTCGAACCTAACATCTGATAACTGCAGTATCATTGTTGATATTGATGAAATAATTAATTTGCTTCGTAAGTTGGATACATGCAAATCGGCAGGTCTTGACAACATCCCATCCAAACTTCTTGTTCGGTGTGCACCTTCGATAGCGCAACCTATTTCAATTTTATTTAGAAAATCTTTGAATACCAGTGTTGTGTCGCAAATATGGAAATCTTTGTTTATAACGCCTATACATAAAAAAGGTGGCAAAACAGACATAGCGAATTACAGGCCGATATCTAAACTGTGTATTATAGCAAAGGTATTTGAAATAATAATATATAATCAGGTTTATACAACTCTGAAAAAATTATTTAGCTCTTTCCAACACGGTTTTTTAAAAGGGAGGTCTACTGTCACGAACCTGGTTCTCTTAATGAATTTTTAACTGATGCCATGTGCAACGGTAAGCAGGTTGATGTCATTTATACAGACTACAGCAAAGCCTTTGATCGAATTGATCATAGCATTCTGATATCCAAGTTAAATGGCATGGGAATTCGTGGCGATCTGCTCAGATGGTTTTCCTCTTACCTTGTCAACAGGTCCCAAGCAGTAGTACTAAATAATTATATATCTAGCTGGGTCCTTGTTTCTAGTGGAGTACCACAGGGCTCTTTGCTCGGTCCATTGCTATTTATAATCTACATTAACGACATCGACTCTTGCTTGACTTTATCCAAACTTTTGTGTTTTGCTGATGATATGAAAATCTATGCCACAATATCATCTGCATCAAATGGACGCAACGGCACTCCAGAATGATCTGCGTCGCCTAGAGGACTGCTGCCAAAGAAACTAGCTGGATCTTAATCCCGCTAAATGTTCGGTTGTAACGTATTCTCGGAAGCGCTCAACCATTGCTACATCGTATACCCTAAGTGATCAAGTTCTACCTAGATCAAACTCCATCCGTCATCTGGGAGTCCATCACGATTCTAAGCTCACTTTTGAAATACACGTTGATGCAATAGTCGCCAAGGCCTCAAAATCACTGGGTTTCATAATGCGGTTATCCAAGTGCTTCACTCAAGCCAAAACTTTAAAAATTCTATTGTAGGAGCCAGTGGCTGTAGGCACCGCACATTATCACTTTGTTAATGTTGGTTTAGTTATGGAGTACACAGAAAGAACCACAAGTTGAGTTTAAAGTTATATTAAAATGTAGAAGGTTAACAAGTTAAAGTGGTAGCGATTCTTTCTCTTGACAAGTGGTTAGTTTCACAGTTATTGTCTGACCCGCTGTTCATTGCTTAATATCTTGTATTTATAGCCTATCATTTGTGACGCACGACAACCAAGTAGGTTGCTGCGTTCGCATGTACGGTTGATGAGACCGTACATCTATACTGTACTTTTGTTAGAAACCACTTGGAATACGCGTCTGAAATATGGAACCCATGTTATCACAAATATATTAACCGCATTGAAAGCAACCAAAAAAGGTTCATAAGGTATCTATGTTATCATCAAAAAGCACCGTATCATTCGGAAAACTACCGTAACCCGTGTAAACAACCGCCCCGCGAGATTTCGGACTGTGTGTGTTTGTTGAAAATCTTTAACAATACTATAAACTGTCTAATATTTTGACAAAATTTTAATTCAACACTTCCATGAAATGTAAGCGATACAATCCACCATTGCGCGTGCCAATTGTTTCAACCAATTATAGGCAGAATTCGTACATTGTGCGTGCAAGCAGAAATTTTAACAACCTTTGTAAACAGTATGATGTAGATCCGTTCCTAACTAGTGTGTCGTCAGCCAGGAAGTGCTTAAGCCGTAACTTTTTCGTGTAGTTTATTTTGTTATGATGATTGCTAAGTAGTTCGTGCAACATAATAATATTATGCTGTAGTATACGACTACGAGTATAGTAGTTCGGTGTGAATGTCCTTAGAATTTATTTTTTCTTCTCTGTATTTTATAAGTGGAGACCTGTAATTGGCTTTCAGACTAATGTACTGTCCTTGATCTGTTTGTTTTAGCTGTAAGTCTTCCATGTTATTTAAATAAATTAAAATTAATTTTAACCAAATTATTGGCAGAATAATTCAAAAAGTAATTGCATTACTCAAAAGAATCAAGTTGTTTAGCCAAATTTTTGGCTGAAATTGCAAAATACAATGATAGCGACACAGATAACTGTCTTTTGTGATAGTTAGAAAGATAGTATATTGTATCTATCTTTTGTCAAATACAAATGATTACCAACATAATTATTAGTATCTGTTGGATATATTTAAATAAAATGTGACTTCGCTTGAATATTGATTATATTTGGTACAGAAATCGGTTACAATATAAATTAAAACTAGTAGGTACTAGGCGTGCGTTGCTGTCCGAATCTGTAGGCGAGAGTGCGCGGCGCGGCCGCCGACCCGATCAGCTGAGACCTCTCCTCCCGCGTCCCCCGCCGCTGCTCGTTCACGCGTATGATGCGTGAACATCCTCCGGCGCGTTGAGAGCCATAGCTTTCAAGAAGTAGACGGGGAAGGGGACCTGGATGCGGCCCGCTCCGCTTCGTTGTCATCTTTGGATTGTGAAGTTGGCAAAGGACATAGTCTGTTGATCGCCCTTCGTATAATGCCCTTTGAAGTAGTGACGTCAGCTACCCTGCTGACGCCGTCGGCCCCTGGATAGAGGCGAGACACGCGCCCCAGCCGCCATTGTAGTGGCGGTAAGTTGTCTTCCTTCAGTAGCACCACGTCACCGCAGGTGAGCCCTTGCTGTCCAGTGCGCCACTTGGTGCGCTGCTGCAGCTCAGAGATGTACTCCCGGCGCCATCTCTCCCAGAAGTGCTGCCTTATCTTCTCTAGGAGCTCGTATCTGTTGGGTCTAGTAGCAGTGATGGGCTTCGTTGGGACAGACATCAGTGGTCTCCCAATTAGAAAGTGGCCTGGAGTCAGAGGAGAAGGATCAGTACAATTGGACGAGAGAGGAGTCAGCGGGCGTGAATTTAGGATTGCTTCAATCTGTGTGAACAGCGTTGCTAGCTCCTCAAACGTCAAAGCAGCATTTCCTGCTACACGTTTCAGATGAAACTTAGCTGATTTAATTCCAGCCTCAAATATTCCACCGAAGTGGGGAGAATAAGCGGGGCTGAATACAAATTTGATACCTTCAGAAGAGGCATAATCACTGACAGACTGACGGCTGGATCGAAGCAGCCTACCTAATTCATTGTTAGCTCCTACGAAATTCCTACCGTTGTCGCAAAAGATCTCATGACATTTTCCCCTGCGTGATATGAATCGTCTTAGGCATAAAATAAAAGCTTGAGTACTCAGGTCACTTACAAGTTCCAAGTGAATTGCCTTGGTACTAAGGCATACAAATAAACATAGATAACATTTACTAATTCGGTTACCACGACCTTTACGGTTACTTATCATAAAAGGTCCAGCAAAGTCAACTCCGCACGAGTAGAAAGGGAAACAAGCATTAGTACGCGCTTCAGGTAAATGACCCATTATTGGTTGTAAGGTATTCGCTCGCAATCGAACGCACACAATACACTGTCTAACTACTTGCCGCGCTAGGCATCTCCCTCCAATGGGCCAGTACTTATCACGCACTGACGCTAACAGTAGCTGTTGACCTGCGTGAAACAAACGTATATGTTCACTTATCATTAGTATCTTAGTTAAATGATGTTTTGAATTCAATATTATAGGGTGTTTCTTATCGAAATTATAATTGGAGTTTTCTAAACGACCACCCACACGAACAATGTCATTGGAATCTATAAATGGAGTTAATTGTAATAATTTATTTTTTCGTGGTAATGTTTTTCCTTGTTTAAGTAACTCAATTTCGAAAGAAAATGATTGTAATTGACTAATTTTAATTAAAAACATAATTGAATTATTTATTTCGTCTGAGTTTATAGGGCCTGAGTACTTTTGTTTATTTTTATTACAGTTATTAACAAAACGTAGAACATATGCAAATATTCTACTTAACTTATTGAAATTGGAATGCTTATTAAAATCTATAAATGAAGTTTTGTCGGTAGAATTGTTTGCTGCAGATAATAATGAATGTACCTTCAACTCTGGTAATATTTTAGCTACGATTGAATTTTGTGGCCATTCTAAACGTTCTTTCTTTAGGAAAGAAGGACCTTCCCACCACAAGGAAGAAGATGATAGATCTTGGGGTTCAACTCCCCTTGAGGCCAAGTCAGCTGGGTTCATATTTGTGGGTACATGTCGGTGTTCAAAACCATTAGTTAACTCATTAATTTCATTAACCCTGTTGCAGACAAACATTTTTAGATTTCTCACATCTGTTTTTAACCATCCTAAAACCACTGTTGAATCAGTCCAAATGGTTTTACAATTTATATTAAATCGAAATGACTGAAGAATTTTATTAGATAATTTAGCCCCCAGCAAACAACCCAGTAATTCTAATTTTGGTATAGTCATAGGCTTTAAGGGCGCAACCCTTGCCTTTGCGCACAGAAGTCTTACAGTAACCTCATTTTTTTCGTTTATTGATCGTAAGTATACACATGCGGCATACGCTTTCTGTGACGCATCGACAAAGCAATGTAGTTGTATGGATATCGGGAAATCGCAAAGAACATTTCTACTAACTTTAATATTAGAAAGGAAGTGCAAACTAGTAATGAATTTTAACCATGTTTTTAATTGAGTTTGTGGTATAGGCTCCTCCCAGTTTAGCTTGATAACCCATAACTGTTGCAAAAAGATTTTAGCCTTAATAATGCATGCACAAATTAATCCTAAAGGATCAAATATTTTACAAATAGTAGCTATAACGACCTTTTTCGTAATAATTTCCGGTGGCGATTCGATCTTTGAGGGAAACCCAATAATATCTAGTTTTGGAGAATAATTCAAACCTAGCACACTGGATTCTTTTGTTAAATCTACCGGGTCGAGCATAGTTTCATCAACAGCAAATGCCTGTAAACAGTTAGTACGAATCTTTCTTAAAGGGAAGCATGCCGAATCTAGAATTTCCTTAATATTTTTGTAAATGTGCTGCAATTCACTTTCACTTTCCGCTCCCGTATTCAAATCATCTATATAAAAGTCACTTTTAATAATGTTCGCGATAGTGTCGTCATTACATTCTTTAGCCAGTTGTAATAAACATCTGGTACTCAGGAATGGAGCGCTGGCCAATCCATATGTTACTGTATTTAATTGTAAAACTTTTAAATCATTATTATCATCGGGTTCCGTATGAGATGAATCCCTCCACAGAATTAACTGAAGGTGACGTTGAGAAGTATGCAAGGCCGTTTGTCGGTACATTTTCTCAATGTCTCCTAAGAGAACAAACCTATGCCCGCGGAAGCGTATCAAAATTGAGATTAAGTCGGACTGTACAACTGGACCTACAGCCTGTATGTCATTTAATGACTTACCAGAAGTAGTCTTGGCCGAGGCGTCGAATACCACCCTCAACTTTGTCGTTTCACTCTTCTCGCGAATTACGCAGTGATGTGGAAGGTAGTTGCCAAACTCTAGACCATTTACTTCACTCAAATGACCTAATTCTTTATATTCATCTATAAATTGAGTGTATGACTCCTTAAGTTTTGGATTTCTATTTAGTTTTAATTCTGAATTCAAAAAACGTTTCTTAGCCAGATAATACGAATCTCCGAGATTAGTTTCGGGTTCTTTTAGTGGCATACGTACACAAAACCGACCGTCAGGTAAGCGGCTCGTGTTTTCTATAAAGTCATTTTCGCAAAACTGTTCCTCTAATGAATATGTTTTTGTCTCTGCAGGTAGTTCTTCAATCTCCCAAAATTTCTTAAGGGAATTATCGAGATTCGAAAAATGATTGAAATAACAATAGACCTTAGACTTGGATTGACTGATACCGACTGGACCGGCTATCAACCACCCTAATTGTGATTCTTGTAAAGTAGGCTTATTAGACCCTAGCTTAATTTGATTTGTTCCAATAATATTCCAAAATATGTCAGCCCCCAACAGTATATCTATATTGGAAGGCTGGTAAAACTTTGGATCCGCGAGCTGTATACCGCATGGGATATCTAATTCTCGGACGTCTATTTCGACGCTAGGTAAAATACCTGTTATCGTTGGCACCAATAAACAGGAGACCCGAGTACTATAGGTACTTGAATGAGAATTTATTTTTACGATACACTTTCCTAAAATGTTAGTTTTAATATCATTAAGTCCACAAACCTTAAAGGTTTCACTAGAGGTTTTATTGAACCCTAATTTCTCCCTCAGAACATCTGTTAAAAATGACGATTGACTTCCAGTATCTAATAGTGCACGTGCCATTACCTTTCTATTGTTTGACTCGTTAACGATCTCCACCTGCGCCGTACACAACAACGTATGAGTCATCGTTGTAGCCGATAATGTAACCGGTGGACTATGTGCGCTTGCGCTTTGCTCTTCGGTCGTGTTAGTGTCATTTCTATGTATCAAAGTGTTGTGTTTCCCTTTACATATCTGGCATGAACTTTTCAAACGACACTGATGACTATTATGCCCACTACGTAAGCATTTAGTGCATAGTTTTAACTTAGTTACTTCGCGAATCCTATCATCGTTGTTCATTTCCTTGAACTTCGAACATTTATAAACAAAATGATTTTGATTACAAATTACGCATTGATATTTATGATCCTTCCTTTCCGTATCCGAATCCGAAGCAGCTAAGAAAGATCTCACCGATTTATTACTTTGAGAGTTCGATTTATTATGTTCATGTTTATCATATCTGTTATAGTGGGTAGTTTCCAAGATGTCCGCTCGGTTGCGTAAAAATGAGAAAAAATTAATGAGTGTCGGTAAATCCGATAAACTATTTTTATATTCCTCCCATTTCATACTAGTGACGGGATCCAACCTTGCTGAGACTATAAATATTAATAAATCATCCCACTGTTCAGTAGGACGCCCCAAAGTGTGCAAAGAACTCAAGTTTTTAGATATGTGATCAATTAAATAGCGCAATGCTTTAAATGATTCCTTCACAATAGGATCGATACTTAATAACGACTTAAGGTGGTTATTTATTAAAATATTTTTGCTGTTATAACGGTCACATAAAATTTGCCAGGCATTTCTATAATTATCAGCGGTAAACTCAATTGATCTTATAACGACAGCGGCACTATTTTCCAAGCTTGATCTGAGATAGTGATACTTATTAATTAATGGAATCGAATCATTTTTATTAATAAGGGAATCGAAAGTATCCCTATACTCCAACCACTTTAAATAGTTCCCATCAAACTTCGGTAAATTTATTGTGGGTAATTTTATAGAATTCATGGAATGTGAACATTGGCTCGATATGCTTTCACCATTCTCTGATCTTTTCTCTAAATTAGCAAATTCAATTAATTCTTTAGCTGTGGAAAGAAGAGAAAAAAATTGTGACTCAACAAATTCCCGCTCTGTTAACTGCTCATCCTCATTTGGTGAGAGTAATTCTAACTCCGATTGAATTTCGTTGAACTCTGACAACAATTCTTGAAATTTGTCAACCCGTAACGATAATTCTCTCACTTGAATACTAGTCAATTTATTCGCGCCTACCTGCGTTAAAACATTTACATAGTCTTTACATTTTGTTAATCTCCCCTTTATAATGCTACGCTTTTTATTAAGCTCCTTTACAGTTCCTTCCATAACTTACTAAAAGAAACAACAAAACTGAACAATGAATTAGGCAAGAAAATGAAACGATCAAACCAGTTACAACGGTTCCGTCGATCTTCGAACCAGCCGCCCTCCCGCAGTCGGCACTCAAGCGCTTGACGGCTCGTCAGCCACAAACCAAGCTCTGGGCCTAGCGAAAACAGCTAGCTGCGACGTAAGGCCTTAGCGCTTATCTGGAATTTTGCATAAATGAGTAACAGTTAACAACAAATCTTATGATAATCTTATGTGGGGGTATATGGGGAAAAAAAAAAAAAATCGCTAACGGAAAAAATGACTAGGCAATATTATGATAAATGGATTTATGCTTTGAAATGCAATGGATAGCTAAATGACTATAGGCAATGCCACCAAATGCAGTAAGATATAGAAATACTTTATAAAATAATATAGTAGGTAGGAAATAGGCAAGCTCTCGCAATAGCCGAAGCGTATAATAGGAAAAATATTGATAGTACGTGTACACGAAATGCTATCTTATAACGCTATCGGAGCGGCAAGCTGCACACAAGTTCGAAGAGGAAAAATAGTGGATAGGAATACAGGCCTACTTCCCTTGAGTACCCAGCCAGACGTCCAACACGGTCTTCAGCAAAGTTCTTCACTCCACCAGGGCAGAAGGCAGCATAAGCAGCAATCCCTTCCAACCTCTTCAGCGTATATTGAAGCTATGGTCGCCAAATGACCAGAATAACTTTCGATTTTGTTCACGGTCGCCAAATGTTGGATATATTTAAATAAAATGTGACTTCGCTTGAATATTGATTATATTTGGTACAGAAATCGGTTACAATATAAATTAAAACTAGTAGGTACTAGGCGTGCGTTGCTGTCCGAATCTGTAGGCGAGAGTGCGCGGCGCGGCCGCCGACCCGATCAGCTGAGACCTCTCCTCCCGCGTCCCCCGCCGCTGCTCGTTCACGCGTATGATGCGTGAACATCATGGAATCATGTGAATCATGGAATCATCATCATCAACACTAAATGGAATAGATTATCATTATATTATGTCAAATTGTTCAATGTCATGTTAATGTCAAATCTTGAGGTATTTTCTTTCTGTGGCAAACTGCTACCTTAAGGGAATGTAAACATGCTGCATGATGCATGCTGGGCTTAAAATGTAAGTGGGCTGGACACGTTCAACGAGTAACAGATGAAAGATGGACAAACATTACCATGAACTCGTATCCATTACACCTTAAACGCAGGCCATGTAGACCACACAAAAGATCGAGCGACGATATTGCGATGATTGCATGCAGAACATGGAGCAGAATCGCCAGACACAGAACAGGTTGGAAACGGCTGGAGGAGGCTTTTACCGCTATCGCTAGCAGTTCTTGCACACAAAAGTACCTAATATAATAAAATAAAAAACCTTAATAAAGACATTTATGATTTTATAAGATTGTCACTAGTTAGAAAATTGTAGTTAAGGAAAATAAAGCAATTTTTATTAAAACCTGAAATAAATGTTTATTTATTTATTTTTTAGAGCATCATCTTTTCTTTAATCTGGACGCACCTGAACACGGCAAATTGACTGTTTCCCTGACTCTACATCAGTCTCAACTTCCACTGGAAGTATCTGCAGCTGCAGGAGTGTACATGTCAGCCATCCGTAACACATTGATGTTTTATTAACACAGGTGTGATCCGCACTCTGACGCCGCTGGACCGCGAGTCGACCCCGCACTACTGGCTCACGCTGTGCGCGCAGGACCACGGCCTGGTGCCGCGCCACTCGTGTGTGCAGGTGTGTGCAGACGCGGATCGCGGATATCCACACTGTGATTAAAAGCAGACGCCAAACAATCGCTGAAAAAATGAGCTTTACTATTCCATCGTGATTGATTTTTTAAACGCGTCGTTTGATTATGTTTGATAGGAACTGATTCCTACACCTTGGCGCTTTTACTTACTCCAAAACCGCATGCGTTTAATTACAGAGTGAGCTAATTTAAAAGCGAACTTTGGCGATTCTTATTTGTGGGCTTGTGCGCAGGTGTACATCGAGGTGGAAGATGTCAACGACATGGTGCCGTGGCCGGAGCGCGCGGCCTACGCGGCGGCCGTGGCGGAGCACTGCCCGGCCGGCACGCGCGTGGCCCGCGTGCGCGCGCTGGACGCGGACGCCTCGCCCACCAACATCACCTATTCCATCGTCGCCGGCAACCCTGACGGACTGTTCTCTATAGACGAACACACCGGTATGTTACCGATTGTTGTAACCGAAGTGATATTTTAGTACAGGTTCTAATAAGTATTTATTTGTTTAGACACGAAACACTTATTGAAGATTGAAGAGCACAAATATACTACTTATTTAATTAGAAACAAGCAGTACCTTTCACATTTATTGCCATGCACTCAATATTTTATACAACTGCAGCTTTCTGCCTCTTTAATTGACAAAAAGTGAAGTGTAAAATTGAATGTAAAACTGATATAAAAATAATCTATTTACAATTAGGAGAAATGGCATATTGGTACATTAATAACTAAAAGTAGCCTAGTAAATGAACTTACAAACGTAAATGAACTTACAAACGTAAATAAACTTACAAACGTAGATACTAAGAGGGATTATTATCATCATGACAAAACGAAGAAGTTTATCTATGTCTGTGTAATTGAGTATCTAGATTTTAGATTCAGACTCAGAAAGACTATCTAGATCACAAACTAGCTGATTTGTCATGATAGTTTCAAACTAAGTGGAAAGATAAATAGAGGATAAGCCACCTGTGCTAATCAGAACGCCCCCATTTTTCAATATTCTCAGTCTAAGGACATGAAACTTAAGTAGTTCAGGGGAGATTATCACTGTCACTTGTTTGGGTCTTATCGGGATTGATGGCGTCTGATCTTAAATTTGCAGGACGGGGACGGGGATTCTTTCTTCACCATGCTAGCATAAAAAGTATTTTTTGAGGCATTCAACATAGTTTTTTTGACCACTTTGAACTGCTGGAGAGAGATCACAATTGTGGTATGTACCTGGATCGTTTACTGCTTCAGCAATTTGTATAAGACGGACATCTGAGATGTCCCACTTTAGACTTCCCAGCAAAGAGTAGGTACAGACATGAAGCTTCTGGTTCGAGTTTATTCCTTTCACCGACAATACCGCAAAACGAACGAACTATTTCTGTATCCTTGGCGTACTGAACGCGAGTGATAGCCTGTTGCCACCAAAACCTGGAGAGAAATACCGAGCGGCCTACGAAACTTTCATACAGTGGGAAAACACCAAAAATGCCGTCATTTTCGGAGGACTATTATTATTTAAAGTGTTTTTTTTTCTCCACTCTTAGGCTGGTTTTTAGCTACATTTACGGGCCAAAGCCAAGTTATTAATCTCTCTCCCTCCATTCTGTCTTTTGATGATGAGTCGTTCGATCGCAGATTTAGGGTGCAGGTTGTTGTGTTTTGAGAGTATTATGCACGTGGTTCTCTCTAACTGTTCGATGTCAGTTTTTGACCACTTTATTACTCCGAATGAGTAGGTCAATATCGGTATGGCAAAAGTATTCAAGGCTTTAAGATAATGATAATAAGATGCTTTCCTGATAATTGTGTTTTGTAAACTGCGTTAATTCTCCTTCGGTATTCTGTATTTAGTGTCTGTTTAATTGCTGTGTGGTCGAGTCCCTTAAGTTGTTTGTAACCTAAATATTTGTATAGTTCTGTTGGTTCCATTGCTGCAATTGTCTCGGTGTCGTTAACTGTATAGCTACCAGGTTTGATTTGCCTCTTATTATATGTAGTGTCGTGCACTTATCCAACCCAAATTTCATATTTATATCATGGCTAAATTCTGTCGTGACTTCTATAGGCTTTTTCATTTCTTTTTCGGTTTTGGCATATAACTTAATGTCATCCATATAGATGAGGTGTGAGATAACTGTAGCTTCAGTATTATGTTCAAAGTTGTACCCGGCCTGACAGTGGCGCAGTAAGTGAGACAAGGGGTTAATAATAAAAAATAATAATAATAAATATCGTCTGACATTGCACACAGCACCATCTAGTTCCAAGTTAAGCACTTAAGGCTTGTGTTATGGTAACCAGATGGTTGATACACTACTTAAATACATTTTTTTTTTCGTAAATACATACATATTATAAATATACATCCATGACTCGGGTACAAATGTCCATATTCATCATACAAACATTTGCCCCTACCGGGATTCGAACCCAGGACCATTTGGTTTCGCTGACTACACTTAGCCACTGTAGCCACTACACCAAACGTGTCGTCATTAAGAGCGAGGCAAAACCCTTCTTTTTAGATATCTGTCGTGTTATAAGAGAAGTGTTACGGCAATTTAGCTGTAGTGTCGTTTTCCAATGTGGCATTATGATACGTAAAAAATCTAATAATTTTTTATTAATTTTGTAAATTTCAAAAAGAATTATCAACCATGAGTGCGGTATACTATCGAAAGCTTTTTGGTAGTCTATGTAGGTACAATTAAAAGTTTATATTTTTCGTACTGGCATGTTTATGAATAATGGAGTCTCTATTTAACTGTTCTTTACATCCCATGTGGCCCCGTCTGCAACCCTTCTGTTCCTCAGCTATTATATTGTGATCTTCGATATGTGAGTTGATTTTTGTTGTGATTGCTGATGTTAATATTTTGTAAATAGTAGGTAGGCATGCGGCCGGTCTATATTGGGAAGGTTGTGTTGTGTAAGTAGTTTTAGGTAGCATGTATGTTATTCATCGCGCGCGCGCTGTCAGTAGCGGTCGCCGATTTTGTCTTACGATAATGTCCGTAAATAAACTAAAGTGTACGAGTTGCAATCTAGTGATATCGGAAGTCCTTGCATTCATACGAGATCGGCATCATGTAGTCGATAACGAAAGCTTAATCAGGATATGTGAAACTGCATTCTCTGAGGAGGAGATAGATGAGGCGAAGAAGCTGTTGTTTATATCCACGAAAACAACAAGAAAACTGGTTTCGAGGCGCAAGAAGAAGAAAGAAAAAGACTTGGAAGATATGATAACTGTGTTTAAAACAATAGACCCTGATCAATTACCAGTGTTTGTAGCGTACGACCTACACAAACTGCCACCAGTTTGTTTTGATCACGTCGACGTCACAAAATTATTGAAGGATATATTGGTTTTACGTAAAGAAATTGAAGATATAAAGAGTGATTATGTGACAAATGCCCAATTAGAGGAAGTGAAGCAAAACATGAATGTGGAAAAATCGAGTCCGTTAAGTAATTCAAATGTTAACATGAAGAAACGAGGCGGAGGGTACATGATAAATTGTGATAGCGGACCGTTTGGCCTCCTACCTCACATCGAACCGCGGCCGGTAAACGACGTCGATGTTTCGCGTTCCAATCGTAGGGATGTGAGTCACGATAGCGCAAGTGAAACGCCGCCAGCGCCGATATATCGCTCTCTCCTACACACGCATACCGAAGGTGCTACTCAGATTAAACCCGTCTCTCTTGCACCTGTTAACTCGACTATGCTCGAGAACGATAGCGTGGTGGCCGTGGATGACGCATGTAAACAACAGACTTTGGCAGATATTGTAAAAAAAGGTGATTGGAAGGAAAATAAGCATGAAGAGCAATGGATACTAGTTCAAAAGTCAAAAATGAGAAATCGATTTGTTGGCATGACAGGAAAAGCTGCTTCTAATTCAGTGGGTTTTAAGGCCGCCGAGATAAAAATACCTGTTTTTATTTCTAATGTGAATAAAGATACAACTGAGAAAGATATATGTGAATACATACATCAAAAAACTACTGAGGTCGTAAAACTGGAAAAAGTCAATATGAAGTCGGAAAGGCAATATAATGCCTTTAAGTTGTTTATACCTAAACACAAAATAGGTACTTTTTTGGATGACAAATTCTGGCCGGAGGGAATAATGTTCAGAAGATTCATTAATTTCAAGAAAGGAAAAGTCTCAGATATTGGTAATGATAATACCATAGTAAATAATGGATAGTACAATCAAAAAGAATGTAACCCTATCGACATTCAATTGCAAGAATGTTATTCGATCAGCTGATTGTGTGCGCAAGCTGTGTCGTGTTGCTGATGTAATTGCACTTCAGGAGACTTGGCTTTTACCACATGATGTGCCTTTTCTCGGTAGTATTGATGATGGCTTCGCGTATGCTGGCAAGTCCGCCGTCGACACGTCTGCCGGAGTTCTCATCGGAAGACCATATGGTGGAGTTGCGCTTCTATGGAGGAAATCGGCGTTTGCGACGGTATCAGTGGTGCAGTGTAATAGTGATCGGCTGTTAGCTATTAGGATTGAGCACGCGGGTCGTTCCCTATTGATATTTTCAGTTTATATGCCGACTAACTCGTCTGATAATCTAGTTGAGTTCACAGAGTGCTTAAGTGAAATTATCGCTATCACGGAGAACATAAATATTGAGTCAGTGTTTATATTGGGAGATCTTAACGCACATCCAGGTGAGCGTTTTTCAAATGAATTATTAACAGTATGTGGGGAGCGATCGTGGTCATGTGTTGACATGGAACTACTTCCGAAGGACACGTTTACATTTGAGAGTACCGCTAACGGTGCATTGCGCTGGCTTGATCACTGTGTGGTGAGCAGTGCGGCACGTCATTTAGTTGTAGATGCGTCAGTTGTGTATGGAGTCTATTTGTCTGATCATATACCTTTGTTAATTGAATGTAATATTGATTTAATTATACCTAAGCTAGTAAACCCTACCTATACTTGCAATAAGGTGATATGGGGGGAAAGAGATAGCAATCAGATCAATGAATACTCAAATTTTTGTAATTCAAAATTAAAGTTATTAGATTTTCCAGATGACTTTCGGCATTGTGCGCATAAAATGTGTTCTAATGCTAATCATGTGACAGTGTTAGATACAATGTATAGTAGTTTGGTGAGCATTTTAAAGGAGGGTGCCGAACGTACTTATGTATGTAAACAGATGCGTCATAATGGCAAAAGATACATTCCTGGTTGGAACAAATATGTTCGTGACGCTCACAGAGAGGCTCGACTGTGTTACCAAACATGGTTGTTTTATGGTAAACCTGCTAGTGGTTATGTTTACAATAAAATGTGTGAGTCTAGAAAAATATTTAAGATCAATCTGAAATATTGTCAAGATAACCAACAGCAGATAAAAATGGACATTTTAGCTAAACATCACACTAAAAAGAAGTTTGGTACATTTTGGAAATCAACAAATAGTTTGAATCCGAAGTCGAGTCCCCCGGTGAGCGTGGCGGGCGTACACGAGTCGGCTGATATAGCCAATGCTTTTAGACGTCATTTCCAGATTGAGTCACCTCTTACTGGACCTGTGCAGGTGTTTGATGCTGGAGCCAACGCTGGGGACATTTCTGTTGTTTTTACGGCACAAGAAATATCAGCTATTATAAATAAAATGGAGAGGGGTAAATCCCCGGGTCATGATGGCCTCAGCGTCGAGCACCTGAGGTACGCGGGGAGACACTTGCCGCGTGTGCTAGCTTTGCTTTTTAACCTGTGCGTTAGTCACGGTTACTTACCGGATGATGTAATGTATACAATGGTAGTGCCTATTGTGAAAAATAAAACAGGGGATGTCTCTGACATTTCCAATTATAGGCCCATTTCTCTGGCTACTGTCATAGCAAAAGTGTTGGATAGTCTGCTTGATAAGCAATTGGCTAATCACCTTGAATTGCATGACGCCCAGTTCGGTTTTAAGCCTGGGCTGTCAACTGAGAGTGCAATCTTTTGCCTCAAGCAGACTGTTCAATACTACACAAACAGGAAGACGCCTATTTTTGCTTGTTTTCTGGATCTGTCACGGGCATTTGATCTTGTTTGTTATGATGTTTTGTGGCGTAAACTAGAATATGAAACCAAGTTACCATCTGAAATAGTGTCAATATTTAAGTACTGGTACAGTAGGCAAAGCAATAGCGTGAGGTGGAATGGTTCGCACTCGGACGTGTACAGGTTGGAGTGCGGGGTGAGGCAAGGGGGGCTCAGCTCACCCCGGCTCTTCAACCTGTATATGAACCAGCTGATCCTTGAGCTCAGCAACACCAATGTTGGATGTCATATTGACGGGGTGTGCATTAACAATATTAGCTATGCGGACGACATGGTGTTGCTGAGCCCATCAATCGGTGCGTTGAGGCAACTGATCGCTATTTGCGAAAACTATGCGGTGAATCATGGGCTCAAATATAACGTCGTTAAGAGCGAACTGATGGTTTTTAAAGCTGGTAGTCTGACATATCCATGTATCCCAGACGTAGCACTTTCTGGAGAACCACTGCGAAGGGTGGACAAATTTAAATATCTAGGCCACTGGGTCACTGAAGACCTTAAAGATAATTGTGACATTGAAAGGGAACGTAGGTCGCTGGCTGTCCGTTGTAACATGCTGGCCCGCAGGTTTGCACGCTGTACGAATCCAGTTAAAGTAACGCTTTTCAAAGCTTACTGTCAGTCTTTTTACACGTGCAGCCTGTGGGTCAACTTCACTCAGAGGGCATACAGCGACCTACGCGTTCAATATAATAATGCACTGAGAGTGCTGCTGCGGCTGCCGTGGCGATGTAGTGCGTCAGGGATGTTTGCAGATAATAATATTGGTGGTTTTGCCGCTATTATTAGGAACAGATGTGCATCCCTGATGTCTCGTGTTCGCGGCGGCACCAACAGTATTCTCAGTGTATTCATAGATCGGTGGGACTCCCCCATGTTGCGGAGGTGGATGCGGCTCCATGCCGAAATCTAATTATATATTTTTATGTGCCTGTAATCTACTAACACTAGAATTTAAGTTAAATTGTTACTAACCCTATGGACTCCGGTCTGAAAATAAAAATATTCTATTCTATTCTATTCTATTCCTGTTGCAATGAATTCTGGTATGTTATGTTGTCCTAATATAAAAGCTGTAAATTTTTTTGCTATAGACTTTTGTAGTGTCGTTAGTTTTGTTTTGTATTTTGTATATACCCGGTAACTTCCAGTTTTGTAATCTAGCTGTTATATTTATAATATCAGTCTCTGTTATCTCTATAAATTCCATTTCATCTATTGATCTCCATTTCGTTTCTTCTTCTGTAATCCAGGTTGCGTTATCGTTGTGTTGCACTTGTTTTTCCCATATGCTGGACCAGAATGTTTCTAGGTGTTCTTTTGCTGGGGTGAATGTGTTGTTTTCTATTGTTGTGTCGGTGTGTGTTTTCTGAACGTTTCTGTAAAATACTTTTTCACTCATTGCAAATGTTGCATTATCGTTTTTGCGCTGTTGTGCCTTCATATATGAAGAGCACCGAGGATGCTATCAGCCAACTTGTAGAACATATATCATCTTGTGTGGATGCTAATCAAAAATGTGTCGGCATCTTCCTCGACTTGGCTAAGGCTTTCGACACCGTCTCAATTCCTCTACTTGTGGACAAGCTGGAACATATTGGCATTCGGGGAAATGCTTTAGGGATCTTCAGAGATTTCCTCTATGACAGGACACAGAGAGTGAAAATTGGGGGACACATTAGCTCAGACGCCCATGTTGTATATGGCGTACCGCAAGGAAGTATACTCGGCCCGAGTCTCTTCTTGATCTACATAAATGATCTGTCAACAAACGCTTGCAAATGGCAAAATTTTTACATATGCTGATGATACAGCTCTTGTGTTTAATGGCGGGACTTGGGACGAAGTAAAACAATACGCTGAGGTAGGACTACACAGGGTGAATCAATGGCTAAGAGCCAATCTCCTGACTGTGAATATTTCGAAATCGACACAAATTCAGTTCAGTTACTCCAAGAACAATCCCAAGAAAAATGAAATCAAATTACATATATGTAACTCACCTCAGAATAATACAACCTGTACATGTCTGGCTCTAGAGAAATCGATATCAGTGAAATATTTAGGGGTTATTCTGGACGAAAAACTAAGCTGGCGCTAGCATATAGACCTTACTACCGCGCGTATTAGAAAATTAATTTGGATTTTTAAAAGACACAGACATGTGGCTGACCTTGAGCTATTACGCACTGTGTATTACGCACTAGCACAGTCAGTTCTCGCATACTGCATTAGAGTTTGGGGAGGCGCGTGTAAGACGTATATGATTCGCCTTGAAAGGGCCCAAAGATCTGTCCTTAAAGTAATGACTGAACAGGTTTTCAAGGTCTGAAGGCGAGATCACCCAATGAAACACACCAACTATTTCAACTAGGTTACTTTAATTCACAAGGAATCGCGCTTACAAAAAAAAAAGCAAAACTATATATGGTTTGCTTGGTAACGAAACCATAGCGCGATCTATTTCGATCCCAACGCCATCTAGGGAAGCGTCAGGTAAACTTTTGCACATTCGAAATATTAGACATACCGCCCACCAAGGACATATTACAGAATGTCCTTATCTTAATCTAGACCGCCCACCGTGCAACATGTCTAGTAACCTGGGGTGCACGGGTACAATTTTTTTTTTATATAATAATAACTTGGGCGAAACTATATATAAGACAAAACCAAACAATTTCTTAATTCTTACAAACTAGATGCATCCTATTATAAGCAATACATATTCTTAAATTATACCTTACAAACACAAGTTTTAAGTTGCTACAGGAAGAATAGCCAATTTAGTAATAGGTCTCTTTATCAGGGAATTTTTAGTTCTAACAGTAACGACTCGAGTGATTCCGTCGGGGCCAGGATGTTTTAACTCAATCTTCCCCAGCAACCACTTACCAGGAGGTAAATCATCCTCTTTTATCAGAACTATGCCACCTATGGCGGGTTCTGGATTTTTGTGAGCCCACTTATGGCGTTGTAAAAATTGATTTAAGTAATCCTGTGACCACCGCCGCCAATAGTCCTGTAACATTCTTTGGGTAAGTTGCCACCGTCTGAGACTAGAAATGTTAGCCTTTTCGAAATTCGAATCAGGTACTAGGACGAGTGGCTCCCCAACCAGAAAATGGCCCGGAGTTAACACCGTTAACTCATTTTGATCCACACAGGAAAGCGGCCTTGAGTTGAGGCACGCCTCAATTTGTGCCAACACCGTCGTTAGTTCCTCAAACGTTAATGTAGAGTTTCCTATAACCCTTCTGAGGTGATATTTAGTGGACTTGATTCCTGCCTCCCATAAACCGCCGAAGTTTGGAGCGTGAGGAGGAATAAAGTTCCACTTTGTACCATTATTTGCCAAGCACTCAACCAATTCGGGAATGAATTTAGATTTTTCTTCATTAAATAATTCCTGCAGCTCTCGCGCAGCGCCAACAAAATTTGTGCCGTTGTCACTGTGTAGTTCTGCACAATGTCCACGCCTCGCCACGAACCTCTTAAACGCAGCCAAGAAACCTTTGGACGTCATATCACTGACTGCTTCGATATGAATCGCCCGAGTAGACAGACAGATGAAGAGCGCAATGTAACCCTTGTACGACTTATTACCACGTCCTTTAGACACTCTGACGTTTATCGGGCCAGCGTAATCGACGCCACTGTACAGAAAAACTTTATTTGGTGTAGCACGACGAGATGGTAGCTGTCCCATTAGTTGGCTTCTGGATTTGTTTGTATACCTAATGCAGGTAACGCATTTTCTAAAATAGGCCTTTACTAATGGTTTAATCCCTACAACCCAATACCGAGATCTCAAGTAAGCGATCATCGCTTGAGGCCCTCCATGCATCGTTTTTTGATGCGCCTCGCTTATGAGAAGCTTCGTGAGGAAGGAATCTTTAGGCATAAGTATTGGATGTTTACGATCATAACTTAACTGAGACATCTCTAATCTACCTCCCACCCTAATTACTCCCTTTGAGTCTAAAAATAAGTTTAACGATTTGTACTTTCTTCCTTTTTTACCTAAAGATCCCGTCTTCTTAAGCTCCTGTATTTCTTCTTGTAACTCTTCTTCTTGACCCTTCCTAATACATACTTCCATCGCCTCCTCGAGTTCTGTCGTCGACAGCTGTTTATTTCTTTCCTGGTTAGCACAATTGATACTTAAGTGCAGGAACTTCCTACAGTAGGCTACTACCCTGATCATCCTCGAAAGCGATGAAAATCGGTCCCAAAAGGAAACATCAAGAATACCCGAATGGACCTTCACTTCCTCCAATTTAGTAATCAAGTGTTTAGGTTTTTTATATTCTATCACTGATTGCCTTAAGAACTCTGGTCCATTGAACCATATCGCAGTATTGCCGAGTTCCCCTGGAGCCACGCCGCGAGAGGCGCAATCCGCTGGATTTTGTTTGGATGGAACGTGTGACCAATATTGTGTATCTAATGTATTTAAGATTTCTGCTGTGCGATTGGCCACAAACGTTTTCCAACGGCTTGGATGACTATTGAGCCATGCGAGAACAACTTCCGAATCCGTCCAAGCGTGCACATCTAATACGTTTACATCCAGAGTTTTAGCAACGTCCACCATCAACTTAGCTAATAGAACGGCTCCGCATAGTTCTAACCTAGGTATAGACACCTGTTTGATGGGAGACACTTTGGTTTTCGAGGTAACTAACGCAACTTGTATGTTACCATCTGCATCTATAACTCTGACGTATACCACTGCAGCGTAGGCCATTTTTGAAGCATCCGAAAAACCGTGTAGTTCCGTCTTTAGATTGCTGGATTTAGTGTTAAGCCAACGTGGGATTTTAACATTCACTAAAGAAGATAGGTCCTTACGGTAAGTAATCCATTCTTTTAATAAACTACTGGGAACTTCTTCGTCCCAACCTATACCTGCTAACCACAGCTTTTGTATCAAAATTTTTGCTAAAATGATACTAGGTGACAACCAACCTAACGGGTCGAAAAGCCTAGAAATATCCGATATAATTTTCCTTTTACTTACAGGTTCCGTCGGGAGAGGCAGTTCTACAGAGTACTGGAAAACATCAGCACGAGGATCCCAGGTAAGTCCGAGTATTTTTGTAATATTATCTATTTTTATTTTTACTTCCTCAGCCTTATCCCTTTTGCTTTCTCTTATCTTATGTAGTAATTCTTCGCTGTTACTTATCCATTTTTGCAACGGAAATCCTCCTTTAGCTAGAATATTTGTTATTTCTGTATGAATTTTATATCCTTCCTCTACACTTTCTGCTCCTGTCATTAAATCATCCATGTAGAAATCATTAAGAATGATTTTTGCAGCTAATGGATAATCCTTCCCTTCATCATAAGCAACCTGATGTAAAGAACGCACTGCTAAAAATGGCGCCGATGAAGTACCAAATGTAACCGTCACTAACTCAAATTCTTCAATTTCTTTTTCAGGATCATCTCTCCAAAGAACCCTCTGAAACGTTGTATCATCTCTATTGACCAGAACTTGTCTATACATTTTAATTATATCAGCACCTATACAAATTGGATGTGTTCTCCAACGCATAACCGTATGTCGTAATTCTGCTTGCAATGTCGGGCCAACCATCAAGTCATCGTTTAACGATACCCCATTTATACCCTTGCAGGAAGCGTCAAATACCACCCGGACCTTAGTTGTCTGCTTATCTTCCCGGAGTATTGCGTGATGAGGTAAGTACAACCCTTTATTATTTTCTTCTGGAGATATCTTTACCATATGATTAAGTTCTTTATACTCCTGCATCACCGCAGTGTAATCCGCCTTTAATATGTGATTCTTTGAAAGTTTAAATTCTAAACTCTTTAACCTTTTTTCAGATATGAACCGAGATTCACCATCCTTACAACTTTGCTTACCATCCCGGAATGGCAACCTTACAATGTAACGTCCAGTTTCGTCTCGCTTTGTGGTGTTTGTAAAAATATTCTCACATTCCGCTTCCTCTTTACTAAGTAGTTTTTCAGTTCCCGTTGGCTCCGCTTCTAGCTCCCAGAATTTACGTAAGAAGTCATCAGCCTGAACATTGGAATGCATGACAGTGATACAAGGATATGAATTGATGTCGGAAGAATTTTCTGTACCGATAACACCCGAAAGAATCCATCCGAATTCTGTTTGTTGTGCTACGAGCGATCCGCTAGTACTTTTTTTGATTCCATTTTGAATAATTTGGCTGAATATCTCTGCACCTAATAAAATGTCAACTTTATTAGGCCGGTGATACTCAGGATCTGCCAAATCGTCTTCATTCAACTGTACCCATTCTACCCTGGTTGCTGTTACAACTGGGAGAAGGGATGTGATGGACTTCAAAACGTATGCATTTACTTGAACGCCGTAATCTGGATTCACTCGCGAGCGTATATCAACAACTACGGAAGAATTAGACATAACTGTTTTATTATCACCTACCCCGGTTACACGGTGTTTTGTTAAAGTTTTCTTTAACCCTAAATATTGAGCCATTGACTCAGTGATAAAAGATCCTTGTGACCCTTGATCTACTAATGCGCGAACCACACGATATGTTCCGTCCTTTGACTTGGCTTTTACTAAAGCCGTAGGTATTAAAACCGTATCCTTACCAATTCCTGTCGAAAGGCATGAAACTATTGGCTTAGTAGATCCCTCCGCTTGTACAGCGGCCCTTTGAGTTTCCTCCATTGAGGTACTATTCCTTGTAGCGGCTGACGCTGCTTCCTTTTGAACAACGCCCGTGTCCTCACCAACAAACCCAGAACCACCGCTAGGGTGGAGTAAAGTATGGTGGCGTCTTTTACATAAATGGCATTTGACGGTGTTTCTACAAAATCTGGCAGAGTGGTTACTACCCAAACAAATGAAACATAGCCCATATTTCTGTACGAAATCACGTCGAGTATCGTTATTTTCTTTAGCAAAACCTTTACAAGCAGTTAACTTATGAGCAGCAGAACAAAAAGGGCAAGACAACTCCGCTTTTACTTTCCCTACCACATGGAACGATTGCGAACTCTTTTGAACATGAGGTTTATTTTCTAAATTTTCTAGACCTCGAAAGCGGCCAGTTAAAAAATCAGTAAATTGAGTAAAAGTAGGCAAATCATCCGTAGCATCCGAAGCTACTTTTAATTCCCAGGCTTTCCTGGTGTCTTTGTCCAATTTGCCACTAACTATGTGTATTATTAGGATGTCCCAAGAAGTAACATCTATCCCTAAATTTTTTATTGAACCCAAACAATCAGATGTGGTGCTAAGTAATCTTTTTATTTCAGTAGCTGATTCAACTGTTAAACTCTTTTGATTAAACAAACGTTTTAAAATTCCATTTGCTAAAAATCTTTTATTGTTGTACATTGTCTCTAATTTTGCCCAACTAGCCGTATAATTATCCGATGTTACATTAATGTTTCTTAATAGGTGCTCTGCATCTCCGGTTAAGTACCCTTTAAGGTAATATAATTTCTGCGCGTCGTCTAAAGTTTTATTATTGTGTATTAACCCTACAAATAAATCCCTAAACGTCTGCCACTCACTATAATTTCCAGAGAACGCAGGTATCTTAACCTCAGGTAACTTAAAGTTCCTAAATCCTGTACCACAGCTAGCTCCTGGACAAACATTACACGTTTCACTAGACATTTTCATACTGTTTAATATTTCTTTCAGCTCGCTTTTAAACTGTATATAAAACTCTTCGACCTCATCATATAAGCCATTCTTATGATAATTTGTATTAAATAAATCAGACTTTTTTACCTCACTAATTATTTTTACATGTGTTTTGTTGAATAATTGCCATTGCTGTTCTAAGTTTTCAATCCTAGTTTCTATATAACAAACATTTAGACGCTCTTTAGGACATTTTTTAAAGTTAGATTTTGCCTTGAGCATCTTAGCTTTAATGTCTTCCTGCAAGTCGTTAAGCGACTCCATTTTAAATTGAAAAACACAATTAGAATGATAGGTCACAAAATATAAAATACACAATTTTCTTGCAACTAGATACCTATAACACTATAATTAATAAACTTATTGTCCAGTAAACACATTCAATAACACCACAAACAGTTTAAAGTTTCTTTGAAGCACTTCGATAATTTTTCTAAGTCCCAGATAACGTTTAAAATTTTACAAGTGTTTTAAACTTGTATTTCTGAGTAAAATCGGGCATAGGTTCCTCGCCTGAACCACTTTTTTCTTAATATTAGTACAAGTCCAAATTAATATTACCAACGGCTAAGTTAATTAACTAATGAATTTAAGGTTCAAATTCAAATTTCAATGCACTTTCTTGAATATTTGAAGTTAAGTTCTTCCTGTTAATAAGGTCGAAAATGTACTCACGATTTCTCCACTATACACTCACTGACACTGATACTTGACGTCTGACGCCGCACTTGTGGCGCCCTCTGGTGGCTACTTCGCGAACTCCTCTGCCTGGCTCCTCCACGCAACGCCACTCCTCCGGCACCCAGCCGGATCCTCTGCTTCGATGACGTCACCGCTGACGCCTCGCTGTAGGGATGCTCTGGACAGCAATCCACTGCCCAGTACTGACGTTGCGGGGTGATAATCACCACCACCACCGATGACTAACAAAAAACACCTTCACGCCAATCCGGCTTCCGAAGGACCATGAACAGGTTTTCAAGGTCTGAAGGCGAGATCACCCAATGAAACACACCAACTATTTCAACTAGGTTACTTTAATTCACAAGGAATCGCGCTTACAAAAAAAAAAAGCAAAACTATATATGGTTTGCTTGGTAACGAAACCATAGCGCGATCTATTTCGATCCCAACGCCATCTAGGGAAGCGTCAGGTAAACTTTTGCACATTCGAAATATTAGACAATGACATTCAGGCCATTCAGGTTCCCCACTAAAACCTTATATGAGAAATGTCAAATATTAACGGTACGGCAGATGTATATTTTAGATACCGTCATCAAACAGCACCTTATCACGCCATACGATAATAGTGTTCTAAAAAAACGCACCACACGAAACATCTGTTTGTCAATTAAATGTCGAACTGCATCAGCTAGAAAACAAAATGATTATTTATATATTCATTTATATAATAAGACAAACAAAGAGCTTAAAATAAATCCTCTCACAATGAAGGAAGCTAAAAGTAAGGTTAAATCATGGCTACTTACGCATGACTATGAACAAACCGAACTCCTTTTAAAATAGTATATACTCTAACATCACACACCACATACCTACATTACACATTCACACACCACAAACACTACACACCATATTCATACACTATACCACTAACACTCTTTTAAATTACTCCACGTTGGGCAATGTTTCTCAAATTTATAATTTTCTCTATTTTCATATTTTACTTGAATTTTTGTACTTGTGTGTTTTTGATTAATTTTTATTGCATAAAACTCGTCTCATACTTATTGGGAGAAGACACTGGCTCCTGTAACACAGGTACTATACCTAGCGCAGGAGTCAGGGCCTCACTACTTTTGTTAAAAAATACTTATGTCAATAAAGAATTTATTATTATTATTATTATATATCTCAAGCCTATGAACTTTAAGAGCCAGTTTCTGTTTTAATGTATCCAAAAACTCCTCAGGTTTTCTATTATTACTTTCGTATCTAGTGTGATTAGAATAATTTTTAAATATTGTTTCAACTCTCTTAACAACTTTTTTTGATCTGATGCCGTTGATATAATGTGTGAGTCTACCACAGTCCAATCTTAATTTTTCGGTGTTTTTTTCTAGTCTCTGTTGCCATGCTGGTTTGACACTTCGACTTGTTCTTGTGGTTCCTGTGTGGTTCGTGATTTTAAAATTGAGTTCTTCAGATATAACTACCGCGGTGCAATAAATAAATAAAATGTATGTCTATAAGTTGTGTGTCATCGGATATACATTGTATGAGTATATTTTCATTAAATAAATTTAATAAACGAAATAGGTTAGGGGTGTATTCCTAGCAATGGGCAGCTCGCCGTTCGATAAGGACCAGGCCCGGGTCGACGGCGCGTTGTGTTCCACGCGCGCCCCAAAGAGATGTCAGCATCCATGAAGGGGTCCGCTAGGGACACACGGGTGGGTTTTAGTCAGTAAGTGACTGACACGCCCTCCCGCTCTGCCCAGAGCGGGAGAAGTTATTTGATGATTTCCCAACTTAAAGAAAAAAAAAAGAAAAAGGGGTGTATTTAAGTTTAGGTAGTTTTGGTCGGACTGCTGGATCCATCCCAGAGTATTGTGTTATTGTTGTTCTAAATTTGTCATGTATTTCTTGGATAAGTATACGAAATTGTGGTTAAATTTTGATCTGCGACAAATAAGGATTCTATATAATTTTCTAGCGTAAGGGTTAAGGATTCAGTTTGTGTAGATGTGTGTGCTGTCTGCGTGTATGCTTGCGATTGGTTGTATGTTAGAGATTGGATATTAGGATGTAATTGAGTAAGTGGTTGTGGTTGTTCTTGTAGAAGGTTCTCGTTTGTGCTTTGTGTCTAATTCTTGTAGTAATTGTGTGCGTTCTTTTTCCTTTAACTGATCTAATTCGATTAGCGACAAGAGTTTATTCCTGACTAATAGTAATTCTTCGCTGATCTGAAATCCGTTGTTCTGAGATGGAAATCTCAGGATACTGACGTGAAAAACGTTCATGCAGTTGTTGTGTGTGTGGTCATGTCGGTCTCTAATTTAGTGATGTGTAGATAAGTTTGCATGATGAATAGGTTAACTTATTTGCTCCATCTCATGCGAACTCTTGCTTTCCCAGCGTTGGTGGACGCGGGTAAGAAGGTAGATACCTCCCGCACAACATTCAAGGCCGGAGTGGCTGAAACTGTAGTAAAACTAGTTATGGGGTTTGACGATGGTTTGGGTGAAGATGGTTTGATGGTGATGATGTTCTTGAAGGTGCGAACGATATTGTACTTGGACTATAAGGCTCTACAGGGGTGTCTGTCCTGTTTGTCTGTCTATCACCATCGTCAATGGCTTCAGCTGTAGCATCTTTGTCGGTGAAAGCCCGCCTGTTTAACTCCTCACCACTGACGGTTCGCATGCTGAGACACTCAGCGTCAGCTCCAAGTGCGCCCCGGCGATCGCCCCCGGGCAGCGGTCCTATACGTTTTCTTTTTGAACGAGTCTCCATTTTTAAGTGGGTTTCCGGAGCCACGTTAGCCACGCCAGTAATTTCTCATTCGTGTGTCCGCCCCCCACGTTGATTAGATGGTCAATCAGGACGTGTGGTTGTTTAGGGGCCTATTATTATTATTATTATATTATTATTTTAGGCTTACTTGAATTGGCAAATAAATACAAACCCAGCTTGCTTTGGTGTATCATATGTATCACATGCAAAAAACACTGTTAAGACCAAAAATTATATTGAACCTTACGACATTTCTAAAGAGACGCTCAGACGGATATAGGTACTGGTCGGAAATCTTAAGTATTGTCACTAACCAACGTTGACAAGTTTTTAAATGAAGCTCCGGATAGTCAGGCAACAAAAGTCAGCTAAACTATAAATCTAAATGAATTACGTTATTGTAGCATAAGTTCTTACAACTAACTATTTCCAGCCTAGGTTGCGTTAATATTTGGTATTACTGGTGCTCTTGACGTCTACACGTCAAGAGCTTAATGATATTACAACAAAGGAAGTAGAAACCCACGGTGAAATGCTTCTAGTAAAAATTACCAATACTAAAAAAGAGATTCCACGATCTTTTACAATCTATGGCCCGTTTAAATGATATAGTAAAAAAATATCAAGCTCATCAACAAATATAGACCGTGTGGACAGTGGGACAGCCAGGGGCTGGTCGCTAGTGTTCATAATATACCTTGTTTGTGAAGGTGAGATAGTGACGACGGGTCGAGCGCTGGACCGCGAGGCGGCGGCCAGCCACGCGCTCGAGGTGCAGGCGTCGGACGGCGCGCTGGCCAGCACGGCGCGCGTGGCCGTGCGTCTGCGCGACATCAACGACCACGCGCCTGCCTTCGCGCAGCGCTTCTACGACATCCGCGTGCCCGCGCCTCTCGTGCCCGCCGCGCCCCCCTCTCTCCGCGACCCCAACGTGCACGCCCTGCCACAGGTACCCGCACCCACTCTAGTTATTATAGCGGTCAAGTTTACACATTAAAGGTCATGCATGCTTTAACATTGATGAGTAACGTGTGCAGTGGTATTATTTATTAACGTCATAGGATGGTACTTTTGTACGGAAGCCTGAGCCTCGAGAAGTGACGTGACACTCGTTCGTATAATATTGTGTGTGGAATGGTAGTGTGCAGCGAGTGCAGCGTGGTGTTCTTTACAGCATGACGCGGCCGGCGACGAGGTGCCGCCCGCCGCTGACGAGAGCACGGAGTGGGAGGCTGACGACGACGAAGAGGGCTCGGGGGCGCGCGCGCCTTGGGACCTCTACGATGACCCCGCGCCGGTCGGCCTCTACGTCGCCACGGTGAGGCTTCATTCGCATGTCTCTGCATGATGTCAACGATCGCAACCGCAGTCCGAGTGTCGGTCTCACGGTACCTACTGTTCCTCCGACAGGTGGTAGCGTTCGACTCGGACGAGGGCGCCAACGGCACCGTGCGCTACTGGGCGCGCGCCCGCGGAGCTGCGCGCGGCTTGCTGCGCGTGCACGCCGCCACCGGCCGCCTGTACATGGCGCCGCGCCTGGCACTCTCACCCGGCGACTCCTACGACGTCACGGTACTCCTGCCGACTGCTCTGGCCAACCATCTAACTGGAACTTATTGGTGAAGCTTCGCTAACACTTGCGTGTGACGCAGGTGCGCGCGTGTGACGGCGGGCCGCGGCCGCGCTGCAGCGTGTCGCGCGCGAGCGTGCGCGGCGTGGCGCGCGGGGCCGGGGGCCCGCCCGCGCTGGCCCCGCCGGCGCCCCTGCAGGTGGCCGAGCTCGACGCGCCTGGGTTCCTGCTCGCCGTCCTGCAGGCCACTGACCCCGATGGCGATGCCCTCTACTATACAATATCGGGTACAAAACCAGTCACTGATTTCATAGTTAACACTTATGCAAATAAAATACCGTATAAATCTTAAACGCAACACACAATATATTTTTTTTCCAATCTGGTAGATGGCGACCCTCGGCAAGAGTTTTACATCGGAAGAGAAGATGGTAGCCTGGTTCTGGCACGTCGTCTGCTTTGGGAGCGACAGTCACAATATTCCTTGAATATCTCTGTCACCGACGGCCTGCATGTGGTATATGCTCCGGTACGACATAGCGGAATAGTTTGTCTTTTGCGGCGTTCATGGAACTGGCACTTAACCTGACCGTATCTACAGGTGAACATAACCGTTATCAACGACGCGAACGAAGGGGGAGTGTCGTTCACACGAGAGGAATACGTCGTAGAGACTTCTGAGGCGACACGAGTGGGCGAGGCGCTGGTGGCGCTGCGGGCGAGCGCGGCGGGCGCGGGCGGCGGCCGCCTGTTGTACGGCGTCCACGCCGCGCGCGCGCCCGCCTCCGCCAGGCTGTTCCGCCTGCACGAGTTCAGCGGCGTGCTGGAGCTCGCGCACCCGCTCGACAGGTGAGCGATCAACAAACCCACCGAGACGGACACCAGACACGCGCCACTTAAACTTTGTACAAATTTAGTATTATTGAATGACAGAGAGAGCGCTGCGGTCCACGAGCTCACCGTGTGGGCGCGCGACCAAGCCCCGAAGGCGTCGCTCGCGTACGCGCGGGTGACGGTGCGCGTGCACGACGCGGACGAGCACGCGCCCGCGTGGGGCCGGCGCCTGGCCGAGGTGCGCCTGGCGCGCGCGGCCCCGGCGGGCGCGCTCGTGGCCGCGCTGCGCGCCGCCGACCCCGACGCGGGCGACGCGGCGCGCGTCGTGTACTCGCTGGCGGGCGGCGACGCGGGCGGCGTGTTCGCGGTGGACGCGGCGCTGGGCGACGTGCGCCTGGCGCGCGCGCTGCCGGCCGCGGGCCCGCGCGACTACACGCTGCACGTGCGCGCCGCCAACCCGCCGCCCGCCGCGCGCTCCGCGTCGCTGCCGCTGCACGTGCTGGTGGTGGAGCCGGACGACGCGCCGCCGCGCTTCGCCGCCGCCGAGCTGGTGTGCGAGGTGTACGAGAACGAGCCGGCCGGCACGGCGCTGGCCGCGCTGGACGTGCGCAGCGCGAGCGCGCCGTGGTTCTCGCTGGAGGGCGGCGAGGGCCTGTTTCGCCTGAACCCGGCGGCCGGACTGCTCGCCACCGCCGCGCCGCTCGACTACGAGACTCAGAACTTCTACAATTTAACGGTCACCGCAATCAACATGGTAATTTTTTTTTTAACCATTCCACACACATTACTCCTCTATCGTGGGTGCGTTTACAAACATTTAAAGTCACATACGCTAACAGCCAGACCCGGAACTACTACTCGCGGGTCATACTAAATGTATAAATATTATTTACTTAGGTATAATGATGTTATGAAAACCACAGAAATTCAGCGCTGTGGTGTGGGTCCGCCATAGCACAGCATCAAGCTGAGTGGAAGCCTCGTTGTCAGAGTTACGACGTGCAGCTACTGCCGACTATTTCAATCTGTTCTGTGCTCGTGATCATATTTTTTTTTCTTTATTATTCGAGTTTAAACTATTTGTATGCATGTGTTTCTGTGACAAATAAACCTATTTTTCTTTCTTTCTTATGACCGTGTAAATTAAATTATAGTGTAAACCTGTCTAAAAGAACAGAATATTTAGATATAAACGGATGTGATAGGGTATTTTTATGATTTTTAGTATTTGCACTTTGCACTACCAAACCTAATAATATCTATTCGCACCGTCCAGGGCGGCGGCACGGCGGCGGCGCGCGTGGCGGTGCACGTGCTGGACCGCAACGAGTTCGCGCCCGCACTGCGGCGTCGCCACTACCGCGGCCGCGTGGCCGAGGCGGCCCAGCCGGGCGCGCTCGTGGCCGACGCCGCGCCCGGCGGCGAGCCCGGCGCGCCGCTCGTGCTGCTGACGGACGACGCGGACTCGCCCGCCAACCGCCAGCGCGCCTACGAGATCCTGCAGCCCGCCGCCGCCGCGCTGTTCCGCGTCGACCCCACCACGGGCGCGCTGCACGTGCTGGCGGCGCTGGACTACGAGCGCGCCGCTCGCCACGAGTTCAGCGTCAGGGTGAGTCGGCTGCGGTGCGAGCGGTCGCCTGCGGTCGATCGCGGGGCTCTAACGCTTATCGTTGCAGGTCATCGACATGGGGACGCCGAGGCTACCGTCCGGGAGTGTCGCACGAGTCACCGTGGAGGTGACCGACGTCAACGACTGTCCGCCGACGTTCGCGCAGTCCGCCTACGAAGCCACGGTGCTGCTGCCGACGTCGCGCGGCGTCACGGTGGCCACGCTGACGGCCAGCGACCCCGACCTGCCGCCCGGCGTCGCCATCAAGTACGACATCATCGAGGGCGACGCGGGCGGCGCTTTCGTGCTGTCGCCGGGCGGCGTGCTGGCCGTGGCGAGCGCCGACGGGCTCGCGGACGCCTACCACCTGCGCGTGCGCGCGTCTGACGGGCTGTACTCGAGCACGGCGCGCGTCGAGGTGCGCGTGCGCGAGGCCGACAACTCGGGCCTCGCTTTCCAGAAGTCCGACTACTACGGCTCGGTTGTTGAAAACTCCACGAAACCCGCGACGATCGCCGTACTCAACGTGCTCGGTGCGGCGCTCAACGAACATATCGAGTTCAGGATACTGAACCCTGTGGAAGGGTTCGAGGTGAGAACATTATAGAAGTCTCTTCAGATGCAGCGACTCGTGTAATTACGGAATAATTACATCAAACATTTAATATCATTGGTCCATATTATAAATCATAGCAAACGGCGCTTAAAAAGCACATAAGAAAGTACCACTAATTAATTTATTCGAGAAATTAATACAAATCAGCCGAAAATTTCGATCCCTTGTTATTGTTTGGAGTGTTAACACACGGTGTCGCGGCGCAGGTGGGCCTGACGTCGGGCGCGGTGCGCAGCTCGGGCCGCGCGCTGGACCGCGAGCTGCGCGACGCCTACACGCTGCTACTGGAGGCGCGCAGTGCGGCCGCGCCCGAGCCGCGCGTGGCTCGCGCGCGCCTGCACGTGTCCGTCACCGACGTCAACGACAACTGTCCCGTGTTCGTGGAGCGGCCCTACGTCGCCGCCGTGCTGGCCGGCGCCGAGCCGGGCGCGCCCGTGCTGCGCGTGCGGGCCGTGGACGCCGACGCCAACGACAACGGCGAGGTGCGCTACGAGATGAAGCGCGGCCACGGCGAGCTGTTCCGCGTGGACCGGCGCAGCGGCCAGATCACGCTCAAGCAGACCGTGGACGCGCACCACCAGCTGTACTCGCTCGTCATCGCCGCGTTCGACGGCGGCGTGCCGGCGTGCGGCGCGGAGGCGCGCGTGGCCGTGCGCGTGTGGGGCGGCGGCGCGGGCCCGGCGTGGGCGCGCGCGCACTTCGCGCTGAGCGCGCGCGAGGACGCGACGCCGGGGCAGGCGCTGGCGCCGCCGCTGCAGGCCGAGTCGCCGCTCAACCGCCAGCTCATCTACACGCTGCTGGACGACGCCGCCGGCCTGCTCGAGGTCCACTTCGACACGGGTGAGAGACGCCGCTCGCTTGTGTGCTCGCATCGCGCGTCGTTGGGCGAGGACGATGAGGTTGCGAGTGGTAGCGCACGTATACTAACTGTTGAACTTGTACATGTATTTGCATGAAGGGAAATTGTTAATTATGTATTAGCTAAGAATAAAATGGACGTGATATTTTATGGTAGGTGCACCACTAGACAAAGACTTACGACCCTGACCGTCTTGAGTTCACCAAATGTTGAAGCATGCTGAACACAATATACAGATAGATTTTTGAGATGGGCCAGTATGGGCAGGTACCTTAACCGTTGTAGTTACAGGAAAACGGTCTAAAGAGACTGTCCGCAACTGTTTGAGAAATATTGATCTGCATTCACAGTTTGCTCGAATCCCATGAATTTTCGCATAGGCTTCATGAGGTGCTTAATTGTTGCTAATGGGTCATATATCACGTTCTGGAAGGAATACGTCAAATCACAAGTGACCCTGTATATCGAACAAAATTATATTCCAATTTTCTAAAATTCTATTATCAAGGTTCAGCTTTTACTTTCTTTTTGGTTCGGAACTTTAAGAAGTATGAATCCCGAGTTGTTTTCTCTTTATTTATTAGCTCAATTAGCCTCCCCATAGCTCCGCATGACTCTACTACAATCGAAACTAGATTATAGTTTTATTTCAAGTTACCCCAAATTTATAAAATCTAAGTATTGGTTTCCATACAATTAGCTAAGAACGGTTCAGTCATCAATCGTCTTGTAATAAAGAGCAGCCGAGTTTGAGTGATAGTAAAATATTTAAAAATCTATGCTAACCGAGCATAGATTTTTACGCTCCTCAAAATCAAAATCAAAAGTCATTTATTCAAATTAGGCTGAGAATCAGCACTTTTTGAACGTCAAAATCACATAAGACAGTCCCCCAAAACGCCCACCCTTCACCACTTCCTAGTGCTTTAGCTGGGAAGAAGAAGTGGCGGAACAAACTCCCCAGCAGCACTGCTGTCTGTTCAGTTAGAAGAACTGGATTCTATACATATAGTAATAAGTAATTAACATTACGAAACACATAAATATTAAAATTATTTGCCATATGTCAGATTTATTATTCATTCGTCAACGCTATACTGAGTGGATTTTTGAGACGGGGCAGTAAGGGTAGGTACCTTATTGGTTGTAGCTACGGGAAAATGGTCTTAGGAGAATGTCCACAATTTTTTGAGAAATTCTGATCGACGTTCACAGATTTTGCAAAAATGTAAGTACAGTCAGCAAGAAAATGGTAAATTTTCACAAAACAATTTTTGATGCCAATCGATCCTGTCTTATAAGGATTCTTATAAAAAAATGCCAGTTCGATATGATGCCCAACGACATAGAATTGGCCAATGGTAATGCCGAAAAGATGGAATTGGCATTAGGGCAACCTGTAAAGATAGATTTATGGTGTTATAATGATAAATAAATATATATATAAGTAAAGTATGTGAGAGAATCGTGAGCAGCGGGTAGACCGTGAGTCATATAAAAAAACTCAAAAGCTGCTCCGCGACTTGTACCCGGATCATGAAGATCTGGGTGCCTAACGTTTGATGTGTTGCTGTGAGATTAGAACGTAGTGGGATGGCATAACCAGTTAATTAATTCGATTATCACACATTTTTTTTATACTTCTACAGTTTGCAATTTCGACCTTTGCCAGCATTAGCGACTGTTTCATCGGTACCTCTAAATATTTTTTTAAATTTTTGTACCTCGCTAGATAGTTGATTAAATGAAGATGTCTTCTCCGTAAATTGTACTCTAAATACCATTGTAAAATTTTCTCAAATACAAAAAATCGGGTTTTCTCAAATCACACTGAACGCCCCCAGACGTAGGTAATTACAAAACTTCTATTGTGTCTCGCTGAGTGTCCTTCGAAGGGTTAGTTGTTGCAAATTGGTCACACTATCACGTCCTGGAAGGAATACGTCAAATTACAAGTCACCCTGTAGCTATAAATATACCTAGATGTGAAACAACAAAGCCGAGTTCGAATGAAGTTAAAAACTGGTTAACCCTAATGTTACTGTTCTTCGTAATAAGTAAACCAGCAGCTCGAGCACCCGCGGATAGGCGGATAGACGCGCGACTCATAACGCACGGGGTGAAGTCGCGCTAGGTGGCGGGCGTACTGACTGCGTTACTAACATATTGGTTTTATCCGCAGCACCCGACAGAGGCAATAGTCCATGTGAGTATACAGTGGTCCCCCCCCCCCCCCCCACCTGTTCCACACCCACGCGCCCCCCCACCGCTCCGCGCTTGTCTCCTCCCTGTCCCTCCCGCGCACGGCTCACTTGACCCCAGCTCTCATACGCGCTGTTGCTGGCTGGAGGGCAGAGACACGAATACTTCGTCTAACATTCGAGTATTTCACACTTAGACACTACCTACCTACTTACGTTGCTATAATTCGAGCACTTGTGTTTTTCCGCCATTATTAGAAAAACATGCATGTATGAAGTGGTTTCCAGTATAATGTTGGTGGATCGAATGAATTGGCTTGGCATGTAGGTAAACAAGCGATGAAAACACAAGCATTCGATTCTTTTGCATCGTAGTGTATTGCTGACTGGTACATAATAATGATCTGCTATTATTTATGTCAACTTGACTCGGTGTGCAAAACAAAAGTTTGCTACAGCGCGCAGCGGCCTCATTTGTCATACGCTCTTCAATCTGTCATGGGCATGTCGGCTAGTCATCACAATAGCAGACTATAATTATTGAGAACACGAGTGTGAAGTTTTGGGTGTTTATGTTTGAATGACTCATGAAGGACTTTTCCTTCATGAGTCATTCAACACACTTTTAGACTTCATTTTTACACTTGTAGATAAATTATGCCTATTTCTTCTCATAATTTTTGACTCGCATGCATAATCGGGCACGTGAATAAAATGTATAGCGTGCGCAGAGTGAGTGTGCTAACGTGTAGCGTGCGCAGGCGTGCTGGTGGCGCGCGCGGCGCTGGACTACGAGACGGCGCGCTCGCACGAGCTGGTGCTGCGCGCCACGGACGGCGTGACCGGCGCCTTCGCCGACGCCGCCGTCACGCTGCGCGTGCTCGACGTCAACGACTGCGCGCCCGCCTTCCCGCACGACGTGTACCGCGCCGCCGTGTCCGAGGCCGCGGCCGTCGGGGACCTCGTGGTCACCGTGCACGCCAGCGACAACGATACCGGTACGGCACGTGACCTCCGCGACCTGCTCGGGCCTGACGTGTCCCTGACGAATTGCATCTTCTTTCCAGGCGAAAACGGTGAAGTGACATACTCGCTTGCCGAAATGGAATCTGCCGCCGAGGGTGCTTTCGTCGTAGAGCCCACCACGGGCGCGGTGCGAGTCGCCGCTCCGCTCGACCGAGAGACTCGAGCGCACTACCATCTCCTGGTGACGGCCACGGACGCAGGCCGGCCGCCTCTACTCACCACTGCTCATCTCTTTGTCACCGGTGAGAAACTGACCGCGATAGCTATAAAGCGCAGGCTCACGCTAGTACACAATCGTTAAGTGTAAGCTGTATCGGTCCGCAGTGGACGACGTGAACGACAGCCCGCCGCGCATGGAGCGCGGCGTGGTGCCGGCGCTGGTGTCGGGCGAGGCGGCGCGTGGCACGGCGCTGGCGCGCGTGGCCGCCTGGGACCCCGACGTGCGCGACGCCACGCGCCTGCGGTACGCGCTGGAGGGGCCGGCGCAGCGGGCCTTCGCCGTGCACGCGCGCACCGGCGTGCTCACGCTCGCCAACCCGCGCGCCTGGCTGGCGGCCGGCGGCGCGGCGTCGCTGCGCTCGCTCAACGTGTCGGTGTCGGACGGCGCGCACGCCGCCTTCGCGCGCGTCAAGCTGTCGCTGGCGCCGGCCAACCGCGCGCCGCCGCACTTCCCGCATCTGGTGCACGAAGCGCGAGCACTCGAAAATCAACCACCACCATTGCTTCTCACTACGGTACTGGCACTTCACCTCCGACGCTTGTTCTTGTGATGTCCCTACGCACGTTCGGATCTTATTGAAACGATTTTCAAATCGGTGCTCGCAGGTGAAGGCGTACGACGAAGACGCCGGGGAGTACGGCACTGTGACATACTCAATTCCGTCTGCTCGACTGCGCGAGACCTTCGCGATAGATGCGACGAGCGGCGCCCTGACGAGCCGCGTGCCGCTAGACCGCGAGCGTCGCGCCGAGTGGGAGGTGCCCGTGACCGCCAGCGACGGCGGCGGCCTGCTGCGGCACACCGTGGTGCGCGTGCGCGTGTCCGACCTCAACGACAACCCGCCCGCCTTCCCGCTGCGCGAGTACCGCGCAGCCGTGCGCGCCGACCGCGCGCCGCGCCTGCCCTTCCTCACGCTGACCGCGCACGACCCCGACGCCGGAGAGAACGCGCGCCTCACTTACTCCGTGTACGAGGGAGACGTTCACTCCGACGCCACGGGACTCTTCACCGTGGACGCGCACACCGGCGCGCTCTCGTTCGCACGTGACGCCACGCAATTCGGTAAGTGATCTCGCCTTGGCTCGGCCGCCACTCTCGGCCGGGACGGGGCGCTCACCGGAGTGTCTGCGCAGCGTCGCGGAGCGTGCAGGTGTGGGTGCGCGCGCGCGACGGCGGCGGGCTGGCGGGCGAGGCGCCCGTGTCCGTGTTCGTGCTGGGCGCGGCCGACGAGGCTCCGCGCGTCACGGCGCCGCCCGCCGACCTGTTCCTGCGCGAGGACGCGGCGCCCGGCACGCTGATCGCGGAGCTGCGCGCGCCCGACGCGCCGGCCGCGCCCGCGCGCTACCGCCTGGCGCCCGCGCTGTGGCCGCGCGACATGTTCGCCGTGGACGACGCCGGCCGCCTCGTGCTCGCTGGACAGCTGGACCGCGAGACCGCCGCCGAACATGTGATAGGTAAATTGAACCCCGTCAGCTATTATTTTAAAATAATGAGACAAATTGTCGAAGTACTAACGAAGGATAGGTATCAAACTTTGGTCGGTTATGTATTACAATTTGCAAATGTTACAGGTATAATAGCTGAAGGTTCGGGCAGCCCTGCGCCGGCGACCCTGGTTGTGACGCGGCTGCACGTACTGGACGTGAACGAGCACGCGCCATCGTTCCATTCGCAGCCCTATGTCGTGCACGTCGCGGAGAACACGCCGCCGCACACCAGCCTCGTGCAGTGTGAGTTTGTGATTTGTCATTCGTTCACAGTCATCTACCACAAATTAAATCAATACCGACCAACCGATACCAATAGATAAAGCTCGTTTAATGCCTATTGCGAAAATTATGAATTCGCAAATAATATATGATTTTTACGTTTGCCAATTCGTATTTTCTGTTAAACGCCGATCACTAAGCGACGGTTTGACATTTCAGTGATGGCGGACGACCCGGACTCCGGGACCAACGGCGAGGTGCGCTACTCGCTCGCCACGGACAGCGACGGCGAGCCCGCGGACGACGCGCTGTTCGCGCTGGACCCGTACACCGGCTGGCTGGCCACGCGCGCCCCGCTGGACCGCGAGACCCGCGCCGAGCACCGCCTGGCGCTGCTGGCGGCCGACGGCGGCGTCACGCGGCGCGTCGCGCGCGGCACGCTGGTCGTGCGCCTGCTGGACTACAACGACTGTCCGCCCGTGTTCCGCCGGGAGCAGTACGAGGCCGAGGTGAGAGCGGCCCGCATGCTCGTCCGGAATCATCGATCGGTTCCAGCTTGTTACGCGATCAGGACGAGGCATCCTTTGCCCCGGCGTCGCGGACTCACTCCGGTGTGTACAGGTGCGCGAGGACGCGGCGGCCGGCACGGTGGCGGTGCGGCTGGAGGTGCGCGACGCGGACGCCACGGGCGCGCCGCTGTCGTTCTTCGTGGCCGACGGCGACCCGCGCGCGCGCTTCCAGCTGCGCGCGTCGGGCGAGCTGTACGTGGCGCGCGAGCTCGACCGCGAGACCGAGCCGCTCTACGACCTGCGAGTCGCCGCCACGGACGGCAAATTCACGGCGGAGACGCGCGTCCGCATTAAAGTTCTCGATGTAAACGGTGAGTCACTGACCGCTTCTTTCGTTTTCGATCTTCGAGCTCAATACTGACACCGTTCATTTCCATGTCCAGACAATCCACCGTACTGTCTCCGCCATCGGTACTACGCGCGCCTCCCGGAAGACGCGGCGAACGGCACGCGCGTCATGACGCTGGAGACCGGAGACGCCGACGAGCCGAGCGACGCGCGCCTGCGGTACTACCTCACCGGTGACATGGCGCACCACTTCAGCATCCACAAGGTGAGCTCCCCGCCAGGCGACGCGCGCCAGGCGACGCGCGCCAGGCGCGAGTGCGGCGGGGCGGCATGTGACGCGCGGTGTGTTGCAGGAGTCGGGCGAGGTGCGCGTGGCGACGCGCCTGGACCGCGAGGCGCGCGCCGAGTACCGCCTGCGCGCGCACGCCCAGGACCGCGAGCGCCCCGACTGGGAGTGCAGCTCGGAGCTGCAGGTGGCGCTGGACGACGTCAACGACAACGCGCCGCGCTTCTCCGCCGGCACCTACAGCGTCACGCTGCCCGAGGACGCCGACCTCGGCACTCTTGTCGCTAAGGTACATAATAATATGCACATCATTCTCTTTCCGTACCACCGCCGACTTCACTTCAACGGTGATTCAATTGACAACGCACGGAGGTAATAACGTGAGATAAAATAATAAACGTTTCATTCAATCATTCTTCTGAACAAGCCACCGTTTTGAATGTTTAGAAACAAATTTTCTGTATCAGAATGAATGTTAACATAACATAACATCACGCCTGTAATCCGCCAAGGGCTAGGCTGAGGTGCACCGTACACCCACATTTCGACAGTCATGTTTGAATTAATGTTATTAATCGATTAATTAATATTGTGATGTGATGACTCTCTAGAATAGACTTCCTAGACTTTTACCTATTTATGTGTACCTATCTACACATTTCTGTCCTTTAGCCGTATGTTTCGGTGTGATTTTAAAGACGTTTCACGTCAAAAATCCCATTTGAATTTGACTTGACGATTGGATCTCGGGGTCAGAATAAAAATCCAAGATGGCGGCCGCAAAAAATTCCAAATTTCTCGTTAAGGGTGTCGTTGTCATGGTATCGACGGCGCTGATGCCGATAGTGACGTCAAAATGAAAATTCAACCACGAATACCATGAAAATAACACCCACGACGAGAAATTTGTAAATTTTTGCCGCCATATTGGATATAGATGTGGGAATGAAGTGGCAGCTAGAGATGTCACGGAAGTTGTTGAACCGGAGCCGGAGTTGGAGGTTTTAAATTTGAATGGTTGGAGTCGGAACCGCAGTCGGAGTCGGTACTGGAGCCGGAGTCGGAGACGGAGGAAGAAGAAAGATGTGTTAAGGGTATTCCTTTCCTCCTCCATTAAAGTAGTTCCATTTTTTTTTTTGCTTGACTTTGAAATAAACTTATCACAACAATTTAACTACGCAATACACCGCTCTAAACTTAATTTAAGATATTAACGTAAATCGTCTTACAAACCAAAATGAATAAAGTGAGACTTCGAGCGCGAGCGTGTACAAGCGGCAAGCGGCCAAGTGCTGGTCGGAGTCGCACTGGAAGGGTTGCGTACCACCGTACGATATGTAACACGATTTCCCGTGGAATGTGACTGCTATCACAGCAATCATGAACGTCTTGTCCTGTAATAGATCTCTAAAAAAACAAGGTAGCAAAGGTCTCTTTGTGGTTTAAACGATGAAACCACTACCACCAAAATCCTGCTAATTACCATAATAATATATTATAGAAAAAGAAATTCCATATTCTAGTGAATATGGTAACTCCATTGCTACCGGCCCAGGTTCCGCGTCTAGATATTGCAAAGAATTGCGTTTAGATATTCAGATTAAAAAAATATATTTGTTCCTTCTTTTTTCTTTGTGCAGCTTAGTAAAAAAAAGCTAATGCATACAAATTAAGCGACACCATAACTGCCATTCTTCTTTCAAGTCCCTAGTACCAGTAGTTTGGACTGTGCGTTGATATGTCAGTCACTCAGTATACATAAAAGGAGAAACTTATTCTCCTTTTATGTATATAGATAGATGTAGTCGGCTCGCTGACGCGACCTTGAGTTTGCGTCGGGAGCTGGTGGATTGTCGAGGAAGTTTAGTGGTCTATGGAAGAGGCCCCGCGCAGATTGACCAGAACAGGCACTTTCGTTCCTTTCCATTAAGTGTAGCTCACGACTCAGATGTGATCGCGTGGTGATTCATGCGTACGTGTGTATAGAGTTTATCTAGACCGATTGAATTAAGCAGTAATAAATGTCTGTTTTGTATTATTTTTCTTTACAGCTGACATAGACGTTTCACGTTGAACCAACGCGGCCATTGAATTTTTTCATGGAACAAAATGGATTTAAAAGCGTGATATACTATAATGCACGTTTCACATTTCCAGCGGGCTGAAATAGGTTTTGAGTTAACCAAATTCCATTAAATAGCAGATCGCTTCTGATTTTATAAAGGTTCACTTGTAGACGACCGGTTATTTTTTAAAGGTTCGCTTGTAAACGACCGGTTATTTTTTAAAGGTTCAATTGTATACGACCGGTTATTTTTTAAAGGTTCAATTGTAAACGACCGGTTATTTTATAAAGGCTCACCTGTAGACGACCGGTTATTTTTTAAAGGTTCACTTGTAAATGTTGGTTATTTTTTAAAGGTTCAACTGTAGACGATCGGTTATTTTTTAATGGTTCGCTTGTAAAGGACCGGTTATTTTATAAAAGCTCACCTGTAGACGACCGGTTATTGTTTAAAGATTCACTTGTAAACTACCGGTTATTTTTTAAAGGTTCAATTGTAAACGACCGGTTATTTTTTAGAGGTTCACTTGTGTACGACCGGTTATTTTTTAAAGGTTCACTTGTAAACGACCGGTTATTTTATCGGACGCACAACAACAATATTGATCAAAAGAGTGAAATAAAGATGTTGTACTTTCCTGACGTTCACAAATAGAGGCGCCATCAATTTTATTAGAGTGTATGAATTACGAATGTACGAAATCCACTCGGACGAAGTCGTGAGCGAAGAGCTAGTAACTTAAGTTCTCACAAAATACGTGTCGTTCTTGGCCGCCTTGCCCCCAAACTGCGGATACCATATAACAGTATTTACATACAGAAGTACAAGTATTGGTACAGTGAGTCAGTCTCATTACTATCTCTCATCTCTTATGGTTTCATACAACTGGTTCACATAGACTACTAAACCGCAAGATTGGTGAACTATCTTTATAATGTATGTAACTACTCTCAGGTACATGCGACCGACGCAGATCTCGGCGAAAACCGTCTAGTGCGCTATTCGTTCGTGGAGGAGACAAGCGGCGCGTTCGAGCTGGCGTCCGACAGCGGCATCATCACGCTCCGCGCCGCACTCGACCGCGAGACGCAGGCCGAGCATCGCCTACTGCTGCGCGCGACCGACGCCGGCCATCCGCCGCGCTCGTCCACCGCCACGCTGCGTCTCACCGTGGCCGACGTCAACGACAACCCGCCCGAGTTCGAGTTCCACCAGTACCGCGCCGCCGTGCCCGAGCTGGACGCGCCCGGCACTGAGGTGCTGCGCGTGCGCGCCACGTCGCGCGACGCCGGCGTCAACGCCGACGTGTACTACTCACTCGTGGGTGGCGACGACCGTGACGACTTCGCGGTCGACCGCGCCTCCGGCGTGCTGAGCGTGGCGCGCCCGCTCGACTTCGAGCGCCGCAAGGAGTACCTGCTGACGGTGCAGGCCATCGACGGTGGCATTCCGCCACTCAGCGACCTGGCCACACTCAACATCAGCGTGACGGACGGCAACGACAACGCGCCGCTGTTCTCGCAGGCGTCGTACGGAGCGCGCGTGCGCGAGGACGCGGCGCAGGGCGCGCGCGTGTTGCAGGTCATCGCGGACGACGCGGACTCGGGCGCCAACGGCCGCGTGTCGTACTCGATCGCCCGCGGAGACCGCGACGCGCGCTTCTCCATCGATGCCGACACCGGCTACTTATCTGTTTCGGCGCCGTTGGATAGAGAGACTGCGCCCGCCTATGTGCTGGAAGTGCACGCGCGAGATCATGGTCTTCCTGCTCTTGAGGCCTCCGCTTTAGTTAACATCGAAGTGGTCGATGCTAATGATAACCCACCTCTGTTCGCACAGTCTAACTACAGCGCAGTCGTCCAGGAAGATCGGCCGCTTGGACATACTATCCTAAAGTTCGTTGTGGAAGACGCTGACGCTCCGCCCAATGCTGCACCGTACACATTTGATTTTCAGTCTGGCAATGAAATGGGTGCTTTTCGTCTGGAACAGGACGGCTACTTACGCTCGGCAACTCGCTTCAACCACCGTATCAAAGACCGATACGTGCTGCAAGTTCGCGTGTTCGACAACGGCACGCCACCGTTGTACTCGGATGCGTGGGTATACATAAGAGTGATAGAGGAGTCTCAGTACCCACCGGTAGTGACGCCATTAGAAGTCGTCGTCAACTCTTATTTGGACGAATTCCCGGGAGGCATCATCGGAAGAGTGTTCGCTTCTGATCGCGACGCTTACGACACTCTCACATACGCAATTGCTCCCATCGACGGCGCACCTTATCCCCCGACGGACTTGTTTGAAATTGATGTGGCAGACGGAACATTAAAAGCTGCTCCTCGCCTGGACGTGGGAGATTACCGACTCAACGTGACCGTCGGCGATGGGAAATTCCTCGGGTTTGCAATCGTCAAGGTTACCGTCACACTCATATCTGACGAGATGCTCGCGCAAGCGATAGTAGTGCGTTTCCGCGAAGTGACCGATCGCGACTTTATTCTGAGTCATCGTAAAGGCTTCGTTCGAGCCATCGGCGAAGCGACCGACTGCGAGCCCGGCGACGTCGTCATAGTGAGCGTGCAGCCGTCCGGAGAGGGCGACGCGGACGCGAGCCGCGCGCGCCGCCAGGTGGCGCAGGACCTGGACGTGGCCTTCGCCGTGCGCGCGGCCGGCGGCTTCCTGCCCGCCGACGCGCTGCGCCGCCGCCTGCACGCGCACCTGGAGCGCCTGGAGGAGCGCACGCGCCTCGTGGTGGAGGAGCTCGTGCGCGCGGCGTGCGGCGGCTGCGTGCACGGCGCCTGCGCCGAGCGCGTCACGCTGCGGGCCGTCGCGCGCGCCGTCAGCTGCGAGGTGTTCGCGCTCGTGGCGCCGCCGCACCGCCTGCGCGGCGAGTGCGCGTGCGCGCCCGGCTACGGCGGCGAGCGCTGCGACCGCGCGCCGCCCGACTGCGCCGACTGCCGCGCGCCGCCCGTGGCGCAGCTGGCGGGCGACGGCTACCTGGTGTACCGCCTGGAGCGCGGCGCGGTGGAGGGCGCGCGCCTGTTGGACGACGAGCTGGCGCTGTCGCTGCGCTTCCGCACGCGGCGCGAGCGCGGCACGTTGCTGCAGGCGGCCGGCCGCGTGGACTACGCCACCCTGGAGGTGGCGGAGGGCTACCTGCAGTTCCGCATGGAGCTGGGCGCGGGCCCGGCGCAGGTGCGCGCCGCGGTGCCGGTGGCGGACGGGCTGTGGCACGAGGCGCGCCTGGAGCGGCGTGGCGCCAGCATGCGGCTCACCGTGGACCGGCGCAGTGCGCAGGCGCAGACGCCGGCGCCGGCCGCCGTGCTGGACGTGCGCGCCGACCGCCTGCTGCTGGGTGCCGCGCTGCAGCGACACGCGCATGCCTTCGCCGCTGAACAGGTACTGGCCGTCCTTAATCGCCGCCTTGAGTCGTAACTCGTTCGAATTATACGACAGCGTAAACCGTATTCGATGTTACAGGTGACTTACGGCTTTCATGGCTGCATATCGGAGGTGAAATTGGGGGGCGCCATTCTACCGTTAGAGGAAGGCGGCACATCGAGCGACGGGCGCGCTCAGCTCGTGCGCCGCGTGCGCGTGCGAGTGGGCAGCGCGTGCCCGGCGCTGCCGCCGCCCACGCCGTGCGCGTCGTATCCGTGCCTCAACGGCGGCTCGTGCCGCGACGTGGCCGACCTGCTGGAGGACGCGGCGGCACCCGACGACGGCTCCGAGGGCTACGCGTGCACGTGCCACGCGCGCTTCTCGGGCCGGCGCTGCGAGCTGGACAGCGACCCGTGCGCGTCGGCGCCGTGCCTGCACGGCGGCTCGTGCGCGGCGGACGCGCGCGGCTACCGCTGCGCGTGCGCGGCCGGGCTGACGGGCGAGCGCTGCGAGCACGGGCGCTGGTGCGCGGCCGACGTGTGCGCGCACGGCGGTGCGTGCGAGGAGGGCGAGTGGGGCCCGTCGTGTCGCTGCCGCGGCTACTACGGCCCGCGCTGCCAGTACGACGCGGACGAGTGCGCCGGGGAGCCCTGTCTCAACGGAGCCACCTGCGTCAACGAGCCCGGTTCCTTCCGATGCCTCTGTCCGCCGGACAAGACAGGTGCCGTTCGAACACCGAGCAATTTTAGTGTCGCCCGATCGCCGCACTCTGTTCTCACCCGCACCGCTCCGCCAGGCATGAACTGCGGCAACCCGCTGTACTCCGACGCCGTGGTGGCGGGCGGCGCGGGCGCGGGCCCGGCGCGCGCGCTGGTGTCGGCGTGGCGCTGGGCGTGCGCGGCTCGCTGGCCGCTGGGCGCGGCGGGCGCGGCGCTGGCGCTGCTGCTGCTGCTGGCGGCCGCGCTGCCGCTGGCGCTGCGCCGACGCCGCGCGCGCCTGCGCAAGCCCGCGGCCGACTCGCCGCTCAACAGCCGCGCGCCCGACAAGCTGGCGCCGCGCTCCAAGCTGTCCAACCTGGAGGCGGTGCGGCGCGAGCGGCCCGCGTCGTGCGCGGAGGCCCCGCCGCTCAACAACGTGGACACGCTGCGCTCGTACGGCTCGGCGGGCGACGAGCTGGAGGGCATCCCGCCCGACTACCGCCGCAATCTCAACATCGACGTCGCCGACCGCAAGCCCTGGTCCGAGCAAATGCATCTCCACACCTTCGTCGACAACAAGATATACAACGGTAAGCTACGGTTTGCTCTCTTTTTAGGGTACCGTGCCTCAAAAGAAATAAACGGAACCCTTATAATATCACTTTGTTGTCCATCTGTCATGAACATTTTCTCAGGAAAGATACAGGTTCTCAGGTACAGGTATCAAGTTGAAAAAACAACTAAAGAATTCTGCGGTCCCCTGGAAGGGTGTAAAGTTTAAGGTATGTAAAAATATTTTGTTTGAATTCCGCAATAGCCCGATCCAGGTTTGGAAGCTGAATGCAACACCGCCAGCCCACCCAACTATGCACACGTAGATAATGCGGTTATTACGGTGCAACATGCAACCATTTCAGATAATTTAAAAATTGCTGAGACACTAGGAAATTTCTTTACTAACATCCCAATAGAGGTTACGAAGTCCCGCCCCCCATTATCTATATTAGGTGAATCTCTTCCAAAGAAAACTTCAGCAAGGACATTCCAAGTTTTAAATTCAAGCCCATTTCTATCACCACAATTAAAAATCATTTAATAGACTTAACATAAAAAAACACCGAAGACTACTGGGGGATTTCCGTTAAAGTTCTTGGATATATTGACCTACTTGCCCCTGTCCTAACAGGCATATTTAATCAATGTTTAGACATAGTAAAGAAGTACCAAAGAAGAAATGCCAATTTCCAAAATGGGGTAGTTAGAGTGATCTCTCTAATTATAGACCTACTCGCTGCGCCCCGCGGTTTCACCCGCATAAGTCTTGATCCCGTGGGAATATCGGAATTATCCTATGTAACCCAGGTCATGGTCTACTCATGTGCCAAATTTATCCAAATCCGTTTAGCCATTTTAGAGAGCATTGAATAAAATCTATAAAAAAATCATGCTAGACCGGATCTTGTTACGTTTTAACTCCAATGGGATTTCACATAGTCGCCAGTTGGTTTCACGAAAGATAGGTCGACGACTGACGCGGGAGTAAAACTCATCAGTCACATTTTAGAATCCTTGGAAAAGTCCCAGGATGCAGTAGGTATTTTCTGTGACCTCATAAAAGCATTTGACTGCGTTGATTGCAATACACTGATCTGAAAATTACACTACTACGGAATTCGTGGGAAAGCTGCTGATCGTATTCTTGCCCGTTTATTAAACAGGCCGCAAATTGTCAAACGTTAACATGGCAACGTCTTCGGTGTCTTAGTTAAGATGGGCGTGCCTCGAGGTTCAATTCTGGGCTCTTTCCTATTTCTAGTTTATATTAAGGACGCGTTCTCAAAACAGATAGGTATCGAATCTCATCACTACACTGACACGGCTCACACACACACGCATACGCTAGGTAAACTGTGGGAATAATGAGTAACTAAACTGATTTTGATACTTTAGCAAGTTTGAATATTTTTCTTAGATAAGTTTTCATGTTTTTTTAGTACCAGCGTAAATATTTGTATTTTTTTTTTGTGTTGATGCTTTGGACTTGATGGAGTAAGGTATACCTACTTCAGTGACTGCTACTGGAACTCTTAGATGACTAGAGCTAGATCTACCGAGTTTGGGCTCGTTTTGTTAGTTATGATGAGATTTTACTTTCGGACTTGGCGGGGTCACCTGAAGGTGTACCTTGGTGACTGCTACTGGAACTTCTAGACGACAAGAGTTAGATATGCCGAGTTTGGGCTCGTTTTGTTAGTTATGATCAGAGATAACCTCTGGACTTGATAAGAGTTTGATGATTGAACAATATTTTAGGCAATAAAAGGAAAGCATAGAAAAAAATTAATGTAAATCAATTCTTTATTTTTAAAATATTTGTTTGTAAATGTGAGGAATGAACCCGTAACTCCATATTTCTTGCCTGTCTTGGGTCAATCAATTCTGGAAGGAGACAATTTTTGTAGAATCGAATTAGAAAGTTTTCCATTTTCTCCTTCTAAAATTGTGAGTCTTTTCCGATTAATCCATATTTTATTTTACCAGGGCCCGTCCAAATGGCAAACACGCATTTTTCTTGTCGAGTAATACGCAGCTGCCCTTGTATTTGATAATACCACTTATGGTTTTTATTCATTTTGAAAGTATTATGGCAACCAAAAATGTACTTTTTTTTGTAAAATTGCGTCAACTGGATCCATTCCATATGCCGAAGATGGACATTTTATTTCGATGATACCAAGCTTGCATTTCCCGTCAGGGCTTGCTCCTAGAAACGGAAATTCTAGATCTAAGAATAATCCGCACTGTTCTATATTCGTATTTAACACCTTTTCTAAATCTCTGATTGCCGTTTGTTCGTTGGTTCTGCCATGTTTGATGGACGGCACATTGCTGAGGTCTTTACCATAAAGAATTTGTTTGACCAGTGGACCGCACTCAGTCTTTGGACGCCGTTTACATACTGTAGCAAACCAAGACGCGGTCAGGAGCTTCCTTCGCTTTTTCAACCATAAGGGACTTCCACTTTGAAGAATTGTGTCTTTTTCGAGGTTATTCCTTTCACCCTCTGACAATTCCAATGTCTTCAAAAAGTTTTCTTTGGCTTCTTTAAATTGTTCTTCATCCATATCAACTTTTTGGCAACTTTCTCCATAATACGCATCTTTTTTACATGTTGTTGATGTTGGCCTGATATTTTTTTTCTTTCTAACGTGTCTTTCCTTTCTTGTCCTATTTCTATTTCGCCGCATTTCTTCTAACTTAATTATTTCTAAATTAGCGTCTGTGTCAAAAATACATTTGTGTACTGCCGACTGTAGGACACCTGTATTGTATGAGACGACGGCTGCAGTACAACGGGCGAGATAAGATCCTCGCTGGGAAAAATTTACTCTTTTGCCCCCGACAAACTTTGCAACTCTTGCATTGAAACTTTCCACGGTGTTATTTGTTTCATTGTACACAAAACTGTACGCGTGGAAAGATAGTCGATGGGCTAAAACTTCAACTTTTTTGAAAAACGCCGTATGCTGACATTTCTATCACTAAATTTTCACTGCGTTTTTTCACGTCATCCGTGCAAAAATATGATGCGCATTTGGAATGATCACCAAATATGTGGTATGGACCATTTACAATATCAGTTTTTATATTTTTTACTTTTTCCTCAAAAGTAATATTATTTTTCCTGGTCCAATATTTAACGCTACTATCAATACCCCAGCGTATCCGTAAATAATTTTCTTTGATTATTTTTCGGGCCCTTAATTGGTAACTGGTATTATTTGCTATCGAAAGAAGGCCCTTGCAGTAGTTTCTCAGTAAATGATTCTTGCACTCAATTTTACCTACTGTAACATTATAATATGGCCTTGCATTCCGAATACTAGCATAAGTACCGGAATCACCATCTGCGACGTACTGATTGTAGATGACCCCATGACTTTCAACCGATTTTTTGAAGCCTTCTGTTATGATAGCTGCTTCCATTGCAGTGGAAGGACCTTGGAAATGTTTGTAGCAAGAATGTATCGGTGCTTTAGTTTCTTTCGAATAAGCTCGTGAACAGATATTACACGTCTTATTTTTTACTCCGTAGTAGAGGACTTTCTTCGAACGTATTCCGACAATTGCACCAACTCCAGAAGACGCACTGTAGTTAGATCCATATGAACGCTTGGACCAACATGCATCACCCGATACAGCGATCATTGGTATTCCGGTATCATTAATGCTTCCAATAGATAGAGCATGTCTTTTTTTTTTCTTCTTCGCCAGCCTTAGCCATACAGTGCTGGGCAGTTTTTTTCCACCATCGACAAATGGTATCATGTTTATTTTGATACAATCGTATCGACATAGGTGGCATATTTAAATGGCAAAGAACTGTATTCAGCTGAGTTACTCCGGCACCAATACTCATTATTCCTGCCACGATTTCCTCATTGACATCCATTTTGTTTTCTGGATCGTTTGACGATTTCAACACAAATTTAGAGTCACACATTCGGCACTTCGAAAAAGTAGAGATAAGTCCATTCCTTTTTTCATTTAAAAGTTCAACAGTCCCTAAATTGCAACTAAACATAGAACTATGGCTTCCGATTTCTTGAAGCTGTTTCATAAAATAACCTAATTCTATAACCCTTCTTCCTGAAACTTGGAACGGTTCTGTTTCTTCATTGTTTGTGTTCTAAAAGCAAAAAAAGAGTATTAGTAAATGGTTTATTTTTGACATAACACAGCTATTTAAAATGAGCTTACATAAGACGTTTCCAAATTAATTTCTTCAGAAGTACTTCAACTCGTTTGGTCATGTCTTTCCGGACGCTCTTCGAGTGTATTACGAGTACCGCAACTAAGTACCTCCATGAATCCTGTGTATAAAATATACTATGATAATACATTTTCACAATAAAATTAAACATGTATTTTAATCATTAGTATAATATATACAAACCGTTTACGCTGTTTTGTGTTATGTCTATTTGCGCGAAGTTGCTTACGAGAAATTTTCCCAAACGGCTTCGGCTTTGGCATCTAAAACAACAATTCAATTGTAAAAGTTATACACTATACACATGCGTCTGCGCCATCTTGGATTTCGATTTTGACCCGGTAATCGTTATTGGCGACCCCGAAAACCACGAAAATGACACCCATGATGAAAAGTTGACAAATCTCGTCTGCGCCATCTTGGATTTCGATTTTGACCCGGTAATCGTTATTGGCGACCCCGAAAACCACGAAAATGACACCCATGATGAAAAGTTGGCAAATCTCGTCTGCGCCATCTTGGATTTCGATTTTGACCCGGTAATCGTTATTGGCGACCCCGAAAACCACGAAAATGACACCCATGATGAAAAATAGGCAAATCTCGTCTGCGCCATCTTGGATTTCGATTTTGACCCGGTAATCGTTATTGGCGACCCCGAAAACCACGAAAATGACACCCATGATGAAAAGTTGCCAAAACTCGTCTGCGCCATCTTGGATTTCGATTTTGACCCGGTAATCGTTTTTGGCGACCCCGAAAACCATGAAAATGACACCCATGACGAAAAGATAGAAAATTTCGTCGGCGCCATCTTGGATTTTGATTTTGAACTCATATTCGAACATGAATCTAAAAATCCCTACTTTTAGTAAAAAAAAAAATCGGAAACAAAATTATTTGAAAATCTTACCTTGTCTGCCTCCGCTTTATTACAGAATACGTAAAGTATCAAAAACTGTATTGTGAAGTTTATAAAAATATTTGTGTTTGTACAGCGATCTTTTCGAGCATGAGATGCTATTACAACCGACACAGTGTCCACTCACGAAGTCACGACGGCGGCCGAGCGAGGACTGACTGTCAGTCCTCGCTCAGGAGAAAGCGTCAGTCCGACTGACTGATTCATGCGTAAATGCAAATTATGTGAAAAATTACGGTTCGTTTTTATTTTTTTCTGAGATTATTTGTAACATTTTCATGAATATTTTGTCCATGATTTTGAAAACATTATATCTGCTTACCTAGGGTATTTTTTAAGAACCTAAATTATGTATATAATAGCAGAAAAATGATCCCGAATGAAGCCCCAAATCGCCAATTTTGTGTGAAGAGGTAATGGAAAATCGTTTTTACGATAACAAATACCAAAATTCCAAACCAAATTTTGTCCATCATTTGGAGACAAAGAAGCAAGCTATTTGTGGCAATTGTTAGTTTTGTTTGATTTAGTTTCATTTCATCGCAAACTCTACCGAAAAATAGCTTATTTTTGTCGGATTTGAGAACGCGTCCTTAATGACCTTCCTTACATGACGGCTAACTTTTCGGACATATTTTTATGCGCTGATGACACGTCTCTTATTTTTGAAATCGATAGAAAAGATACGCATGTCTTACATGTCAACGATGGTTTGGCTGTTCTTTCGAAATGGTTTGCTCTTAACGAAATGTCATAAGTTGTCATTACCAAATGTACCCTAAGTGGATCTAAATTTAAAACTAGATGGCAACAAAATAGATGCTATTACAGAAACTGCATTTCTAGGAATTATTTTAGATTTTAAGAGCTTTTTCAGGTAGATTAAATTCAGCTGCATATGCAGCTGAATTTGAACTGCCTTATGCCTTCAAATTAGGTATTTATTTGTAAAACATAGGTACAATATAATAAGATGTAATTCTAATGTCAGGATCGCTATCTTTAACCCAATAGGTATACAAATTTAGGATAGGTACATTAGTTGACTACATTAATCACAGTTAGGTTAGTATACTTTTGCTTATTTCCACAGTATTATGTCTTATGCCAATCTGCTGTAGGGATCGGCAGCTGATATAGATAAAATTTTATCATTTATTTAATCTTGTTTAATAAAAAAAAAAAACTGTTACATTCAAAGTGATGCCCTGTAATTGATTCATATAATGATCATTCTCGCGTTCATGAACGATTCTGAAATTAAACGACACCATAAATGACATTCTTCTTTCAAGTCGATAGCATTAGTTAGTAGGTACCTAAAAATAAACTTTTGAACTTTGTGCTTCAGATCTGAAAGGATGTAAGAGCCGAATCCGTGCGCGGTCACCCGGCTGCGCGAGGCGCCCGGCGGCGGCGCTGGGGCCCGCGGGCGCGCTGGAGCCGCACCTCGTGGGCGGCTACCACTGGGACTGCTCCGACTGGTGCGGCGGGGGCGGCGCGCTGCCCGGCATCAGCGAGGTGGCGGGCTCCGAGCGCCCCGACTCGTCCGAGCCCGCCTCGCCCGCCTCGCGCGCCTCGCCCGCCTCGCGCGCCTCGCCCGCCTCGCGCGCCTCGCCCGCCTCGCGCGCCTCGCCCGCCGCCAGCCCCGCGCAGCGCCGCCGCGCCCGCCCGCCGCGCGCGCTGCGGCCGTCCGACAGCGACTCGGCGCCCGACGACGTCGACGCGTCGCGCCTCGCCGACGGTGAGTGCGGCGCGCCGGGACCGCGAACCGCTCGCCCGAGTCGAGCCGATCGGAACGTTCTCTCTCTGTTTTCAGCCTCTTCTTACCTGCTGCACGCCGACGACTACGGAGTTCGCGCCGCGAGTGACTCGGAGCAGCTTCGGGCGCGTACCTTGCGCGAGCCCGACGCCGCCAGTCTCATCACGATGCTAGGTGAGAGCTCGCGCGGCCTCGTCGACGCGCACCGCTCGCTCCTGCAGACGTTCTAACTCCGTCCGGTCTCTGTCCACAGAGGAGCGCAACTCGCTGCTGGGAGGGGACGACGACGGCTCGGGCAGCGAGCTGTCGGCGAACCTGTGCGAGATCGAGGAGTCGGACGCGGAGACGGAGCCGGAGCCGGCGCCCGGCGCGCGCCACACGGACGTGTGACGCCGGCACGCGGCCGCCGGGCCGCCCAGCGCGCGCCCGCGCGGCCTCTAGCGCGCGCAAGATGCACGCACGCGCCACACGAACACTACTGACACTCCATTGATGCCGTGTGCAGAAGACTGACGTACCTTGTAGTATATTACCTATGGTAGAAATAAGAATTGCATGATGTATCGTTGGAACTTTTACCGCTGAGATGTTGCCGCCATACGGATAAGATTGGTGATATTTTTATTATAATATCAATATTAAAATTCAGGGCAAAGCAAAATGAATGTTGCGCGATTGGTAAAAGTTGGTTGTGATTTTGGGACTTTTAATGTAGAACTGTTATGGACCAAGCTATTGACGATTATTATGCCCGGTTGCTGCCTGTGATTACTAATGTTGACTTGTTATAACAACTTCATGATCTTTAAAAAAATATAATTTCCAAACGTATTAACACTCGATAGTTGGTCCTTAAAGTAACTATAATAATGATGATTGAAAAAATAGATGAATTAAAACAAAACAATGTATAATGCACGTGATTGTAATTTGTATATTAATAGTGGACGTGCGTGTTCCTTGGTCCTCAAGGGTTTATAAGACTTGTACATAGTATCAGTATATAATTACGAATTAGATAGATCATATTGTAAATAGTGTGTAAGAAAGTGATAAACGTTTATTTGTGTAACTTTCCTTTTCACGATGAAATTCCGATGTACGCCGAGAGCAATTACATTTTAAGTTATAGAAGGACGCACACCGCGACACGTGTGAAACTGAAGAGAATGATACTAAAGTCGGTATCGACTAAACACGTCGTACTTCAGGCAAAATGTGGAGCGCTTTACTACATCCTAGCAGTGACAGTACCTATCTCTAACCATTCATTTAACCCTCAGTTATGTACCACAACAATCCACATAGGTAATAAACGTATCAGCTGGCTCCTAATATGCTGTAATTCGTATCATGTTAGATAGAGATTCTTATTGGATATCGCGATAACGTGGGGTGTGCGAGCGAGACGCCGCGCCCCGCCCGCCGCGGGTATATATTAACGAAATGGTGCTCCAATTGTAGTTTCATATCATACTTTAAACTGTGCATTTTAACGTCGAGTAGTCGATGCGTTCTCCTCCTAGATTAGTGTAAAATAAGGATCTATTTTTATATGTACACAAAGAATCGCGGGTGAGCCGCCGTCTGTGATGGCGAGCCGCGCGCCAGCCGAGAGTCGCGCGCCCGCGCGGTGACGTCACGCGAGCGGGTGTGCGGCCGCTCGGCGCTGGCTTATCTGTATCTTTTTTTTATAAAGAAAGGTTTATAAAATAAAAAATAAATTATTGAATCGTTGTGTAAGTTTTTGACACGACCAATAAAGACTTACTAAAAGAAACGTGGTTTTTTAATTTAATAATGTAACTACACTGATAAGGGAAGGTTCCCCAGCATACCTACATTGAGTCTATAGCTCCTACGTCTAATCCTGATTGGTTGGGAAAGGTACTCACTTGGATAATTCTTCGACGGCTTGGTTGCTTGGTTCTTAATTTGTGACTTCCCACACCAAGTCAATTTGTATTGAATCACCACACAACACCGGTATTCACTTCCTGGTCGACGTGTCCACTAGCTCTGTGTCCACTAGCGGTAGATCGGTTGCAGAGAGGAGTTTGAGTGAAGGTGAATAAATGAGTTATAGGAACAAGGAAAGAATGGCCTTCGAATGAGTGACTTATGTTGAGTGTTGCAACGTGTAAGATGGGTTCATTGTTTTTTAAAAGAAAATGCGTGATTAATTTATAGAGGTAAGGAACAGGGTGTCTAATGTACCTATGGCATGCCTACGACTGGTTGGGGCCGCGCGGCCTACGGCGTCAGCATCGGGCGTCGGCGGCGGCTGAAGGGCGTCCTCCCTACTCCGAGCATCGGGTCACTTAAAATCCTACCACGACAAAGACACTGCGTTTTGTAAACTTGGTTTTCATTGTATTACACCAGATTGGTATTTAAGTCACGTATTTAATTTTTCTCTCCTGAAACTGAGCAGTCGACGTAGAATCGTCAACATAATTATGATCCAAAATCAAGTCATTTATCCAAACTAGGCTGAGAATCAGCACTTTTCAACGTCAAAATCACATAAGACAGTCCCCCAAAACGCCCGCCCTTCAACACTCCCCAGCAGCACCTGGATTCTATTGTAAGGTTTTATTTAAAATCGATCTATAGTTTATAAATTGTTGTATTGGCCATACTGACGGCGGAAATGCGTTTGAAATAAAATCAGGAGGTTTAATTGATGGCACTGGGCACACTGGTGGCGACAGTGGCAGAGTAAATTTGTTCCTTGGCCTGGGCACGGATTCGAGACGGGAGCGGGGAGTTAGCAGCGAGCGCCGCGAGCGGTCGTGGTCACAGAGCATGTAACTTTAAGAGTCGTGGTATTGTCATACCGTGGTTATTGGTTTTAAAAAAGTTTTGATAAAAATAAATTGTGAGAATATTAAATAAGTTTGAAAGTTATTGGTGGTTATTTCTGAGATATCCTATATCTCAGAAGTGGGATACGAAGATCCGTAAGTACACGCCTACGTTCTATTTTTCGTTATATTAAAATAATGATAGCATAATAATCCGTTATTCGTGTTTTTCACATTTTAATCAATTATACTCGGCTTTGTCCTCGAGATTAGCATAGATTACAAATGTAGTAGTAGACATACGGTGTCGCCATCTGCACTGTTTGAGAGTTTTTTTTTCAATTGTCGCCTTCGTCTGACAGCCCCAGCGAACTTCATTTACACATTCAGTGCTTCGTCATTAAGCACATTCAAATTCAAATTCAAATCATTTATTTGCATAATACATGTTTATAAGGTGTTAAAAAGTATAGTAGGTACACTGTATTATAACCTATTTAGGTGTGCAAATTTATCTATTGGGTAGGTTTAAAGTCATTTTATCAATAAAGTTTTAAATGCAGTTACAAATAAAGAAAATGCCATGTTTGAAAAATGTCAAAGTAATAAAATAGTAAAATGTATAATAATAATAATAAATGTGCATAATAATAATAAAATGTCAGTTCAAAGTGATACATTACAGTCAGATTTAAAACTAATACAAATCTAATTCACAATAATTTATTGATAATTCATGAAACTAGTACTGGTTTATCCCTAATATAATAAATCGGATGTAGCAGGGCTCTAACATCTTTCATTTAAATAGTCATTAATATGATAGTAGCATTTCGCAACTAAAAATTCGCGTAGTTTTTTTTTAAATTGATCCACATTTTTTATTTCAATTATGTGTTCAGGTATCTTATTATAGATTTTGGGTGCCATACCAAGAAAATTTTTATTAAAAATAGCTTTTTTATGTGGTATTGTGCATATTTTATTTTTGTGGCGTAGACTCTTTGGGTGATTGTATAGGTGTATATTTATCTTAACATAGCTTGCTACTTCGTATACCTATGTAGAGACAGGGAAGTGTAAGTAGCTGAAGCTGTTGGAAGTGTGGCTTACAACTGTCTGTGCTTTGAATGCCACATATTGCCCTTATGCATTTCTTCTGCGCTTTGAACGCCATTTCTCTATCGGGCGAGTTCCCCCAAAATATAAGTCCGTATCGTAGTGTAGATGAGACATATCCGTGGTACGCCATTAATAGTGTTGACCGATTAGTAACTTTCCTTAAGTTATAAAGGGCATATGAACACTGGCTAAGCTTTTTGCATACATTTTCAATATGTATTTTCCAGTTCATCTTTTTATCGATCCAGATACCTAAGAATTTAGTATTATCAGTCTCCTGAATATATTTGTCACCATATCGAACATCTAGTTTTTTATTGTTTATTCTTTGTTCAAACGAAATGTAAGTTGTTTTTTCTAAATTTATTTTGAGATTATTTTCAGTGAGCCAGGATATTATGTTATTTAAGTTGTTATTTATTTCATTTGCTAAAGTCTGATCATTTTCGCTTCTAAATAGTATTGTGCTATCGTCTGCGAATAAGATCATCGGATTAGAGATGGTTTTTGGCATATCGTTAATATAAACGATGAAAAATAATGGTGCTAGGACTCCGCCCTGCGGTACCCCAAATAAGGATTTGCGATATTCAGACGTATATATAATTTCACACTCCGTTAAATTTATAATTTTGTGTTGTGCATCGGTTCCTTTTAACCATGGGTAAACGTTCTCGACCAGTGGAAGAGAATTATGAAGCTATTGCCAATAAATTCAAAAACTTAGAACGTAAATTAATGCGTGCACGACGCAGAGATCGACATAATATATCAGCAGGGAGGCGGTTATCATCCTCATCATCGTCGGACTCATCGTCGAGTTCTTCGTCAAGTTCTACATCCTCGCGCTCACGTTCAAGATCGCCAAGGCGCGACACGGCGGCGCCGCCGCAGCCAGAGCGTCTATGCATTGAAGGTAAAAAATTTTTGATACCCACATGTTTTACGAAAATGTAATAGTTATTGCAGTTAACTTGAGGGGTTATCACTTAAATGACGTTTTACGAACATTATTCTCACGTTTTTGAATAAGTGCTGCGGGCAATCTATGGGATTGTCACTTCGCTAAAACGTGATTATTAACATGAGTGCAATGCGGGCATTTTTTGGGAATGTCACTTTGCGATTATTATATAGTACTGCGAGCAGTCTGTGGGACTGTTACTTTACTATTTAAGGTACCTACATCCTGTAACCACGATTAGTCTAAAAACGAAGGTAATGCGGGCATTTTTAGGGAATGTCACTTTACTAAATTGAGTTGTTTTAACTACATTATTGAATGCAGTTCTCCTATTAGACTAGGTAGGGTAATGCGGTCAGCTTATGGGGCTGTCACTTTACCTAAATAAATATACCTAAAATGGGTTAATGTCTATTTCAGACATCCCTTTAACAACGGCAGGCGCCGACGTCAATCCGCAAACGTCGACAAGTACCGCTGCAGAGCCCCAGCCGTCAACCAGTGCCGCAGTGCCACTGCCGGTGCCTACGCCACCGCTGCATACAGAAGCGTCACCTGCAGCATTGGAACTGGATGTTGAACTGCTGGAAATATTAGGGGAAGACCCTTCTCGGACCAAGATGTACGGTATGAATATACAATCTGATCTTGCGATACGCCTGCAACACATGGCTACTACAGGCTTATCTAAGGAAGAGCGCATGGAACTGTTGCAAAGATATTTGCCTCCAGCAAATTGTACTTCAATTGATGCCCCCGTACTCAATCCTGAGGTCAAGGCTGCCATCTCAGAGACTGTCCACAAAAGAGACAAAGGCATCGAACTCAAACAAAGACAAACTTCCTCCACAACATCTTGTGTAGCTGAAGCGCTCACCTTACTCATCTCATCAGAACCAAAAAATACAACACTAATCAAACTACTTATGGACGCTATCAAACTGTTGTGCGATAGTCTATTCTCAGATTCTGTTACACGCAGGAACTTTGTGCTGTACAATCTGAAAAAAGAGTTAAAAGACCAGCTGCAAGCAACAAAAATAGACAAATTCCTTTTCAGTGAAGATCTGTCGGATGCATTAAGGGTAGCAAAAGCTATCACGAAGTCAGAAGCTGACCTAAAATTCACGCCATATCCATCCAGTAAAAAGCCGACGAAGAATAAAAATAAACCGCACCTGAGAAATTTAAACTGGCGTGGTCCTCCCCTGAGCCACAGGCCGAGGGGGAATCAGAGGACGAAGGAGCCTGCATACAAGGGTCATCAAGACAACTCTTCGAAACCATCGTCGCGTCAAGATCGGATTCGCAGCCGCCGCCGATAGACTCGGTAAAATACGCCGGTAGGCTATCTTACTTTCGCGACCAACGGTCACTTTTGACAGGTGATAAGAACATCCTATCATGGATTGATGGTTATCAAATTCCGTTTTCAAGGCCTGTGACACAGACCATTATGCCTACAAAAAGACTACTCCTCCTCTGAGAAAGATCAATTTCAAAGATCAATTGATGATCTGCTTAGCATAGGAGCCATCGCAGAATGTAAATCCTGCGCTGAGCAATTCTTGTCCCCTATATTTTTAGTTCCAAAATCGAACGGCAAATCAAGATTTATATTAAATCTAAAGGCACTAAATAAGTTTATTGATACATCACATTTTAAACTTGAAGATCTACGTACGGCCATTAAGCTTATTTCTAAGGATTGCTTTATGAGTACAATTATTATTGATCTAAAAGACGCATATTTTCTTATACGAATACATATTGATTTTAAAAAGTACCTTCGCTTTCAGTTTGAAAATAGGCTGTATGAATTTAATGTCTTACCCTTTGGATTGAATACTGCCCCTTTCGTTTTCACGAAAATCATGAAACCAGTGATCGGTTTACTTAGGTCATGCGGACATTTATCGACAATTTATTTAGACGATACTTTAATTATTTCAAACTCTTTCGAATCATGCCTGAAAAACATATCGGACACTACTAAACTTTTGAAGGCCCTAGGGTTCATAGTAAATACTGAAATAGTAGATTATTAACCAAGGGGATAAAGCAGTGTCTTCTGTCGCGGGTGACGATTTAAATTGCAAGCGTAATGAAGGACTCGAGGTTTACTCCCGAGCGTAGCGAGGGTGTTAAAAACTTAAATCACGAGCGAAGCGAGGGATTTAAGACGAGTCCTGAGTGTAGCGAGGGATTTAAGTTCACCCAAGACTAAGACAACTTTATCACCGAGGAAAATACTCTACTTTTCGTACCATTTGCGAAAAAATTAACACAATAATAATATAAGATAAGCATTTATAAAAAATAATGACAATTAAACGTATTTTTAGAACATTAACTTATTTATAAAAATAAATTAAAATAAACTTAACGTTTATGTATTTGATGAAAACAAAAACGCGGCAAATTCCTAGACTAATATTTTTTGTCGGAAAAGCAAAGGCATCAAGCTCATACGGCCTCGTCGGTTTTCGTAAGTTTATATAATCATAACTGCATAATAAATGCGTATTCCTTTTTCAAAAAGATGTTGATGCTCTATATACAAACTCAATGGTGTAAACACAGATGTAGCTCAGTATACATTTCGGTAAGTATTCCAAATTTAAATCACATTCTCCCCCTAGAGGATGAATGAAATTCAGTACAATTTTCTTTCCCTGTTTTTAACAGATTAAAAATGACTATTGTTATGATAAATGATAAATGATAAATGATTTTATTTCTGTAAGTAGGTTTGAACAAACACTTTTACACGTCAATCATATTTTTTTTAAACTAGATGGGGTCGGCGTTTCCTATCTGACTACTCTGAGAAGAAAGGCCGAAACAAACTCAGAGGTCACAGTCTCTTTTAAAGTCCAGACAAAATCTTGGTCAGGTCATGTGAAAGCTATGTAGATCGGTGTCTGCAATGGTCTTTTGAGGAAAGAACCACACAGATTGAGTGGACCTGTCCAGTCAGTGCACGCAATTGTCAGTAATCGTGCAGCTCAACTTAGACTCAAGGAGCTCAACGATTCGACGAACAATACCAAAGAAAGGACATTTGAGTAGGCCGCATAAATTACTCAAACTGCCAGATCATGATTACGTTGAGAAAAATACAAAAATAAATATAAATAAATCAATGACCGACATAGTTCTCACATTCACAATAATTAGAATAATATTATAATAATCTTTGAGGACCATGTAGATTTGTGTCTGAAATGGTCTTTTGAGGAAAGAACCACACAGATTGAGTGGACCTGTCCAGTCAGTGCACGCATTTGTCAGTAACCGTGCAGCTCAACTCAGAACTTAAGGAGCTCAACGATTCGACGAACAATACCAAAGAAAGGACATTTGGGTAGGCCGCATCAGCTACTCAAACTGCCAGAACATGATTAAAACTGCAACAAAAACACACATAGTCCTCACATTCACAATAATTTAAAATAATATAATACTTTAAATAGTAAATATTAGTGTCATTGTATATGTAAATAAGTATAGATACTTATAGCAAAGATTATAAGTAGAAATAGTTAGCGAAATAAAATAAATTAACATTGCCTGTGCTTTATTGGAGCAACTCAATCCCAAGCCTTTTTGTCCTCAATATAGTCTTTGACAGTATAATAGGCATTCTGGCATAATTTCCTTTTTATAAAAGATTTGAATTTATTAAGGCTTAGTGCTTGAATGTGGCTAGGAAGTTTATTATAAAAACGTATACATTGGCATCTAAACGAGCCACCTATTTTCTTGAGCCTGGTAGTAGGAACAACAAATTTGTGCTTGTTCCTAGTATTTAAATTATGGATATCACTGTACTTTTTAAACAGATTAATATTTTTATGTGCATACAAAAGATTTTCATAAATATACTGAGAAGGCTCAGTCATTATATTAATCCCTTTAAAATTGTCTCTGAGGGAGTGTCTGGGACTTAATTTATAAATTGAACGAATTGCCCTTTTTTGTAAAACAAAAATCGTCTGAATATCGGCGGCATTTCCCCACAACAGAATACCGTACGACATTACACTATGAAAATAACTAAAGTATACTAAACGGGCTGTCTCTAAATCAGTTAAACCACGAATTTTCCTAACGGCGTATGCTGCAGAGCTAAGCTTCTTTGACAATTTATCTATATGGGGGCCCCATTGAAGCTTGGCATCCAAAGTTATGCCTAAGAATACTGTGGTATTTTCGGGTTTCAACTCTTCACCCTTTATGAGAATACTTGTTTCTACTTGTCTAACATGAGGTATCGTAAACTTAATACATTTCGTTTTTTTCTCGTTAAGAAGAAGGTTATTAACATTAAACCAGTTAACTACTTTTGCGAGGGCACTATTTACATTGTCAGTAACCAGCTGCTGACGTTTGAGTTTAAATAAAAGTGAAGTGTCGTCTGCAAACAGCACTATATCATGTTCATCCTTTATGAGGTAAGGCAAGTCATTTATATAAATAAGAAATAAAAATGGACCTAGAATTGAGCCTTGAGGGACCCCCATTCTTACTACCGATCCGGGAGATCTTTTCCCGTTAACATCAACTCTCTGAATCCTATCACTTAAATAAGAAGTAAGAAGATCCAGAGAGGCGTTCCGGATTCCGTAGTGGTGCAGTTTCCTGATTAATGTTGCATGAAGAACACAATCGAATGCCTTGGACAAATCGCAAAAGATGCCCAACGCATCGCATTTGTCCTCCCATATGTTATATATCCCATATGTTCGCTTTTTGTGGCATAGAATGTCACTTTTTTGAGCAAGTGCTACGAAAAAAGTATTCTTACACCTTATACTACTTGTAAATTCTTAGGTTTCATTATAGACTCAAAACGCTTACAGATTTCCCTACCTATAGAAAAACGAGAAAGAATTAAAATTGAAATTAATAAATTTATTTGTATAAATCATTGTAAAGTCAGGGAATTCGCCCGTTTAGTGGGTTTGCTCACCTCTGCTTGCCCAGCCGTTGAATATGGCTGGCTTTACACGAAGGAACTGGAGCGCTGTAAATTTCTGAACATAAAGGATGATGTCAACTATGACAAATTTATGAGTATTCCGCAGTCTATCATACCTGACCTCAAATGGTGGGCTCAGGCTATGAAAAGTCCCTATAATAAAATAAAAACAAATAACTTTAGTTTAGATATTTATAGTGATGCCTCAACTACGGGGTGGGGAGCTGCCTGTGGGGATGAACGTGCGAGCGGGATGTGGACCTACAGCGAAAAGTCGCGACATATAAATTATTTAGAAATTTTAGCTGCCTTTTTAGGACTTAAGACCTTTGCCAAGTCGTATCACGACTGCCAAATACTATTACGGATTGATAATACCACCGCTATTTCATACATTAACCGTATGGGAGGTGTTCAGTTTCCTCACCTCACGAATATTACTAGACAATTGTGGCAGTGGTGTGAGGAACGTAATTTAGTAGTATTCGCGTCATAGGTATATTAGTTCGACAGATAATTATATCGCAGATGCAGAATCGCGACGTGTCCACCCAGATATAGAGTGGGAGTTGTCACATACCGCTTTTCAAAAGATCTTACAAAATTATGGTGTTCCAGAAATAGACTTATTTGCCAGTAGAGTTAATAAAAAATGCTCAAAATACGCGTCCTGGCATAGAGACCCTGATGCGTATGTTATAGACGCATTCACAATCTCGTGGTCTGATATTTATTTTTACAGTTTCCCTCCAGTAGCTATCATACTAAAGGCATTAAGAAAAATTGTTAACGATAAGGCTAGGGGTATTATGATAGTACCGATGTGGCCCACACAGCCGTGGTACCCGTTATTTAACAGTCTACTCATAACAGAACCTTTGATTTTTAAATCAACTAAAAACTTAATTATCTCTCATTCTAGCAATCGGGAGGTGCATCAGAAAATTACCCTGGTGGCCGGAATATTATCAGGACGTCCTTTCTAAAAAGATATGTACCACCAGATTCTATACCTCTTATGATAGCCTCACTGGCAGAGAACTCACTGAAGCAATATGATTCGTGCCTCAAAAAATGGTTCATTTTCTGTAAATTAAACAAGGTTGATTTATATGTAGCCTCAGTTCCAATTGTCATTAATTTTTTAACAGAATTGTATAATTCAGGTGCTCATTATGGAACATTAAATAGTTGTATATCAGCTCTCGCCCTGATTCTTGGTCAAGAATTAGGTAAAGACGACTGTATTAAACGCTTTTTCAAAGGAATTTTCAGATTACGTCCTCCACTATCTAAGTACAGCATTACTTGGGACACATCAATAGTCCTTGACTTTTTGGCTAATTGGTACCCAAATGAGACACTTAACTTAGAGAGAATATCTAAGAAATTAATAACTTTACTTGCTCTGGTAACTGCACATAGAGTGCAGACATTTTCTAAAATTAACATCAAATATAGAAGTATTTAATAACGAAATTCGAATCAAAATTCCAAATCTAATAAAAACGTCCCGTCTTGGATCATCACAACCAATATTAATACTGCCTTTTTTCCGGGAACGGCCAGAAATATGCCCTCTGCAGTTTTATATAACTATAACAAAATCTTTAAGGAAAAATGATGATCTCTTTTTAAGTTTAAAGAAACCACATAAATCTATCACTCCGCAGACATTGAGCAGATGGATTAAATCTACGTTAGGTAGAAGTGGAATTGATGTGTCCATATTTACTGCACATAGCACTAGACACGCCTCCACTTCTAAGGCACACCAACTTGGAGTAAGCTTGGACATAATCCGAAAAACAGCAGGCTGGAGCGATAATTCCAAAACATTTGGTAAATTCTATAATAAGACTATATCGGATGTAAGTAACGATTCTTTTGCTAAAAGTATTTTGTTAAATACTGATTGATTTAACATTATTATTGATGAATAGAAAATTACTAAATTTATATTTTTGTCTTAGAGGAAATAAAAATGATCCTTGGTTTTTTCAAAACTGTGTTTAATTATTATTGTTGACATTTTCATAATGAACTCTCAACATCTACATGTAATCTATGCTAATCTCGAGGACAAAGCCGAGTATAATTAATGATTAAACGAACTGACCATAAGTGAAGTTCGATCATAATTATACGAAGGCTTTGTCCGAAGAGATTAGCATCCCACCCTCCCATCTCCCCAGTGTATTCAAATATCAACCAGATGCTCTGAAGTAAATGAAGTTCGCTGGGGCTGTCAGACGAAGGCGGCAATTGAAAAAAAAAAAAAAACTCAAACAGTGCAGATGGCGACACCGTATGTCTACTACTACATGTAATCTATGCTAATCTCTTCGGACAGCCTTCGTATAATTATCGACTACTGAAATAATTAAAAACCTTAGTTGGGAATATTATTATGTGAAATCTTACCCAGATAAAGAACAAGATAATATTACATTCTTTATTGTAAATTAAATATGTAGGTATCACAGTTTAACTTTCGCACCCAAACGTAAACAAAACTTCTTTTTTCGTGAACAATTGCCTACCAGGTAACAGGCACTAAATGACGAAATGTTTTTGTACTAATTCAACACAATATTATTAAGCGTATAAGAATTCCTTTAGTGCGTTTTCGTAAATAACTAATTGATAGTTCATAAAAAAGTTATCAGTGTATCGGCGCGTGGCGTACGGCAGCGCGGCGCGCGGCGGTCAGTCATGACTTCATGAGCCATTCATAGCACATCTTTCTTTGCGTAAACAACTTTTACATTTTATAAGATTAATCAGTTGTCACCACTGGTGCAACAGTACGATGATTGAATCTAGATAGCAGAGGTAAGGTTTTAAGTTTAATGAGTTGTTTGACCTTGTTTTTAATTATGTAAACAATTACATGAAGCTAAGGAATTAAAATATGTTGTGGCATAATAGTATCATTCCAATATACCTAATTAGTTAAGTTTTATTTTCTATTATATTTTATCTCGCCACAGCCAGTTTTTTTTTTTTACTTAATATTTATCACTTTACTTACAGTTTGCCGTTTTATCCTCGTCGTCAAATGTAGTAGCTAGTATAGCTACACAATATTATAAGTAATGGTGTTAGGCTCGCCTACGCACCACCATGTGCTTGCGGGCTGACAGTTGGGCATGGAATGACCCCCACTCAGCCCGCACCTTGTGACGTATGCGCTCGAGACAAATCATAATGTAGATCTAATACACTACACAAACAAAACTACTGCTACTTTCACTGTATTTTACATTTATAATAACTAAATTTACCATGCATAATAATTCTAAATTTTAATACCAATACCTGCATAATTATTGTATGCCGATTAGGCAGGACATATTGATACTTCAATGTATTGATACCTTAAAAAACCTACCTACCCCTTACCTTAAAAATCTGTTTAGAATTACTTGAAAGTGTTTAAAAAGTAAGAAACCGTAATGCTTACAGTTATTTTACAATGAAAATAACGCCCTGCAAGTTTCCAATGTATTATTTGCATATAAATAGAACTGTAAACGCAACGATTTCTTACCTTTTACACAGTTTTCACATAATTCTAAAAAGTTATTAAACAGATTTTTAAAATATAGCTCCGATTAAATGATAAAAATTGAAAACCATGAAATATGACACTAAATTGCGACGTTGCCACTCATCATAAGGTATAAACGCTCTTATGACTGTACCTTACATAATAATATGCCCACAATAAAGATAACTTTGACTTTGTTAAACAATTAATGATTAAACGAACTAACCTTAAGTGAAGTTCGATCATAATTGAAGACATAAGTGGATGAAGGGGTTATGATACAATTTGTAAATGTGAAGATAACGGGCACCAAAGTTTTGTTACTTATCATTGAGATAAATCTTTTTTCCTGTTGTTATTTTACTAACTATTTATGTCGAATTATAGTAAATACACGCAACTACTAATATGGATTGAAAAAATAAAATAAATGTTTAAGAATATGTATTTATTGAAAAAAATATGTACATAACTCCTTCATTCAGCGCTGAAATATAAATAATGTGTATGCTTAAATTAAGGAAGAATGAGGCAACTACTTAAAAAACGTAATTAAACAAACAAAAAAACAGTTTCACCAAGTTAACCTTGACCTACAATATTTTCATAATAATATCTATATTCTGGTTTCACAAATTTAATCTGTTCTTTAATATTAGCTTTCTTTTCTTCAGAAATTGTACCATATTTTCCCTGAACACGTCCAACTACAAAGTCTTCTACTTGGCCTCTTTTTTTTAATATATCCACTTTTCTAAATGGCATTATTTCGTCATAATTTTCTTTATATAAGTAGGCACCAAATTCTTCTACCCTTATCCATTTAATACCGTCCCTGAAGTTAACTTTTTGCTTGTTTTCGTCCACCTTTCTGTTTGTCAAATTGAGTTTTTTTTGCAAGTCGTTGATACTACGAAAATGATCCGTCATGTCAATAACAACATTGTTTCTAGATGCTTTGCCTATAATCTCTCGATATTGCTCAGGCGCATAAACTGCCTCATGCTTGCGCATGATCTTTTCGATGCGGCCAAAATCTCTATCAGAGTCCAAATAGGAATGACCGACTTCAGGAAATTTGTGGTCAATAATTTTAAAGTAACCCTTCAAAATCATGTATTGGTACAAGACTATAATGTTGAAATTTTTATTCTGTCCAGCGCACGAGTCCGACCATATTACTAAGTGATGCTTATTGCGACAAGATTGATACAGTTCTCATGGCATAGTACCCCTTCTTTTATTGTTTTTCGAGGCTTAACCGTATTTTTATAAGATAAGTATTCATCACCTTTTTCCCGTGCTAAAGCTGCAGTTTTCCTTTTCCATTTCTTTTCATTTCTTGGACGTTTCTTTGATTTATTTTCTTTAGGAGGGAACTGTTTGCGTTTATGTGATGTGACTGGGACCTCTTCTACAACGTTTATCTCTGGATTTTGCAGTGTTACACTTGCTCTTGATGGTGAGTGGTTTGTATCAGTTATAAAATTGTCACCAACACTGAGATCTGTATCGAACGAATAACTCTCAGGGATATAGACCTCGTCACTGCCTGAAGAAAAATCAGGACCATCAATATTTTCATGCTCGTTTTCAACAAATCTAAACGGAGAAACATTATTCAGATTGGAGTAAACACAACTTTTTGAGTACAACTGTTTGAGAGAGAGATTTGAGTTCAATGTTTCTTCTTCTGAGGGTTCTATTATATCAGAATTTTCGGTATGTACAAATATAGATGGTGATTGTAGACGAGAAGATTGTGGGACCTTATAATTTACAATGTTGTTGTGACCTTTTGAAGTTGATGGCACATTTTCTTTCAATATATTTTGTTTTCCATCTGCAAAAGAAAAGCGAAAAGCGGAATGTAAAAACTTATTTTACTTTTTATATTGTCCCACCATAAGCACCATAAGTTCATAACCAATAAACACACAAAACAAATAAGTAGGTAATGCTGCGAAATGCAAAAGTAACCACGCCAGCCAAGCAAGAAATTATGGAATGGATTAAGGTTAATTTTGAAGCGTTATGACGTGCGAAAGGGGTCAAAGCACTCTGATTTTTTCAAAATCATTTTCTCATCCTCTATTAAGCTACTATGATGAAAGAAAGCTAAAAATTTGCTCCACAGAGTATTCATACTCGAAAAACACATTCACTCAGTGCTTTCGTAATAAGTAACAAACCCACACACAAACACGTTAACACATTAGGTATGTTAAATTAGCAGAATAAATAAATCAAGCAATCGGTGAATAAATTATGCCTATATCAAACCGCTATCATGAGACAAGGTGTGCACTATTTAGTTGCAATATCGTACGAAGGTCGTTCTTTGCTTACCCATGGAAATAAATAAAAATCTCATAAATTAGATATAGGTAAGTAACATTTTTGCCGCCAGTAATAATAACCACCTGTGATAATCTAAACATAGAAACCTTTGTTCCATTATTAAAAATAATACTAGATAAATCAATTAATTATTCACACAGAAAAAACTTACTTTTTTCGAAGATTTCGAGGTTAGGATTGTCGTTAGTTAAGAAATCACAATTTAAATCACGCAAAGTAGGAGAGTTTATAGCAGCTTCTACAAGTCTTTTAGCCCTTGACATTATTGTAGATAAGAACAAATAAGTTTAAACACTAGTTTAACTAAAATAATAAACAAAACACTCGCGAAATGCGTACGTGACCCGTGCTCCAGCGCTATTAAACACGAAGTGAAATGAAAGAAAGAGACAAGTACAGCACATAACTCCTTCATCCAGAACAACGCAACACAACCGCGCGTTTGCTTGCACTTATCTCGTTCATCCACGCAAGAAAGACTTACATTTAAATTATTTCAAATGAAAGAATGTGCTAAGTGCCCATGTCACTTTCATTCATTGTGATTGTTATTTTATGTCGGTACATAACCCCTTCATCACCTGGTGTTTCTAAAACTAAGCTTAAAGCGCGTTGTTTTAAAATTGAATATGGTTTGTAGGTACATAACACCTTCATTCAGCGTAAAAAATAGTTTTTCCTAAAAATGTTACATAACCCCTTCATCCACTCATGTCTTCAATTGTTAGTGCTGTCTATTACCTAAATAGGTTCGTGTACCTATTTTACGACTTACTTCAGTAAATAAAGTGAGATATGGATCGTGATCGCGTAGTCAGACATGTGTGTGTAGTGTCTTAGTTGATTATGCTTGTTTGTAAAAATTCAAACATCATACTTAGTACTAATCAAAGTATAGACAGAGGTGTTTTATTAGTAATTAGTTTGAAATACCTACTTCAAACACAATTATGATTGGTTGGTGACTCGAAGTTTAATAACCGGTGGAGCCTAATTAAATAGGTATCCCGTTGCCGATTTTGTTACAAAATAAGCTGTCTAATGCGGAGAAAGAAAACGGACAACACTTATATTAGGTACTCAGTAAGCTTTAATTGATTCGTACGAGTACCTACTTACATTTTTGAATTATTGAACAGTACAAAAGAGGAACACAAAGTAAAATACTGTTTTTATCAGCATGGTTGGCAACCCTGTGCCCAAGTTACCTACTTCCACGTAAGCTGGCGAAGACCCTGGTCATCAAATTGACAAAATATGTAGCAGTGGTAAATACAACAAAACTGGTCATTAAATTGATACAACATTATTACTTATCATGATGTGAAAGCAGCACCGCTGGTCATTAAATATACTCAGATTGACAATGTTCAGAAGATAATAAGTATTATGTCCTCTACAGCATTAAAGGTCACTGACAACATGGAGAACTAATGAAAAATAATAACGGGTACTTATCAAAAAAAAAAAAAAGAATATTTTCATAAGTGTAGAATGTAGGTAGATGTAATTCAGACCACTAATACAACCTTAGACTATTATTATTCGTTTGTTTTGTACAATGCTAGCATTTAAGAACTCTAGTCTAATGTAACTCGAGGGGATTGGCGCTGTTAGCCGTAATACAGGTTCCTCCTAGTTCGGCTCCAGATGCTAAAACTTTTGTGTACTTTTGTTTTATCTTAGCACCTAATTGTAATCTAACTGTAATATATGTACAGTCATGAGCAATAACATAGAAACGCCTTTAAAATTCTAATTCATGTAGCAACATTAAATCGAAAAAAATAAGTAGGTATGCTAATTGTGTCCAAAAATTATGTAAACGTTAAATTGTGTCAAAATTAACTACACATTTTTGTCAAATTTTCGCAAACAATAGATTTCCAAAAAATAATATTAACTTTTAGTTCCGTAATGATGAACCCAAGGAAATTTCAAAAACATGTTTACAGTACAGTTTCAAAATTATGGAAACAATTACAAAGCAGCAGTTTCGAGCAGCTTGAGCTCGGAAATAAGTCGCAATTTGGGTTCTAAAGGAACTCAAATAGTGATTTTACATAATTGACAAAATCAGTGTACATAAATAGTTATAGGATCTTATTGGATTATTTATTTTACGATGTTTTATCATTAAGGATGACGGGCAAAATGTATGGAATCTGGTACCCGCTCCAATAGAAACATGTTATACATCATTGAAAAGGTATTTTTGTGTAGAATAATGTAAACTTGAGCGCTTGTCTCAAATATTAGTATTTAAGGAGTTAGAGCGATTTTTGTGTCATGCGTTTTTGCTTTAACATGCGGGTGTGAGTAGTCCCTAAGAATAAAAATACACGTTTATTTTTTTAAATCAGGCACGTATGACAAAAACGCATGACTCAAAGTCATTTTAGGCTCATGTTAGTTATTTATTTGAGTAAAAAAATACAAGTATAAATCAGAAACAACTTTATTTTTTATAGTTTTACAATTATAGACTGTTTTCGTTGTCTACAATGACATCATTGAGAAATGCTGCTGGAGCAAGGAACCCTTCGCGTCTGGCATATCCTAAGTACCATATAATAGAAATAATATGCGCGCAAGTGCCCATTGTACGTCGCCCAGTTAGGCATGTGCAATAATAATGTAATATATTGTTGTTTTGACCTAGGTTACATTTTATCATAATATAACAATAATAAGTCCTAGAACGTACATGACGCGACTGTATTCGTCCGCGTAATAGCCAGACGGCATTATTTATACCATAGTCTGATAAGTCATCAAGGTTATGTTGTTGATATATTTCTATTAGATAGAGTCCATTTGTTAAATGTTCGTTGCAATAAGAACGGGCGAGTTTCAATTGATAAGTACCCAACGAAAGTAAAATAACTTCCTCTTCAGTTAATTCTGGGAAGTTTTGAATATCATTAGCTTCTATTCTTTCAAAGTTAGCTCTACGCGCATTCAATCGTTTTCTTTCGACATAAGTATATAAAATATTTGGTGTATCTATTTTAGTCTCGATTATGTTGAGAAAGGATTCTACATGTATGTTGTCGGTAATAGGAATATGAAAATGATTTAACATAGCTGCAGCAATTCTAAAGTCAACAAACATGTTTGGAAGCGTTTTATTAAAGTATTTTTGTCTTAAAAGTTTGAAATCGCGCTTAAAGCGCCCGTTAACCACCTCGACAACCCATCTGCAAATCGTAACTGAGCGCGACTCATTTGCTTGCTCAGTGGTTAATTGTGTCTCGTTTCTATTTTTTGTTGGTGGCATGTGGGGATCATAGTCATTGGCTTCAATGTCACCTATGCTGTCCCTGAAACCCCTGTCCAAAATAAATACGTCTTCCGGATGTAACAAAATATGTATGGGATTCTCCCCATCATTCATTAGATTAGACATAATATTCGCGTCCGTTTTTGTTGCAGCATATGGGCCAAGTACTTCTACAATGTATCCATCTGAACATACGATTAAAAAAGGTTTAAGTAAGTTTTGGAACTTATGTAAACTGTAAGATTGTCTTTGAAATAAAAAATTCGAACTTTTATTAATATAAACATAAGTTCCATCAAATATTAAAATTACCTTATCGTTATTCTCATTACCGAACAAAGCTTTTGGAATTGAGAGATTCCTCTCTAATATATTATTTCTAGTTATGTGGTCAAAACCTAGGTGTCTTGGAACATATTCGAGACTAAGGCAATCTCGAACTATTTTCAAAATTCGCTCTAACTGTCTGCGGGACATATTAAATAATGTGGATAACCTGTTATTTGAATCCCCTGTTCTTAATTTTGTCAAATAGATACCTAGCGCATTTCTGGGTTCCTTGCATCTCACACTAAGAGAAGGTGTTTCGTCTAGTATAGCGTCAAACTGGCCTGGTTTCCGCCCTGTCCAAAAGTGCATCTCCTCTTCAGATAAGGCACCTCTTACATTGAAATCTAACTTTATTCCATTTTGTACAGCTGTTCGCAACATGTCACATATGTCAGTAAATTGCTGCGCATTAAAACTGTGAGAGACATTGCACAATTGAGGCAAATCATCCCAAGCATTGCCCTGAAGGTGTTCTGCACAGACTCGAGCACTATCAGGAATGTATAACGAATACGCACAAAAAATATATGTTTTGATAGAAGCTGGTATTCGGCATCGGGTTGCATGAACACAGTTGTTGAAGATACAATGTCTTGGTGTATTTGGTGCTCGCATATAACCTGGGACCTGAATCTCCCCATCATTTAGTCTTCTTTCGGGTGCAGCAGGTCTTCTTAAATCGTTTTCGATTCTCTGCCAACAACGGTGACACATACGCTGCGTATTGTTAAATGCCACCTGAAACCAACATGTAATAATATTAATTAGTTTTATATAAATACTTATAGGTCTGGGAAGCGATTCCACTATTTGGTCATTACGTTTACAATGTTCATTCATTCATTGTAGCCACCTACATAAAGCACCTACGTAAGCTTATTAAATAATATCAATATTAAGTGAATGCATTAGTTAATCTAATAAAATATACAAATACGCGCAAAGACTACGCCAGCTTCTAGCGCTAGAGGGATAGATAATTATATTCCGTGTGTACAATTCATATCGGTCCTTAGATGCTTCTATACGAATGGCTTTGATAGAAAGAGATGGGAAAGCAACAGAAAAATAGTTTTAATGTTGAAGTTGGATGGTAAGAGGAAAAGTATAACAGACCTAAAAAGTGTTTAACAATACAAAACATTTCTTAGAAATGCAGTTTATTGAGCACTTTCATGGGCCTTACAACAAAATATCTGTCCATGTACTACCCGTGCGCGATAAGTTCGGACCTTCTAGGAATGCGACTCCCCCGCCCGCTTCCCCCGCACTTCCCCGATGGCGCCTGTTTTGTACCGTTTGCATCGAACACGCCATTGTGACGTCACCGCGCTCAGGTCCCAACTTATCGCGCACGGGTAGTATCTGTTGGAAATACCACTCCTATTGTTACCGCCTCAAGTAAAATCCTGCCATTTCATTTGAAATGAACTATCCGCCGTATGTTTAATATTAATAAGTGAGAATGATTTAACTATTTATGATGTAATATCACTGATTAATGGTACCCATTTATAAACTAATAAAACGTGCACATTTACATGATAGCTGGTTAAAAGGTTCATTGAACACCGACTAACATGAATGCAAAGAACTCTATATTAAGACATAATGTACTCGTATTAAACAAAAGTAAGAAATACAACTTTTACATACCTCTAAAACAGCATTTTCTTGAATATAAGCGGCTAACTCAGGACGCAAGCTAGGTAAGTCGTCACGTAAAATATGTTCCTGATATCTTTCATGATATAAACCTCGCCGACACATCACACAATTGTGATTTCCTTCCATTTTGGTAGAAAATCAAGTCCATAAAACAAGCCGAAGTCAACGATTTTAGCGGGTAACGGAGTCCAAAAGAAAAGCACGGGTCAATATGAAAGATAAATAAAGTAGTAGAAAGCAGCGTAACGTAGTCTCACGAACGGAACGAACGAGCGACTGACTGACTGATAGATGGAGATGTATCAGCCGATCACGCGAACTGCACCCCCCACTCCGCTCCCGATATATCCCGTGGTGCCTCCTAGGGTGGTTGGTATCAGTAAATCAAGTTTTCAGTTGTATCGCTTAAGTTTTTAATATGATACTTATATTGTTATGTTGAACAAAGAAACATATTCATATATCAATATCTCTGAAGATACTAACATTCAGGTTTCGTCGCTATACATTTTTTTTCTCCTATAGGTTAGACCAATTCAATAATACAATAATTATTGTTATTGGACCGGGTACCAAAATGTCTCATCATCCTTTGCGTTATACCTACATATTGTGTCATAGTAAGGTAAAAGTAGCCAATTATCGAGTGGCATCGACTCGCCCGTCGACTGTTTTTATTTCCGTGTACCGTCCTAAAACTATTGTGCTATTAGATTCCTACGGCAACATTGCAAATCAAACAGAAGGGATAAGCGCGCATTACGGTTGTTTTTTGTTGTCGTACAGTACAGCTAGATAAATATTTCCTGTGTTATTGTGATTATTATTGAAATCGCTGTAAAATGAATAGTAACAACGTGCCTTATCGTATTTCTACATATGACCAACACAAAATCATTGTCCTTAAAGAACAGGGACTTTCAATAACAGGCATTGCAAATGAATTGGGAATTACGGTGAGTTTGCAATTTTTTGTTGTTTTATTTTTATTTTATAGGCTTTTTAATTAACAAAAAGTTCAAATTAATGATAGTATCACTTTAAATTTGAATTCATTATTATTTCAATATAAGCTATGTATAGTTTTTAGGATTCTTTATTAAATTAATAAGTAACAGTTTACTAAGATGCATTTTTTTTTCAGAGAAAAACCGTGTATTTGTGGCTCAAGCGGTGGGAAGATAACGGTGACGTTGTTAGTTTTAAAAGTAGTGGTCGTACACGAAAAACTTCCGCGGCGCAGGACAGGCAGATCGTGAATAGTGTGATTAGTGATGGATTTGTGCGAATTCAGGACATATCGTCATCACATTGCGTATCATCTTCAACGATTCGACGTCGCCTACGCACAGCTGGCACACGTCACAGCACAGGGTTCCGGCGCGAAAACCGCTTTTAACTGCACGCCATAAACAACAGCGACTACAATTTGTTCGAGAATATCTGAACTACGATTTCAGCAGAGCCATCTTTTCTGATGAAAAAGTGTTTATTTCTTCTGCTGATGGACGTTTGTCTTTATGGCGGCCTAATATCACTCGTTATTTGGATAAAAATATACTGCCATCAAGAAGAAGTGGCCGGATAAGCTTGGGCGTTTGGGCCTGGATGGCAGCCAGTGGACCCGGTGAATTGGTAGAGATCAGTGGACGAATGAATAGCGAGCAATATACCAGTATTTTAGACGAAGTTTTACTGCCTAGTCTGGAGGTATACTTTCCCGAGCTGACGCCTATTGATTTTGTACAGGACAATTCAGGGGTCCATAATTCTCGATACACTCAGGCCTGGTTTAGTCGTAACCGAAATTGCGTGAATTCGTTGCTGTGGCCGCCTAAAAGCCCAGACCTCAATCCTATTGAGAATTTGTGGGGGCTGATGGTCCAAGAGTGGGACAGCAACCAAGCTAGAACCAGAGAAGCCTTGGTCAGACACGTCCATGAGATATGGGATAGTTTTAGAGGCAATAACGTATGTAACAATATGGTTTCGTCAATGCAGGAAAGGTTGCAAGATGTAATAAACGCTGAAGGTGGCTACACAAGATTTTAATTAATTTAAGGGGATTACCTCGCTCAAATCCCAAATATACTGTAAGTTTAAAGAAGATTGTAGATGAATCCTTTTGTGCGTTTTCCATGTAAAAAATATATGGTATACTTAAGGTCATCGCAAATACATTGTATTGTTTAAAATTTTAATGAAGTTTCCTAAATTTCGGGAAAAAATCTTATTAAATAGGTCCTTTTTCAACCTAAATTGTAAATTTTCTCTGTAACGGCTGAATAGTTCGGCATGAATTTTGTACCAAAAATATGTAATGACGTATTCGACATTTTGTATTGTTTATTTTTTGTTATTTCTTTTAATATTTTAAAATAATTAATAAAAACGAAACTTCACCAGTACCCCACTGAAGCACCCCCGCTAAGGCCTGTGACGCGTACTCGGGACGCGAACGTCAGTGTCTTGATGACTACCAGTATATAGTAGTACTCTGTGTTGATGACTCTTGTGGCGGGTGGACTGTACGCGCGTTATTTTTTCCAAATTAAATCTAAAAGTTCACGTTTTCCATGATTTTTGAATGAAATCATATTGTAAATAGTACAAATATAAATATTTCGTAAATCAGCAATACTAATTAAGTTTGTAAACTTTATGTAAAGAAGTTTGTAATTTCGTTTTGTTTTTTGAACCCATCATAGAGTAAGCCTGACTATGCCTAAATATAAGTATAAATGTAAGGTCTGTGAAGCGTGGCCGAGCTCTCCAATACTATTGGTAAGTACATACCTACCCTATTGAGTACATTATTTCTAGTGTGTTTATTTTTATATCGTTTTTAGTTATCTTGAGAATTTCGCTTGACGGAGGATGGAGACCGATGGTGTCTAGATGACTGATGATGTCACTTACCTGATGGTGGACTCCGAAGGTGGGTATAGGATCTAATTGACGGCACTACGTAGAACCATCGTGTTTGGACTCATTTGAAAGGTCTCATGGAGACCTTGGTGACTGATGATGTGACCTACCTGATGGTGGACTCCGAAGGTGGGTATAGGATCTAATCGATGGCACTACGTAGAACCATCGTGTTTGGACTCATTTGAAAGGTCTCATGGAGACCTTGGTGACTGATGATGTGACCTACCTGATGGTGGACTCCGAAGGTGGGTATAGGATCTCATTGACGGCACTACGTAGAACCATCGTGTTTGGACTCATTTGAAAGGTCTCATGGATTAGTAATAGGTGACTGGGAAAATGACAGTCCTGATTGCAAGAAAAAAATACCTAGTTCAAATACTTTTTAGTTTTTTTGTGGTATACGGCTTATTACGAGACTGTAATAGCAAAAACATTACCTTAGCTCACTCACGCTTTGCTCATTACTTAGTTATTATTTTTCAATTAAGAAACCAACAAAACTCCGAATTGCAAAATCAGGAACCTCAGCCGTTAACAGAAACATACGCTCTGTCTAGTATGGCAGTCGGTGAGGGGGCAGAGCAAATGATGCCGGTAACTTATTCTGTTTGCTTACATTGCGGTCTTTGTTAGATATTAGATAGTTTCCCTAGCTAATATTTATATTTGATCCCGTATTGTTAAAACGTTTGTTTTAGGTTGAACAAGATGAAGATTTACCAGATTTGATTATTGAAGAAGAAGAATCACAAGCAGAAACAAAAAAAAATATCTGGAAGACAAGTTATAGATATAGCTTATTTTTTTTCCAAAATACAAGAAATAGGCGGCCATGGTGCTTTTAACTGTGGTATACAAAGTTTGAAAGTTATAGGAAAGAAACGTGTTGGACTTGCTTCTAAGTTTACAGTAGAATGTTTGATGTGTAAAGAGAAGTTTTCTCTTCGTAATGTCACTGCCGACTTAGATATTAATACAGCAGCGGTCGCGGGTGCAGTTTCAGTTGGTATAGGGTATTCGCAATTAGAGGAACTGTTATCAGCATTTGACTTGCCCGTGATGACTGAACCTGTCTATCAGAAACGGCACGACATTGTTTCCAACGCCTGGGATAAAGCACTTAGTAAATAAATATGAAAGAAGCTGCTGAAGAAGAAAAACAAAATGCTTATTTGGAGTATGGTTCAGTGAGTCAAAGCCTCTGAAAACAGATACAATTATTAGGGACGATGATTTTTTCGAAAATAAAATGAAAATTAAATTATGTAGGTACATTTTATTTAAATTGTATTTTGCCCGAACTTTTTGATCCGCGGCATAGTCGAAATATGGCAATTAGAAATCCGCCATATATTTTAGACGCAATAAAGAACAAGGAAAACCGGAAAAAGGTGCATAACCTACAAAAACCAGAAGTCGAAAATATGTGCGTACTTCAAGAAAGCCTACATGCACCATCATCACCAACACCAGTCCCGATTACTGACCAACCGACCTGTTCACGGTATTTGAATTTCAGTGAATTTTAAAATAAATTTAACGGGAATCAAGAGTTTGAGACTGTGTTATTATTGTACAATTAATTAAGCAATTTAGGAACAGTCACAAAGACAACATTAAAACAAAATCAAAACTTAAATTATTTTTTTATTTATACCAGTCATTATCAGACATCCATCTTTATTACTGGTGGGAATGATGGAACATAAATGGTCAAATTAATTAGCCGACGATACCCATCACGTCTGCGAAGTTTCGCCAGCTAATTTAATTTGATCTTGTGAATAAGGTGTAAACAAAATGCCCAGACAAACTTTTATCAAACACAGTACTCATGAATATGAGCAACTTTTAACATGGATGGGACCAACTCAGAAATATTTAAAAAAAACAGCTGTCCCATACATTATGATCATGTACCTATTGCACTTTTGTTTGGAACTTCTGTTTATTTTTTAATATTTTGTTTTCACAGACAGATAATATAGTTTATTGCTCACATACAAATATAGGTACCAATACATATGATATTACAAATAAAGAATAGGGGGGTATAAACACCTAGCTATTCCCGTTACGGAGAACCAATAAGCACATATCCGGTCATCATCAGACCTTCAAAATGTATCATGTAGTAGCACCCGTGCTCAATTAGATAAATGTTGAAAACTAGGTCATCCTAACTATTCCCGTTACTGAAAACCGATAAGTACTTACCTGGTCATCATCAGACCTTCAGAATGTATCGTGTAGTAGCACCCGTGCTCAATTAGATAAATGTTGAAAACTAGGTCATCCTAACTATTCCCGTTACTGAGAACCGATAAGTACTTACGTGGTCATCATCAGACCTTCAGAATGTATCATGTAGTAGCACCCGTGCTCAATTAGATAAATGTTGAAAACTAGGTCATCCTAACTATTCCCGTTACTGAGAACCGATAAGTACCTACTTACCTGCATCAGACCTTCACAATGTATAATTTAGTAGAATGAAAGCTATGTCAGCAGGCATAGTGCATCGTGTAGTTCAAAATAAATATAAAATTATGATGTGGTAGATACTCGTACCAGACTATAAAAACTAGAGGAACCAAAATATTTATTAGAAGATCTCTTAGAGAGCGAATAAAATAGGCAAAAACAATGACAACTCTGTGACACATCTGTGTTCTTCCTTAATCTTCAGTCCGTTTTATTTTAGTATGGTCATTGGTCGGTAGGTGGCGCCAAATTAACAAATGCTAGTACAGAGGTCAAATCTTTAAAGTCAACGGGCAAGGTAATCTTTTAATCCCTTAAGTACCGATACTTTTTCTTTTTTTTTTCGCGGGTGGAAAATCATCGAATAACCAGTGTGTGTGAGAGTGGTGCCGATTCTGTTGTACACCGAACTAAACTAACTAAACTACCTATCACTAAAATTCCTTACTTTTGACTATGAGAATCTTAACGCTATTCTGCAAAATAAAATCTCTAAATTTAAAAATAATTTTGACACATCTAAAATCAAATTTGACAATTATTGCGACCCCACGTGGTACTTGTTTGCCGTACCACGTGATCTTTTTTTAGAGCCGTAGGCGCGCATTATGTGCGGCCTCGACTTGTTTTGTATGGAATTTTTTACTTTTTGTATGGAAAATATAAAAAAATATTACCAACACGTTGAGTTTTATAGGTTTGCGGGTTGCAAAGGGGGTCGAAATTTTCATTATTTTTGCGCTACGACACACCGTTTTCGAGATATAAGCAAAAGAAAAGAAAAAAAGATACAGTACTGTTTTTGCATCTGAAGTCGAGGTGTTGGTGTGAATTTTAGTTCATGACAACTAATTTTATTCCACACCTTTTTAATCGCGATTAAAAATAGTCAGATTTAGTTAAGACAATCAAAATTTTAGGTGAAAAACGTAAAATTCAGAATAGCAAAATTGCCATTTTCACTAAATTATAATCTCAGTGCCATCTTAGTGCTGTCAAACTAAAATATAGTTAAGTTGTGTCACTTTAGTCAATTTCAGAATGGGAAATCGTCGTTTGACAGGAATAAACTAATTTTTGGTGATTTTTAGTCTAGTTTAGAGAATTTTGTGACAAGAGAATCGGCACCAGTGTCAGACTTCTACTGACTAAAAACCACCCACGTTCCTTCTTAGCCCTTGTGCCGAGGCCGCGGTATCTCTTTCGAACAACCCGCAGCCCCGACGGGACCCGCAGTCCCGACGGTAAGTACCGAAACCTCGTATTTAAAATGAACAATAGTTATGTGTAGCGATAGTGACTTACTTGATTAAATTGTGATTTAAAATAAATGATTATAACTACGCTATTATATTTAATAGGCTTTATTATTAATCATTACGTTTGGTAACGAATTACAACACTGATTTCGTAAGCCCTTGTTTTATTGCAGTAACCAACCCCTGTTTATTTATAAAACTGTAATTATTACTGTAATAAACTTAACAAAAACCCCAAATACAAAAAAATGCCCTGAGAATGCCTTGTGACATTAAGTCCGCCTATGTACCACTCTTGTGCATGAAGTTTAAATAAATAAATAAATAATAACAGGAAAAAGTAGGTATACACTTTCAATATCATTTTAATGTATACATGACAATTCCAATAACACGTATACAGTTTGTATTACGTGTATATATGTTATAGAAATTGTCATGGATAGTTAAAAATGACATTGGAAGTGTAAACTTTTATTGATTTTGTTTCGTTTACATTACTGTGAAACCAATGTATACCCAGTTTTGACACAGTTTGATGGTTAGGTAATTTAGAAGAAAATATCGTACACATATTTTTTGAATGGTATAAGTTAAGATATTTTAGAAAATGTGACAATGTATATATATTATTGCTCGTGACTGTACTGTATTTATGAAATAAAGCTTATTATTATTATTTATTATTTATCTAATTTAATTTTATCTAATTTAATCTAATATAATGTAATCTAATTTAATCTGTTATTTAATTCATTGTAATCAATTTGGCTTTAACAGTAAATCTTATTTGTTTTTTGTTTTTCAAACTATGTATTACTTGTTGTTTAATTAATTGTGTTATTTACTGCGCATAATGTAGTGCATGCTGTGCTTTTCTGTAAGTGATGAGGCGCTTAGACTTAAGTTTGTAATGTAGAATTTATAAAGCAACAGTGTACTCATTGTTGAAAAGCCTAATAAATAAATAACTTTTTTTTCCTTTGTGGGTAGGCATAGGTGTAACATACATTTTTGTGACCTCTTTATAAATTTAATTTTTAAAATAGTTTTTGCATTTATATTAATGAAATAATCAGTTCCTTTTATATTACACCCCCCCACATTCGCTATCTATTGTTATCAAGTCTGTAACACTTGTACCTGGATCACATAACTACACACTGAACATGGACACTAAACTTGCTGCCAGTTTGGAGGATCTCGAGCAGTTGTTTGACTCCCGAATGCAGGAATATGAAGCAAAACTGCAGCAGGCTACCACTGGTACCACATCAGCTTCACCAGACATTACATCCATTGCACGTGAGTTCTCCGAGTTTAAGCTGTTTGTCTGTCAAGCACTCTCAAAGTTAAAAACTCAAATTGAGCTGTTAGCTGCTGGGTTCGATAGGCATGAAACCATCATGCGAAGAAAGGTCCTGCTGTTCCATGGGGTATCGGAGAAGGATGGTGAAAAATTACTTGATGTGGTCCACAACATCATATCCAACCAAATGAAATTGACAGAGCTATGTAAGGACAACAATATTATCCATGTTTGTCATAGACTTGGATTCTCACAGCAGAAGGCCCGACCCATACTAGTACGATTCTTCAAAATGGAGCACCGACAACTTGTATGGGATAGCAAGAAAGCTCTCAAGGGTTCCGGGATCACCATCTCCGAGTTCTTGACACAAGTTCGGCATCGTGTGTTTGCTGCTGCTCGTAAGCATTTCGGTATGCCTAACTGCTGGTCCATGGAAGGCAAGATTGTTGTTGTTTGCCCAGACAAATCCCGCCGGAAGATTGAGACGGCAGGCGAACTTCACGATCTTTTAATCAAATTCCCGTCTTCAGTCGACACCGAGGATTCTGCGCGATCTGAAGAACCTGGATCTCCTAGTGCCGCAACCTTGGCTACTCCCGCTAAGAGAACGAGGAAGACGCGTCTGCGCAAGTAACAGTCGTCTAATTGTTATTGTTTGTCATTCCATTTTTCTCCTTAAAATTCAGTACTTCTCAATTTGGCCGCTTTGCATAATCATATTTATCTTGGGCCGGTAGTTAATTAATTATTTTTATTTGTATCACTGCTTTTCATTTTACTTTTATTTAGATTATATTGCCGGTATGTAACATTACCTACACTAAGTAAAACTTGTTTTGACATTGTGTCAATGTGACGGATGAATTTTATTGTAAACTACAGATGTCAGTGTCATGTCACTGCCGCCGTCAATGCGTCGCGTTCCATTCTACGTACAGTTCGATGTATTCGTTTTGTTTCTTTTGTACATCTTTGTTATTTAATTATTGTAAAATTCCTGGCAATATTCCAGCGAGTGGGGGAGGTTTTTCTCAAAGGAAAATCTTTAAATTTTAGTGTTTTAGTTGTTACGTTATTTTAAATATTACTCTTTTATTTTAGATATTTATAATATTTTTATATTTTATTTTAATCTATCTATGCTCATGGATGATGTAGCTGATCTTAACGACAGCTTCTTCTCGTGCTCTTCTTCAACTAGTTTTGTTAGTGCGGACAGTGACTCTTCCATACCACTTACTTTACATGATAAAATGTCTTCTCTTTTCTCCAATGACCCTAGGAATCTTCATATAGCTCACATAAACGCTCAGAGTGTTCCTTGTCATTATTCTGACCTTCTGGCATCCTTTAGCAGTGCTCATCTGGATGCGCTCTTAATATCGGAATCCTTTTTGAAGCCATCACTCCTCTCTACTCAGTACTCACTCCCTGGCTTCGTCTTGATCCGCAACGATAGAACCGGAAAAGGTGGAGGAGGTGTCGCTATGTACCTGCGTGCTGATTTACCCTACAGGGTGGTCAGTTCGTCTCCCTCGCGGTATTCTGAGTCGGCTGAATACTTGTTTCTTGAAATTACTGTCAATCATACAAAAGTTTTGCTTGCAGTGCTCTACAGTCCTAATCTACACATTGACTACTTCAATTCTCTCGACTCCACGCTCAGTGATCTTTGCCCCATGTATGAGCACATTATTTTAATGGGGGATTTTAATACCTGCTTGATTAAAAATGACACTCGCTCCCTTAAACTGCTTTCACTATTGTCCTCTTTCAATCTTCAAGTTTTGCCTCTTTCTGCAACTCACTACTCTCCTAATTGTACACCCTCATTTCTAGATCTTATGATTGTCTCCTCTCCTAGTAATGTTTCTTACCATGGTCAACTTACGGCTACTTTTTCTTATCACGATCTCATTTATCTTTCGTATCGCATACGTGTTCCCAAGCGTAAGTCCCCGCTCTTATATCTCCGTAACTACAAGGGTATAGATATGGAAGCTTTGCAGCGTGATGCCGGCGATCTCGATTGGACCCCTCTGGTTGAGATCGATGACATCGACGATAAGGTGAATTGTTTTAACGCAACCGTTCTCGATTTATATGATCAGCATGCTCCTATCCGACGTGTCAAAGTTAGACATAACCCTGCACCATGGATAACGCTACAAATTAAAGAGCTTATGGCTCGCAGGGATAAAGCTAAGAGCAGATATAAGCGCAGACCTTCAGATTTGAATCTCTCTTATTACAAATCTCTACGTAATCGCTGCAGTCATCTGTGTCGGGATGCTAAGAGACGCTATTTCCACGACCAACTCAATAACCGCTGTTCTTCCGATGTATGGAAGTTTCTCAAGTCTGTAGGCATAGGCAAGTCACCTGCCAATCAGTGTAAGGATGTGAACCTCAACGCTCTCAATAAGCATTTCTCTCTCCTTCCCTTTTCTCTTGATCCGTCTGTCAAGGCTGCGACACTAGAGAGTCTTGCTTATTTGCCGTTACCACAATATTCTCTCTTTAAGCTTAATGATGTTACTGAGGATGATGTTAAGAAGTCTATACACGCGATCACTTCCTCAGCAGTCGGTAATGATAAGTTGTGTTCAAGAATGATTACTCTTATCCTTTCTTCATTACTTCCTGTTCTCACTCACATCTTCAATCACTCATTTTCCTCTTGCTCCTTTCCGTCAGTTTGGAAACAGGCTCACATAATACCTTTACATAAAACTAAGAATCCTACTTTATTAACCCACTTTAGACCTATTTCTATTCTCCCATTTCTCTCTAAAGTTTTTGAGCACATAGTTCATAGACAATTAACATTTTTCTTGACGTCAAACTCGATAATATCCCCTTTTCAATCCGGTTTTCGCTCGGGTCACAGTACTGTAACCGCGCTTTTGAAGGTGACTGACGACATCCGCTGGGCAATGGAGAATAAATCCCTTACCGTTCTTGTACTGCTTGACTTTAGTAGCGCCTTCAACTCAGTAGATTTCGACATTTTACTAGGTTTCCTTAAATCTATAAATTTCTCTACTTCCACTTTAGCCTGGTTCAGTTCTTATCTTCGGGGACGCTCTCAGTGTGTTCGCCTGGAGGATTCGTTCTCTGATTGGTGTAGTCTCACTGAGGGTGTTCCTCAGGGTAGCGTTCTCTCTCCTCTTCTTTTTTCAATTTTCATAAACTCTGTTACCAGAGTAATCTCCTCTAGTTTTCATCTCTATGCAGATGACTTGCAGCTTTATCGACATTTTACTGTAGCTAACGCGGGTTCTGCAATTGCTGCAATGAATCATGACCTGGCTTGCATCAGCGATTGGGCTAAGTCATTTGGTTTGCAAATTAACCCAACTAAATCCCAGGCCATGATCATAGGCAGCAAATTCGTTCGCAATGCGGTTGATGTAAAATCACTGATGCCTTTATATCTCGATGGTGTCCGCATTGACTACACTGAAACCGCTAAAGATCTGGGTGTAGTTATTGACTCCAATCTTTCGTGGCGTGCTCAGGTCAATGAGGTCAGCCGAAAGGTGCATTTCTCTTTCCATTCGCTGAAATGCCTTCAAAGTCTTCTGCCCTTGAAGACTAAAATTTCTTTGGCACAAACACTTATTCAGCCGATTATAGATTATGCCGACGCCTGCTACCTGGATGCTACTGAGGAGCTATTAAACAAGCTTGAGCGCTTGCAAAACCTGTGCATTCGCTTTGTTTTCGGTCTTCGAAAGTATGACCATGTTTCTCACCTTCGCAAGGAACTCAAGTGGCTCCCAATCCGCCTTCGCAGGAACACTCGGATTTTATGTCTCCTCTTCAACATCTTACACAACCCGTCTTATCCTTCCTACCTGCGTGAGCGTTTTTCTTACGCTCGCTCTAGCGCGGCACCATGTAGATCACACCAGAGATCCCTCCTTAAATCTCAGCCTCACAAAACCAGCTACTATTCTTATTCCTTCTCTGTCCATGCTGTAAGACTGTGGAATGCACTCCCGCCTAGCATTCGTGATTTGAATACTATTTCTCTATTTAAATTTCGATTAAAAGAGCATTACCTTTCCTCTATACTGTGAGTATTTATATATATATATATATATATATGCTTATATATTTTAGCATTATGTATTTATTTAAGTATACATGTTAATTATTTTTATTTAGGTATATTTAATATTTTAGCTTTAGACTTCACACATTCATATTTTTCTCTTCTTGTTCTCACGCACTATTGTCTACGTTTCTTTTTTACTTCTCCTTTCGCAGGTCTGCTGGAAGAAATTTCTTAAGAAATAAGCAGTACCTTTGTACTCAATTTATAATTATGTCTTATCTCATGTATTTTATTGTGTGTACATAAATAATAAATAAATAAATAAATAAATAAATAAATAAATAAATAAATTTCATTTAAAAGATTTTAAATTTATTAACATCTTATAAATATGTCGATTGAACTTGCCATCGATGGGTATAATATACACCATGTGGCGCCATGGAAAAGTTGTCAGTAAGCAGAATTATCTGATCATTAAATTGATATTGGAACAACAATAAACTGGTTGGTTCCAAGTTATTGCCATGTCCGAACTCATACTTGAGAAGTTGTCAGTAAGCAGAATTATCTGATCATTAAATTGATATTGGAACAACAATAAACTGGTTGGTTCCACGTTATTGCCATGTCCCAACTCATACTTGAGAAGTTGAAATAAGCAGAATTATCTGATCATTAAATTGATATTGGAACAACAATAAACTGGTTGGTTCCAAGTTATTGCCATGTCCCAACTCATACTTGAGAAGTTGTCAGTAAGCAGAATTATCTGATCATTAAATTGATATTGGAACAACAATAAACTGGTTGGTTCCAAGTTATTGCCATGTCCCAACTCATGCTTGAGAAGTTCGACTGCGAAGGAGAACCTTCTTCGGTAGGAGCTCGATGGGAGCTTTGGAAACGAGCGCTCTTTATCTATCTCGATGCTTCTGGTATTGATAAGAGTGAGAAAAAAAGAGCAATCTTATTGCATTTTGGCGGGTTAGTATTACAAGAAATATTCTACAATATTCTTGACACCAATGTAACTGACACAGTTGAATCAGATATCTTCATGGCTGCAATAAATAAACTAGATGCCTATTTTACACCGAAGCAGAGCAAAGTTTATGAGCGTCATTTATTTCGTTTAATTAAACAAGAATGTAATGAAAAATTCGAAAAAATTTTAGTGCGTTTAAGACAACAAGCCGACAAATGTCCATTTAAAGATAAAGATTATAGATCATATAATGTGTGGCTGCTCCGAGTAACTCTGACCAACAAGCAACGGCTTCTCCAGCAAATGATCTTCTACAATCCTACAAGAAACAGTAGCAGCCACGCCGTCGCTGTTAACTTCCAGCTTTGCGGAACCCATGGATTATACGTGGCTATTGCCAAAACCCTTCATTGTCGACGGAGTGTGATCATGATCTAGTCCAAGATTGGTGCTGCTTAATAATGTTGTATATTATAATTTTTTCAGGCTTTGGGCTCCGATCCAGTTATAAATCCTTTCTACTATGCTCAAGATAGAGAGAGTTGGTATACGGAAGTAGCGCCAAGTGTGTGTGAAGAGAGTCAACAGCAAAAAATACAAGAACAAAAACAGGAGAAGAAGAAGAAAAAATCTAAATCAAAATCTTTTAAAAACACATCCTTTATCATACGTAAAGAGCCAGGGCATGTTCGCCAAATAATAAAAATAATTATACATGATTTCGACGGTCGCCACATGGATGAAATAGACACGGAACCTGATAATGCAAGCGTAGGTAAATGTACTTACAGTATTTAGTGAGAAGTGATTATGATGATATTATGGCGACCTTAGCGCCACCACACACGCACGGAGCGGTACGGGTGCACGCGAGAGCGAGAGGCAAGAACAGACGAGATCATAAACACGGTAGAGCCGCCATTACGCTGGCTCGCGTTGCAGCGTCTCGTCTCACGCGCACCTCCCGTTGGCCATTCGATATAATTGTGAAAAAGACCAGTGTTCAGAATATAAAGTGGCTCGTACTTGGAGTGTGTTTCATTCATCACTGCCCTATTGATACGAGCTAAATTGGTGACCCCGTTCTACGCGCTTAATATCGTCATCGGCGACACCGCTGTGTGGAACCGTTCGAGCCAACAACAAACACAGAACATACTACACGTTCGTTCAAACCAACAAACGACGATCGTGCAATTCATCCCCCAAGAATCCCCTCGCCGCGACGCGTATTTCATACCGTCGAGTCAACACCCAGGGGCCGGCGGCGGCGCCCGCGACTACACGAACCATCTTGCAAACCACTTCTCGGAATCGGCGTGACTTGCGCTGACAGCGGCCGGCAGACGGTGCTATCCTGCTACTGGGACGCGGGACGGCACAACAATACCTATCCACGTGGCGAACAGGGACAAGGAAGTATACCACACAAATCCGGTGAGCGAACTCATAAACCTACCTACTTCAATCAACAAACATCGAGACTGACCACAAATCGGCTTGTGGTCGGTGTAAATTGTTGCGTGTTGTGCTTCCAGTAAATGGCGGAAGTGCTGCACACTTTCGTAGACCCCGAGGAGTTCGCGATAATACGCGGGCCACTGAGCTTGTTTGTCAGTCAATTTCTTACTGAAAAATGCCAGAGGTTGCCATTGGTCGCCAATTTTCTGCTGGGGGCATGCTCCTACGTGAACTGAAGAGGCGTCTGTGAAAAGTCCCAATTTTTATTTCTTTTTATCACTCTCTCACAAATTTTTATGCAGTATTGCAGTAAAATGTCTCTATCTTTGCCCGCTATTATTTGCCACATATTTTCAGCATTTATTTTGGTGTTGAGTACATGCTCGACCTCTAGTCTCTCTCTGTCAAAGACGGGACAGCTGAATAATATATGTTGCACCGTTTCGTCAATTTCAGGGTCGCAGATGCACGATGGGCTCCCCTTACACTTGAAACGGTTCAAGTATTCTGAGAACCCCCCGTGCCCCGTCATAAGTTGTGTGACGACATTGCTAATTTCGCACTTCCTAATTATCCTGTAAGCCGCCACTGCATCCGGGAAGAACAATTTGGTCACTGAAGCCGTTTCTCCGGAACTGTATCTACGGTTCCACTCGTCCAGCGTTGCCGTACGGATGCATCGCTTGACGTACGAAACCGGGCACAAGTCATAATCGGGCTTTCGTTTGGAACCCACAGCGGCTCCTTTGGCTAGTTCATCGGCCCTCTCATTTCCTTCCAACCCCGCATGAGCTTTTATCCAAAACAAGGTAACAGCCCTGTTTTGGATAGACAGGGACCTTAGGTTAGCCCTTGCTTCCACTGCCAGCGGGTGGTGTCGGTCATGATTTTGTATGGTTTGGAGGGCTGCCATAGAGTCGCTGAAAATTCCAAACGATCGCGCACTGTTCTTCAAAATCTCCCTGGTTGCTACGCATATTGCCAGGAGCTCAGCCTGGTAAACGGTGGAATAATGTGGGAGAGCAAGCTTAAGAGCTTTGGTTTCGGTTTTGCCGCTCCACATGAAGAGTGCTGCCCCAACCTTGCCTCCAATCTTGCTCCCGTCCGTAAAGATACGAACCTCAAGTTCGTCCTGGGCATCAAGTTGCTCTTTGTTTACCAGGCTTACGAGTTTCAGCTCAGCTCGCTCCGCGGGGTGTGGAGCCTCCATTGCCGAGGCAGTCTGCTCGACCCTTCTGTCGCCAAGTGCTGGCTGAGGCACCCCCCTCCTGGCCTCGTATAACGATGCCGCCTCGCGGACACGGAGGTCGAGAGGTAGTATCCCAGCCAGCACTAGCGCAGAGTTTAAGGAGACCGTCCGGTATGCCTTGCACAGCTTTTGTGCAATACCACGCTGAACCGTTCCCAACTGCTTCATGACGCCAAGTTTTCTAACGGCCGAGGCCCATACGCTGGCCGCGTACAATATGACTGGTTCCACGGTGGCCACATATATTATTCTTATGACTTCAGGATGAAGTCCCCAGCTGGTCTTTACCGCCCTGGTCAGCTGCTTGTGGATTCCTATTGCCTTTCTGCATACATTTGCGACGTGTGTGTTAAAAGTCAACTTTTCGTCGATTGTGACACCCAAGATTTTGATCTCCTTGGACATGGCAATGTCGACCCCGCCCATACTCAGGCGTGGGGTGTCGTATTTTAGTTTGCGTTGGTTTTTTGCGGGGCAAATTTAAGTTTGTTTTGTACCCCCCACACCCGAACATGCCCGAGAGCGGCACTGGCACGTCCCTGGATCTCCAGTGATGTGTCACCGTCGAAAATCAACACAACGTCGTCAGCAAAGGCCTGGCAATAGTCACCTCTAGCTTCTAGGCTCTTAAGAAGCGGGTCTAACAAAAGGTTCCAGAATATCGGTCCCCCTATGGAACCCTGGACACAGCCCTTATTTGTGGTCTTGCCGAACTCTTCACCAGCATACCTCACCCTGACCTCAACCTGACCTGACCTGACCTCCTCAACGTGCCTGAGGTGCTCTAAGTATGGTCCTATTGGCTGGTCTGGTTCGAAATAAAAGGATACCAGTGTGATCCTCTAGGCACTGGTTTGGATCCCCACCACGGTGATGTTGTTCGTGGTGAGTTTCGGGTACTGTGTAACTATAAGGTCTTGATCGAAGACCGCTATTGCGGCCTTAACAGTCCCATCTCCGGTGTCAGTGCTCTGAAAGATTCGAACGCCCTTGTAGTTCCTCATAACTTTGGCCCCTCCCACGTACGGTTCCTGAAGAAGCGCCACTGCTATTCCGCGCTTCGTAGCCTCTATTAACAGCTCATTGGTGGCAAGCTTCTTGCGTTGGAGGTTGGCCTGTAGTACTCCATAGTTAGTATTTTCCGTTGGGGTGCCCTTAGCAATACGCGACAGTCGATCTGGCCACGTCATCCCATTTTCTGCGTACCGGACAGTCGTGACTAAACGCATTATGCGGCGTGCCGTACTCAATTTTTGCTTTTGCGCAGTTTCTACAGGCGGGTGGTAAGCCCGAGAGCCAGTCTGGACACTCTGTTCTCAGATGTGGACCGCCGCAGTGGCCGCACAGGTCCGCGGGCTCCTTACAGAACCACTTGCCGTGTCCAAAGCCCAGACAGCGAGTACACTGGACCAGCGGGGTCTGATCTTCGACCCTGACACGCTGAAGATCGATGTGCACCGTCCCGATGTCTATTGCTCGTCGCCAGATGGTCGGCGAGACGCATACAATGACGTGGCCAATGTGGGGGTTACGCGTCCTTCTTCTATATTTGACCTCAATTCTGTTTTCCTCACTGTCGAGGTCGTTAAAAATACCCTGGTTCTGGTTTCTCAGCGCCTTTAGAACGTCTTCGTCAGTATTTACTACTAAGACGTTCCTCAAAATCAGAAGTGGGTCCTTATTTTTAACCTCCTCGACAGTGAGATCAAATCCTTCTTTCTGGAGTCGGTCTTTAATCTTAGTTCTCTCCTGCTCGGATTCAAGTCCTATGATGATCTTTCGGTCCTTAGCATTCCTGACCTTTTCAACCTTTATCCATCCGTCCTTAGCGTTGACCGCTTTCCTCACCTTATCCAGAACCTCGTCACCGGTCTCTGTCTCGTCCTTGGACGTGACCACAACCGAGTGTAGGGTACTGCGCTTCAACAGTGACCCCACGCCCCTGGATGCGGCCACGTTGGCGTAAGTGTTTCGCCTCTCCAGGAAATCCTTCTGATGGTCGATGGTTTCCTTGAGCTCCTCTATTTTCTTGTTACTTTCTTCTAGGAGCTTTGTATGTTGTTCAATACTATGTATGATATTACATGCGTCTATATTATTAGATGAAGCTAGGGAGGTTGGCTTTTCAGTTACCGCTGCTAGCGCGGGCTCTTCCCTGGCCATTTTTTGTTTTAGCCCTTTCAGCTCTGTTTCAACTTCCTTAACCAATTGGTAGAGTCGATCAGTAGCTTCGATAATAACGGTCTTTATTTCGGTTTTTGTATTCCGGGACCTGCTAAGGTGTAGTTTTGCCTTGGTTAAGCAGGCTTTAGCCTCCGCTGTTCGGTCCGCATACTTGGGTTTTGTCGGTGAGTCTAGAGACTTCCATGGTGTCATCCCAGTTTTGCTCTCCTGCGTCAATTCGGGTTTTGATTTAGTTTTTGCGGGGCCTGCCTGCGAACTTGTTTCGTTTATGGAAGGGGTGGAGCTGCTTCCTGTGGCTTCCCACTCCCCTATGCTGCGTCTGACATTTGGGGGCGCAACTGCACTCGGTTCCAGCGGTGACTTTTCACCACCGGCTTCCTTTAATGGCGTCCTAAATCCGAACATGTTGAGGTATTCGTCAAAATTGTAGAGAAGAGGGATAGGAAATAAAAATATAAATAGGGACAATAGAGTCAAGAGGAAAAATCGCCGATAGAGTCCAATATAAAAGCGTCAATAGGGACAATATAATTGAACAAGACAGTAACAATAACAGAAAATATCCCCAGGGCGGCGGACATCCATGAGGATTTTCCACCCCGGAAACAAAAAAAAAAAAAGGTTAGGTTGGGGTGCATGTGGAAGAGCCTCCTCGTGGCGCACCCTGGGCAACGTCGGCTCCAATTGCCCACCACGTCTTGGTGGACAATTGGGGCTGGCGGCTAATCTTCAACAAACGGAGAAAGGTCATGGTTCCAATCACCGATCATGCTTGATGGTCGGTGAAGGGAACCGGGCTACAGAGGGCAGATACGCCCACTCCTCCTCTGCTTACAGAGGGAGGTGAGTGGGCGTAGACTGGGCACGGCCGCCGCTGCGGAATAGGCGGTCGTATCCCGGAGGGAGGCAGTGGCGCCCGCGCGGGGGGATGATTCTCTCGCGTGGCGCCGCTCCGGAGAGGGGAGGGGTCGAGGAAGACGCCGGTCTGGTAGTCACCTCCGGCTCCTCCCGGGTGGAGGCCAGCAGGCGGTGGGTGCGGGGGCGCCCTTTGCCTGTATTGCACGGGCCTCCACCAGTGTCGGACGGGAGTGGCCGGGTGTTCCCGGCCATTCCCGTAGCCCCCCCAGTTAAATGGGGGGCATGCGGGGCCCGCCAACTAGGCGGGCATGCGCCGGGAGGGCTGTGGAAGCAGAGGCTGAGCCCATTTCCCATAGCCCTCCCATCACGGCGTTGTGGGAACACCGCTGAGTTTTAGTGGGTATACTGTCGAGTGCGGTTTTCGACAGGAGTCCCACATACCCCGTCTCGTCCCCCACGAGCGGGGATGCATAAAGCATTTCTCAGCGACAAAAAAAAAAAAAAAAAAAAAAAAAAAGGTTAGGTTAGGTTGGGGTTGGAACTTTGCGCGGGGACTCTACACCTCCGCGCAAAGAACACAGCCCCAGGGCCGGACGGCGTTCCCGCACGAGTGGTGGCCATCGCCGCCTTACAGATGGAGGAGAGGTTTCGGGACCTGTTCAGCGCGTGTTTTACGACTGGGAGGTTCCCGAAACCTTGGAAGGAGGGGCGGCTATGCCTGCTCCGAAAGGAGGGACGCCCGGCGGACTCCCCCTCGGCTTACCGGCCCATCGTCTTGCTCGATGAGGTCGGTAAGTTGTTCGAGGGGATAATCGCCGACCGGCTAAAGAGCCTGCTGAGGACGGTGGGGCCGGACCTGTCGGACGCCCAATTCGGTTTCCGACGGGGTCGTTCGACGGTCGACGCGCTGGCCCTACTCAAGGGCCAGGTGAGGGAGGCCGTGGAGGCGGGCGACGGAGTGTTGGCGGTGTCATTCGACATAGCCAACGCCTTCAACTCCGTCCCCCACTCGACAATCTTGGAGGCGCTCCGGTACCACGGAGTGCCTCAGTACCTGCGCCGACTCTTGGCCAGCTACTTGGAGGACCGGGTGGTCCTCCTCGCAGACAAAACGGCCACAGTGAGGCGATACGGCGCAGAGTCTGGTGTTCCACAGGGGTCGGTCCTAAGACCACTGCTGTGGAACATTGGATTCGACTGGCTACTGCGGGGAACCCTCCTCCGTGGCACGAGCGTCATCTGTTACGCGGATGACACCCTCCTCGTCGCCCGGGGGAGAGACTTCAGGGAGGCGGCCAGTCTGGCCTCTGCCGGCGGATCCTTAGTGGCAGGAAGGATTCGCCGCCTCGGACTGAAGGTTGCGCTGCACAAAACCGAGGCCGTGTATTTTCACGGTCCACGGCAGCGCATCCCTCCCGACGGCCACATTATAGTGGAGGGCGTCAGGATCGAGGTCAAGGCCCAGATGAAGTACTTGGGCCTTGTCCTCGACAGCAGGTGGCGCTTCGGCCCACACTTTAGCGGGCTGTCGACGCGCCTGCTGAAGGCCGCGAACGCCTTGTCGTGGCTCCTCCCGAATCTGGGGGGTCCGAAGGCGCGATGCCGGCGCTTGTATGCCGGCATCCTCAGGAGCATGGCCCTTTACGGGGCCCCAATCTGGGCAGACTCCCTCCACAGACGGGAGAACGCCACGGCCATCCGCAGGCCCCAAAGGGCCATTGCACTGCGGGTGGCGAGGGCCTACCGCTCGGTGGGCTTCTCTGCGGCGTGCGCTCTGGCCGGCACCCCTCCTTGGGAGCTCGAGGCGTGGGTGCTGACCAGAGTGTACGAATGGACGGCGCGCCGTAAGGCGCTCGGGGAGCCCCCCGCCGCAGAAGAGCGGGAGGCCGTGCGGCAAGAGGCGAAGGACGCAATCGTCCATCACTGGACGGAGGACCTCGCCACTGCCGCATTTGGCCGCCGAACACTGGACGCGCTCGGGCCGGTCCTGAAGGATTGGCTCGAGCGGTCCCACGGTTTCCTCTCTTTCCGTCTGGTGCAGGTGTTGTCCGGACACGGGTGCTTCGGATCGCACCTGCATCGGATCCAAAGGGAGGAGACCCCGTCGTGCCACGACTGTGGCGCGGCGGAGGACACGGCGCAGCACACCCTCGAGGTGTGCCCAGCCTGGTCCGAGCTGCGCCACACACTGGTCGCAGCGGTCGGGCAGGACCTCTCGCTTCCCGGCGTCGTCAACTCGATGCTGGAAAGCGAGGGGGCCTGGGCAGCGGTCGCCTCCTTCTGCGAAGAGGTAATGTCACAGAAGGAGGCGGCGGAGCGCGTGCGGGAGGAAGACCCTCTCGCGGCGCCGCTCCGCAGGCGAAGACGGGGCGTGAGACGGCGGTTGTATGATCGTCGTCACGCGCCTCCAGGTGGTGAACAGCGGGAGACAGGCGCGGGGGCGCCTTCTCCTGCATTGCACTGTCCACCACCCACGTCGTCAGTCATTCCTGGGCCCCTCCCACCCGACGGGAGGGGCGTGCCGGGCCCGCCGTAAAGGCGGGCGGTCGTCGGCGGGGGGCAGGATGGAAAGGCTCTGCCGATTCCCAGTCCCCCTCCACTCAGACGATGCGGGAATGCCGCTGGGTTGTTTAGTGGGTATACCGGTTCTACCGGGGAGTCCCACATACCCCTCCCGTCCCCCGACGGGTGGGCATGCGTAATGCATTTTTCCCAGCGCAAACAAAAAAAAAAAAAAAAAAAAAAAAAAAAAAGGTTAGGTTGGGGTGCCTGGCAGAAAACCTCCCCGAGTGCTCAGTGACTGCTGGTCCTTTTGTTTTCTTGAGGACGAGCAGGCGCTGGGCCGGTGCACCCTGGGTGCGGGCAACAGTCTCCTCGTGAGGGGTGGGAAAGAGGAGATTGTTGTCCGTGGCGAATTTCTGCCGGAGCGGAGGAGTCGCTCCCGAGGGCTCTCTATCTGCACTCTGCAGCTGCAGAGTGCAGGACTAGGGAGCAAGTCGGGGTAGACCGCGGGCCGTTATATAGTCCGCGGTCTAGGGGTCTCCGCGGCGTGTACGTCGCGGTGCCTGAGGTGGAGAAGACCGTGGGTTGCTCCTCAACCTGCAGTCTAGGGGCATCCGCGGCGAGGTGCTTGAGCCACGGTGCCGGGTAGGTTAAGGTAGTTATAGGTTAGTTTAGGGAAAAAAAAAAAAAAAAAAAATATTAAAAATGGAAACAAAAAAAAAAATATATTAAAAAAGAAAAAAAAAATATTAGATGAGTAGCATTAGTTTGTAGATACCGAGCAGCGGGCGGTATATCCTGCACCGGAGGCACCCGCGGGCCTCGGGAGGATCAAATACCCTCCCAAAAAGAGCGGCCGCATCGCCTTGGGGAAGCGATGTGCGTACCACCCATGTATAATATATGGAAATGTCGAAAATTATGAGTGATTTGTCGTGCGACCCGGCTGACGCCCGGCGCTCGCAGGTACCCGGGCCTGCGAGTGATAAATTGGTTACCGACGGACGCGCAGGGGTAGGCGACCAGGCCCCTGTTGCTGATAATATTACTGGAAACAGTCATTTAAAAAATATTGACGGAGGGCCGTGTGGACCGTCTTCCGTTAGGAAACGTCCACGCGACCCTGCTCTGGTGGGAGGTGGGTCGGTGGATCTGTCCTCCGATGAGGAAGGCCTGCTGGCCCCGAAGTTGTCGACCGCGAGGAGAGGTCGGCAGGCTTCGAGGGGGGCGAGTGCTTCACGGCCGCGGAGGGACGCACAGGGTAGATTCGTGCGCCCCAATATTCCGGCGGCCAGCGAAGCAGAGAGTGACTTGGGGGTCACTACCGAGGACCCTGGTGGCGAGAGTTGTGCCTCGCTAGGGAGCTCAAAGGCGGAGCTCAACGCCACCAGAAGAGAGCAGCGCAAAGCCGTCGCGGCCGACGAACTGTCGGAAATGGCCCGACGCGCACGCGAGCGACGCGCTGCTCTAGCGGCGGAAGGGGGGGAACCATCTGCGGTGGCCCTAAGTCAGCTTGCCTTGGACGGGGTGGACCTAGTCCTGAAGGTTGCCACCAAATCCGGCAGCCTGAAGGGCACGTTCACCCGCGGTCTGAAGGAAGCTGCCGCGGACATTAAGGAGGCGGTGGGCATCCTCCTCAACAGGACGACCTCAGACGAGGTCGCGAAGTTGCAGGAGGAAAACAGCCGTCTCCGAAATGATTTGGAGGACCTCCGGCGACAAGTCGCTGCGCTGAGCGAGCAGCAACAGCGACGTACGTCAACTGATGCCGCATCGGTAGTGGCCCCGGCTCCCGCACCGAGACCGGCAAGCGCTCACACCGACGACGAGGTCGAGCGCATTGTCCGGCTCTGCATGCTTCAGTGCGGGAGCATGGTCAATGCTCGTATGGAGGCGATTTCTCGGCGCCTCCCTGCGGAAATCCTCCGTCCGCCCCTAGCGGCCGATACACGGCGGAGGGCTGAGGAGCCGCCGAGACCTGCGCCTCGGAAGGGGAAGCCCGCGGAGGGTGTAAAAAAGCCCGTGGAGGGAGCCCCATCAAGCGATCAGCCCACGACTGTCGGGTCTAAGGGTGAGACCTGGGCGACAGTCGTGGGCCGCAAGAAGGCCCGCAAAGCTGCCAAGGCGGCCTCAGCAACAGCGCGCGCCCCCGGCCGAACCGCAAAGGCGGTTGCGCAGCCTGTGCGGCGGACTGCCAAAGGCGGTCGCAAAGGACCGGCGATACGTGCTCCGCGTTCTGAAGCTGTGACGCTCACGCTACAGCCCGGAGCAGCGGAGCGCGGCGTAACGTACCAGTCGGTCATTGCCGAGGCCAAGGCCAAGATCAAATTATCAGATCTTGGTCTTCAGTCCGTCACCCTCAGGCAGGCTGCCACGGGTGCGCGGCTGTTCGAGGTGGCTGGTGCTGCGAGCGGCAGTGCCGAAAAGGCGGACGCTCTGGCCGCCAAGATGAGGGAGATCCTCAGCCCTGAGGACGTCCGGGTCTCCAGGCCAATGAAAACCGCAGAGGTGCGGATTGCTGGTCTGGACGATTCCGTGACCTCTGAAGAGGTGGTGACGGCCGTTGCCCGAAGCGGAGAGTGTCCGCCGGACAAGGTGCGGGCCGGCGATATACGCACCGACGCCACCGGACTCGGCGTGGTCTGGGTTCGGTGCCCTGTGGCGTCGGCGAACAGGATCGCTTTAAGCGGCAGATTGCTGGTTGGCTGGGTTGCAGCGAGGGTGAAACTCCTGCAGCCCTGGGCTTTGCGGTGCTTCCGGTGCCTGGAGAAGGGGCACGTCCGGGCAAAGTGCACCGCTGAGGTTGACCGTAGTGACCTCTGTTATCGCTGCGGTCAGCCCGGCCACAAGGCGGCCCAGTGTTCCGCGGCGCTCAACTGCAGCTTATGTTCGGCTGCAGGGAAGCCAGCGGGACACAAAGTTGGCGGAGGGGCCTGTGGCGCGCCTGCCAGCAAGGCCAAGAAGAAGAAGAAGAGGAGCTCTAAACCTGCCGGGGAAACCTCGCCGCCCGCGCAGGCTAGTAGCTCCGCGGTCGACTCCCGGCCTAGGACCGTTGCCGAGGGAATGGAATGTCAATAATGGCACAATTCCATTTCCTCCAGGGCAACATCAACCACTGTGCCAGAGCTCAGGATCTTTTACTCCAGAGCATGGCAGAGTGGTCGATCCACGTGGCTGTGGTCGCCGAACCGTACTTCATCCCCGCCCGTGACAACTGGCTGGGGTGCGCTGACGGTTTGGTGGCCATTATTGGCGAGACTCTGATCGACCCGTCTCGGGGCCGCGGCTGGGTTGCTGCGGTCTCGGGCGGCATCGTCATTGTGGGGGCGTATTTCTCCCCCAACAAGAGTCTCGCCGACTTCGAGAGTTTCCTTGTCGAGTTAGGCGCCGTCGTAGGCCACTATCACCCTCGTCCCGTTCTGGTGCTCGGAGATCTCAACGCCAAGTCATCGGCGTGGGGATCTCCGGTCACTGACCCTCGGGGCGAGGTGCTAGAAGAGTGGGTGGTGACGACGGGTCTGGTCGTCCTGAATCGGGGTTCGGAATACACGTGCGTGCGGCAGCGGGGCGGGTCGATAGTGGACGTCTCGCTCGCTAGCCCCTCTGTCGCCAGCCGAGTCCGCGACTGGCGTGTCGCCGTGGGGGTGGAGACGCTGTCGGACCATCGGTATATCCGGTTCGACGTCTCTGCCCAGACCGCGAGCGGCCGCCATCCAACAACCCCGATTAACGACGGCCCGCGTTGGGCGCTTAAGCGCATCGACAAGGAACTACTCGAGGAAGCTGCCTTAGTCCAGTCCTGGATTTGGGAGTCGACGACGGACGGCCCCGTCGACGTCGAAGCGGTGGCGCTGTGGTTTCGCGGGGCGATGACGCAGATCTGCGACGCGTCCATGCCCCGTGTCCGCCAACAGTCCGCAAGGCGCCAGGTGTACTGGTGGACCGACGAGATCGCGCGGCTGCGCGTTGAGTGCGTTGCGGCTCGCCGCCAGTACACGCGATACCGGAGACGACGTCGACGGGATTCCGTCGAGGAAGACGCGCTGTATGAGGTGTACCGCGCGTCCAAGGAGACTCTGTGGCTGGCCATCGGCGACTCTAAGTCGCGTGCCAGGGAAGAGCTGCTGGGGTCCCTAGATCGGGATCCGTGGGGGCGCCCCTACCGTTGGGTACGGGGCAAGTTGCGTCCCTGGGCGCCTCCACTGGTGCAAAGCATGCAACCCCAGTTGCTAGAGGCGGTAGTATCGGCCCTCTTCCCTGAGCGAGCGGGACACGTTCCCCCGGCGATGGCTTCGCCCTCAGCCACAGACTCTCCAGAAGAGGAGAGCACCGATGTCCCCGAGGTGACGCAAGCAGAGACGAGAGCGGCCGTGTCGCGACTCCGGGCTAAGAACACAGCGCCTGGACCCGACGGAGTTCCTGGTCGAGCTCTCGTCCTGGCTCTGAAGGAGCTGGAGCCCCAGCTGAGGGGGCTCTTCACGGCATGTCTCGAGCAGGGTCAGTTTCCCAGTGTGTGGAAGGAGGGGAGGCTGGTCCTGCTCAGGAAGGAGGGGCGCCCCGCGGACTCGCCGTCCGCGTATCGGCCCATAGTGCTGCTCGACGAGGCGGGCAAACTTTTTGAGCGCATTATCGCAGATCGCCTCGTCAGCCACTTGTGCAGGGAGGGGCCGAACCTGGACGACAACCAATTCGGTTTTCGTCGGGGGCGCTCCACCATAGACGCCATCATGCGCGTGAGGGCCCTGGCGGAGGAGACGGTGTCCCAGGGTGGGGTGGTGATGGCGGTGTCTTTAGACATCTCCAACGCATTCAACACCCTACCCTGGAGTTGTATTCGGGAGGCTCTGAAATACCATCGCGTGCCTCCCTACCTCCGCCGTACAGTAGGGGCCTATCTGGAGGATAGATGCGTCACCTATCGGGGACGTGACGGTGCCGGTCGGCACCTCATGTCGTGCGGTGTTCCACAGGGATCGGTCTTGGGACCGCTCCTGTGGAACATCGGCTATGACTGGGTGCTGAGAGGCGAGCTCCCGTCGGGCGCCGACTTGACGTGTTATGCGGACGACACGCTTGTCGCTGCCCGGGGGAGCTCGCACAGGGAAGCGACGTTGATAGCCACGGCTGCGGTGTCACAGGTGGTGAACCGCATCCGGCGCCTGGGCCTGGAGGTGGCCCTAAACAAGTCGGAGGCCATGGTGTTTCATGGCCCCCGACGTGCGCCGGCGCCGGGATCACACATCGTGGTCAGTGGGGTCCGGATAGCTGTCGAGTCCACCATGAAGTATCTGGGATTGGTGCTCGACAGCCGATGGGGATTTGGGCCCCACTTCCGGCGGCTGGCGCCCAAGCTGATGGGTGCAGCGGGCGCGCTTTCAACGTTGCTTCCTAACTTGGGGGGCCCGAGCGCCGCCTGTAGGCGGTTGTACGTGGGAATCGTGCGGTCCATGGCCCTGTATGGGGCCCCTGTGTGGGCGATGGACATGACGGCCGGCACTCTCGCCATTCTGCGCAAACCGCAGAGGGCGATGGCCGTCAGAGTCGCCCGCGGGTACCGCACGATTTCCTACGAGGCGGCTTGTGTCCTGGCCGGATCTCCGCCCTGGGACCTTGAGGCGAAAGTACTCGCGTCATTATATCGATGGCGCGAGGAAGAGCGGGCACGGGGCTCGAGGCCGGTGCAGCGGCAGATCGCGCTGCGCCGAGAGGAGCTCCATCAGGTCTTGGTGGCGGAATGGCGGCTAAGGCTTCTGCGCCCTACCGCCGGCCTCGCTACCGTCGAGGCGATCCGGCCAGTACTCGACGACTGGCTCGGGAGAAGGCACGGCTCCCTGTCGTTTAGGGTGACGCAGGTGCTGTCGGGGCACGGCTGCTTCGGCAAGTACCTGTGCCGCATAGGCAGGGAGCCGGACGCTCGGTGCCACCATTGCGTCCATTGCGGGGAGGACACGGCGCAACACACGCTCGCCGAGTGTGTAGCTTGGGAGGAGCAGCGCCGTGTCCTCACAAATGAAGTAGGAGGCGATCTGTCGCTGCCGGCCGTAGTGCGGAGGATGGTCGGTAGCGCAGAGTCGTGGGACGCGGTGGTGTCCTTCTGCGAGGACGTGATGTCGCAGAAGGAAACTGCGGAACGGGAGAGGGAGATCTCGACTCCCTTCCCCGGCCGCAGAAGGCGCACCGGGCGCAGGAGAAGGGCGGACAACGCCCTTTTCCGGCCCCCATGAATGGGTCCAGGGGCGTGGGACTTGGGGAAGTCCTCGCCCCCTATTTGATGGACCCGAGGCGAAGGCGCGCGCGGGTGTCGGCGCGCGCCTCTGAGGCGATACACGGGGTAGTTAAACACCTCACTACCCCGTGCAGGAGACGAGGCCCGGCCAGACCGGGCCAGCACTAGTGTGGGGCTGCGGAAGAATTTCGATTCCCGCGGCCCCGCGCGCACGTGCGAGGAGACACCGGGGTGGTTTTAGCCGGTAAGAGTCCGGCACGCCCCTCCGCCTTTTCCCCAGGCGGAGGTAGTCCATGAGGATTTCCCCCCGTAAAAAAAAAAAAAAAAAAGGTTAGGTTAGGTTGGGGTGCATGTTGAAGAGCCTCCTCGTGGCGCACCCTGGGCAACGTCGGCTCCAATTGCCCACCACGTCTTGGTGGACAATTGGGGCTGGCGTCTAATCTTCAACAAACGGAGAAAGGTCATGGTTCCAATCACCGATCATGCTTGATGGTCGGTGAAGGGAACCGGGCTACAGACGGTCAATACGTCCACTCCTCCTCTGCTTACAGAGGTAGTTGAGTGGGCGTAGACTGGGAAGGGTACCGCCGCTGCGGTGCAGGCGCACCAAAGCGGCGCGTGTTTCTCTCCTTGAGGAGTAGTCCTCGAGGAGAGAATTTTCGGCGGGTTCGCTGAGTCGGGTTAGCCGGACAGCGAACGGAGGCATGTCTAATGCTGCCGCCGAGGGCTTGGCTTAATTGCCTGGCCCAGAGGAAGGCTACCTCTTAGATAAAAAACCACCCAATCCTAAGCTTTGAAGCGCGGTGAGAGGATGAATGGCTGGAGGGAGTCCAGTCGTTAGCGCTTCCCCTGCAGAGCACCTGCCGCACTCTGCAGTATATAGGCTTACCGGGTATCTAGGCTCTGCCCGGTGGACATTTAGGACCTATATCGACTCGTGGGAATTATATGGAAACAGCAAACAAAAAACAAAAAGCGGAATTGCCGATCGTGTTGGTCGAGCAGATGGGTGTCCTGTCAGGTGCGGTGTCAGACTCTGACACCGCATCTGAGAGGATGAGTGTGGCGAGTGTGGCGAGCGTAAGCTCAAAGCGCTCGCGGACTGAGGAGGAGATGTTTGAGCGTCCTTCAAAATTTTGGAGGAAGTGCTCAAACAAAGAGGACGAGAGGCGCGCGGGGTTGACAGGCCTCTCTTCTAGCGAGGAGAACCTGCCAGCCAAGGCGGGCAGAAGAGGGCGAGGTCGCGCAATCGGTGGAGCGTCAGCTCCTTCGGTTTCGCGCGACTCTCTAGGGCGCTTTCTTAAGCGCCCCGACATGCCGGAACCCAGCGGAGGAAGCGACCCGGGGACCAAGCAGGTGGAGTGCGCTTCTAGCCAAAGCTCCACTTCTTTGGTCACCACAAGGGGGAAGAGTGACCTGGAGCCCCTTGAGTCGGACTTAAGCGGGGGCTCCACTATGTCCCTGCTGGGAGCCAACAAGGCGGAGACGAACGCCGCCAAGCGGGCGCAAAGGAAGGCTGTCGCGGCTGACGAAGTCAGCGAGTTGGCCCGACAGGCCCGAGAGCGGCGATCCACTCGGATGGCTGCCGGGGGGAGCGTATCGGCGGTGGCGCTCAGCCGCCAAGTTATGGACGGCGTGGATGTCGTCCTGAAGGTTGCCACCAAATCGGGCAGCCTGAAGGGCACGTTCACACGCGCCCTAAAAGAGGCGGCTGAAGATATCAGGGAGGCGGTTGGGGTCCTCGTTACTCGTACGAGCACGGAGGAGACGGCGAAGCTATGGGAGGAGAATGGCCGTCTCCGATCCGAGTTGGAGGACCTCAAGCGGCAGTTCGCTGCCCAGAGGGCAGCTTCCACGGCCTCCTGCTCCTCTTCCTCCGCAGCCTTGCCGTTGGCTTCATCGGTCCCGCTGTCGACACCTGCACTTGCGGATGCGGAGATCGAAAAGATCGCGCGCATCTGCATGATGCAGTGTGGAAAGATGGTGGGTGCCCGAATGGAGGGCATAGAGGCAAGGCTCCTCCCGGCTGAGACCCTCCGCCCACCGCTCGCTGCGGACAAGCGGAGGAAGGAGGGGACCAAGAGGCCTGCCGAGGGGCCCAGAAAGCCCGTGGAGCGCACGTCCGCGCCCACTGCCCGGACGGCCGCGCCACTGGCAGCCGGACCCCCGCCGACCGCACCCACGGCGACCGCGCCCGGGTCTACCAAGGAGACCTGGACTACGGTCGTCAAGAGGGGCCGCCGCAAGGAGAAGACAGCGCCGCTGGCACCCACTAAAGCACCGGCACCGAAGAAGGCCCAGGGACCGCCTAAGGTCAGAGCCCCACGCTCCGCGGCTGTAGTAATTACGCTGCAGCCCGGAGCCGTCGAAAGGGGCATATCATATAAGGCGGTCCTAACGGAGGCGAGGGCCAAGGTCGCGTTCCCCGACCTTGGCATACCGTCCGGCCTCAGAATGAGGCCGGCGATTACGGGGGCGCGACTGCTGGAGGTGTCGGGTGCCTCTAGCGGCGAAAAGGCGGACATCTTGGCCGCCAAACTGCGAGAGGTCCTCAACCCGGAGGACGTCCGGGTGTCCAGGCCTATGAAGACCGCTGAGCTGCGCATCGATGGCCTGGATGACTCGACGACCCCGGCTGAGGTCGTGGCGGCTGTCGCTCGAGTCGGCGGATGTTCGCCCGATGACGTGCGATCGGGCGAGATTCGCTTTGACGCTTCCGGGCTCGGCGCGATCTGGGTGCGGTGTCCGGTGGCGGCGGCGAACAAAGTCGCCGACGCTGGGCGTCTGTTGGTGGGGTGGGTGGCAGCGAGGGTGAAGCGGCTGCAACCCAGGGCCTTGCGGTGCTACCGTTGCTTTGACATTGGGCATGTCAGAGCACGGTGCACCGCCGAAATAGACCGCAGCGAGCAGTGCTATCGCTGCGGTGAGGCCGGCCACAAGGCGGCCCAGTGCTCCGCGGCGCCAAACTGCAGCCTCTGTACAGCTGCGGGGAGGCCCGCTGGGCACAGAGTGGGTGGAAAGGCTTGTGGCGCGCCCGCCAACAAGAAGAAGAAGAGAGGGGCTGCTAAGGCTGCCGGGGGCTCTTTACCCCCCCTTCAGCCTGGCTGCCCTTCGGCCGACTCCCGGCCTCAGAATGGTGCGGAGGGAATGGATTGCGCATAATTGCGCTCTACCATTTCCTCCAAGGCAATATCAACCACTGTGCCAGAGCTCAGGATCTCTTGCTCCAGAGCATGGCAGAGTGGTCGATTCACGTGGCTGTGGTCGCCGAACCGTACTTTGTCCCCCCCAGGGATAACTGGGTGGGAGACCTGGACGGTTTGGTGGCCATCATTGGCGGGGCTCTTGTCAACCCGTCCCGAGGTCACGGCTGGGTAGCCGCCCTCGTGGACGGCATTGGTATGGTTGGGGCGTATTTTTCGCCCAACAAGAGTCTCGCCGACTTCGAGAGGTTCCTTGTCGAGTTGGGTGCCGTCGTGGGCCGACTCCACCCTCGCCCTGTGCTGTTGCTGGGGGATCTCAACGCCAAGTCTGTGGCGTGGGGATCTCCTGTGACCGATGCTAGGGGCGAGGTGCTGGAGGAGTGGGCGGTCACGACTGGCTTGACCGTCCTAAATCGGGGCTCGGTCCACACATGCGTGCGGCAGCGGGGCGGCTCTATAGTAGACGTCTCGTTCGCTAGCCCTGCTGTCGCGATCCGTGTCCGCGACTGGCGTGTCGCCGTGGAGGTGGAGACGTTGTCGGATCACCGATACATCCGTTTCGACGTCTCCGCCCAGACCAGCGGCGGCCGCAGTTCGATGGCCCCGCGAATGGACGGTCCGCGCTGGGCGCGTAAGCGCATCGACAGGGAGCTTCTTGAGGAGGCCGCTATTGTCCAGGCCTGGTTCCGGGAGTCGGCAACAAACGGACCCATCGACGTCGAGCAGGAGGCGCTGTGGTTCCGCGGGGCGATGACGCAAATCTGCGACGCGTCCATGCCCCGGGTCCACGCACAGTCAGCAAGGCGCCAGGTGTACTGGTGGACCGCCGAAATCGCGCAACTGCGCGTCGCGTGCGTGGCGGTTAGACGCCAGTACACCCGATACCGGAGGAGACGTCGTCGGGTCCCTGACGAAGAAGCCGCGCTGTATGAGGTGTACCGCGCGGCGAAGGAGGCTCTGTGGCTGGCCATCGGCGAGGCGAAAACGCGAGCCAGGGAGGAGATGTTGGAGACTCTAGACGGGGATCCGTGGGGGCGCCCTTATCGCGCGGTCCGAGGGAAACTTCGAGCCGCGGCGCCCCCACTTACGGAGAGTCTCCAACCCGAGCTGCTGGAGGAAGCAGTCGCAGCCCTCTTCCCAGCGAGAGCGGAGCACAGTCCGCCGCCGATGGCTGTGCCCACAGCCGCAGAGCCTACAAGAGAGAACGCCATCAGCGTCCCAGAGGTGACACAGGCAGAGATGGGGGCAGCCGTGATGCGGCTCCGGGCCAAGAACGTGGCCCCGGGGCCCGACGGGATCCACGGCTGCGTGTTAGCCCTCTCTCTGAAGGAGCTTGAGCCCCAACTGAGAGGACTCTACACAGCGTGTCTTGAGCGGGGCCAGTTTCCCGCTTTGTGGAAATCTGGTCGTCTGGTCCTGCTCAGGAAGGCGGGGCGACCTGCCGACTCGCCGTCCGCGTACCGGCCCATAGTGCTGCTAGACGAGGTGGGTAAGCTGTTTGAGCGTATTATCGCAGCCCGCCTCGTCAGCCACTTGTGCAGAGAGGGGCCGGACCTGGACGACAACCAATTTGGTTTTCGGCATGGGCGCTCCACCATCCACGCTGTGTCGCGGGTAAGAGTCCTGGCGGAGGAAGCGGTGTCCCGGGGCGGGGTGATGTTGGCGGTGTCCTTGGACATCTCCAACGCCTTCAACACCCTGCCCTGGAGTTGTATTCGGGAGGCACTGCGCTATCATCGGGTGCCTCCCTACCTCCGCCACATCGTTGGGGCTTATCTGTCGGAGAGATGTGTCACCTACGTGGGACGTGATGGCGGAAACCAGCGCCGCATGTCGTGCGGTGTTCCGCAGGGTTCGGTCCTAGGGCCGCTCCTGTGGAACATCGGGTACGACTGGGTGCTGAGGGGCGAGCTCCAACCGGGCGTAGACCTGACGTGTTATGCAGATGACACGCTAGTCACTGCCCGGGGGAGCTCGCACAGGGAGGCAGCGTTGCTGGCGACGGCTGCGGTGTCACAGGTGGTGGGCCGCATACGTTGCCTAGGCCTGGAGGTGGCCCTCAGCAAGTCAGAGGCCATGGTTTTTCATGGCCCCCGGCGGGCGCCGCCACCCGGCTCACACATCGTGGTCGGGGGGGCTCGGATCGCTGTCGAGTCCACCATGAAGTATTTAGGATTGGTGCTCGACAGCCGGTGGAACTTCGAGCCCCACTTCCGACGGCTGGCGCCCAAGTTGCTGGCCGCGGCTGGCGCGCTCGCGACGCTGCTTCCCAATCTGGGGGGCCCGAGCGCCGTCTGGAGGGGAGGCTGCGGAAAGGGAGAGGGAGATCTCGTCCACTCACCCGGCCCGCAGAAGGCGCACCGGGCGTCGGCGGAGGGCGGACAACGCCCTCTTCCAGCCCCCCTAAATGGGTCCAGGGGCGACGGACTCGGGGACGTCCGTCACCCCCCATACATCAGGACCCAAGGTGGCGGCGCGTAGTGTTCCACGCGCGCCCCTTTTAGACGTCGCGGGGGGAGTCAAACACCTCACTCCCCCCCCAGACCCGAAGAGGCCCGCAGCGGCGGGCCGGCACCAGTCGGGGGTTGCGGAAGGATCGTACGTTCCCGCGACCCCCGGCGTAGGTGTGAGATGGAACACCGGGGTGGTTTTTAGTCAGTAAGAGTCTGACAGACCCCGCCGCCCGCCCCAGGGCGGCGGACATCCATGAGGATTTTCCACCCCGGAAACAAAAAAAAAAAAAAAAAAAAAGGTTAGGTTAGGTTAGGTTGGGGGCAATCTGGGGGGCCCGAGCGCCGTCTGTAGGCGGCTCTACGTGGGGGTCGTGCGATCCATGGCCCTGTATGGGGCCCCGGTGTGGGCCTCTGACCTGACGGCCGGCAGCATCGCTGTTTTGCGAAAGCCGCAGAGGGCGATGGCCGTCAGAGTCATCAGGGGGTATCGCACGATCTCCTACGAGGCGGCTTGCGTACTGGCCGGATCCCCGCCCTGGGACCTCGAGGCGAAAGTACTCGCGTCGTTGTATCGGTGGCGCGAGGAAGCGAGGGCGCGGGGCGAGGGACCGATGCAGCGACACATAGAGCTGCGTCGGTCTCAGCTTCGCGAGGTCCTGGTGGCGGAATGGCGGGACAGGCTTTCACGCCCTACCGCCGGCCTCGTCACCATCGAGGCGGTCCGGCCGGTGCTCGAGCGCTGGCTCGGGAGGAGGCACGGCTCCCTGTCGTTTCGGGTGACGCAGGTGCTCTCGAGGCATGGTTGCTTCGGGAAGTACCTGTGTCGTATAAACAGGGAGCCGGACGCCCGGTGTCACCACTGCGTCGACTGCCGGGAGGACACGGCGCGGCATACGCTGGCAGAGTGTGCCGCTTGGGAGGAGCCGCGCCGTGCCCTCATCTCAGAAGTAGGCAGTGACTTGTCGCTGCCGGCCGTAGTCGAGTCGATGGTCGGCAGCGACGAGTCCTGGGACGCGGTGGTTTCCTTCTGTGAGACAGTCGTCTCGCAGAAGGAGGCTGCGGAAAGGGAGAGGGAGATCTCGTCCTCTCACCCGGCCCGCAGAAGGCGCACCGGGCGTCGGCGGAGGGCGGACAACGCCCTCTTCCAGCCCCCCTAAATGGGTCCAGGGGCGACGGACTCGGGGACGTCCGTCGCCCCCAACACACCAGGACCCGAGGTGGTGGCGCGTAGTGTTCCACGCGCGCCCCTCTTAGACGTCGCGGGGGGAGTCAAACACCTCACTCCCCCCCCAGACCCGAAGAGGCCCGCAGTGGCGGGCCGGCACCAGTCGGGGGTTGTGGAAGGATCGTATGTTCCCGCGACCCCCGGCGTAGGTGTGAGAGGAACACCGGGGTGGTTTTTAGTCAGTAAGAGTCTGACAGACCCCGTCGCCCGCCCCAGGGCGGCGGACATCCATGAGGATTTTCCACCCCGGAAACAAAAGAGGTTAGGTTGGGGGACCACCCCACAGTGCTTGCGTCCACGTCGCGTCCCCTGGGCAACGACCCGGTTCTGACCACCGTAACGGAGTGGCAGACCGGTGATCGGCTAAAGTGCACTGTGCAGTCGTAGCGTATTTTATCCTATTATCCAATTTTATTTCAAGTCGGCATCTACGACACCTGCGGAGGCTATGCCAAAGCAATTGAGGACCGCCTCCGGGCGTTTTAAAAAAGGCCCTTCTCAGGGCCAAGCAAAAGGCCCTTCTCAGGGCCAAGCAAAAGGCCCTTCTCAGGGCCAACAAAAAGGCCCTTCTCAGGGCCACCCAAAAGGCCCTTCTCAGGGCCAACCAAAAGGCCCTTCTCAGGGCCAATCTGAGGGTGCCTCGGCATCAGAGGCTAGCCGCGCGCCGTCTGCGACTAGCTTCTATAGCTCGGCGGGCGAGTTGCTGGACTCCGACGACGAGTCCATCATGTCGTGTGGTTCGGCGATTGCTCGCCGGGACACAATGAAGCGGGCTTATCAGCGGAAGGGGTCTGGGGGTTCCTCGGACACGGCGTCACAGCCGAGGGCCAAGAGGCCGGTGTCTGACACCCACGACGTGGGTCTGGCAGAAGCCCAACGCCAGTTGGACCTGTCTCGGCGGGCGCAGGTCCAACAAGACCTGGAGGAGCGGGTTGCGGCCACGGAGCAACGGACGCACGCCGCCCGGGCCAAGTCCGGGTACGGCGCGTCCCGCGTCCACTATGCGGACCACTCCCTTGCGGAGCTGCAGCTGATGGCTGAGGAGGACGAAGAGGAGATAGTGGCAGTCGCCTCTAAGTCCTCTAATCTTAAAGGGACTTTCCAAAAGTCCCTTAAATGTAGGGCCGCGAGCATGCGCGGCATCGTCGGGGAGCTGGTGCAGCGGAAGGCTACCGACGAAACGCGGCAACTGCAGGCGAAAGTCGATCGCCTGCAGTCAGAGGTCAGCCAGCTTCATCTGAAGCTGGCTGAAGCCACGGCCCGGCCAAACACTAAGGTTTCCGAGCCGAAACCAGCGGCTGAGGCCCCGCCCTCCAACCTTGAGGACGTAATCCGCAAGGTAGTAATGGAGGAAAGGGCCTTCACGAGAGCCTGTCTTGCGGGCATCGAGGACAGGCTCTTGCCGGAGAGACGCCTGCGACCGCCGCTCGCGGCAGACAGTAGGCAACGCCAGCCAGTGCTGTCCTCACAGGACGCCCATCTTCCGTCCACCACCCCATCCAACCAGCAGGGGTGGACGAAGGTGAAAAAGGGCAAAAAGAAGTCCAAGACGGTGGCTGCCCCTGCCACCCCCGCCACCATCCCTCCCGGCCCACCTCAGAAAACAGGCAAGGGAAAGGGGAAGGGAAAGACGTCGGCCCCGAAGCCCAACGCCGCTGCTCCCGCTGCTGCTCCTGCAGCTAATGGGGCCCCCGCCGCCAGGTCAAAGAGGAAGCTGGTTCCTCCGAAGACCGCAGCCGTAGTGGTGACGCTCACCGCTGAGGCTGTGGAGCGGGGGGAGACGTACGCGTCCGTAATGATGCGGGCGCGTGCCAACGCCGATCCCACCCAGCTGGGGATCGGCACAGTCTCCTGCCGCCGGACCCAGGCCGGGGCTCGAATGTTCGAGTTCCCGGGGGCCCAGGGCGGCGCCAACGCGGACCTCTTCGCAACCAAGCTGCGAGAGGTCATCGCCGACGCGGCCAAGGTCACCAGGCCCGTAAAGTCTGTGGCCTTGGAGGTGACCGACCTCGACGACTCGGTCACCAAAGAGGAGGTGGTGGCGGCGGTCGCTGCGATGGGGGGCTGTGGCGTCACAGCGGTGCAAGGTCGGGCCATCAGGCCCGGCCGCGGCGGCATGGGCACCATTCGCCTCGAGTGCCCAGTCGCCGCAGCTGCAGCCGTCCTAGCCAAGGGACGGCTGACTGTCGGGTTCAGCTCGGGTGTAGTCCGGGCACTTGCAGCCCAGCCTCTGCGCTGCTACAAGTGTCTTGGAGTCGGACACACTCGGGCCCTTTGTCCGTCCGAGGTCGACAGGGCGGACAAATGCTTCCGCTGTGGCAAGGAAGGCCACAAGTCGGCCTCCTGCGAGGCCGCCACGCCGCACTGTGCGGTGTGTGCCGCCAGTGGCTGCCCGGCAGGCCACGTGATGATGGGGAGGAAGTGCAATCCTCCCCCTAAGAAGGGCAAAGCGCAGGCGCTGATCCGGCCTGTCGCTGCCACCGTTGCCGTCCCTGAGGCTGGGACATCGGCGGCGGTTGTGGAGGGGGGTGCGATGTCTGTCGATGGATAGTTCGGTCAAGCATCGCATCCTCCAGGCGAACACCAACCACTGCAGAGCGGCCCAGGATCTGCTGATGCAGACCATGGCCGAGTGGTTGGTGGACGTGGCGGCTGTCGCCGAGCCGTACTCAGTCCCTGGCCGTTGGCTGGGCGATCGGGACGGCTTGGTGGCATTGGTGACGCGGTCTTCCACGGACTCCCCTCCCCTCTCGCTCTTAGAGAGGGGACCGGGATACGTGGCCGCCGCGTGGGGAGAATTAGCCCTTGTGGGCGTCTATTTCTCCCCGAACCGCCTTCTCTCGGATTTCGAGAACTTTCTCGAAATCCTCACCGCGGTGGTCGGGAGGGCGGCGCCACGCCAGGTCGCCGTACTGGGTGACCTGAACGCCAAGTCGACGGCCTGGGGCAACCCGGCCGGGTCCTGCAACGTCCGGGGACGCGCCGTGGAGTTTTGGGCGGCGTCGTGCGGTGTGTCCCTCCTGAACAGAGGGGCCGTTCACACGTGTGTGCGGCAACGGGGAGGATCAGTGGTCGACGTCTCGTTTGCCACCCCCGTGCTAGCCGCCCACGTCGTGAACTGGCGGGTGGAGATGGTGGAGACCTTGTCGGACCACCGATATGTGCGGTTCGACATCAGCTCCACCCAGAGCTCCCAGGGAATTGCTCCAGGCTCGGGCCAATCTGCGTTCCCACGGTGGGCTCTCACCCGCCTGGACCGAGAGGCTGCGGAGGAGGCGGCGTTCGTCCAGGACTGGCTCGCGCCTCCTGTCGAGGTCCTGGACGTGGACGCCGCAGCGGTTCAGCTGAGGAGGTCCCTGACCGAGGTGTGCAACTCCAGCATGCCCCGGTCTCGCCGCCCAGCTCCCCGCCGCGCCGTCTATTGGTGGTCGGAGGAACTGGCGGGGCTCCGAACCGCCTGCGTGGCGGCCAGGAGGGCCTACACGCGGAGTCGAAGGCGCAGGCACCGAGACCCCACCAACGAGGAGGCCCTCTATGCCACGTACGTCGACGCCAAGACGGTCTTGAAGTCGGCTATGCGCGCGGCCGAAGATTCGGCGAGAGCCGAAATGCTGGAGGGTCTCGACAGGGACCCATTTGGAAGACCATACAAGGCGGCGCGGAATAAACTGCGCCCCTGCGGTCTTCCACTGACGGAGACCCTCGAGCCGGCATTGCTGGACGGGGTGGTCCGGTCCCTGTTTCCGTCCAGGACCGACTTCACTCCGCCAGTGATGGATCCCCCGCGGGAGGCGGCTCCGCCGGAGGAGGAGGTCCCCCCGGTGACGGCGGTGGAACTTTGCGCGGGGACTCTACACCTCCGCGCAAAGAACACAGCCCCAGGGCCGGACGGCGTTCCCGCACGGGTGGTGGCCATCGCCGCCTCACACATGAAGGAGAGGTTTCGGGACCTCTTCAGCGCGTGTCTTACGACTGGGAGGTTCCCGAAACCTTGGAAGGAGGGGCGGCTATGCCTGCTCCGAAAGGAGGGACGCCCGGCGGACTCCCCCTCGGCTTACCGGCCCATCGTCTTGCTCGATGAGGTCGGTAAGTTGTTCGAGGGGATAATTGCCGACCGGCTAAAGAGCCTGCTGAGGACGGTGGGGCCGGACCTGTCGGACGCCCAATTCGGTTTCCGACGGGGTCGTTCGACGGTCGACGCGCTGGCCCTACTCAAGGGCCAGGTGAGGGAGGCCGTGGAGGCGGGCGACGGAGTGTTGGCGGTGTCATTCGACATAGCCAACGCCTTCAACTCCGTCCCCCACTCGACAATCTTGGAGGCGCTCCGATACCACGGAGTGCCTCAGTACCTGCGCCAACTCTTGGCCAGCTACTTGGAAGACCGGGTGGTCCTCCTCTCGGACAAGACGGCCACAGTGAGGCGATACGGCGCAGAGTCCGGTGTTCCACAGGGGTCTGTCCTAGGACCACTGCTGTGGAACATTGGATTCGACTGGCTACTGCGGGGAACCCTCCTCCGTGGCACGAGCGTCATCTGTTACGCGGATGACACCCTCCTCGTCGCCCGGGGGAGGGACTTGAGGGAGGCGGCCAGTCTGGCCTCTGCCGGCGGATCCTTAGTGGCAGGAAGGATTCGCCGCCTCGGACTGAAGGTTGCGCTGCACAAAACCGAGGCCGTGTATTTTCACGGTCCACGGCAGCGCATCCCTCCCGACGGCCACATTATAGTGGAGGGCGTCAGGATCGAGGTCAAGGCCCAGATGAAGTACTTGGGCCTTGTCCTCGACAGCAGGTGGCGCTTCGGCCCACACTTTAGCGGGCTGTCGACGCGCCTGCTGAAGGCCGCGAACGCCCTGTCGTGGCTCCTCCCGAACCTGGGGGGTCCGAAGGCGCGATGCCGGCGCTTGTATGCTGGCATCCTCAGGAGCATGGCCCTTTACGGGGCCCCAATCTGGGCAGACTCCCTCCACAGGCGGGAGAACGCCACGGCCATCCGCAGGCCCCAAAGGGCCATTGCACTGCGGGTGGCGAGGGCCTACCGCTCGGTAGGCTTCTCTGCGGCGTGCGCTCTGGCCGGCACCCCTCCTTGGGAGCTCGAGGCGTGGGTGCTGACCAGAGTGTACGAATGGACGGCGCGCCGTAAGGCGCTCGGGGAGCCCCCCGCCGCAGAAGAGCGGGAGGCCGTGCGGCAAGAGGCGAAGGACGCAATCGTCCATCACTGGACGGAGGACCTCGCCACTGCCGCATTTGGCCGCCGAACACTGGACGCGCTCGGGCCGGTCCTGAAGGATTGGCTCGAGCGGTCCCACGGTTTCCTCACTTTCCGTCTGGTGCAGGTGTTGTCCGGACACGGGTGCTTCGGATCGCACCTGCATCGGATCCAAAGGGAGGAGACCCCGTCGTGCCACGACTGTGGCGCGGCGGAGGACACGGCGCAGCACACCCTCGAGGTGTGCCCGGCCTGGTCCGAGCTGCGCCTACCTTTGGTCGCAGCGGTCGGGCAGGACCTCTCGCTTCCCGGCGTCGTCAACTCGATGCTGGAAAGCGAGGGGGCTTGGGCAGCGGTCGCCTCCTTCTGCGAAGAGGTAATGTCACAGAAGGAGGTGGCGGAGCGCGTGCGGGAGGAAGACCCTCTCGCGGCGCCGCTCCGCAGGCGAAGACGGGGCGTGAGACGGCGGTTGTATGATCGTCGTCACGCGCCTCCAGGTGGTGAACAGCGGGAGACAGGCGCGGGGGCGCCTTCTCCTGCATTGCACTGTCCACCACCCACGTCGTCAGTCATTCCTGGGCCCCTCCCCCCCGACGGGAGGGGCCCGCCGGGCCCGCCGTAAAGGCGGGCGGTCGTCGGCGGGGGGCAGGATGGAAAGGCTCTGCCGATTCCCAGTCCCCCTCCACTCAGACGATGCGGGAATGCCGCTGGGTTGTTTAGTGGGTATACCGGTTCTACCGGGGAGTCCCACATACCCCTCCCGTCCCCCGACGGGTGGGCATGCGTAATGCATTTTTCCCAGCGCAAACAAAAAAAAAAAAAAAAAAAAAAAGGTTAGGTTAGGTTGGGGTGCATGTTGAAGAGCCTCCTCGTGGCGCACCCTGGGCAACGTCGGCTCCAATTTCTCCCAGTGCGGTTTTGGGGGACAATTGGGGCTGGCGGCTAATCTTCAACAAGCGGGGAAAGGTCACGGTTCCAATCGCCGATCATGCTTGATGGTCGGTGAAGGGAACCGGGCTACAGAGGGCAGATACGCCCACTCCTCCTCTGCTTACAGAGGGAGGTGAGTGGGCGTAGACTGGGCACGGCCGCCGCTGCGGAATAGGCGGTCGTGTCCCTGAGGGAGGCAGCGGCGCCCGCGCGGGGGGATGATTCTCTCGCGTGGCGCCGCTCCGGAGAGGGGAGGGGTCGAGGAAGACGCCAGTCTGGTAGTCACCTCCGGCTCCTCCCGGGTGGAGGCCAGCAGGCGGTGGGTGCGGGGGCGCCCTTTGCCTGTATTGCACGGGCCTCCACCAGTGTCGGACGGGAGTGGCCGGGTGTTCCCGGCCATTCCCGTAGCCCCCCAGTTAAATGGGGGGCATGCGGGGCCCGCCAACTAGGCGGGCATACGCCGGGAGGGCTGTGGAAGCAGAGGCTGAGCCAATTTCCCATAGCCCTCCCATCACGGCGTTGTGGGAACACCGCTGAGTTTTAGTCGGTATACTGTCGAGTGCGGATTTCGACAGGAGTCCCACATACCCCGTCTCGTCCCCCACGAGCGGGGATGCATAAAGCATTTCTCAGCGACAAAAAAAAAAAAAAAAAAAGGTTAGGTTAGGTTGGGGTGCATGTTGAAGAGCCTCCTCGTGGCGCACCCTGGGCAACGTCGGCTCCAATTTCTCCCAGTGCGGTTTTGGGGGACAATTGGGGCTGGCGGCTAATCTTTAACAAGCGGGGAAAGGTCACGGTTCCAATCGCCGATCATGCTTGATGGTCGGTGAAGGGAACCGGGCTACTGAGGGCAGGTACGCCCACTCCTCCTCTGCTTACAGAGGGAGGTGAGTGGGCGTAGACTGGGCAGGGCCGCCGATGCGGAACAGGCGGTCATGTTCCGGAGGGACGCAGCGGCGCGCGCGCGGGGGGATGATTCTCTCGCGTGGCGCCGCTCCGGAGAGGGGAGGGGTCGAGGAAGACACCGGTCTGGTAGTCACCTCCGGCTCCTCCCGGGTGCAGGCCAGCAGGCGGTGGGTGCGGGGGCGCCCTTTGCCTGTATTGCACGGGCCTCCACCAGTGTCGGACGGGAGTGGCCGGGTGTTCCCGGCCATTCCCGTAGCCCCCCTAGTTAAATGGGGGGCATGCGGGGCCCGCCAACTAGGCGGGCATGCGCCGGGAGGGCTGTGGAAGCAGAGGCTGAGCCAATTTCCCATAGCCCTCCCATCACGGCGTTGTGGGAACACCGCTGAGTTTTAGTGGGTATACTGTCGAGTGCGGTTTTCGACAGGAGTCCCACATACCCCGTCTCGTCCCCCACGAGCGGGGATGCATAAAGCATTTCTCAGCGACAAAAAAAAAAAAAAAAAAAAAAAAAAGGTTAGGTTAGGTTAGGGGTGCATGTTGAAGAGCCTCCTCGTGGCGCACCCTGGGCAACGTCGGCTCCAATTTCTCCCAGTGCGGTTTTGGGGGACAATTGGGGCTGGCGGCTAATCTTCAACAAGCGGGGAAAGGTCACGGTTCCAATCACCGATCATGCTTGATGGTCGGTGAAGGGAACCGGGCTACAGAGGGTACGCCCACTCCTCCTCTGCTTACAGAGGGAGGTGAGTGGGCGTAGACTGGGCAGGGCCGCCGATGCGGAACAGGCGGTCGTGTCCCGGAGGGAGGCAGCGGCGCGCGCGCGGGGGATGATTCTCTCGCGCGGCGCCGCTCCGGAGAGGGGAGGGGTCGAGGAAGACGCCGGTCTGGTAGTCACCTCCGGCTCCTCCCGGGTGGAGGCCAGCAGGCGGTGGGTGCGGGGGCGCCCTTTGCCTGTATTGCACGGGCCTCCACCAGTGTCGGACGGGAGTGGCCGGGTGTTCCCGGCCATTCCCGTAGCCCCCCAGTTGAATGGGGGGCATGCGGGGCCCGCCAACTAGGCGGGCATACGCCGGGAGGGCTGTGGAAGCAGAGGCTGAGCCAATTTCCCATAGCCCTCCCATCACGGCGTTGTGGGAACACCGCTGAGTTTTAGTGGGTATACTGTCGAGTGCGGTTTTCGACAGGAGTCCCACATACCCCGTCTCGTCCCCCACGAGCGGGGATGCATAAAGCATTTCTCAGCGACAAAAAAAAAAAAAAAAAGGTTGGGGGATCCCCCACAGCGCATACTTCCACGTAGTATCCCCCGGGCAACGCCGTGTCTGACCACCGTAACGGAGTGGCAGACCGGCGGCTAAAGTGCGCTGTGACTCACAGACATAAATGCGGTCATCTGTGACAATGTCGAAGAAACCCATGCGTGACGCCTCCGGGCGCTTTTGTTTTAACCCGAGTCGCCCTTCTCAGGGCGATTCAAACGGCCCTTCTCAGGGCCAACGCAGTGGCCCTTCCCAGGGCCCATCCACCGGCTCTTCTAAGGGCCACGCTGAAGCAGGCCGCGCACCATCCGCGGCCAGCTTATCCAGTCTGCAGGCGGAGTTTTCGGACTCCGACGAGTCCACCATGGACACGTCGGCGGCCGAAAACGACCGCCTTCAGCGGAAGCGGACCTACCTGAGGGTCGGGTCCGGGGGCTCCTCGGAGTCGGTGGGAAAGTCGAAGAGGAAGCCGAAGTCAAAAAAGGCTTCGACTTCGGCTTCGACCCCCACCCACGACGTGGGCCTGTTGGACGCCGAGCGTCAGTTAGGCCTGGCGAGGAGGGATCAGCTCCAGCTGGACCTCGAGGAGAAGGTCGCTGCCAGGGAGCAGCAGGCGCGGGCCGCCAGGTCGAGGGCTGGATACGGCACATCCATTGTGCTGTACGCCGACCACTCCCTGGCGGAGCTGGAGCGTATGGCGCTCCAGGACAAGGAGGAGGTACTGGAGGTCGCCTCCAAGTCCTCCAACCTGAAGGGGACCTTTCAGAAGGCCCTCAAATGCCGGGCCGTGAGCATGCACGGCATCATCACCGAGCTGGTGCAGCGGACGGCCACGGACGAGACGCGGCAGCTGCAGGCGAAGGTGGATCGCCTGCAGTCCGAGGTCAGTCAGCTGCACCAGAAGCTGGCTGAGGTCACGGCTCGGCCTGCGCAACCAGCCCCTGGACAGGTGGTAGGAGGCTCCACCTCCTCCAATTGCAACCTTGAGGAAATATTCCGAAAGGTTGTCATGGAGGAGAGGGCCTTCACAAGAGCCTGCTTCGCAGGGATAGAGGACCGGCTCTTGCCGGAAAAGCGGCTCCGCCCGCCGCTAGCGGCGGATAAGAGTCCGCCACCGACGGAGCCGGTACCTGTACCTGCACAGCCTGTGGGAGACCCGCCATCGGGTGTGCAGCCCCAGGCCTCGAAGCCCCCCAAGGGCAAGGGGAAGGGCAAGGGGATGGGCAAGAGGAGCACTGTGGCTCCTCAAACCCCCACCACAAGCGCGGAGGGAGCGTCTGCCACTCCGGCAGCCCACCAGAACACGCAGCGGGAGGACGCCATGCTTCCCTCCACCACCCCGTCCAACCGGGCGTGGACGGAAGTGGGCAAGGGGGGAAAGGCCAAAAAGCCCAAGCCCGCTGCGACTGCTTCGGCAGCCCAGAAGGCTCCGGCGGGCGGGAGGAAGTTGGTTCCTCCCAAAACTGCAGCGGTCGTGGTGACCATCACCCCGGAGGCCGCGGAGCGGGGCGAAACGTACGAGTCCGTCCTAAGACGGGCTCGTGCTAACGCGGATCCCTCCCGGCTGGGGATTGGAAACATCACGTGCCGCCGCACCCAGGCCGGAGCCCGACTTTTTGAGTTCGGGGGCGATCAGCGCGGCGCAAACGCGGACCTCTTTGCAACAAAGTTGCAGGAGGTCATCGCGGATGTGGCGACGGTCGCCAGACCAGTCAAGACCGCATCCTTGGAGGTGATCGATATGGACGATTCGGTCACTAAAGAGGATGTGGTGGCGGCAGTTGCCACCGCGGGAGGCTGCAGCGCTAGTGCGGTAAGGGGGGGAGCCATCAGGCCCGGCCGCCGTGGCATGGGCGCCATCCGCGTCGAGTGCCCAGTCGCCGCGGCGGCGGCCGCCCTTAAGGCGACCAAGGGACGCCTGCTCGTGGGCTTCAGCTCGGCTGTGGTCCGGCTGCTTGAGGACAAGCCTGCGCGCTGCTTCAAGTGCTTCGCGCCGGGCCACACCCGATCCACGTGTCCCTCCAAGTTCGACTGGGGAGAGTCTTGCTTCCGGTGCGGACAGGAGGGACACAGGAGTGCCACTTGCGGTGCCGCCACGCCACACTGCCCGGCGTGTGCTGCCAGTGGTCGCCCCGCGGGGCACAAGATGGGGGGCAGGAATTGCCAGCCGCCCACGAGGAAGGGCATAGTGCCGGCGCAGGTTCGCCCTGTCGCCGCCACCGCCGCTGTCGCCGCCGCTGTAACTCCAGCTCCTGCGGCGGTAGCTGAGGAGGGGGGTGCGATGTCGGAATAATGGTTTCCAATCATCGCATCCTCCAGGCGAACACCAACCACTGCAGAGCGGCCCAGGACCTGCTGGTGCAGGCCGTGGCTGAGTGGTCGGTGAACGTAGCGGTGGTCGCCGAGCCCTACTCGATCCCCAGCAGTTGGCTGGGTGACGACGACGGCTTGGTGGCACTAGCGGCGCGGTCCTCCACAGACTCCCCTCCCCTCTCGCTATTAGAGAGGGGACCGGGATACGTGGCCGCCGCGTGGGGAGAGGTAGCCCTCGTGGGCGTCTATTTCTCCCCAAACCGCCCTCTTCAGGACTTCGAGAACTATCTCGGAGTCCTGGCCGCCGTGGTCGGAAGGGCGGCGCCGCGTCAGGTCTCCGTATTGGGAGACCTGAATGCCAAGTCGGTGACCTGGGGCAACCGGGCCACCGACCCTCGCGGGCGGGCAGTGGAGATGTGGGCGGCCTCCTCTGGGCTCTCCCTCCTTAACAGAGGGAACGTCCAGACATGCGTGCGGCGGCAGGGTGGCTCGATAGTGGACGTCACCTTTGCCACCCCTGCGTTGGCCGCGCGCGTGCTGAACTGGCGGGTGGACCTGGTGGAGACTATGTCGGACCACCGCTATGTGCGGTTCGACATCTCCGCCAGTGGCCCCGGAGCGGTGCAGCCCCTCTCGGGGCGATCACCGTTCCCGCGGTGGGCTTTCTCCCGCCTGGACAGGGAGGCAGCGGCGGAGGCGTCGTTCATCCAGGACTGGCTGTCGCCGCCTACCGCCGGCCTGGATGTGGACACCGCAGCGGGCCAGCTGAGGGAGTCTCTGACCGAGGTATGCAACTCCAGCATGCCCCGGTCTCGCCGCCCGGCTCCCCGCCGCGCCGTCTATTGGTGGTCGGAGGAACTGGCGGGGCTCAGAAACGCCTGCGTGGCGGCCAAGAGGGCCTACACGCGGAGTCGGCGGCGGCGTCGACGCAACCGGCCCGACGAGGACCGCCTCTACGAGGTGTACGTGGAGGCAAAAATGGGACTCGATCGGGCCATCGCCGCCGCTAAAGACTCGGCGAGAGCCGAGCTGCTGGAGGGTCTCGACAACGACCCTTACGGGAGACCGTATAAGGCGGCGCGCAACAAATTGCGCCCCTTTGGTCCTCCGGTTGTCGAGACCCTGGAGCCCACATTTCTGGATGGGGTGGTTCAGTCCCTGTTTCCGTGCAGGGACAACTTCACCCCGCCAGTGATGTGTGGAGCCCCGCTGGAGGATGAGGAGGAAGAGGAGGCTCCCTCTCCTGTCACGGAGTCGGAACTTGGCGCAGCGATTGTGCATATCCGCGCCAAGAAGACGGCTCCGGGCCCCGACGGTGTCCCGGCGAGGGTGGTGGCAATTGCCGCCACCCGGATGGAGGAGCGGTTTCGGGACCTCTTCAGCGCATGCCTTGCGTCTGGAAGGTTCCCGAAACCGTGGAAGGAGGGGCAGTTGTGCCTCCTCCGCAAGGAGGGCCGCCCTGCAGACTCCCCCTCGGCATACCGGCCCATCGTTCTGCTCGATGAGGTCGGAAAAATGTTCGAGGGGATAATCGCTGCCCGCCTAAAGGGCCATATGCGGCGTATCGGGCCGGACTTGTCGGACGCTCAGTTCGGTTTTCGGGCTGAGCGTTCGACGGTGGACGCGCTGGCCTGCCTCAAGAGGCAGGTGAAGGAGGCGGTGGAGGTGGGGGACGGATTGTTGGCGGTGTCATTCGACATAGCCAACGCCTTCAACTCTGTTCCCCACAGCACCATCCTAGAGGCACTCCGATTCCACGGGGTGCCTCGATATATGCGGCGTCTACTGGCCAGCTACCTGGAGGATCGGGCGATCGTCCTCGTGAACAGGGCTGGCCAAGTCCGGCGGTACGCAGTCGAGGCCGGCGTTCCACAGGGGTCAGTCCTGGGACCTCTCCTCTGGAACGTCGGCTACGACTGGCTCTTGCGGGGAACTCTCCTCCGAGGTACGAGTGTCGTCTGCTACGCGGATGACACTCTCCTCACCGCCCGGGGGGAGAGTTTCAGGGAGGCGGCCAACTTGGCCTCGGCGGGCGGATCCTTGGTCGCAGGGAGGATCCGCCGCCTAGGATTGACGGTGGCGCTGCACAAGACCGAGGCTGTGTTCTTCCACGGGCCTCGGCAGCGCCAACCACCAGACGCCCACATATTTGTGGAGGGCGTCCGAATCGAGGTGAAGGCCCAGATGAAATATCTGGGCCTTGTACTCGACAGCAGGTGGCGTTTCGGCCCGCATTTTAGCGGGCTGTCGACGCGCCTGCTGAAGACTGCGGGCGCCCTCTCGTGGCTGCTCCCCAATTTGGGGGGGCCCAGCGCGCGATGCCGGCAACTCTACGCCGGCATCTTGAGGAGCATGGCCCTTTACGGGGCCCCTATCTGGGAGGACTCCCTCCAAAGGCGGGAGAACGCCGCCGCCTTGCGGGCCCCCCAAAGGGCCATAGCCCAGCGGGTGTCGCGGGCCTACCGCACGGTGGGTTTCGCGGCAGCGTGTGCTCTGGCTGGCACCCCTCCTTGGGAACTCGAGGCGTGGGTGCTCGCCAGAGTATACGAATGGACGGCGGGGCGCAGGGCGAGAGGAGAACGCCCCGCCCCGGAAGAGCGGGAGGCCGTCCGGCGGGAGGCGAGGGACGCCATTGTCGTCCATTGGACGAGGGACCTCGCCACCGCAGCCTTCGGCCGCCGAACCCTCGACGCGATCGGGCCGGTCCTGCGAGACTGGCTCGATCGGTCGCACGGGTTTCTCTCGTTTCGTCTGGTGCAGGTGCTGTCCGGACACGGTTGTTTCGGATCGTACCTGCACCGAATCGGACGGGAGGAGACACCGTCGTGCCACGACTGTGGCGCGGCGGAGGACGCGGCGCAGCACACCCTCGCGGTGTGCCCGTCGTGGTCGGAGCCGCGCCGCAGTCTCACTGCGGTGATTGGACCGGACCTCTCACTCCCCGGTTTGGTGAACGCCATGCTGGGCGATGAGAGGTCCTGGGCGGCAGTGGCCTCCTTCTGCGAACACGTCATGTCCCAGAAGGAGGCGGCGGAGCGCGCGCGGGAGGACGACCCTCACGCGGCGGCGCTCCGAAGACGGAGGAGGGGTCGGAGAAGACGTCAGTATGACGGTCATCTCCGACTCCTCCCAGGTGGAGACCAGCAGGCAACGGGTGCGGGGGCACCCTTGCCTGCATTGCACAGGCCTCCACCAGTGTCGGACGGGAATGGCCAGGTGTTCCCGGCCATTCCCGTAGCTCCCCAGTTAAATGGGGGGCATGCGGGGACCGCCAACTAGGCGGGCATACGCCGGGCGGGCTGTGGAAGCAGAGGCTGAGCCAATTTCCCATAGCCCTCCCATCACGGCGTCGCGGGAACACCGCTGAGTTTTAGTGGGTATACTGCCATTCTGGCAGGGAGTCCCACATACTCCGTCTCGTCCCCCGACGAGCGGAGATGCGTAATGTCATTTCTCAGCGAAAAAAAAAAAAAAAAAAAGGTTAGGTTAGGTTTTTTTTTTTTTTTTTTTTTTTTTTTTTTTTTTTTTTTTTTTTTTTTTTTTTTTTTTTGCTTTTCCCCGTTCATGGGAACAACGGGATCTTATTATTCTAGGTTTCTCATTCATTCCGGTTCTCTCATTTATTCCTCTCGCACTTTTATGCCTCATACTTTGTCTTTCTTTTATCCATCCTTTTCATTCTTAGCCGGGTGGGACTCCCGCTATTCTATCTACTTTTTAATTTATCTTTATTTCAGGGGGGGAATTAACTTTACACCCTGATTTAATAATAACATAAATGTGATCATTTCACCTCCTTTCTGAGTTCAAGCTACTTAAACATATTATTCTTATTTTGCTACATTTCTAATTTTACTTTTATATAATAACAAATTGTTCAATAACTTTGCTTATTTCTATCATATAATTAAACATAATATGTGTTCTTATTTTACTACTTTCCTTATTTATTTATCTATTACTTATTTATTTAATACTTAATTTTATTATAACAACTTATTCTATTTTTAAACAAATTCAAGACTTATACTTATACTTCCTTATCCTTTTATTTTCTGATACTATGTATTTATATGTTAGGGTTTAGGTTTAGGGTTTAGGGTTATGACGTTTAGGACAGGGTTGGACCTGTTTAAATATCTATAGTTTATTGTTTGTCTTCGTTTTATTTCGGCAATACTATATATACATACTCAGATTATACATTTTTTTATTGCCATTTCTTTAACTGGGGTTTTATGTTTCTTGACATTTTTTGGGTTGTGTAGGGTGTGATATATGTGATCATTTCACTTTAATTATAGGTTTAAGCTACTTATACATATTTTTTCTTATTTTGGTACATTTCTATTTATACTTTTACATTATAACAAATTATTCTTATACAACTTTCCTTATTTCTATTATATATCTAAACATTTGTGTTCTTATTTTGCTACTTTCCTTATCTATTTATCTCTTATTCTATTCTTAAACAAATCCAAGACTTATACTTATGCTTCACTTATCCTTTTATTTTCTGAATCTATGTATTTATATTTTTATATGTTAGGGTTTACTACACTCCGTAGACCAGGTGCTTATTTTTAATTGTCTAGGGTTTAGGTTTGGGGTTCAGGGTTTAAACATTTGGGACAGGGATTGGACCTATTTAATTATCTATAATTTATTGTTTTCCTCTTTTTATTTTCGGCAATACTATATTTATATATACTCAGATTATACATATTTATTGCCATTTCTTGAGCTTGGTTTTGCGTTTCTTTAGCATTTTTGGGTTGTGTAAGGTATGTGTTTGATGTCCCGTGTGTGTTGATATATACATATATATTTAAAATACATACATTCATATATCCAGGGAGCAGCTGTTTAGGCGTACGCCGTCGTCGTCCGAGCCAGGTAGTCCCATTTCTTGCGGACCGGGCACTCCACGCTAAATGCGTTGTGGTCGGTCCTCTGGAACTTCGAGTGCAGGCAATTGCAGCACTGCGGTTCCTTCCCCGCGACAAAGTCCACGCACTGCTCACGCAGATGCGGTCCTCCGCAGTGACTGCACCTGTCCACACTCTCGGTGCAAAATTTCCGGCCATGTCCAAATGCTAAGCATTTTGTACATTGGATGAGCGGTGACTGATCCTCCACTCTGACCCTTTGCAGGTCAAGGTAAAGAGCCCCAGCCTCCGTCATCCTCTGCCATACCTTGGGTCTGACTTGGACGACCACGTGCGCCGACTTGGGATTTCTAGTCCTTTTCTTATATTTTATCGTCATTTCCATTTCTTCCTGGTCTAAGCCCCTGAAAATGTCATCGTTCTGGGAGTAGATTGCCTTTACTGTTTCCTCATCGTCGCTATCCAAAAAGACGTCCTTTAGGACAACGAGCGGGTTTTTATTCTTCATTGGCTCTGCTCTTAGTCCCTCACCTCTGCTGTCAATCCGGTCTTTAACTCTTCTGAGCTCCGCCTCTGAGTCACATCCTAGTATGACCGTCTGGTTTTTGGCCTTTCGGACTTTGTTTATTTTTAGTCCAGTTCCCCTGGCGTCGACCGCCTTCTTCACCCGGGCGAGCACCTCGTCAGCAGTCTCCTGGCTACCTTCCAAGGTGACCGCCATCGAGTGAAGCGCCGGTCGACGTCCTGGTTTGGCTGCTGTGACTTTGGCGTAGGTCTGCGAGTCGGTCTTTGGCTCGCATACGACCTCCCTTATGACCTCCTCTATTCTGTCCGATCTGGCGGCGACGACGCCGGCAACGTTACCGATTCCGTCCTCGAGGTCAGCCGCGGCGTGAGCCACGATCCTCACTCCTTCTTTTGTGTGGTTTATGGCCTCGTGCGCCGCGTCGATCTTGTTGCTGACCTCGCCAATTTTATCGATAACCTTGTCGACGACGTCGGCACCACTATCGGAGTAGTTTTCATTCATGTCGTGAAATCCTTTTTCGATTTTATTTTCGAGGTCGTTGAGCTGCATCCTTAAAATCGTCTCCATGTCTTCCAGCCTTTCCAGAATATTCCCCGGCAATTTGGATGATGTGGACGTGGTGTCAGTTTTTTCGGGCAGGGCTGTTTTTGGCACCGTCTCCAGGTTCTTTAATCGCCCGCTTAATTCGAACAGGATCCGTAGACACCTATCCGACTGTGTCTCCAGGAAGGTCTTTATGTCCTTCCTCATCTGAGGGTAATCTTTGACTCTAGCTGGTATGTCCTCAAAGGTCTTCATGACCTCCTGGAGAAGCTTGTCGTTGGACGATGTGGCGTAGATGTCAGTTTGTTTTTTATACGCCTCCATTAAGTCTATAGACCTTCTCTTTCGTTCGGGTCTCCGGATGAAAGTCTTGGCGGCGTCCGGCGCCTGTCCAGGCGGGCCCGCGGGGCTGAGAGTAGGTGACGTAGACTCTTGCGGTCCGCTGGCGCTGGCTCCTGGCCCTCTGCTTATTGGGGTGCGAATTCCGGAAATCATTTTATGACTCTAGTATGGTTTGTGTGTATAGGGCACAGCGAATGAACGGGGAAAGTTGTCAATAAAAATATAAAATAAAATAATAATAGTGTAAGTGGTGTAAGTTGTGACCCTGTATAGGGGGGTGAGTGTTTGTTGTATATTTTATGTCTCTGTCCTGTAAATGGGGAGTCAGAATCAAGCACTACTAATCCGTGGTCCAAATTTTTCTAACCCCCGTAGTTGCCGGTTTATTGGTAAAACTGTAAGTAAGGGTAAGGGGAGGGTCCAATAGGGGGGGGGAGGGTACCTCTTGTGCGACTTTAACCGTGGTGTCTTCGACACCACAAAGGCTGATTTTGAGGTCAGATCGGCTCTATGTCCTCTCGTTCCCGAGTTATGGCCCGTTAAAGGATGGGAGAGGGGAGAGTTCTGGGAAAGTGGGAAAAAGGGTGGGGGAGGGTACCTCTTGTGCGACTTTAACCGTGGTGTCTTCGACACCACAAAGGCTGATTTTGAGGTCGGATCGGCTCTATGTCCTCTCCTTCCCGAGATATAGCCCTTTAAAGGATGGGAGAGGGGAAAGTTCTGGGAAAGTGGAAAAAAGGGTGGGGGGGGGTACCTCGTATGCGATTCTAGCCGTGGCGCGACACCACAAAGGCTGAAATCGTGGTCGAAAATTGCCTATCTACTCTAGTTTCGGAGATATCCGCTTTTTAGGATTTTGCCGTACCGTACCGCGCCGCGTCGTGTTGTAGGCGTTGACGGGCAGATCTTCCAGTTGACCTAGCTGGGTCTACCCTGTTCCGATTTTGGCGTGATTGGGCTCGTTTTCTTGGTCTTGTTGAGCTCCTTGTAGGTAGGTCAGTTTCAGGGTGGTAAACGTGGGGGGGGGGGGGGGGGGGGGGTAAAGGAGGGGGAGGGCTATTGCTAATGTCGGAGAAAATGTGGGGTTAGATTCTGTGGCTGAGGGCCTCTTGTTTGAGTGGGAGGGGGGTTGAGGGGGGGGGTGGGGGGTTGCGGGGGGGCTATTAATTGTGTCGCAAAAATGTGGGTTTAGAATCCGTGGCTGAGGGCCTCTTGTTTGTTACCAGTTTGAGGGTAGATAGGGTGATATTTAGGAGGGGTGGAGGGGGGTTTATCCCGGAAGATTGTGATTTCACAGTATGGCTTAGGGCCGCTTGTTGGTTTATTTTTGTGAGATGTCGATAATAGGGTGTTATGGAAAAAACGCGGGGGGGGGGGGGGGGTGTGTTATCCCGGAAGTGTAAAAGTGGGTACGATTATATGGCTGAGGGCCCTGTTATGTTTAATACAATAATTATAGTAACTTTTTGCTGAAATTTTCCATGTGGTATGGTGAGGGTGACTTTGCCCTAGAGGGTTGAAATTTTGTCTATATGATGCGGGTGGTCCAGTATGGTTGGCTATCCAACCAGGGGGGGGGGTTAGGGGGGGGGGCTTCGAAAAAGTGGTTATTTTTCAGCCAGGACTTACCCTTTCAGAGTTACAGGCCTTTTTCAGTTTTGGTGTTGTTGGTAAACTGGTTTTCCTAATTAGATAATTACTTTTCACAAAAGTTACTGTGACTAAAATTATTTGGATTGTGTATTCCTGTAGGGGAGTGCACAAGCAACAATAGGCGGTCCTTAAAAATGGGGCGCCTTCTATAAGTTGAGGACTACTGAATTCTGAAATTTTACTTTTATTACCAACAACTGCAAATGCCTTTTTTGGCTCTTGCGACTTGATTCGCTTCTGGCACTATATCTCTGAAACGGGATGCTCCTGGAGTCTAGTTTTTAATCCTATACTTAATCTATGAGCTAACCTATATACTTAAATACTAGCGTCTGTTCCACAGCTGGTCTTCACTGCTCCAGCGACGTCCAAAATCTTCCCGGGGGTGCCGGTTCCAGGGGGTGGTGTTGTTCGGTCAGCGATCTATATCGGGTTGTAGGGCCGATGCTTCTCCAACTGCTGGCACCGGTGAGGTTCCCGTAGCTGGTCCCGTCGCAGAGATATTCCCCTGGGAAGGTAAAAATTTGACCCTGGCGAGCTGGTGGAAGAATGTCCAGGGTACTCGTCCTTAAGATCGCTTCTCGTGAGAGATTCGATTTGCTGGAATTTTTACGATCAGACGCTCCGTTCCAGGGTTATGACCCCGACAAACTTATGTGGTAATGGCGTTTTGGGTAGACGTTTGGAATAAATTCTTCCAAAATTGTGGTTTACGTCTGATCTCGCCGCGCTCTTCAGATTCCGGAAGATGGTGAGGTTCCGTTTCTGGTCTGTCAGGCTCCCTATTTTTTTCTTGACTTGCTTTTCCTTGGCAGGTGGTCAAAAATTTGGGGGTGGAACCACTTTCTGCAAATAGGTGTTTCTGACCGGAAGCAGGTGGTGAAAAATATATTTTCCAACTGATTTATTTTATATTTGGTCTGGGACCCCTTGTCAAATTTTTTCGGATTTTTTGGGTTTATATTAAGCGGTAAGTATATTAATATGTGATTCGTTAAGATTTAATAACTTATTAAAACAAGTCCAAAAAATTTTGAAATTTTTCACTTATGTTCTTTAGTCTATGCACTGTTTTTTAACGTCCAAAAAATAATAGGTTAACGCTTTAGATTTTAAGATAATAAGGGTTGAAATTTTTGAAAAGTTGTTGTAATACTTAAAATCTTATAATTTCCAGAAGGGTGGTCCGATTTCGACGATCGAGGTGTCGGATGAAAGGGTGCGGCTTTCTGCGCCTATCCCCGTTTCTGGTTTTCCTCTCCGACTGCTGGAAAATAACCTCGTGGCCACGTGGATTTTCGAAGTTGTCCTGTATCTCGGCGAGTTCCTGGGGGAAAAATCCCAAACTCAGCCAGGATGTAGAGCTGGTCCAGTTGCTTCGAAGAGTAACCCGAAAAAACAGGGTCAACGATCGTAATCTCGCAGCGTTTCACTTTTTGTGATTTTTCAGTCACTTTTGAGGTTAATTTTTTGGTTTTTTGGCTGTATCTTCGCCGAATTTTAACCGATTTTAAAAATTTTTTCACACACAGTTATAACTTAATAGCGCGCAACTTTATGCAAAAACACAGATATTTTCGTACACTTTTGATATTTTTCACGATTTTTCGAGCGCGGAGCGACTTAAAAACGATCTGCTCGCGGCGAGGGGTGCCACGCGACTCGGTTTTTTTTTTTTTTTTTTTATTCTCTACTCCCTCTGACATAAATCAGAGCCTATGTTAACTAATGCTAATCTTCCATTCTAGTTCTATCAATTATTCCTCTCGCACTTTTATTCCTCATACTTTGTCTTTCTATCATACCATCTTCTTTCTGTCTTTAAGGGTAGGACGCCCTTCTACTTTCTCTATTCTATGCTCTATTTTTTTTTCTTTTTCTTTATTACGGGTATAACACAGGACACAATGTTTTTATTAAAGGAGATTGGGCAGATTTGCCCAAGTATTGTAGCACTTTGAGTAATATATCATTACAAAGATATAACTTAGACAAACAATTTGTTGTATGACAGCGATGCTGAAATCTACATCAGTAAAAAGTTACAGGAGCTTAAAGTTCCTTTACATCACATTAAATTGTTTACATCTGTTTAACGTATTTGTCAGCAATTCTACAAGAAGTTGACATATCATACCGAGATACGTAAGGGTGTTACTACACCAATCGATCGATCGTCGATTGACGGCATCGATCGATGGTAACATCGATTAGTCGGCGTCCATCGATAGTTTCTTCCAGACCGATCGATCAATGGTAGAATGAATTAGTCGACGTCGATCGATGGTAGAACAGATTAGTCGATGTCGAGCGATCTGCAAGAGCCGCGCCGCGCGCCGTCCGCTCCCCGTTATCACCCGCCTGCAGCCCACGCGCTGAAGGGCCGGCCACACTGCCAGCTAGCGAGCGAGCGAGCAAGCTGGCGGGCGAAGTGAGGCGAGGGAAACTATATAAACTAAGCGAAGCTTTGTTTGTTGATGTGGGTTCACGTCAAAAACTACGGATGGACGGCGAGCGGGCGGTCGGAAGAGCGAGGGGAGCTAGGGGTGGGGGGAGCGACGGGGTGGGAGAGCGAGGGGGAGGGTGGAGGAGTGCAGGGGAGGGTTAGCGAGCGGGCGGGAGAGCGAGGGGAGGGAGGGGAGCGGGGAGAGGAGCCGATGAGAGTATTGTCAAAACGAAAACGGGCGAGCCGAGCGAGCATCATTTCACCTCTTTTTCATACTTTGGTTCACACCGCGAACTACAGAGCTAAGCTACGCTAACGAGGTGAACAAATAGCAACTGATGGATTATAGCCGGGGTTAATCGATCAACGTCGACCGATGCCATCGACCGGCAATCGATCTAGGTTATTCTAACGGTATCCATCGATCAGACAAAGCCACACCAATCGATCAATGTCGAATCGATCGATGTCCGATTTGTGTAGTAACACCCTTAAACTACCACGTGTAATAATACAAATCAAAATGGCGTCACTACAAGCGCTCTCACCAAGTGCGCGTGAGTGAGTCACACAACGAGTGAGGGAGCGAGAAAGGTAGCTACTGCTGCTAAGGCTTGCTTTCGCTCTCGCTAATACTAAGTGCGAGTGAGCGAGATAGTATGCAAACCTAAAACAAAAAGAACAACAAACAGACAAACTATTCATCCCCATGTCGCCATTCATTCGTGAATACTGTTCTGGTGCTAACGTGCGTTCAGAGTGATTTGATTCCTGTACTTACTAACGACTCGGCTGTGTTTGGACATTTTTATGGTTTGATTTCTTTACTGACGACTCGGCTGTGTTTGGACATTGTTTCTGTTATTACCTACGATTCGGTTATTCTAAACGGACTTTGATTACTCCAAGTTACCGGATTTTGGTGAAAATGGAACCACATAGAGAACAATGTGTGACTTGTGGTCGGAGTGTGCGACTAGACAGGTCGCGACATATTTTAACTCGAGGCGAGCTTGAAGAAAGACCTGGATTTGCTGAATATGTTCTACAAAATAATATCAACATACATCAGGTAATTCACTTCACAGGTGCAATGTTGATATAATGCAAACAAACAATACAAACTAACTAAAGATTAACCGCTCGGACGCAGAGCGCGGGAAAAATAATCGAGCCAGATGAATGCCAGATGCGTCACCGGCGCGCGCGGCGCGGCGGGGCGCCGCTCGGCCGCCCGATAATGTAAATAAAGCATTTTTACGACTTGGGTTTGTTTGAATGGTGCTAACACTTGTGTTTTTTGTTATGGTAAGGAACGGGGCTTTAAGATAGCGGAGTTTCGTTTGAAATAGGATAGTATTTACGCAAACACTACGTACGATACGTACGTACGATAGTATTTACGTAACTTTGTTTTCAAATAAATGGTTATAGTTCGAAAAAACGAGCGTTGACCTATATTGTTTAAGGTTTTAAATACATTATGTGTATATACTTAACGCAAAACACTAATAAAACCACATAGCATTAGTACAATATGTACTATTTACGAGCGTGCAAAGTTGAAAAAATTTGCCGACGGCAAAAAAATAACAATGGCCGCCAAGACAATGGAAACAAAATGTTGTTTTATAAATATAAATCTGATACGTAGAATAAAAATATTGGTACCTGTGGAAAGCTTATTTAATGCTTCAACTTTGTTATAAAAGTAGTGGTATTAGAATAACACACTGTACTAAAATAAGGATCTGAAAACACATACACGTAATAACAATAAACATGAATCGGTCAGCGCCGGTTGTGGAATAAAACCGAAATTACGTACTATTTTTTCACTCACCGACCTTGAAATCCTGCAGTAATTCACTTCACTATAATATTTATCACACACTTAACAGGCCATAGCACTTCAAACACTTGAAAACCCACTTAAAACACAAATTATTTATCATGTAAACAAAACACGCGCGAGTCCGTACGTCACTGACAAGACGCCATATTTTTTTAATTATTTGATTTTTTTGGTTGAACGCTTGTAGTTTTGTCATACATCTGAATACGCGGCTTTTAAGCACGAAATCGACTAAGCAATCGGATACAGTGTGCCACAGATCTTTTAAAAATGAAAAATTGAATAAAGTTTATCGGATTTCGATTAATTAAAAGGTTACGCGAGTGGACGCTAGCGTGCGGCGCCACTTTCTATGCGGCGACTTTGGTCACCTCATCCACTCCAGCGGTTAAGACTATTATCATTGGAAATAAAGAAACAATATTTTTGTCCGTATTTTTACACAAGAAGCAAGTACTTACCGGTATTCCACGACCTTAGTATCCCGACGACTATCGCAGTATATTTGTATGGGGTTTCGTACACAAGCACACGTCACCGACGCATAACAAAATGGCGGCAACGCGTCCCTGTGTACGAGGCCCCATACGAAAACGAATGTAATATGTACAGTAATATTCGCTAATATACTGATGTCTCGGAGTATTGGACTACCTAGTATCCGTTATATTTACTTATATGTATATTATTATATTATTCATATTCCACGAAAGTGGCGGATACGACTAATAACAATATAAAAGTCGAGTTTTTTCGTTGTTGTAGGCGATTGCAAATGACCGAATGATGATATGCTATCGCTGTTTGGTGGCTGCAAGGCGTCATGAAGACCGAATGAATCGGCAGAGTGAGCAGGCTGTAGCAGATCAACCAGATGACCAAGCAAATGCTATAAATGTGAACGTACAAGATCAGTCCGTGGTTTTATCCGGCTATAAAAGATTGTCGAATACGTCAAATCGCTGTATGTTTAGGAATTGTTTTGAGGTAGAACGAATGACGATTCCTAAGAACATAATTATATATTTATTAATGCATTTAAAAATATACACTCCAGGCAGTGCACGCGTATGTCAACGTCATTTGCGATCCAATATATGGGCCGATTTAGACAATGATGACTTATTAAGAACTGTTGAGTCTTTTTCTGTGAGCCAATTAACAGATGTGCTGGAAACTCAACGCAAAGCATATTTGGAAAAAAAAAATATTCGATTTTGACACTGTTGAAAATATAGACGCAGATGAATTATATTTTTGCACTGGCTTAACGCTTGTGCAGTTCAACAATTTACTGTTGGAAATACCTTCTTTGACAGACTGTTGTAATCGTCCAAAAACCGCACTGGGCATTTATTTGATGAAGCTTCGCACGGGAGAATCTAACGAAAGACTCGCGAGTCGCTTGTCAATGAGCAGACGAGCACTTGAGCGATACATGAATGTTGCCCGCGACTGCCTTTCATCTCAGTTTGTACCGCGACACCTTGGCTTAGATCATATGACCCGAGATGAAATCATATCACACAGCCTGCAAATCCCAAATGCCATATACGGAAGTAGTGAAAATAATCCGCCAAAGGCAATATTAATCTTGGATGGCACTTATATATATATTCAGAAGAGTAGTAACTTTTTATTTCAAAAGGTTTCATATAGCTTGCACAAGTTCCGAAATCTATTAAAGCCATTTGTTGTAGTTTGTCCAGACGGCTATATTTTAGAAGTGTTTGGCCCATACTCAGCCAGGACTTCTGATGCAACTATAATGTCCCGTATTTGCAATGAGGAAGATGCACCTTTACATTACCTTCTTCATGAAGGAGATACGTTCGTGCTTGACCGTGGATTTAGGGATGCAATACCTGTTCTTGAAAGCTTCGGCTATGAATGGCATATGCCACCGTCAAAAGACCGTAACGCTACGCAACTTACCACTCACCAAGCAAATGAATCCCGGCTTGTAACAATAGTCCGTTGGGTAGTAGAAGTTATTAATGGGCGCATCAAACGAGACTTTAAGTTATTCCGTCAGGACTATTTTAATAGAGCCATGACCCATATGTTTACTGACATACGAATAGCCGCTGCTCTTCTTAACGCATTTAGAGCGCCTTTAGAAAATAATGCCCACGCTAGCGAGATTATTAATATTATTAATGAGAGAATAGATGTACCAAATCGTCTTGGTAATTTCGTAACAGAAAATAATATAAACAGGCGAAGGGCGCAATTTATCCAAATAAATAGTGACACACTGAATATTCCTTTTCCTATTTTAAGCGAAGAAGATTTGATATTGATTGCTCTTGGAACTTATCAAATAAAACTGGCCAAATCGTATGTCGGTGAACATTTAAGGGGTGGTATATATACTATAGAAGTGTGCCACGAAATAAGTCCAAACCTAACGGATTATGAAATAGATGCAAGTAACTGTGCGTTATTACGAGGACAGATTCATTCACGACATACGTTGAGAAAAACCTATTACTCGTATATTTTAGTTAAGACCAATATGACAGGTAGAGAGGCTTTACCACACCTTTATTGTTCGTGCTTAACCGGAAGTCGTACTATCGGAACTTGTGCCCACATTATGAGTATAGTTTGGTACTTGGGATTTGCAAGACATCAAAATGATTTTCAAATCCCGGCAAGTTTTCTAGATCATATTATTTTAAATGATGAGAATGATTAATAATAACGGAAAATATAAATATATATATATTATATATATATATATTATATATTTCTATTGTACATGATAAAAGTAAGTCTTAATCTTATACTTAGTTGTTTTTTTCTGATATATTGTTGTTTCAAATAAAAATAGCGATCAATGCACTTTTATTTTTATTTTTTATCCCCTTTTGAACTTCACTCGCCACTTTCAAATAAAATAGCATGCAGCAGTAGGCTACATACATACACCATACATATATATAATATTATGATAGTGAATATAAAATATCCGTAAAAATTAAAATATCAGACAATAACACACTAAACAAACAAGTAGGTTATTTGCTAAGGATGCAATTTTTTAAATATTCAAAAAAAATACTTTGACGTCGCTGAAAGTAAAAAAAAATACATTTATGTGATGAGGGCAAGTAGTACAAGATATAACCATATAGCCTTTATTGCTACAATGGTTGGGCAAACCGTCATACAAATATGCCCAATCTCCTTTACATTTTTGGTTAAAAACTTTGACAATCATCTTTTAACATTTTTCTTACTAACTATGTATTTCTTATCACTATTTCTATTTAACAACGATTTTACTATCCTTACTTCTAGTCACAAAATTATTCCTTAATGCTATTTCTATTTACTAGGCTTACTTCTAGTTCATTTTGTCGATAATATAATTTGACCATCAATCTTATTTATCCATTTTATATACAGTTTCTTACAACTACTTACGCTCTTAAAATTAGTATGGGCAACCTTTGACATTCGATAAACTTATAGTTTTCTTCTGGTATTTGGCAATTTTCTAGCTTTTGTTCTCAATGCTTGACTCTAATATTATTTACAATATTATGCAAACATCTTTGCTTATACAGTTTTGTTCCTCTTTATAACTTTCCCACATATTTTTACGCAAAATTCCAAAAACAACTGTCTCTTTTCACTTTTCATTATCGGCCATATATTTGCAGCGTCGAGTTTGGTGTCGAGTACATGCTCAGCCACAAGCCTTTCCTGGTCAAAGACGGGACAGTTGAACAATATATGTGGCACCGTCTCAGCAATGTCGGGATCGCAGATGCACGATGGGCTCTCTTTGCACTTGAAGCGATTCAAGTATTCCGAGAACCCACCGTGTCCCGTCATGATCTGGGTAGTTACACTGCTGATTTTCATCTTCCTGACTATCCCGTACGCCGCCACCGCATCCGGGAAAAACAACTTCGTCCCTGAGGCGGTTTCTCCAGCGCAGTATCTCTGGTTCCACACGTCAAGAGTTGCCATTCGGATGCATCGCTTGACGTATGAAACCGGGCACAGGTCGTAATCGGGCTTTCGTTTGGAACCCTCAGCGGCTATTTTGGCTAATTCATCGGCCCTCTCATTACCTTCCAACCCCGCGTGGGCTTTGATCCAAAACAAGGTAACAGTCTTGTTTTGGATCGACAGGGACCTAAGGTTGGCCCTTGTCTCTACTGCCAGGGGGTGGTGGCGGTTGTAATTTTGTATGGTTTGGAGGGCCGCCATGGAGTCGCTGAAGATTCCAAACGAATGCGCACTGTGCTTCAAGATCTCCCTTGTTGCGACGCATATCGCCAGAAGCTCAGCCTGGTAAACGGTGGAGTAGTGTGGGAGAGCAAGCTTGCGGGTTTTGGTTTCGGCGTCACCGGTCCATACGGATAGTGCCGCTCCAACCTTGCCCCCAATCTTGCTCCCGTCCGTGAAGATACGAACTTCAAGTTCGCTCTGCGCATTAATTAGTTGCTCTTGATTTACCAGGCTAACGAGCTCTAGCTCAGCGCGCTCTGCGGGGTGTGGAGCCTCCATTGCCGAGGCGGTCTGCTCGACCTCCCTGTCACCGAGTGCTGGCTGAGGCACCCCTCTTCTGGCCTCGTATAGCGATGCCGCTTCGCGGACTCGCAGGTCGAGAGGTAGTATCCCAGCCAGCACTAGCGCGGAGTTCAAGGATACCGTCCGGTATCCTTTGCACAGTTTTTGCGCAATACCGCGCTGTACTGCTCCCAACTGCCTTTTGACGCCTAGTTTGTCGACGGCCGGAGCCCATACGCTGGCGGCGTACAGAATGACTGGTTCGACGGTGGCCACATATATGATCCTAATGACCTCGGGGTTTAGCCCCCAGCTGGTCTTTGCTGCCCTAGTTAGCTGCTTGTGGATGCCTATCGCCTTTCTGCACACATTTGCGACGTGTGCGTTAAAAGTGAGCTGCTTGTCGATGGTGACACCCAGGATTTTGATCTCGTTGGACATGGCAATGTCGATCCCGCCCATGCTCAGGCGCGGGGTGTCGTATTTCAATTTGCGCGTTATGACCATCGCATTGGTCTTCTGCGGGGCAAATTTAAGCTTGTTTTGGACACTCCACGCCTGGACATGCCCGAGAGTGGCATTGGCACGTCCCTCGATTTCCAGCGCTGTGTCACCATCGAAAACCAGCACAACGTCGTTCGCAAATGCCTGGCAACAGACTTTCCCAGCCTCCAAGCTCTTTAGAAGCGGGTCCAGCAACAGATTCCAGAGTATCGGTCCCGCGATAGATCCCTGGACACAACCCTTGCTTGTGGCCTTGCAAAACTCTCCACCTGCATACCTGACCCTGACCTTTCGGTTTTCGAGATAGCTGCTGATGACCCTCCTCAAGCCGACTGGACACTGTTCCTCAGCCAGGCGGACTCTTATGGCTGGCCACCACGCGCTGTCGAAGGCTCCCTCTATGTCCAATGATACCAGTACTACTATTTTCTTTAGTAACAGCTTGGCGCGTATGTGATGCATTAGTGCATAGAGGGAGTCCTCAGTGCTTCTCTGGGGCATGAATCCATACTGGCGAGTACTCATCCTGGGGATCAGATGAAACTTGAGGCGGGCCACCAACATCTTCTCATAGATTTTTCCGAAAATTGGTAATAGGCCGATGGGTCTGTACGCTTTTGGGGAGCTGTAATCCGATTTACCAGGCTTCCTCAAAATTATTACCGTAGCTTCTTTCCAAATTTCAGGGAAGAGGTGGGTCCTCAAGCAGCCATTCAGAAGAGCCAGGACTACTTCCGGGGCGCCTCTAGTGGCTTGGCAACAAATGTCGGCAGTAAAACCGTCTGCTCCTGGTGCTTTTTTGGCATTAAAAGACTCACACGCTGCCATCAGTTCAGCCATCGTGAATGGTGGCTCACATGGTTCACCTTGCCCTCCAGCATTCACGGCCTCGGCCTTTTCTCTAGTAAGACTGTGGCAGGTGCTGTCGGTGTCTGCGTGGTCCTCCGGATAAAAGGTTTTCGCCAACAGTTCCACTGAGCCTTTTGCGTCCTGAACCTCCCCATCCTTCGCTAGTGGCCGATCCTCTCCTCTTCCCTTGGTCCTTCCTATTACCCGGTAAATGCCTTCCCAAACCCCTTCTCTATCCTGTCTTGAACAGAAGTCCTTCCAGCTCGCGGTTTCATCCTTGGCTGCTTCCGTCTCATACTCAACTTTCTTTTTCAGGTACTCTTCGACGACCTTCGCTCTGCGGACTGGTGCAGCACATCTAACTCTGCGTTTATAGGTAGTGACCTCTTTTTTCATCCTCTCGAGTTTCTCGGACCACCACGGCAAAGTGAACACTTCATTACTTTTCTTAATAGGCATTGTTGAAGTGCATGCGTCTTTTATTATGTTGGTGTAGTGATTTATTATTGCATTAAGTTGTTCGGCCGTATTTAAGTTGTCTATTTCAATTTTGTTAATATTTTTTGCTTGCAGTAATTGGCCGATTTTCTCACGAAACTCGGACCAATTCGCTTTTTTAGTATTGAAAAGCCTAGTTGTTCGGTTAATTTGTATGCCTTTTGACCTTTTTAATTTAATGTTAAAGACAATGCCGTTGTGATCCGAGCTCGTGAGGCCCTCGTCTACCCTCCAGTCGTCCACTAGGTCCAAGATATCTGTCGAGCATACTGTTATGTCGACGTGACTACAGTATCTTATCCCCCCTCTGGTCGTGTCGAAGGTCGGAATTTCCCCTCTGTTCAGTATGTTCAGGTCAAGCTCATCGAGGACTCCGGACACTTCTTCGCCTCTGTGATCAATGGACAGGCTTCCCCACCAGGTACTCTTGGCATTTGCGTCTCCTCCAAGAATCAATCTCCCGGGACCCATCTCATCCTTTACGCGTTTGAGGTGCTCGAGGTATGGTCCGATTGGCTGGTCTGGCTCGAAGTAGAAGGAGACTAGTGTGATCCTCCAGGCACTGGTTCGGATCCCCACCACGGTGATGTTGTTCGTGGTGAGTTTAGGGTACTGTTCGACGATGAGGTCTTTGTCGAAGACCGCTATTGCGGCCTTAACAGTCCCGTCTCCGGTGTCAGTGCTCTGGAAGACCCGAACGCCTCTATGACTCCTCATTACTTTAGCTCCGCCGACGTATGGTTCCTGTAGGAGAGCAATGGCGACCCCGCGCTTGTTCGCTTCGGTCAGGAGCTCGTTGGTCGCCAGTCTTTTTCGCTGGAGGTTGGCCTGTACTATTCTGTAGGGGTTTGGGTTGCCGTTGTTCTCCTGGGCGCCCTTAGCAGTACGCGACCGACATGCGAGCTATAGCGTCGCGCTTCCTGCGTATGGGGCATTCTTGGCTGAAGGCATTATGGTCGTTGCGATCCATCTTGGCCGCTGTGCAGTTTTTGCAAGAGGGTTCACCTCCTGCCAGCCATTCTGTGCATTGCGCCCTAAGGTGCGGTCCTCCGCAGTGGCTACATAGGTCTGCTGATGCTGTGCAGAACCTTTTACTGTGGCCATATCCAAGGCACCTCGAGCATTGGACCAGTGGTGACTGGTCCCACACCCGGATGCGTTGGAGGTCGATATAGACAGCTCCAGCGTCGGTCGCCCTTTTCCAAATGGCCGGAGATACGCTCAGGACAATGTGGCTAGTGTGCGGATTACGTGCTTTGCCTCTGTACTTGATTTCAAGTCTATCATCATTCTCCTTCAGATCGTGGAAGATGCCCCGGTTTTGGTTCCTGAATGCCCTGATGACGTCCTCATCAGAGTTTACTGTAAGAACGTCGGCGAGCTTCAGGAGAGGGTCTCGGTTCTTGACTTCTTCCACGACCAAGCTTTTGCCGGAATTCTCGAGCCTCTGTCTCACCTTCTGTCTGTCTTCGTCCGTGTGACAGCTCATGATGACCTTTCTGTCTTTGCCTTTGCGGGTCCTCTCCACCCTGACCCATCCTTCCTTGGCGTTCACCGCCTCTCTAATTTTTGTGAGGACTTGGTCTCCTGTGTCATTCTCGTCCTGGGACGAGACAACTACCGAGTGCAGAGCATTCAGCGGAGGTGGGTGTGTGGTGGATCGGGCCGCCGTTGTCTCGGCATACGTTTTGGTGTTCAGCAACTGTTTATGCTGCTCTTCCATCTTTTCCTTCAGGCCGTCTAATTTTTTGCCGTTTTCTAAGAGTAGCCGGCTTTGCTCTTCCAAGTGTCTGATGATCTGACTGTTGGCTTCGGGGGACCCTTTTTCTATCATCTCGTTTGGTGTTGTCAGAGATGTTTCCGATGTAGATGTCTCCCCTGTCTTATTGAGCTTTTTTATTTCTGCGTCAGCCTCTTTTATTATCTGGAAAAGCTTGTCCACTGCCTCCAGTGCATTGGCTTTTATGTCTCCCCTTAAGTTCCGCGAGTTGTTTATATTCGTCTTGGCCTTTATGACGTTAGCTTTTGCTTCAGCCAGGCGAGTTAACCGAGTTGGCAGAACCTGTCTCGGTGAAATTTGGGCCTCTGTCTTGCCAGTGACTGGAGTCAGGTGGAGTGATGCCGACGCCGCAGCTTCCAAGTTCTCGTCGCTGCGTCTGGCGTTGGACGAAAGTGTTTGCGTCTTTGGTGGAGAACTTTTGGATACGAGTGTTTGTGTCCTAGGAGGTGATTTTTGTACCACCTTTTCTTCAACGGGTTTCGTTGGTGTTCTGGCAAACATTGTCAGGGGAGTGCGTCAGGTAATGGTATAAAAAACACAATAGTGTATATAAAAATCAACGTGGTCTACACACAGTGTAAAAATGTGTGCAGTCTAATAAAAATAAAAAAAAATACAGTAAAACAAACAAAAAACGAAACAAGAAAACTTAGGAATAAGTACCAGTCAACTACGGTCGTAAAAAGAGACAAGTTGCGGTCGGGCTCAATATAGCCTTCGTAATAACACAATAACTGTATAAGCCAAGATTGCAAAAATTTGTAGAAGATAAGGTACATAAACAAAGTAAAATACAAAATATGCTCCGGATTTCAAAATCCTCGGCTGGTCCAGCCTTAGCTCAAAAGAGCGGGTTCAAAAAACAGTCTAAACACAGGAAAGTAAGGTAAAATGTAAGACAAAATGTAAAAAATAAAATGAAGTAATTAAAAAGCAATATGCCTCTGTTTAATGGATCTTCGGCAGGTCCACCTCTATGTAGAGTGGCGGTCCTTCGCTCGAAAGAGCGGGTCAAACAGTGAAGGTCGAAGAGTCGAAAAAAGTTTTTCTTATGTCAAAGGACCCCCAAATGAAGAGCGATTTTTGGAAGGACTCTATGTAGAGTCGATCCGTCGAGTCCAGTGGATAGCTCCCGCCGAGCCCTCTTAGATGAGCCCAAGCTCGATATGGTTACTCCAAGGGGTTTCGGAGATATCCCAACTTGAAAAATTTGGTTATTTTCCAAAAATATTAACCAAACCTGGTTACAAGAGGATATCTCCGGAACCAATGGTCTAAAAACACCGATGTTTGGGCTTTCCGAACTTGGCTCGGCAAGACCAACCCACTGGACCGGTTTTCAGGCTGAAAATCTTTAACCCGCTGAAAACGCCTGAAAGCTGTCCTATCTTAAACACTATGTCCTACTGATATTATCAGCGAAAACCCCGGCCCTCTACGACTTTCCGTTGGGAAGCTATGATCGATTGAAAAAATCAAAGATGGCCGCGGTCCTGTCAAATCTTAACTTTGACAGTGGATAACTTCCCTCCGGAAGGCCGCAAACCCCCCGAGTTTGGGCTCTCCCAACTCAGCCTGAGCTCCGCTGTCCGCTGAAACTACTTTCAGGGTCCCGAAATTTTTCAGCTCCAAACCGCCTGAAATCGCGGGGGAAGTATGTCGGCGGGTTCCTGACTGCAACGTCAAAAACCGCTTCTTTCCACGACCACCGGTTTAGGAGTTACAGTGGTTTGAAGTTGAACAAAATGGCCGCCGATCTGTCAAAAGTCGTACTAAAATGTCCGTATCTTTGGAACCCTACGTCACAGAAGGACGGGGTTTTGGACCTGCAGCTCGGCGTCACTTCAGGTATGACCTGAAAGCAGTTTCAGCGACAAAAAACTTTCAGGCCTGAAATGGCCTGAAAATAGTCCTATCCTAAAGTCGGCGGTACGCCACCAGCCCGAGTGGAAACACGAAGAAAATCGGATCAACGGTTGCCAAGCTATCTCAGTCTAAAAATTTTAACCAAAAAGACCATATGGTGTGTCTTTGTCAAAATAGCCAAATGCGGTGCTATAGGGCCCAAGTTTGGGCTTATGTAATTCCGGACAGGGTATTTAAACAGTATAAAAACATAAAAAAGTGGGTATTTCCTATTAATCCTGAATTATGTACACAAATCATATAAAATTCAATAACTTTAAAACTATTGAACGAAAAATTTTGAAAGAATATGCTAAAATTACATAAAATTAAGAGCTACAAGATGCGGATAATAGAAGTTTTAAAAACCGAGGACAAGTATGAAAAAATTTTGAAAATATGATTTTCCTGAAAAATTTTGTATAACTTAAAAACCATTAATGTTAAAAATCTAAAACTTAAATCTCTAATGTTTTGATGAGCGCGCAACAGGCTGCAGTTGAAAATTTTTGAAATCTTGCTCAGGACCGAAGATATTAAGGTCAGAATTTTTGAAATTGTAACTCTTCTTAAAAATCAGGCGTGGTAATAAAATTAAAATTTCCTCCAAATACCGTCTGGGTTGCAGCTAGAGATGTTGGCTGCAAAATTCCAGGTGTCTAGCTCTGCTCCTTCCAAATTTTCAGGCCACGTGGTTTTTAGTATTTTCAGCCTAAAAGCTGAAACTCCGGGTTTTTGGTGTTTCCAGGTGTTCAGGATGGTGTGCGGGGGCGACGCCCACCTTTTTCTCAAATAAAAAAGGGGGGTCGACGATCTCGTTCGAGCAGCGTTTGCACTTGAAAGTTTCTCCTTTGACTTTAACCTCCAAAATTAGAGGTTTTTCAGGTGTAAACCAAGATTCACTGAAATCCGGTTACTGACATTCACTGGGGCGTATAGCCTGCACAATTACGCACTCGCAGACACCAAAATGATTAATATTCGACCACTTTTGACCACTTTTTTGAATTTTGAACTACGGAGCGGCTTTAAAAACGATCCGACCCACACGGAGGCTGGGGGGGAACTGCGCGCGACTCGGTTAGGTTAGGTTAGGTTAGGTTAGGTTAGGTTGGGGGGGGGTGCATGTTGAAGAGCCTCCTCGTGGCGCACCCTGGGCAACGTCGGCTCCAATTTCTCCCAGTGCGGTTTTGGGGGACAATTGGGGCTGGCGGCTAATCTTCAACAAGCGGGGAAAGGTCACGGTTCCAATCACCGATCATGCTTGATGGTCGGTGAAGGGAACCGGGCTACAGAGGGTACGCCCACTCCTCCTCTGCTTACAGAGGGAGGTGAGTGGGCGTAGACTGGGCAGGGCCGCCGATGCGGAACAGGCGGTCGTGTCCCGGAGGGAGGCAGCGGCGCGCGCGCGGGGGATGATTCTCTCGCGCGGCGCCGCTCCGGAGAGGGGAGGGGTCGAGGAAGACGCCGGTCTGGTAGTCACCTCCGGCTCCTCCCGGGTGGAGGCCAGCAGGCGGTGGGTGCGGGGGCGCCCTTTGCCTGTATTGCACGGGCCTCCACCAGTGTCGGACGGGAGTGGCCGGGTGTTCCCGGCCATTCCCGTAGCCCCCCAGTTGAATGGGGGGCATGCGGGGCCCGCCAACTAGGCGGGCATACGCCGGGAGGGCTGTGGAAGCAGAGGCTGAGCCAATTTCCCATAGCCCTCCCATCACGGCGTTGTGGGAACACCGCTGAGTTTTAGTGGGTATACTGTCGAGTGCGGTTTTCGACAGGAGTCCCACATACCCCGTCTCGTCCCCCACGAGCGGGGATGCATAAAGCATTTCTCAGCGACAAAAAAAAAAAAAAAAAAAAAAAAAAAAAAAAAGGTTAGGTTGGGGGATCCCCCACAGCGCATACTTCCACGTAGTATCCCCTGGGCAACGCCGTGTCTGACCACCGTAACGGAGTGGCAGACCGGTGGCTAAAGTGCGCTGTGACTCACAGTTATCAATGCGGAAGACTGTGAGTAAAATCATGACGAAGAAACCCGTGCGGGACGCCTCCGGGCGTTTCAGTAGTTTTAACCCGAATCACCCTTCTCAGGGCGATTCAAACGGCCCTTCTCAGGGCCAACCCAACGGCCCTTCTCAGGGCCAACCCAACGGCCCTTCTCAGGGCCAACCCAACGGCCCTTCTCAGGGTCAATCCAAAGGCCCTTTTCAGGGCCACGCCGGTGACGCATTAGCGTCGAACGCTGACCGCGCACCATCTGCGGCCAGAGCAGACGAGTCGGACTCCGACGACTCAAATCTCGACACGTCGGCAGCTGAGAGCGACCGCCTCGAGCGAAAGAGAGCCTACCTGCGGCACGGGTCCGAGGGATCCTCGTCGGCTGGAGGCGGGGCGCAGAAGAAGTCGAAGTCCAAAAGGGCTTCGACTTCTTCAAAAGCAGGTGATACCCACGTTGTGGGTTTGGTTGACGCCGAGCGCCAGCTAAACCTCCTAAAACGGGCGCAACTCCAGCAGGACCTGGAGGAGAGGGTCGCTGCCAGAGAGCGCCAGGCGCAGGCCGCCCGGTCGAGGGCCGGCTATGGGGCATCCAGTGTCCTGTATGCTGGCCACTCCTTGGCGGAACTTGAGCGCATGGCGCGGGAGGACAGGGAGGAGGTCCTGGAGGTCGCCTCAAAGTCCTCCAACCTGAAGGGGACCTTCCAGAAGGCCCTTAAATGCCGGGCTGCCAGTCTGCATGGCATTGTGCAGGAGCTGGTGCAGCGGACGGCCACGGATGAGACGCGGCAACTGCAGGCGAAGGTGGATCGCCTGCAGGCGGAGGTCAGCCACCTGCACCAGAAGCTGGCTGAGGTCACCGCTCGGCCTGCGCAATCAGCCCCTGGACCGGTGGTAGGAGGCTCCACCTCCTCCCCTCACAACCTTGAGGAGATACTCCGAAAGGTTGTCATGGAGGAGAGGGCCTTCACCAGGGCCTGCTTCGCAGGCATCGAGGACCGGCTCCTGCCGGAGAAGCGGCTCCGCCCGCCGCTAGCGGCGGATAAGGCACCACGCAGGGTGCCGGAACCTGCGCCTTTAGCAGGCCCGGCATCGGGTGCGCAGCCCCAGGCCCCGAAGCCCTCCAAGGGCAAAGGCGAGGGCAAGAGGACCAAGGCGGCTCCTCAAACCCTCACCATCAGCTCGGAGGGAGCGTCTGGGTCAGCTGCCACTCCAGCGGCAGCCCCCCAGAACTCGCAGGGGGAAGACGCCCTTCTTCCCTCCACCACCCCGTCCAACCAGTCGTGGACGGAAGTGGTCAGGAGGGGAAAAGGGAAGGGAGGGCAAAAGTCGGCCCCCAAGCCCGCCGCGACTGCACCGGCAGTCAAAAGGGCTCCAGCTGGCGGGAGGAAGTTAGTTCCTCCCAAGACCGCGGCCGTCGTGGTGACCATCACCCCGGAGGCCGCGGAGCGGGGCGAGACGTACGAGTCCGTCCTAAGACGGGCTCGTACCAATGCTGATCCCTCCCAGCTGGGGATCAGCAAAATAACGTGCCGCCGAACCCTAACCGGAGCTCGAATTTTCGAGTTCTCGGGGGAACAGCGCGGCACAAACGCGGACCTCTTCGCAACGAAGTTGCAAGAGGTCATCGCCGACGCGGCAACGGTCGTCAGGCCCGTCAAGACCGCAGCCTTGGAGGTGGCCGATCTGGACGATTCGGCCACCAAGGAGGATGTGGTGGCGGCCGTCGCGGCGGCTGGAGGCTGCGACGCTGGCGCGGTGAAGGCTGGAGCCATCAGGCTCGGCCGCCGCGGCATGGGCATCGTCCGCGTCGAGTGCCCAGTCGCCGCGGCTGGGGCCGCCCTTGCTGCGACCAAGGGACGGCTGCTTGTGGGGCTCAGCTCGGCTGTGGTCCGAGCACTTGAAGAACAGCCCTTGCGCTGCTTCAAGTGCTTCTCCTTCGGCCACACCCGAGCCACGTGTCCCTCCAAGGCCGACTGGGGAGACACGTGCTACCAGTGCGGGCAAGAGGGGCACAAGAGTGCCACTTGCCGCGCCACCACGCCACACTGCACGGCGTGTGCCGCCAGTGGCCGCCCCGCGGGCCACAGGATGACGGGCAGGAGCTGTAAGCCCCCCGTCAAGAAGGGCATAGTGCCGGCGCAGGTTCGACCTGTCGCCACCACCGCCGCCGCCGTCGTCGCCGCCGCTGCAGCTCCAGCGGCGGTAGCTGAGGAGGAGGGTGCCATGTCGGAATAATGCAGGTTTCCGACTACCGCATCCTCCAGGCGAACACCAACCACTGCAGAGCGGCCCAGGACCTGGTAGTGCAGGTCATGGCCGAGTGGTTGGTGAACGTAGCGGTGGTCGCCGAGCCCTACTCGATCCCCAGCAGCTGGCTGGGTGACGAGGACGACTCGGTGGCACTAGCGGCGCGGTCTTCCACAGACTCCCCTCCCCTCTCGCTATTAGAGAGAGGACCGGGATACGTGGCCGCCGCGTGGGGAGACTTTGCCCTTGTGGGGGTATATTTCTCCCCAAACCGCCCTCTCCAGGACTTTGAGAATTATCTCGGAGTCCTGGCCGCCGTGGTCGGCAGGGCGGCGCCGCGTCAGGTCTCCGTGCTGGGAGACCTGAATGCCAAGTCGGTGACCTGGGGCAACCGGGCCACCGACGCTCGCGGGCGGGCGGTGGAGATGTGGGCAGCCTCCTCTGGACTCTCCCTCTTGAACAGAGGAAGCGTCCAGACATGCGTGCGGCGTCAGGGTGGCTCAGTAGTGGACGTCACTTTCGCCACCCCTGGGTTAGCCGCGCGCGTGCTGAACTGGCGGGTGGACCTGGTGGAGACTATGTCGGACCACCGCTACGTGCGGTTCGACATCTCCGCCAGTGGCCCCGGAGCGGTGCAGCCCCTCTCGGGGCGATCACCGTTTCCGCGGTGGGCTTTCACCCGCCTAGACAGGGAGGCAGCGGCGGAGGCGGCGTTCATCCAGGACTGGCTGTCGCCTCCTACCACCGGCCTGGATGTAGACACCATAGCGGGCCAGCTGAGGGAGTCTCTGACCGAGGTGTGCAACTCCAGCATGCCCCGGTCTCGCCGCCCGGCTCCCCGCCGCGCCGTCTATTGGTGGTCGGAGGAACTGGCGGGGCTCAGAACCGCCTGTGTGGCGGCCAAGAGGGCCTACACGCGGAGTCGGCGGCGGCGTCGACGCAACCGGCCCGACGAGGACCGCCTCTACGAGGTGTACGTGGAGGCAAAAATGGGCCTCGATCGGGCCATCGCCGCCGCTAAAGACTCGGCGAGAGCCGAGCTGCTGGAGGGTCTCGACAACGACCCTTACGGGAGACCGTATAAGGCGGCGCGCAACAAATTGCGCCCCTTTGGTCCCCCGGTTGTCGAGACCCTGGAGCCCACATTTCTGGATGGGGTGGTTCAGTCCCTGTTTCCGTGCAGGGACAACTTCACCCCGCCAGTGATGTGTGGAGCCCCGCTGGAGGAGGAGGAGGAGGAAGAGGAGGCTCCCTCTCCTGTCACGGAGTCGGAACTTGGCGCGGCGATTGTGCATATCCGCGCCAAGAAGACGGCTCCGGGCCCCGACGGTGTCCCGGCGAGGGTGGTGGCAATTGCCGCCACCCAAATGGAGGAGCGGTTTCGGGACCTCTTCAGCGCATGCCTTGCGTCTGGAAGGTTCCCGAAACCGTGGAAGGAGGGGCAGTTGTGCCTCCTCCGCAAGGAGGGCCGCCCTGCAGACTCCCCCTCGGCATACCGACCCATCGTCCTGCTCGATGAGGTCGGCAAAATGTTCGAGGGGATAATCGCTGCCCGCCTAAAGGGCCATATGCGGCGTATCGGGCCGGACTTGTCGGACGCTCAGTTCGGTTTTCGGGCTGAGCGTTCGACGGTGGACGCGCTGGTCTGCCTCAAGAGGCAGGTGAAGGAGGCGGTGGAGGTGGGGGACGGATTGTTGGCGGTGTCATTCGACATAGCCAACGCCTTCAACTCTGTTCCCCACAGCACCATCCTAGAGGCACTCCGATTCCACGGGGTGCCTCGATATATGCGGCGTCTACTGGCCAGCTACCTGGAGGATCGGGCGATCGTCCTCGTGAACAGGGCTGGCCAAGTCCGGCGGTACGCAGTCGAGGCCGGCGTTCCACAGGGGTCAGTCCTGGGACCTCTCCTCTGGAACGTCGGCTACGACTGGCTCTTGCGGGGAACTCTCCTCCGAGGTACGAGTGTCGTCTGCTACGCGGATGACACTCTCCTCACCGCCCGGGGGGAGAGTTTCAGGGAGGCGGCCAACTTGGCCTCGGCGGGCGGATCCTTGGTCGCAGGGAGGATCCGCCGCCTAGGATTGACGGTGGCGCTGCACAAGACCGAGGCTGTGTTCTTCCACGGGCCTCGGCAGCGCCAACCACCAGACGCCCACATATTTGTGGAGGGCGTCCGAATCGAGGTGAAGGCCCAGATGAAATATCTGGGCCTTGTACTCGACAGCAGGTGGCGTTTCGGCCCGCATTTTAGCGGGCTGTCGACGCGCCTGCTGAAGACTGCGGGCGCCCTCTCGTGGCTGCTCCCCAATTTGGGGGGGCCCAGCGCGCGATGCCGGCAACTTTACGCCGGCATCTTGAGGAGTATGGCCCTCTACGGGGCCCCAATCTGGGAGGACTCCCTCCAAAGGCGGGAGAACGCCGCGGCCTTGCGGGCCCCCCAAAGAGCCATAGCTCAGCGGGTGTCGCGGGCCTACCGCACGGTGGGCTTCGCGGCAGCGTGTGCTCTGGCTGGCACCCCTCCTTGGGAACTCGAGGCGTGGGTGCTCGCCAGAGTATACGAATGGACGGCGGGGCGGAGGGCGAGAGGAGAACGCCCCGCCCCGGAAGAGCGGGAGGCCGTTCGGCGGGAGGCGAGGGACGCCATCGTCGTCCATTGGACGAGGGACCTCGCCACCGCAGCCTTCGGCCGCCGAACCCTCGACGCGATCGGGCCGGTCCTGCGAGACTGGCTCGATCGGTCGCACGGGTTCCTCTCGTTCCGTCTGGTGCAGGTGCTGTCCGGACACGGTTGTTTCGGATCGTACCTGCACCGAATCGGACGGGAGGAGACACCGTCGTGCCACGACTGTGGCGCGGCGGGGGACGCGGCGCAGCACACCCTCGCGGTGTGCCCGTCGTGGTCCGAGCCGCGCCACGGTCTCACTGCGGTGATCGGACCGGACCTCTCACTCCCCGGTTTGGTTACGGCCATGCTGGGCGATGAGAGGTCCTGGGCGGCAGTGGCCTCCTTCTGCGAACACGTCATGTCCCAGAAGGAGGCGGCGGAGCGCGCGCGGGAGGATGACCCTCACGCGGCGGCGCTCCGAAGACGAAGGAGGGGTCGGAGAAGACGTCAGTATGACGGCCATCTCCGACTCCTCCCCGGTGGAGGCCAGCAGGCAACGGGTGCGGGGGCACCCTTGCCTGTATTGCACGGGCCTCCACCAGTGTCGGACGGGAATGGCCAGGTGTTCCTGGCCATTCCCGTAGCCCCCCAGGCAGGGGGGCATGCGGGGCCCGCCAGCTAGGCGGGCATACGCCGGGAGGGCTGTGGAAGCAGAGGCTGAGCCAATTTCCCATAGCCCTCCCATCACGGCGTCGCGGGAACACCGCTGAGTTTTAGTGGGTATACTGCCACTCTGGCAGGGAGTCCCACATACTCCGTCTCGTCCCCCGACGAGCGGAGATGCGTAATGTCATTTCTCAGCGACAAAAAAAAAAAAAAAAAAAAAAAAAAAAAAGGTTAGGTTAGGTTGGGGTGCATGTTGAAGAGCCTCCTCGTGGCGCACCCTGGGCAACGTCGGCTCCAATTTCTCCCAGTGCGGTTTTGGGGGACAATTGGGCCTGGCGGCTAATCTTCAACAAGCGGGGAAAGGTCTCGGTTCCAATCGCCGATCATGCTTGATGGTCGGTGAAGGGAACCGGGCTACAGAGGGCAGATACGCCCACTCCTCCTCTGCTTACAGAGGGAGGTGAGTGGGCGTAGACTGGGCACGGCCGCCGCTGCGGAATAGGCGGTCGTATCCCGGAGGGAGGCAGTGGCGCCCGCGCGGGGGGATGATTCTCTCGCGTGGCGCCGCTCCGGAGAGGGGAGGGGTCGAGGAAGACGCCGGTCTGGTAGTCACCTCCGGCTCCTCCCGGGTGGAGGCCAGCAGGCGGTGGGTGCGGGGGCGCCCTTTGCCTGTATTGCACGGGCCTCCACCAGTGTTGGACGGGAGTGGCCGGGTGTTCCCGGCCATTCCCGTAGCCCCCCCAGTTAAGTGGGGGGCATGCGGGGCCCGCCAACTAGGCGGGCATGCGCCGGGAGGGCTGTGGAAGTAGAGGCTGAGCCGATTTCCCATAGCCCTCCCATCACGGCGTTGTGGGAACACCGCTGAGTTTTAGTGGGTATACTGTCGAGTGCGGATTTTGACAGGAGTCCCACATACCCCGTCTCGTCCCCCACGAGCGGGGATGCATAAAGCATTTCTCAGCGACAAAAAAAAAAAAAAAAAAAAAAAAAAAAAAAAAAAAGGTTAGGTTGTTGCGGAAGGATCGTACGTTCCCGCGACCCCCGGCGTAGGTGTGAGATGGAACACCGGGGTGGTTTTTAGTCAGTAAGAGTCTGACAGACCCCGCCGCCCGCCCCAGGGCGGCGGACATCCATGAGGATTTTCCACCCCGGAAACAAAAAAAAAAAAAAAAAAAAAAAAAAAAAAAAAAAAAGGTTAGGTTAGGTTAGGTTGGGGTGCATGTTGAAGAGCCTCCTCGTGGCGCACCCTGGGCAACGTCGGCTCCAATTTCTCCCAGTGCGGTTTTGGGGGACAATTGGGGCTGGCGGCTAATCTTCAACAAGCGGGGAAAGGTCACGGTTCCAATCACCGATCATGCTTGATGGTCGGTGAAGGGAACCGGGCTACAGAGGGTACGCCCACTCCTCCTCTGCTTACAGAGGGAGGTGAGTGGGCGTAGACTGGGCAGGGCCGCCGATGCGGAACAGGCGGTCGTGTCCCGGAGGGAGGCAGCGGCGCGCGCGCGGGGGATGATTCTCTCGCGCGGCGCCGCTCCGGAGAGGGGAGGGGTCGAGGAAGACGCCGGTCTGGTAGTCACCTCCGGCTCCTCCCGGGTGGAGGCCAGCAGGCGGTGGGTGCGGGGGCGCCCTTTGCCTGTATTGCACGGGCCTCCACCAGTGTCGGACGGGAGTGGCCGGGTGTTCCCGGCCATTCCCGTAGCCCCCCAGTTGAATGGGGGGCATGCGGGGCCCGCCAACTAGGCGGGCATACGCCGGGAGGGCTGTGGAAGCAGAGGCTGAGCCAATTTCCCATAGCCCTCCCATCACGGCGTTGTGGGAACACCGCTGAGTTTTAGTGGGTATACTGTCGAGTGCGGTTTTCGACAGGAGTCCCACATACCCCGTCTCGTCCCCCACGAGCGGGGATGCATAAAGCATTTCTCAGCGACAAAAAAAAAAAAAAAAAAAAAAAAAAAAAAAAAAAAAAAAAAGGTTAGGTTAGGTTGGGGGACCACCCCACAGTGCTTGCGTCCACGTCGCGTCCCCTGGGCAACGACCCGGTTCTGACCACCGTAACGGAGTGGCAGACCGGTGTTCGGCTAAAGTGCACTGTGCAGTCGTAGCGTATTTTAACTGTTTTTATCCCATTTTATTTCATGTCGGCATCTACGACACCTGCGGAGGCTATGCCAAAGCAATCGAGGACCGCCTCCGGGCGTTTTAAAAAAGGCCCTTCTCAGGGCCAAGCAAAAGGTCCTTCTCAGGGCCAAGCAAAAGGCCCTTCTCAGGGCCAACCAAAAGGCCCTTCTCAGGGCCACCCAAAAGGCCCTTCTCAGGGCCAACCAAAAGGCCCTTCTCAGGGCCAATCTGAGGGTGCCTCGGCATCAGAGGCTAGCCGCGCGCCATCTGCGACTAGCTTCTATAGCTCGGCGGGCGAGTTGCTGGACTCCGACGACGAGTCCATCATGTCGTGTGGTTCGGCGATTGCTCGCCGGGACACAATGAAGCGGGTTTATCAGCGGAAGGGGTCTGGGGGTTCCTCGGACACTGCGTCACAGCCGAGGGCCAAGAGGCCGGTGTCTGACACCCACGACGTGGGTCTGGCAGAAGCCCAACGCCAGTTGGACCTGTCGCGGCGAGCGCAGGTCCAGCAAGACCTGGAGGAGCGGGTTGCGGCCACAGAGCAACGGACGCACGCCGCCCGGGCCAAGTCCGGGTACGGCGCGTCCCGCGTCCACTATGCGGACCACTCCCTTGCGGAGCTGCAGCTGATGGCTGAGGAGGACGAAGAGGAGATAGTGGCAGTCGCCTCTAAGTCCTCCAATCTTAAAGGGACTTTCCAAAAGTCCCTTAAATGTAGGGCCGCGAGCATGCGCGGCATAGTCGGGGAGCTGGTGCAGCGGAAGGCTACCGACGAAACGCGGCAACTGCAGGCGAAAGTCGATCGCCTGCAGTCAGAGGTCAGCCAGCTTCATCTGAAGCTGGCTGAAGCCACGGCCCGGCCAAATACTAAGGTGTCCGAGCCGAGACCAGCGGCTGAGGCCCCGCCCTCCAACCTTGAGGATGTAATCCGCAAGGTCGTAATGGAGGAAAGGGCCTTCACGAGAGCCTGTCTTGCGGGCATAGAGGACAGGCTCTTGCCGGAGAAACGCCTGCGACCGCCGCTCGCGGCGGACAGTAGGCCACGCCAGCCTGAGCTATCCTCCCAGGACGCCCACCTTCCGTCCACCACCCCATCGAACCAGCAAGGGTGGACGAAGGTGAAAAAGGGCAAAAAGAAGGCAAAGACGGTGGGTGCCCCTGCCACCCCCGCCACCACCCCTCCCGGCCCGCCTCAGAAAACAGGCAAGGGAAAGGGGAAGGGAAAGACGTCGGCCCCGAAGCCCAACGCCGCTGCTCCCGCTGCTGCTCCTGCAGCTAATGGGGCCCCCGCCGCCAAGTCAAAGAGGAAGCTGGTTCCTCCGAAGACCGCAGCCGTAGTGGTGACGCTCACCGCTGAGGCTGTGGAGCGGGGGGAGACGTACGCGTCCGTAATGATGCGGGCGCGTGCCAACGCCGATCCCACCCAGCTGGGGATCGGCACAGTCTCCTGCCGCCGAACCCAGGCCGGGGCTCGAATGTTCGAGTTCCCGGGGGCTCAGGGCGGCGCCAACGCGGACCTCTTCGGAACCAAGCTGCGAGAGGTCATCGCCGACGCGGCCAAGGTCACCAGGCCCGTAAAGTCAGTGGCCTTGGAGGTGACCGACCTCGACGACTCGGTCACCAAAGAGGAGGTGGTGGCGGCGGTCGCTGCGATGGGGGGCTGTGGCGTCACAGCGGTGCAAGGTCGGGCCATCAGGCCCGGCCGCGGCGGCATGGGCACCATTCGCCTCGAGTGCCCAGTCGCCGCAGCTGCAGCCGTCCTAGCCAAGGGACGGCTGACTGTCGGGTTCAGCTCGGGTGTAGTCCGGGCACTTGCAGCCCAGCCTCTGCGCTGCTACAAGTGTCTTGGAGTCGGACACACTCGGGCCCTTTGTCCGTCCGAGGTCGACAGGGCGGACAAATGCTTCCGCTGTGGCAAGGAAGGCCACAAGTCGGCCTCCTGCGAGGCCGCCAGCGCCGCACTGTGCGGTGTGTGCCGCCAGTGGCTGCCCGGCAGGCCACGTGATGATGGGGAGGAAGTGCAATCCTCCCCCTAAGAAGGGCAAAGCGCAGGCGCTGATCCGGCCTGTCGCTGCCACCGTTGCCGTCCCTGAGGCTGGGACATCGGCGGCGGTTGTGGAAGGGGGTGCGATGTCTGTCGATGGATAGTTCGGTCAAGCATCGCATCCTCCAGGCGAACACCAACCACTGCAGAGCGGCCCAGGATCTGCTGATGCAGACCATGGCCGAGTGGTTGGTGGACGTGGCGGCCGTCGCCGAGCCGTATTCAGTCCCTGGCCGTTGGCTGGGCGATCGGGACGGCTTGGTGGCATTGGTGACGCGGTCTTCCACGGACTCCCCTCCCCTCTCGCTCTTAGAGAGGGGACCGGGATACGTGGCCGCCGCGTGGGGAGAATTAGCCCTGGTGGGCGTCTATTTCTCCCCGAACCGCCCTCTCTCGGATTTCGAGAACTTTCTCGAAATCCTCACCGCGGTGGTCGGGAGGGCGGCGCCACGCCAGGTCGCCGTACTGGGTGACCTGAACGCCAAGTCGACGGCCTGGGGCAACCCGGCCGGGTCCTGCAACGTCCGGGGACGCGCCGTGGAGTTTTGGGCGGCGTCGTGCGGTGTGTCCCTCCTGAACAGAGGGACCGTTCACACGTGTGTGCGGCAACGGGGAGGATCAGTGGTCGACGTATCGTTTGCCACCCCCGTGCTAGCCGCCCACGTCGTGAACTGGCGGGTGGAGATGGTGGAGACCTTGTCGGACCACCGATATGTGCGGTTCGACATCAGCTCCACCCAGAGCTCCCGGGGAATTGCTCCAGGCTCGGGCCAATCTGCGTTCCCACGGTGGGCTCTCACCCGCCTGGACCGAGAGGCTGCGGAGGAGGCGGCGTTCGTCCAGGACTGGCTCGCACCTCCTGTCGAGGTCCTGGACGTGGACGCCGCAGCGGCTCAGCTGAGGAGGTCGCTGACCGAGGTGTGCAACTCCAGCATGCCCCGGTCTCGCCGCCCAGCTCCCCGCCGCGCCGTCTATTGGTGGTCGGAGGAACTGGCGGGGCTCCGAACCGCCTGCGTGGCAGCCAGGAGGGCCTACACGCGGAGTCGAAGGCGCAGGCACCGAGACCCCACCAACGAGGAGGCCCTCTATGCCGCGTACGTTGACGCAAAGACTGTCCTCAAGTCGGCAATGCGCGCGGCCGAAGATTCGGCGAGAGCCGAGATGTTAGAGGGTCTCGACAGGGACCCATTTGGAAGACCATACAAGGCGGCGCGGAATAAACTGCGCCCCTGTGGTCTTCCACTGACGGAGACCCTCGAGCCGGCACTGCTGGACGGGGTGGTCCGGTCCCTGTTTCCGTCCAGGACCGACTTCACCCCGCCAGTGATGGATCCCCCGCGGGAGGCGGCTCCGCCGGAGGAGGAGGTCCCACCGGTTACGGCGGTGGAACTTTGCGCGGGGACTCTACACCTCCGCGCAAAGAACACAGCCCCAGGGCCGGACGGCGTTCCCGCACGGGTGGTGGCCATCGCCGCCTCACAGATGGAGGAGAGGTTTCGGGACCTGTTCAGCGCGTGTTTTACGACTGGGAGGTTCCCGAAACCTTGGAAGGAGGGGCGGCTATGCCTGCTCCGAAAGGAGGGACGCCCGGCGGACTCCCCCTCGGCTTACCGGCCCATCGTCTTGCTCGATGAGGTCGGTAAGTTGTTCGAGGGGATAATCGCCGACCGGCTAAAGAGCCTGCTGAGGACGGTGGGGCCGGACCTGTCGGACGCCCAATTCGGTTTCCGACGGGGTCGTTCGACGGTCGACGCGCTGGCCCTACTCAAGGGCCAGGTGAGGGAGGCCGTGGAGGCGGGCGACGGAGTGTTGGCGGTGTCATTCGACATAGCCAACGCCTTCAACTCCGTCCCCCACTCGACAATCTTGGAGGCGCTCCGGTACCACGGAGTGCCTCAGTACCTGCGCCAACTCTTGGCCAGCTACTTGGAGGACCGGGTGGTCCTCTTCTCGGACAAAACGGCCACAGTGAGGCGATACGGCGCAGAGTCTGGTGTTCCACAGGGGTCGGTCCTGGGACCACTGCTGTGGAACATCGGATTCGACTGGCTACTGCGGGGAACCCTCCTCCGTGGCACGAGCGTCATCTGTTACGCGGATGACACCCTCCTCGTCGCCCGGGGGAGGGACTTCAGGGAGGCGGCCAGTCTGGCCTCTGCCGGCGGATCCTTAGTGGCAGGAAGGATTCGCCGCCTCGGACTGAAGGTTGCGCTGCACAAAACAGAGGCCGTGTATTTTCACGGTCCACGGCAGCGCATCCCTCCCGACGGCCACATTATAGTGGAGGGCGTCAGGATCGAGGTCAAGGCCCAGATGAAGTACTTGGGCCTTGTCCTCGACAGCAGGTGGCGCTTCGGCCCACACTTTAGCGGGCTGTCGACGCGCCTGCTGAAGGCCACGAACGCCTTGTCGTGGCTCCTCCCGAACCTGGGGGGTCCGAAGGCGCGAAGCCGGCGCTTGTATGCCGGCATCCTCAGGAGCATGGCCCTTTACGGGGCCCCAATCTGGGCAGACTCCCTCCACAGACGGGAGAACGCGACGGCCATCCGCAGGCCCCAAAGGGCCATTGCACTGCGGGTGGCGAGGGCCTACCGCTCGGTGGGCTTCTCTGCGGCGTGCGCTCTGGCCGGCACCCCTCCTTGGGAGCTCGAGGCGTGGGTGCTGACCAGAGTGTACGAATGGACGGCGCGCCGTAAGGCGCTCGGGGAGCCCCCCGCCGCAGAAGAGCGGGAGGCCGTGCGGCAAGAAGCGAAGGACGCAATCGTCCATCACTGGACGGAGGACCTCGCCACTGCCGCATTCGGCCGCCGAACACTGGACGCGCTCGGGCCGGTCCTGAAGGATTGGCTCGAGCGGTCCCACGGTTTCCTCTCTTTCCGTCTGGTGCAGGTGTTGTCCGGCCACGGGTGCTTCGGATCGCACCTGCATCGGATCCAAAGGGAGGAGACCCCGTCGTGCCACGACTGTGGCGCGGCGGAGGACACGGCACAGCACACCCTCGAGGTGTGCCCGGCCTGGTCCGAGCTGCGCCTACCTTTGGTCGCAGCGGTCGGGCAGGACCTCTCGCTTCCCGGCGTCGTCAACTCGATGCTGGAAAGCGAGGGGGCCTGGGCAGCGGTCGCCTCCTTCTGCGAAGAGGTAATGTCACAGAAGGAGGCGGCGGAGCGCGTGCGGGAGGAAGACCCTCTCGCGGCGCCGCTCCGCAGGCGAAGACGGGGCGTGAGACGGCGGTTGTATGATCGTCGTCACGCGCCTCCAGGTGGTGAACAGCGGGAGACAGGCGCGGGGGCGCCTTCTCCTGCATTGCACTGTCCACCACCCACGTCGTCAGTCATTCCTGGGCCCCTCCCCCCCGACGGGAGGGGCCCGCCGGGCCCGCCGTAAAGGCGGGCGGTCGTCGGCGGGGGGCAGGATGGAAAGGCTCTGCCGATTCCCAGTCCCCCTCCACTCAGACGATGCGGGAATGCCGCTGGGTTGTTTAGTGGGTATACCGGTTCTACCGGGGAGTCCCACATACCCCTCCCGTCCCCCGACGGGTGGGCATGCGTAATGCATTTTTCCCAGCGCAAACAAAAAAAAAAAAAAAAAAAGGTTAGGTTAGGTTTTTTTTTTTTTTTTTTAAAATGAGTATACAATACCGCGGACATGGTGGTCCGCGCCTTTATTTATGAAGTTTTATTTTGTTTTACAGTTTTTATTATTATAATTTTACAGTTACGACGCTCCTGCGTCGGACAAGTTTTCTTATTTCTAACTTAAGTCTACGTGAGTCCATCTATTAATACATATTATTATTATTATTATAATTTTTTTTTTTTTTTTTATATATATATATTTTTTTTTTTTTATTTATTTTTTTTTTTATTTATAGGTGTATATATGTGTGTATATTAATATTATGTTAATGGTTTTTTTTTTTTTTTTTTTTTTTTTTTTTTTTTTTTTTTTTTTTTTTTTAATTATTACTACTTATACAGGCAATACAATTAAATACTATCATGCTACTTATATGCTATATTACTTATGTGTATGTACATTATTTGACTATAGTTATACTATTATACAACGTTTTGCTATCTGTTTATTGGTTTACATGAAGGGATTTCACAGGGGGTTAGGTTTTTTGGATTGGGTTTTGTTGGGAGTTTGGATGGGACTTTTAGGTGGTGTTTTGGTGGGGTTTTCTGACCAGGGATTTCGCTAGCTCGAGGAGAGCATTCACGACAGCTGCGTCTCGGTGCTGCATGGCCGTCTTTAGATTGTAATCGACGACCGTTTTAGTTGGCGCACCCATCGCCTTCTTTGCGAAGCGGCCTATGGCGTCATCGGCGTCGTCGGTGTAGTAGACGCAACTGGCTGTATGTCGCGACACCGCCACTACCGCGTGGGAGATGCTGTCGTGAACTCGGATCCTCCTGGACTTGGTGTTGATGATGACGACGCTGTCGTAGGTCAGGCCCTGAGCTTCGTGTATGGTCAACAGGCGCGACCCTTCGCCGGACCCATATCCCTGGTTCCCAAGAGAAGCTTTCTCCTCCTGCGTATGAACCAGGAACAGGGTGTTTAGGGCGATGCTCGGTATTTGCGCTCCTGTGTAACCTTTCACCCCCAGGGAATGGATCCGCGACAGCGACGACTTGGAGGAGTATATACCGGAGTATATCTCGCTCAGTGCAAACGCCACGTCCATCGGGCTGCGGTGTGTGCAAAGCAGCTCCTGGGTGATACCAGCCACCAGGTTTGGACGGGTATACCTTAACTCGAAAAGGTTCTCTCTGTCCAAAAATGGAAGCTGGTTCACGTCTCCGATGAGGACAATCTCGCTTGCCCCAGACAACTTTGCTGCCATGACTATGGCCCCAAAATGGTTCATAAGAGCCTCGTCTACCGTGAGGCGGTAGCATTTCTCTTTCGGCTTGAACCCGTTGGCTAAGATTGAGGCCATAGTGCGCACCTTTTTCTGTACTCGGTCTCCTAAGCGGCGCGCAAGCTTCTGCCGGAGATCTTTGGCAGCTTCGGTCGTCGTGGTGGCTACAACGTCCTTCTCCTCGTCGAAGTTCCTTACCACCCAGGTTGTCTTGCCACAACCCGGAACTCCGTTTACCCACCTGATACTGGGCACCGCCCAAATTTCCTGCGATGCTGGACTGTCTGAAGTCCCCAAAATGGATTGTGCCATTTCAAGGATCTTGTCGTCCGGCATGATTTTGGTACATTTGGCGGTAACCAGTATCGGGTCGTCGTCGGCTGCGATGAATTTTAATTTGCCTGAGCTCTCCGTTTCCTTCTCGTCCAGGGCCACGAAACCGCTCTTCGCGCTGTAGGCTGCCATGTACGACCCCGTCATTTCCCCTTTGATGACTTGAGAAGTGACGTTGTCGTACACTGCCGCCCCTGCTTCCTCGAGCAGGACCCTGAGTAGACCTTCTGTGCCTCTATGGAAGGTCTGCAGGATCTTCTTGCACGTCATGACATTGACCTCTCTGGTCGCTCTCACAACTGCTACGTACTCGAGGAAAGCGCTCTTCACGTGGTCCGTGACACCCGAGTTCACTGCGAGGGTCGGCGGGCTGACTTGCCCTTTGTCGGCTCTTGTTGGGATAGGCTTTTGCGGTGTCGGTCCGGTCGGTTTTTTACTGAAAAACCTCCTCACTGCTGACTCCTGTGCGTGGGATGGTGATGCGCGGCTGGTGCTGGGGAGCAGTGCACCGAGGAAAGTGCCGAAAGCTGTAAGGCGACTCCTCGTCCGGGCCCGGTCCTCCGGGCTAACGGTTTTGCTCTGCTCCTTTGCCGCTTTCTCGGCGGCTGCTTTCTGCTGGGCCCTCTCCGATCCGCTCTGACTGGTCGGGCTTGTTGTGGGGCTCGTCGCACCGGCTGTTGGCTGTCGGGGGGTTTTGAGGAAACTTAGACTTTCCCCTCTGTCCTCGTAGACAACCACCTCATGATGTTCCGAGGCTTTCAAACAACCGAATCGGTCTGCGACGTCTCCTCTTTCTCCTCCGACCGTCATCGCGTCTACACTGATGGTGCGAGCTGTAGCTCCCGTGTAATCTCCTGCCTCCCTGATTTTTTGAAGCAATGAGCTTGCCTGAACAAATGGAGTCTCCTCTCCCCACTCGAATAGTGCGATCGTCTTACCTTTGAATCGCAATAGACGGCATCGGTGAGTGGCTACTTCCATCTGTGGCAGTGCAGCATACTTGCTACCTTTTATGCTCGTTTTGGTAGTGCTTCCGTTGATCAGGGCGGCAAGGCCTGGGGATATCGGTATTCGGGCCGCGGCTCGGCTTGAGCCTATGCAGAAACATATGCCTAGCCTTTCGCCTTCCCTGTTCATGAAGAGGGTGACGCCTCGCAATCGGACGCCTGGGACTCCGTCTCCTCCGCATGCCAGGAATTGCACGGTGGTCATGGTGCTAGGGGCTGGTTGTTGCGAGCTAGCTGCTGCTGCTGCTTGTGATGCTGTTGTGGGTCTTGTGTGTGTTGCTTGTGTTAAGGTAAGTGGTGTGGTTGTTGTTATTTGTGTGTGTGTGGTTGTAGTGGTTGATGTTGACGTGGTTGTGACTGTTTGTGTGGATGGTGGTCGGTTTCGACTGCGCAAGGTAACGTCTGTTTTGTTAGCCCCTGCTGCGACCGTGGCGATTTTGCTCGCGAATGCCAAGAATGGTTTCCTAGTGGCCGGTCTCTCCATGATGGTGTGGAGTGTGGACTGGCTTAGCTGGATTTCCAACAGTGCTTCCAGCTCCATTCTGTCTTGGCTGAATCTTGGGCATTCAAAGAGCAGGTGCCAGACTGTTTCTTCGCAACTGGGGTCACAGACGCACGAGGGACTATCTTTGAGATGAAATCGGTGGAGATACGCTGAGAATCCTCCGTGTCCTGTTAGGATTTGTACATGGACCGGTGTGAGAACGGCGTCTCTGAGTGTTCTTTTCGCCGCTAGGACATCTGGGAAGAACACTTTTGTGACCGCTCCTGTACTGGAGGACTCGTACCGCGCTTGCCACTTCTTTATAGTCTCCTCCCGTATCTTCCTCCTCACGAACGATACGGGGACCTTGCTGTAGTCTGATGTGTCCTTGGTTAACGCTGCCTCCTTGGCCAGCTCGTCCGCTCTCTCATTCCCAGCGGTTCCCACGTGGGCCCTCAGCCAGAAGAACCTCACCTCTCTGCCTTCCTCTCTTAGCTCTCGGACGCTTCTCTTGATTTGGAGTGCCAGGTGGTGAGTGACAGACGGACTCCTCAGCAGGTCAAGCGACGATCTTGAGTCGCTTAAGATGCTTACGGAGGCCGCCCTGGATTCTCTTGCCATCCTGACAGCTCTGAAGAGAGCGTACATTTCCGATTGGAAGACAGTGTTGTGGGGCTCCAGGCCGAAAGTACTTGACTCCGTCTCCCTTCCACTTTCCCACCAAGTTAGGGCAGCTCCTACTTTTCCCTCTATCTTGCTGCCGTCGGTGTAGATTTGGGGACCGATTACTTGGTGGGTTTCCAGGGTTTCGGGAGTCAAGTCCTCTAGGCGTGCATACTCTGTTGTTATGAGTTGCGCTGGGTGGGGGTTCTCGGAGTGGTGCACGTTGCACTCCAGCTCGCGGCCCGGCGGTATGAACTCTTGGGAATGGCCCTTTTTGATTTTGAAAAGGGTTGAGGCCTCGATTACCCGGAAATCTAGGGGGAGTTGGTTAGGTTTTTTTTTTTTTTTTTTTTTTTTTTTTTAATATTCTTTTCCCTGTGACTTTATCAAATTTCACAGACCTTATCGCTCTAATTTAAAAACTACGCTCTACACAAATAAAATGCTATACCCTAGTAGGGTCCTATACTAATTTGCTACTTATATAATTATTATGGTTACACTTCTACATTTTCTTTACAGGTGGTCCTGTATTAACATTCTAGAACCACGTGTGCCTATCCTCAACTTTCTGTTCACATTTTCTTTACAAGGTGTATCCTATACAGTTTATACAATCCTTGTGCCTATCTCTACGTCTATTGTATTCCATTTTCTTTACAACTCTAGTTGTGCCTACTATAGTATTCTATCTTAGTTCTTAATCTACTTATATTTACTTGATTTCTATTTGTTTATTACTATTTCTTATATTTACTTAAACATTATAAGTATTACAGTGCTTATTTTAATAAACTTTATCTCTACGTCTATTGTATTCCATTTTCTTTACAACTCTAGTTGTGCCTACTTTAGTATTCTATCTTTGTTCTTAATCTACTTATATTTACTTGATTTCTATTTGTTTATTACTATTGCTAATATTTACTTATACATATTATGTATTACAGTGCTTATTTTAATAAACTTTATACATACTAATGCTTACTTCCATCCTTGTGCCTATCTCTACGTCTATTTTATTCCACTTCTTTACAACCCTAGTTGTGCCTACTTTAGTATTCTATCTTAGTTCTTAATCTACTTATATTTACTTGTTTTCTATTTGTTTATTACTATTTCTTATATTTACTTATACATAATATGTTTTACAGTGCTTATCTTAATAAACTTTATACATACTAATGCTCACTTCCATTTATTTACTACTTCGCCTTATCTTTACTACGGTGATATATTTTTACAATATATATTGTAGCAAATGCTTATTTACTTTTGTTCCTATTAATTGCTATACTGATTATTTTAATACAATATTCTAAAAATGTTTGACGAGTATGTTTGTCACTAAGTAGAGTCTCTAGGTTTTCCTTTTTAAATTCGATTTCAATTCTCTGCTGAAGGTCGTACCTGTCCCTATTATGCACCGGGCAATCTAGCAGTAAATGGAAAATCGTTTCCGCAGTATCTGAGTCACAGACACATGCAGGACTCTCCCTACACTTGAAACGATGCAAGTATTGGGAGAGCCCCCCATGTCCAGTGAAAACCTGTGTCAGTAATCCCGCCGGCTTTATGCTCCTAACTACTCTGTAGGCATCTACAGCATCCGGGAGGAACACTCTCGTTACGGAAGCAGTGTCACCCGACTTGTACCTCCTGTTCCATTCGTCAAGGGAGTCCTTCCGGATTGTCCGTTTGACGAATGAGACCGGAACCTGGTCGTAGTCGGGGCTCCTCCGGCTCGAGAGTGCAGCCTCTTTCGCGAGCTGATCAGCACGTTCGTTGCCTATGAGACCTACATGCGCCTTCACCCAGTAAAAGCTCACAATTTTCCCCTGGTTGAAGGCCTTCTTCAGGTTCTCGCGCGTCTCTACCGCTAATGGATGCAGGGCATTGTAGTTCGTGATGGTCTCCAAAGCCGACCTTGAGTCACTATAAATGGCGTATTCCCTCTGTTTGCACTTCAAGGCCTCCTTAGTGGCTCTGCATATAGCTAGGATCTCCGCTTGGTACACCGTGCAGTACGCGGACAGGCTAAGCTTGATGGCCTTGGTCTCTGTCTCACCATCCCATATGGATAAGGCAGCTCCGACCTTGCCCTCAAGCTTGCTGCCGTCGGTGTAAATTTTCACCGCCTGCACGTTGCTGCTGTCAACCTGCTCTTGAGTAGTCAGGCTTTCGAAGGTCAACTCTACATGCAGAGCCGGATGTTGAATCTCCGCAAATCCCACCACACGTTCGGTCTCTCTGTCTCCCAGCACTAGCCGGGACGACCCTCTCCTTGCTTCGTACAGGGCGGCTGCCTCCTGTATCCGAAGGTCGAGAGGCAGTATCCCGGTCAGTACCAGTGTCGAGTTCAGGGAGACAGTGCGGTAGGACTTGCACAGCTTCTGTGCGAAGCCCCTCTGTATTGCATTCAGTGCTTTCTGCGTTCCAATTTTCTTGGCTGCCGGTGCCCATGCGCTTGCTGCGTATAAAATGACTGGCTCCACAACTGCCGTATAAATAGTTCGGATGACTTCCGGGTGCAGTCCCCAGCTAACTTTTGCCGCTCTGGAGAGCTGTTTGTACATATTTGCTGCCTTTTTGCAGACTTTTGCAATGTGGGTGTTGAACGTCATCTTGTCATCCAGAGTCAGCCCAAGAATTTTGATCTCCCTCGACATTCCAATGTCGATCCCCCCCATGGTCAGGAGTGGGGTGTCGTACTTAAGCTTACGCGTCAGCACCATCGCACAAGTTTTGTGCGGTGCAAACTTCAGCTTGTTCCGGACTCCCCACTCCCGAACATAGGCGAGAGCGGCATTGGCCTGCCTCGAAATCTCCAAGCCGGTATCCGCGCTGAAGACCATCACTACGTCATCCGCATACGCCTGACAGTATACTCCCTCCTTCTCCAGACCGTGTAATAGGGGGTCAAGTAGCAGATTCCAGAGTATGGGGCCGCCAATTGATCCCTGGACGCAACCTTTCTGGGTGTTTCTGATGTGTTCCTCCCCGGCATACCTGAGTCCGATTTTTCTGCAGTCGAGATAGCTATCCAGTAGCCTCCTTACATTGACCGGACACTTTTCCTCAGCCAGTCTGACTTTGATAGCTGGCCACCAGGCGCTATCGAAGGCCCCCTCTATATCCAATGAGACTAGGGTTACGAGCTTTTTCTGCTCTATGTTCCCCTTGATATGGTTCACCAGGTTATAGAGGGCGTCCTCGGTGCTCCTTTGTGGCATAAAGCCGTACTGGCGAGTACTAATCCGCGGTACTAGGTGCCACCTGATCCTTGCTACTATCATCTTCTCCAGGATCTTACCCAAGACTGGTAGCAGGCCGATCGGCCTATAGGCCTTGGGATTCTGATAGTCGTCCTTGCCCGGTTTTCTCAATACCACCACTGTGGCTTCCTTCCAGATGTCCGGGAAGTGACCTATCTCTAGGCACTTGTTATACAGGGCAAGGAACACGTCCAGATTCCTGGAGATCACTCGACTGCATATGTCCGCCGTGAAGCCATCCGCTCCAGGTGCCTTCTTTGGATTAAAACTCTTACTCGCGGTCTTTAGCTCTTCTACCGTAAACGGCGGATCTTGTGTTTCATTACGACTCGGGGCGTTTGTTTGCTTCGCAAGCTCTCTTATTTGGCGATGATGTGAGTTATCCTTCTCTTCGGAGTCCTCAGGGTAAAATGTTTCGGCTAGTAGGGTTGCCGATTCTTTTGGGTTTAGGAACACGTCGTCCTTTTTAAGGGTCAGATCCTCTTGACGTTTGGCGGTCTTACCGATCACTCTATAAATCCCCTCCCATACTCCTTCTTTATCCTGCTTTTGACAAAAGGTCTTCCAGCCTGCTATTTGGGCTTTCTTGGCTTGGCATTCGTAGTTCTCTTTTGCGTGCAGGTACTCTTTGAAGACTTTTTCTTTGCGGTCATTCGCAGCATTGCGTATCCTCCGCTTTTTTGTGTTGACCTCGTTTCTTAAGAGTGCAAGCTCTTCTGACCACCATGACAAAGAGAATTTGGTGTTTGTTGCCTTAGGAGGCATGCTGTCTCTACAGGCTAAAGTGATGCCTTTTGTTATACTCTTAGCCATGTTTTCCAGTTGTTGTTTGAGCTCGACTCTACCTATTTCAATTGCGTTGATATTTTCTTCCGCTTGGAATTGGTCCATTTTCTCAATGAAAATGTCCCAATTTGCCTTCTTGGTATTATAGAGTCGAGTGGTCCTTTGGATGTTGATCCCTTTTTCCCTCCGTAAGCGCACTCGAAAAAGGATCGTGTTGTGGTCCGAGCCTGTCACTCCCTGGTCAACTCTCCAGTCTTCCACGAGATCCAGCATATCTATCGAGCAGGCTGTTAGATCGACAAAGCTGCTGTATCTCGTGTTGCCCCTTATCGTGTCGAATGTGGGAATATCTCCACTGTTGAGTACCTGCATTTCCGACTCTTCCAGGGTCCCGGACATTTCTACACCCCTGGTGTCGTTTACGATGCTGCCCCACCAGGTATTCTTAGCATTGGCATCGCCTCCAATGATTACTTTTCGTGGCCCAGCTTTCTCTATCGTTTTTCGCAATTGATCCACGTATGGTTCTATGGGCTGGTCAGGTTCGAAATAAAAAGAGACTACTGCGATTTCCCAGGCTTTGGACCGGATCCTCACCACTGCGATGTTGTTCGTAGTGAGTTCTGGACACTGTATGACGTCCAAGTCATGATCGAAAACGAGTACGGCCGCTTTCACAGTCCCTCTTCCATCGTCCTCGCACTGGTACACCCGCACGCCTCGGTAGCTCTTCATCCTTCGAATCCCCCCAACATACGGTTCCTGGACCAAAGCGAGGGCCATTTTCTGTTCGGTGGCTTCAGTCATAAGCTCGTTTGTTGCCAACTCCTTTCTTTGGAGGTTGGCCTGGGCCATTGTGTATCCTCTGGTGGGGTTGCCTGCCCTGTTATCGCTATCGTTGCCCTTAGCAGTAAGCTACCCTCGCTCTCGCCATTGCATCCCACTTTCTGCGCACGGTACATTCGTTACTGAATGCACTGTGCTCAGTACTGGCGTGTTTTGCCTGCGTGCAGTTCACGCATGATGGGGCTGCTCCGGCGATCCAATCTGGGCACTGGGGTCTGGTGTGGGGGCCGCCACAGTGGCTGCACTTATCTATAGTTTCTTTGCAGAAACGCTTGCTGTGGCCATACGCTAGGCAGCATGTGCATTGGACCAGTGGAGACTGGTCTTCCACTTTTACGCGCTGGATGTCAATGTGTATGGCCCCTTTGTGCAGTGTTCTGTTCCACAGTTGCGGCGACACCCTCACGATAACGTGGTTTGTGTGGGGGTTCCTGGTCTTCCTCCTGTAAGCTATTTCGACCCGGTCGTCGTCGCTGTTCAGGTCTCTGAAGAGGTCTGCGTTTTGCTTCTTGAAAGCACTTAAGATGTCTTCATCAGTATTATAACTGAAGACACTCTTCAAGGCCATCAGCGGATCTTTATTTTTCATTTCCTCCACTAGGAGGTTCCCTCCCACACTCAGCCTTTCTTTCACCTTTTGCCTCTCTTCCTGCGTTCTGCATCCCACTATTACCTTTCGGTCTCTGGCCTTTCTGACTCTGTCTACCGTTACAAAGCCGTCCTTTGCGTTCACCGCCTTCCTAATTCTCTCGATCACCTCGTCTCCAGTTTCCAACTGGTCGGTTGATGTGACCGCTATGGAGTGGAGAGCTGTGTGCTCAGGAATAGAGTTTTTAGGAGCGGTGGCTGCAATACTTGCGTAAGTGGCTCTGTTCTCTATAGTTTTTCTTCCTGTCTCTAGCTCTTTCTTTAACTCTTCCATTTTTAGGTTATTTTCTATAATAAGTCTTGCATGCTGTTCTATAATTTGAGTCAGATGGCCTTGTTTTGCTTCACTATTATCGTCTTGTACTACCTGTTGTGTCTGTATCCCTTCTGTTATTTTGTGGTTGTCTGTACTTCTTAGCGTCGATTTTGCACTCTCGGCCTCCTTTACCAGTTGGAACAATCGTTCCACCGCCTGTGTGACATCTGTCTTAATGTCAGCCCGTAAGTTGCGGGATTCTCCCAGAGCGGTTTTCGCCTTTCTAATACAGGCGCGTGCTTCCGTCACTCTGTCTGGGTGTTCCCTTTTTTGTTTTGGTGAGATGGTTGGCGTAGGCACCTCTGCGGACGTTCTGTTTATTGGTGGCTTAGGCTCGGTTGAAGATGAAGTCTGAGGCTTCTTCTGAGCTGGAGCCTCCGGCTTCCCAGCCTCCAAGTCACCAATGTTTTTGAAGGGTGTGTTTTTTGTAAGAGTATTGTTACTCATCGTCGGTGATTTGTCCGAGTCCTTGTTGTCCATTTTTTCTTTTGATGGAGTTCTAAGCATTTTATAATGTCCGAGGGGCGCCCTAATTAAAACTATGTATTTTTACTTTGTAAAGGAAGCAAAAGAGTTGTATAAAGTCAAGGATAAGTAAAATAAGTAAAATTGTATAAAATGGGGTGAATAAATGTCAGTTGTATAATTGTATAATGTTAAAAATAAGCAAGATAAGTGAAATTGCATAAAAATGGGGTGAAAAGTGTCAATGTCAGGCAGATGGTATACGTCAAGATAATTAAGATAATTTATTTAGGTCTAAAACAAATTTTATTACTAACTATTATTCATAAATTTTGGTCTCTTTCTGTGTTTTTTGGACTAATAATCGGTTTGTGATCGTCCAGCGGCAAACCGCCACAGTCAGGTCTTTCAATGTCTGTATTACAGCTTTCTGCGTACACAAAAAATAAACAATAAGAGAAATTTTTTCTTTCAGATGTCAAAACTGCCGATGTAGAGAGAAATTAAAAGTCAACTCAATGTAGAGCTGATTTGCTATCTTCAATGGATAGATCTCCCCGAGCCCATTCAGATGACCCCAAACTCGAAACAATTCCACCAAGCGGTTCCGGAGCTATCCCGGCTCAAAGATTTGGGTTTTTTCCCAAGATGGAGGTAGAAAAATGGTTACTATAGGTTATCTCCGGTTCCGCTGGCCCTAAAAACCCCGTGCTCGGGCTCTCCGCACTTGGCTTGGTGAGACCCATCCACTGAAACAGTTTTCAGGCCGAAAAGTTTTTACATCCGAAAAACGCCTGAAACGTATCCCACCCGACAGAACACAGTCATCTATCCTATACCTCCAAAATCCCGTCGCTCTGCGACCCTCCGTTGCGAAGATATGAATGTTTAAAATTTTTCAAAAATGGCGGATCAGCTGTCAGTGTCAATGTTTGACAGGTAATATCTCCGCTTCGGGTGGTCGCAGAACACCCGAGTTAGGGGCTCCCCAGACCTGCCCCGACTTGTTCTTTCGCGCGTGGCAAACTCCGGGATCCTGAAAATTTCAGGCCCGAATACTCTCGAAACCTACTCCGCACGATAGGCTTTGTCCCCACAATCCAGAGTGTCGAAACGGCGAACCTCTACGACCACCGAGCCCGGAGCTACGATGGATTGAAAAATTTCAAGATGGCCGCCCTAATGTCAAAGGTTGACTTTGGGCAGCTGCAGCTCCGTGCCCGTTTGTCGGAGAGAGACGCGGTTTTGGATGCGGTGTTCGACTTAACCTCCCCTATTCGGCAAAATAAATCTCAGGACCAAAAAGTTTCAGGCCTGAAAAACGCCTGAAATTTACAACGAATGTTCCCGTTTATACACTCCTAATAACTATGAAAATCCGAAAGTTCTGCGCCCAATAGCTCCAGAGATAATCACTATTGAAGCGGTCAACCATAAAAACCAATATGGCTGAAAAAGTCTAATTTCTCCGTTCCTGGAGCTATAGAGGGCAACTTTGGGCTTAAACAAGTCGAGACAGGTGTTCAGAACACGATTCTGTGCTCAAAATATTTTTAGGACTAATAGTTTGTATTTAATTAGAAAAAATTACAAAAAATTCAATATCTTTGGAGTCCTTTTACATAAAATTTTGGAAAAAATATAATAATTATTGGTAAATACCGTTCTTAAAGATAGTGTTATAAAAAATAAAATATTAATAATTTTAAGGACAAACTTTTTGAAAAAACTAAAAATTTAACAAAAACGATATTATTTAATAAAATAAGCAATCTAAAAATTTTAAATTAATCTTGGTCTCTTCTCCAAACGAGCGCGCAGCAGGAACCGCCAGAAAAAATAAGGGTCCTGCCTGAAAATTCGTCAGGACAGAGGACCGAAGTTTGGACTTTCGAAATTGAATAACTCGGTACCTGTTGCTTGTAAAAATCCAAACAAGAAATCGTTGGTCTCGTTCATGTACCTCCTCTTCTCTCCCAAAAAATCAGCAACCAGCAAAGCCCCGTTCGGAAACCACGTGTTCCAATTTGGAGGTTAGGATCGCAGTTTTCAGCCGTTTTCTCGGGAATGCGCAGTCGGATTCTTCTGGGCTTGAAATTTCTCGATGCCTCTTCTTGTGCCTCACAATATAGTGGTATAAAAACTTGGGGTAAAAGATCGTTCTTCGGAGTTAAGGGAGTCCAAAGATTTCCCAAGTTCACACTTTTGGAGTTTTTCACGTGTCACTTTTTCCACTGACTTTTGCGGTTCACAGGGTTTTCACAATCACTTGCGCGGCACTGAGCCGGTTCTTTTGGTGTACTTCACGACCTTGTAGCGTTAAAAAATACCATTTAATTGATTTTTCAAACGTGGAGTGACTCTAAAAACGATCCGACCGCCTCGAGAGCTGGGGGGGTACTGGGGTTAGGTTAGGTTAGGTTAGGTTAGGTTAGGTTAGGTTAGGTTAGGTTGGGGGATCCCCCACAGCGCATACTTCCACGTAGTATCCCCCGGGCAACGCCGTGTCTGACCACCGTAACGGAGTGGCAGACCGGCGGCTAAAGTGCGCTGTGACTCACAGACATAAATGCGGTCGTCTGTGACAATGTCGAAGAAAGCCATGCGTGACGCCTCCGGGCGCTTTTGTTTTAACCCGAGTCGCCCTTCTCAGGGCGATTCAAACGGCCCTTCTCAGGGCCAACGCAGTGGCCCTTCCCAGGGCCCATCCACCGGCCCTTCTAAGGGCCACGCTGAAGCAGGCCGCGCACCATCCGCGGCCAGCTTATCCAGTCTGCAGGCGGAGTTTTCGGACTCCGACGAGTCCACCATGGACACGTCGGCGGCCGAAAACGACCGCCTTCAGCGGAAGCGGACCTACCTGAGGGTCGGGTCCGGGGGCTCCTCGGAGTCGGTGGGAAAGTCGAAGAGGAAGCCGAAGTCAAAAAAGGCTTCGACTTCGGCTTCGACCCCCACCCACGACGTGGGCCTGTTGGACGCCGAGCGTCAGTTAGGCCTGGCGAGGAGGGATCAGCTCCAGCTGGACCTCGAGGAGAAGGTCGCTGCCAGGGAGCAGCAGGCGCGGGCCGCCAGGTCGAGGGCTGGATACGGCACATCCATTGTGCTGTACGCCGACCACTCCCTGGCGGAGCTGGAGCGTATGGCGCTCCAGGACAAGGAGGAGGTACTGGAGGTCGCCTCCAAGTCCTCCAACCTGAAGGGGACCTTTCAGAAGGCCCTCAAATGCCGGGCCGTGAGCATGCACGGCATCATCACCGAGCTGGTGCAGCGGACGGCCACGGACGAGACGCGGCAGCTGCAGGCGAAGGTGGATCACCTGCAGTCCGAGGTCAGTCAGCTGCACCAGAAGCTGGCTGAGGTCACGGCTCGGCCTGCGCAACCAGCCCCTGGACAGGTGGTAGGAGGCTCCACCTCCTCCAATTGCAACCTTGAGGAAATATTCCGAAAGGTTGTCATGGAGGAGAGGGCCTTCACAAGAGCCTGCTTCGCAGGGATAGAGGACCGGCTCTTGCCGGAAAAGCGGCTCCGCCCGCCGCTAGCGGCGGATAAGAGTCCGCCACCGACGGAGCCGGTACCTGTACCTGCACAGCCTGTGGGAGACCCGCCATCGGGTGTGCAGCCCCAGGCCTCGAAGCCCCCCAAGGGCAAGGGGAAGGGCAAGGGGACGGGCAAGAGGAGCACTGTGGCTCCTCAAACCCCTACCACAAGCGCGGAGGGAGCGTCTGCCACTCCGGCAGCCCACCAGAACACGCAGCGGGAGGACGCCATGCTTCCCTCCACCACCCCGTCCAACCGGGCGTGGACGGAAGTGGGCAAGGGGGGAAAGGCCAAAAAGCCCAAGCCCGCTGCGACTGCTTCGGCAGCCCAGAAGGCTCCGGCGGGCGGGAGGAAGTTGGTTCCTCCCAAAACTGCAGCGGTCGTGGTGACCATCACCCCGGAGGCCGCGGAGCGGGGCGAAACGTACGAGTCCGTCCTAAGACGGGCTCGTGCTAACGCGGATCCCTCCCGGCTGGGGATTGGAAACATCACGTGCCGCCGCACCCAGGCCGGAGCCCGACTTTTTGAGTTCGGGGGCGATCAGCGCGGCGCAAACGCGGACCTCTTTGCAACAAAGTTGCAGGAGGTCATCGCGGATGTGGCGACGGTCGCCAGACCAGTCAAGACCGCATCCTTGGAGGTGATCGATATGGACGATTCGGTCACTAAAGAGGATGTGGTGGCGGCCGTTGCCACCGCGGGAGGCTGCAGCGCTAGTGCGGTAAGGGGGGGAGCCATCAGGCCCGGCCGCCGTGGCATGGGCGCCATCCGCGTCGAGTGCCCAGTCGCCGCGGCGGCGGCCGCCCTTAAGGCGACCAAGGGACGCCTGCTCGTGGGCTTCTGCTCGGCTGTGGTCCGGCTGCTTGAGGACAAGCCTGCGCGCTGCTTCAAGTGCTTCGCGCCGGGCCACACCCGATCTACGTGTCCCTCCAAGTTCGACTGGGGAGAGTCTTGCTTCCGGTGCGGACAGGAGGGACACAGGAGTGCCACTTGCGGTGCCGCCACGCCACACTGCCCGGCGTGTGCTGCCAGTGGTCGCCCCGCGGGGCACAAGATGGGGGGCAGGAATTGCCAGCCGCCCACGAGGAAGGGCATAGTGCCGGCGCAGGTTCGCCCTGTCGCCGCCACCGCCGCTGTCGCCGCCGCTGTAACTCCAGCTCCAGCGGCGGTAGCTGAGGAGGGGGGTGCGATGTCGGAATAATGGTTTCCAATCATCGCATCCTCCAGGCGAACACCAACCACTGCAGAGCGGCCCAGGACCTGCTGGTGCAGGCCGTGGCTGAGTGGTCGGTGAACGTAGCGGTGGTTGCCGAGCCCTACTCGATCCCCAGCAGTTGGCTGGGTGACGACGACGGCTTGGTGGCACTAGCGGCGCGGTCCTCCACAGACTCCCCTCCCCTCTCGCTATTAGAGAGGGGACCGGGATACGTGGCCGCCGCGTGGGGAGAGGTAGCCCTCGTGGGCGTCTATTTCTCCCCAAACCGCCCTCTTCAGGACTTCGAGAACTATCTCGGAGTCCTGGCCGCCGTGGTCGGAAGGGCGGCGCCGCGTCAGGTCTCCGTATTGGGAGACCTGAATGCCAAGTCGGTGACCTGGGGCAACCGGGCCACCGACCCTCGCGGGCGGGCAGTGGAGATGTGGGCGGCCTCCTCTGGGCTCTCCCTCCTTAACAGAGGGAACGTCCAGACATGCGTGCGGCGGCAGGGTGGCTCGATAGTGGACGTCACCTTTGCCACCCCTGCGTTGGCCGCGCGCGTGCTGAACTGGCGGGTGGACCTGGTGGAGACTATGTCGGACCACCGCTATGTGCGGTTCGACATCTCCGCCAGTGGCCCCGGAGCGGTGCAGCCCCTCTCGGGGCGATCACCGTTCCCGCGGTGGGCTTTCACCCGCCTGGACAGGGAGGCAGCGGCGGAGGCGGCGTTCATCCAGGACTGGCTGTCGCCGCCTACCGCCGGCCTGGATGTGGACACCGCGGCGGGCCAGCTGAGGGAGTCTCTGACCGAGGTATGCAACTCCAGCATGCCCCGGTCTCGCCGCCCGGCTCCCCGCCGCGCCGTCTATTGGTGGTCGGAGGAACTGGCGGGGCTCAGAACCGCCTGCGTGGCGGCCAAGAGGGCCTACACGCGGAGTCGGCGGCGGCGTCGACGCAACCGGCCCGACGAAGACCGCCTCTACGAGGTGTACGTGGAGGCAAAAATGGGCCTCGATCGGGCCATCGCCGCCGCTAAAGACTCGGCGAGAGCCGAGCTGCTGGAGGGTCTCGACAACGACCCTTACGGGAGACCGTATAAGGCGGCGCGCAACAAATTGCGCCCCTTTGGTCCCCCGGTTGTCGAGACCCTGGAGCCCACATTTCTGGATGGGGTGGTTCAGTCCCTGTTTCCGTGCAGGGACAACTTCACCCCGCCAGTGATGTGTGGAGCCCCGCTGGAGGATGAGGAGGAAGAGGAGGCTCCCTCTCCTGTCACGGAGTCGGAACTTGGCGCAGTGATTGTGCATATCCGCGCCAAGAAGACGGCTCCGGGCCCCGACGGTGTCCCGGCGAGGGTGGTGGCAATTGCCGCCACCCAAATGGAGGAGCGGTTTCGGGACCTCTTCAGCGCATGCCTTGCGTCTGGAAGGTTCCCGAAACCGTGGAAGGAGGGGCAGTTGTGCCTCCTCCGCAAGGAGGGCCGCCCTGCAGACTCCCCCTCGGCATACCGGCCCATCGTTCTGCTCGATGAGGTCGGAAAAATGTTCGAGGGGATAATCGCTGCCCGCCTAAAGGGCCATATGCGGCGTATCGGGCCGGACTTGTCGGACGCTCAGTTCGGTTTTCGGGCTGAGCGTTCGACGGTGGACGCGCTGGCCTGCCTCAAGAGGCAGGTGAAGGAGGCGGTGGAGGTGGGGGACGGATTGTTGGCGGTGTCATTCGACATAGCCAACGCCTTCAACTCTGTTCCCCACAGCACCATCCTAGAGGCACTCCGATTCCACGGGGTGCCTCGATATATGCGGCGTCTACTGGCCAGCTACCTGGAGGATCGGGCGATCGTCCTCGTGAACAGGGCTGGCCAAGTCCGGCGGTACGCAGTCGAGGCCGGCGTTCCACAGGGGTCAGTCCTGGGACCTCTCCTCTGGAACGTCGGCTACGACTGGCTCTTGCGGGGAACTCTCCTCCGAGGTACGAGTGTCGTCTGCTACGCGGATGACACTCTCCTCACCGCCCGGGGGGAGAGTTTCAGGGAGGCGGCCAACTTGGCCTCGGCGGGCGGATCCTTGGTCGCAGGGAGGATCCGCCGCCTAGGATTGACGGTGGCGCTGCACAAGACCGAGGCTGTGTTCTTCCACGGGCCTCGGCAGCGCCAACCACCAGACGCCCACATATTTGTGGAGGGCGTCCGAATCGAGGTGAAGGCCCAGATGAAATATCTGGGCCTTGTACTCGACAGCAGGTGGCGTTTCGGCCCGCATTTTAGCGGGCTGTCGACGCGCCTGCTGAAGACTGCGGGCGCCCTCTCGTGGCTGCTCCCCAATTTGGGGGGGCCCAGCGCGCGATGCCGGCAACTTTACGCCGGCATCTTGAGGAGTATGGCCCTCTACGGGGCCCCAATCTGGGAGGACTCCCTCCAAAGGCGGGAGAACGCCGCGGCCTTGCGGGCCCCCCAAAGGGCCATAGCTCAGCGGGTGTCGCGGGCCTACCGCACGGTGGGCTTCGCGGCAGCGTGTGCTCTGGCTGGCACCCCTCCTTGGGAACTCGAGGCGTGGGTGCTCGCCAGAGTATACGAATGGACGGCGGGGCGGAGGGCGAGAGGAGAACGCCCCGCCCCGGAAGAGCGGGAGGCCGTCCGGCGGGAGGCGAGGGACGCCATCGTCGTCCATTGGACGAGGGACCTCGCCACCGCAGCCTTCGGCCGCCAAACCCTCGACGCGATCGGGCCGGTCCTGCCAGACTGGCTCGATCGGTCGCATGGGTTCCTCTCGTTCCGTCTGGTGCGGGTGCTGTCCGGACACGGTTGTTTCGGATCGTACCTGCACCGAATCGGACGGGAGGAGACACCGTCGTGCCACGACTGCGGTGCGGCGGAGGACGCGGCGCAGCACACCCTCGCGGTGTGCCCGTCGTGGTCCGAGCCGCGCCGCAGTCTCACTGCGGTGATCGGACCGGACCTCTCACTCCCCGGTTTGGTCAACGCCATGCTGGGCGATGAGAGGTCCTGGGCGGCAGTGGCCTCCTTCTGCGAACACGTCATGTCCCAGAAGGAGGCGGCGGAGCGCGCGCGGGAGGACGATCCTCACGCGGCGGCGCTCCGAAGACGGAGGAGGGGTCGGAGAAGACGTCAGTATGACGGCCATCAGCGACTCCTCCCCGGTGGAGGCCAGCAGGCAACGGGTGCGGGGGCACCCTTGCCTGTATTGCACGGGCCTCCACCAGTGTCGGACGGGAATGGCCAGGTGTTCCCGGCCATTCCCGTAGCCCCCCAGACTGGGGGGCATTCGGGGCCCGCCAGCTAGGCGGGCATACGCCGGGAGGGCTGTGGAAGCAGAGGCTGAGCCAATTTCCCATAGCCCTCCCATCACGGCGTCGCGGGAACACCGCTGAGTTTTAGTGGGTATACTGCCACTCTGGCAGGGAGTCCCACATACTCTGTCTCGTCCCCCGACGAGCGGAGATGCGTAATGTCATTTCTCAGCGACAAAAAAAAAAAAAAAAAAAAAAAAGGTTAGGTTAGGTTAGGTTAGGTTAGGTTAGGTTAGGTTCCGAAGTGGCCCGCAGCGGCGGGCCGGCACCAGTCGGGGGTTGCGGAAGGATCGTACGTTCCCGCGACCCCCGGCGTAGGTGTGAGATGGAACACCGGGGTGGTTTTTAGTCAGTAAGAGTCTGACAGACCCCGCCGCCCGCCCCAGGGCGGCGGACATCCATGAGGATTTTCCACCCCGGAAACAAAAAAAAAAAAAAAAAAAAAAAAAAAAAGGTTAGGTTAGGTTAGGTTGGGGTGGGGTGCACGTTGAAGAGCCTCCTCGTGGCGCACCCTGGGCAACGTCGGCTCCAATTTCTCCCAGTGCGGTTTTGGGGGACAATTGGGGCTGGCGGCTAATCTTCAACAAGCGGGGAAAGGTCACGGTTCCAATCGCCGATCATGCTTGATGGTCGGTGAAGGGAACCGGGCTACAGAGGGTACGCCCACTCCTCCTCTGCTTACAGAGGGAGGTGAGTGGGCGTAGACTGGGCAGGGCCGCCGATGCGGAACAGGCGGTCGTGTCCCGGAGGGAGGCAGCGGCGCGCGCGCGGGGGATGATTCTCTCGCGCGGCGCCACTCCGAGAGGGGAGGGGTCGAGGAAGACGCCGGTCTGGTAGTCACCTCCGGCTCCTCCCGGGTGGAGGCCAGCAGGCGGTGGGTGCGGGGGCGCCCATTGCCTGTATTGCACGGGCCTCCACCAGTGTCGGACGGGAGTGGCCGGGTGTTCCCGGCCATTCCCGTAGCCCCCCAGTTGAATGGGGGGCATGCGGGGCCCGCCAAGTAGGCGGGCATACGCCGGGAGGGCTGTGGAAGCAGAGGCTGAGCCAATTTCCCATAGCCCTCCCATCACGGCGTTGTGGGAACACCGCTGAGTTTTAGTGGGTATACTGTCGAGTGCGGTTTTCGACAGGAGTCCCACATACCCCGTCTCGTCCCCCACGAGCGGGGATGCATAAAGCATTTCTCAGCGACAAAAAAAAAAAAAAAAAAAAAAAAAAAAAAAAAAAAAAAAAAAAAAAAAAAAAAAAAAAAAAAGGTTAGGTTGGGGTGGGGTGCATGTTGAAGAGCCTCCTCGTGGCGCACCCTGGGCAACGTCGGCTCCAATTTCTCCCAGTGCGGTTTTGGGGGACAATTGGGGCTGGCGGCTAATCTTCAACAAGCGGGGAAAGGTCACGGTTCCAATCACCGATCATGCTTGATGGTCGGTGAAGGGAACCGGGCTACAGAGGGTACGCCCACTCCTCCTCTGCTTACAGAGGGAGGTGAGTGGGCGTAGACTGGGCAGGGCCGCCGATGCGGAACAGGCGGTCGTGTCCCGGAGGGAGGCAGCGGCGCGCGCGCGGGGGATGATTCTCTCGCGCGGCGCCGCTCCGGAGAGGGGAGGGGTCGAGGAAGACGCCGGTCTGGTAGTCACCTCCGGCTCCTCCCGGGTGGAGGCCAGCAGGCGGTGGGTGCGGGGGCGCCCTTTGCCTGTATTGCACGGGCCTCCACCAGTGTCGGACGGGAGTGGCCGGGTGTTCCCGGCCATTCCCGTAGCCCCCCAGTTGAATGGGGGGCATGCGGGGCCCGCCAACTAGGCGGGCATACGCCGGGAGGGCTGTGGAAGCAGAGGCTGAGCCAATTTCCCATAGCCCTCCCATCACGGCGTTGTGGGAACACCGCTGAGTTTTAGTGGGTATACTGTCGAGTGCGGTTTTCGACAGGAGTCCCACATACCCCGTCTCGTCCCCCACGAGCGGGGATGCATAAAGCATTTCTCAGCGACAAAAAAAAAAAAAAAAAAAAAAAAAAAAAAAAAAAAAAAAAAAAAAAAAAAAAAAAAAAAAAAAAGGTTAGGTTGGGGTGCATGTTGAAGAGCCTCCTCGTGGCGCACCCTGGGCAACGTCGGCTCCAATTTCTCCCAGTGCGGTTTTGGGGGACAATTGGGGCTGGCGGCTAATCTTCAACAAGCGGGGAAAGGTCACGGTTCCAATCACCGATCATGCTTGATGGTCGGTGAAGGGAACCGGGCTACAGAGGGTACGCCCACTCCTCCTCTGCTTACAGAGGGAGGTGAGTGGGCGTAGACTGGGCAGGGCCGCCGATGCGGAACAGGCGGTCGTGTCCCGGAGGGAGGCAGCGGCGCGCGCGCGGGGGATGATTCTCTCGCGCGGCGCCGCTCCGGAGAGGGGAGGGGTCGAGGAAGACGCCGGTCTGGTAGTCACCTCCGGCTCCTCCCGGGTGGAGGCCAGCAGGCGGTGGGTGCGGGGGCGCCCTTTGCCTGTATTGCACGGGCCTCCACCAGTGTCGGACGGGAGTGGCCGGGTGTTCCCGGCCATTCCCGTAGCCCCCCAGTTGAATGGGGGGCATGCGGGGCCCGCCAAGTAGGCGGGCATACGCCGGGAGGGCTGTGGAAGCAGAGGCTGAGCCAATTTCCCATAGCCCTCCCATCACGGCGTTGTGGGAACACCGCTGAGTTTTAGTGGGTATACTGTCGAGTGCGGTTTTCGACAGGAGTCCCACATACCCCGTCTCGTCCCCCACGAGCGGGGATGCATAAAGCATTTCTCAGCGACAAAAAAAAAAAAAAAAAAAAGGTTAGGTTAGGTTGGGGGACCACCCCACAGTGCTTGCGTCCACGTCGCGTCCCCTGGGCAACGACCCGGTTCTGACCACCGTAACGGAGTGGCAGACCGGTGTTCGGCTAAAGTGTACTGTGCTGTCGTAGCGTATTTTAACTGTTTTTATCCCATTTTATATCATGTCGGCATCTACGACACCTGCGGAGGCTATGCCAAAGCAATTGAGGACCGCCTCCGGGCGTTTTAAAAAAGGCCCTTCTCAGGGCCAACCAAAAGGCCCTTCTCAGGGCCAAGCGAAAGGCCCTTCTCAGGGCCAACCAAAAGGCCCTTCTCAGGGCCACCCAAAAGGCCCTTCTCAGGGCCAACCAAAAGGCCCTTCTCAGGGCCAATCTGAGGGTGCCTCGGCATCAGAAGCTAGCCGCGCGCCGTCTGCGACTAGCTTCTATAGCTCGGCGGGCGAGTTGCTGGACTCCGACGACGAGTCCATCATGTCGTGTGGTTCGGCGATTGCTCGCCGGGACACAATGAAGCGGGCTTATCAGCGGAAGGGGTCTGGGGGTTCCTCGGACACTGCGTCACAGCCGAGGGCCAAGAGGCCGGTTTCTGACACCCACGACGTGGGTCTGGCAGAAGCCCAGCGCCAGTTGGACCTGTCTCGACGGGCGCAGGTCCAACAAGACCTGGAGGAGCGGGTTGCGGCCACGGAGCAACGGACGCACGCCGCCCGGGCCAAGTCCGGGTACGGCGCGTCCCGCGTCCACTACGCGGACCACTCCCTGGCGGAGCTGCAGCTGATGGCTGAGGAGGACGAAGAGGAGATAGTGGCAGTCGCCTCCAAGTCCTCTAACTTAAAAGGGACTTTTCAAAAGTCCCTTAAATGCAGGGCCGCGAGCATGCGCTGCATCGTCGGAGAGCTGGTGCAACGCAAGGCGTCCGACGAAACGCGGCAACTGCAGGCGAAAGTCGATCGCCTGCAGTCAGAGGTCAGCCAGCTTCATCTGAAGCTGGCTGAAGCCACGGCCCGGCCAAATACTAAGGTGTCCGAGCCGAGACCAGCGGCTGAGGCCCCGCCCTCCAACCTTGAGGATGTAATCCGCAAGGTCGTAATGGAGGAAAGGGCCTTCACGAGAGCCTGTCTTGCGGGCATAGAGGACAGGCTCTTGCCGGAGAAACGCCTGCGACCGCCGCTCGCGGCGGACAGTAGGCCACGCCAGCCTGAGCTGTCCTCCCAGGACGCCCACCTTCCGTCCACCACCCCATCGAACCAGCAAGGGTGGACGAAGGTGAAAAAGGGCAAAAAGAAGGCCAAGACGGTGGCTGCCCCTGCCACCCCCGCCACCACCCCTCCCGGCCCGCCTCAGAAAACAGGCAAGGGAAAGGGGAAGGGAAAGACGTCGGCCCCGAAGCCCAACGCCGCTGCTCCCGCTGCTGCTACTGCAGCTAATGGGGCCCCCGCCGCCAAGTCAAAGAGGAAGCTGGTTCCTCCGAAGACCGCAGCCGTAGTGGTGACGCTCACCGCTGAGGCTGTGGAGCGGGGGGAGACGTACGCGTCCGTAATGATGCGGGCGCGTGCCAACGCCGATCCCACCCAGCTGGGGATCGGCACAGTCTCCTGCCGCCGGACCCAGGCCGGGGCTCGAATGTTCGAGTTCCCGGGGGCTCAGGGCGGCGCCAACGCGGACCTCTTCGCAACCAAGCTGCGAGAGGTCATCGCCGACGCGGCCAAGGTCACCAGGCCCGTAAAGTCTGTGGCCTTGGAGGTGACCGACCTCGACGACTCGGTCACCAAAGAGGAGGTGGTGGCGGCGGTCGCTGCGATGGGGGGCTGTGGCGTCACAGCGGTTCAAGGTCGGGCCATCAGGCCCGGCCGCGGCGGCATGGGCACCATTCGCCTCGAGTGCCCAGTCGCCGCAGCTGTAGCCGTCCTAGCCAAGGGACGGCTGACTGTCGGGTTCAGCTCGGGTGTAGTCCGGGCACTTGCAGCCCAGCCTCTGCGCTGCTACAAGTGTCTTGGAGTCGGACACACTCGGGCCCTTTGTCCGTCCGAGGTCGACAGGGCGGACAAATGCTTCCGCTGTGGCAAGGATGGCCACAAGTCGGCCTCCTGCGAGGCCGCCACGCCGCACTGTGCGGTGTGTGCCGCCAGTGGCTGCCCGGCAGGCCACGTGATGATGGGGAGGAAGTGCAATCCTCCCCCTAAGAAGGGCAAAGCGCAGGCGCTGATCCGGCCTGTCGCTGCCACCGTTGCCGTCCCTGAGGCTGGGACATCGGCGGCGGTTGTGGAAGGGGGTGCGATGTCTGTCGATGGATAGTTCGGTCAAGCATCGCATCCTCCAGGCGAACACCAACCACTGCAGAGCGGCCCAGGATCTGCTGATGCAGACCATGGCCGAGTGGTTGGTGGACGTGGCGGCTGTCGCCGAGCCGTACTCAGTCCCTGGCCGTTGGCTGGGCGATCGGGACGGCTTGGTGGCATTGGTGACGCGGTCTTCCACGGACTCCCCTCCCCTCTCGCTCTTAGAGAGGGGACCGGGATACGTGGCCGCCGCGTGGGGAGAATTAGCCCTTGTGGGCGTCTATTTCTCCCCGAACCGCCCTCTCTCGGATTTCGAGAACTTTCTCGAAATCCTCACCGCGGTGGTCGGGAGGGCGGCGCCACGCCAGGTCGCCGTATTGGGTGACCTGAACGCCAAGTCGACGGCCTGGGGCAACCCGGCCGGGTCCTGCAACGTCCGGGGACGCGCCGTGGAGTTTTGGGCGGCGTCGTGCGGTGTGTCCCTCCTGAACAGAGGGACCGTTCACACGTGTGTGCGGCAACGGGGAGGATCAGTGGTCGACGTCTCGTTTGCCACCCCCGTGCTAGCCGCCCACGTCGTGAACTGGCGGGTGGAGACGGTGGAGACCTTGTCGGACCACCGATATGTGCGGTTCGACATCAGCTCCACCCAGAGCTCCCGGGGAATTGCTCCAGGCTCGGGCCAATCTGCGTTCCCACGGTGGGCTCTCACCCGCCTGGACCGAGAGGCTGCGGAGGAGGCGGCGTTCGTCCAGGACTGGCTCGCACCTCCTGTCGAGGTCCTGGACGTGGACGCCGCAGCGGTTCAGCTGAGGAGGTCCCTGACCGAGGTGTGCAACTCCAGCATGCCGCGGTCTCGCCACCCAGCTCCCCGCCGCGCCGTCTATTGGTGGTCGGAGGAACTGGCGGGGCTCCGAACCGCCTGCGTGGCGGCCAGGAGGGCCTACACGCGGAGTCGAAGGCGCAGGCACCGAGACCCCACCAGCGAGGAGGCCCTCTATGCCACGTACGTCGCGGCAAAGACGGTCCTGAAGTCTGCCATGCGCGCGGCCGAAGATTCGGCGAGAGCCGAAATGTTGGAGGGTCTCGACAGGGACCCATTTGGAAGACCATACAAGGCGGCGCGGAATAAACTGCGCCCCTGTGGTCTTCCACTGACGGAGACCCTCGAGCCGGCACTGCTGGACGGGGTGGTCCGGTCCCTGTTTCCGTCCAGGACCGACTTCACCCCGCCAGTGATGGATCCCCCGCGGGAGGCGGCTCCGCCGGAGGAGGAGGTCCCACCGGTTACGGCGGTGGAACTTTGCGCGGGGACTCTACACCTCCGCGCAAAGAACACAGCCCCAGGGCCGGACGGCGTTCCCGCACGGGTGGTGGCCATCGCCGCCTCACAGATGGAGGAGAGGTTTCGGGACCTCTTCAGCGCGTGTCTTACGACTGGGAGGTTCCCGAAACCTTGGAAGGAGGGGCGGCTATGCCTGCTCCGAAAGGAGGGACGCCCGGCGGACTCCCCCTCGGCTTACCGGCCCATCGTCTTGCTCGATGAGGTCGGTAAGTTGTTCGAGGGGATAATTGCCGACCGGCTAAAGAGCCTGCTGAGGACGGTGGGGCCGGACCTGTCGGACGCCCAATTCGGTTTCCGACGGGGTCGTTCGACGGTCGACGCGCTGGCCCTACTCAAGGGCCAGGTGAGGGAGGCCGTGGAGGCGGGCGACGGAGTGTTGGCGGTGTCATTCGACATAGCCAACGCCTTCAACTCCGTCCCCCACTCGACAATCTTGGAGGCGCTCCGATACCACGGAGTGCCTCAGTACCTGCGCCAACTCTTGGCCAGCTACTTGGAGGACCGGGTGGTCCTCCTCTCGGACAAGACGGCCGCAGTGAGGCGATACGGCGCAGAGTCCGGTGTTCCACAGGGGTCGGTCCTAGGACCACTGCTGTGGAACATTGGATTCGACTGGCTCCTGCGGGGAACCCTCCTCCGTGGCACGAGCGTCATCTGTTACGCGGATGACACCCTCCTCGTCGCCCGGGGGAGGGACTTCAGGGAGGCGGCCAGTCTGGCCTCTGCCGGCGGATCCTTAGTGGCAGGAAGGATTCGCCGCCTCGGACTGAAGGTTGCGCTGCACAAAACCGAGGCCGTGTATTTTCACGGTCCACGGCAGCGCATCCCTCCCGACGGCCACATTATAGTGGAGGGCGTCAGGATCGAGGTCAAGGCCCAGATGAAGTACTTGGGCCTTGTCCTCGACAGCAGGTGGCGCTTCGGCCCACACTTTAGCGCGCTGTCGACGCGCCTGCTGAAGGCCGCGAACGCCCTGTCGTGGCTCCTCCCGAACCTGGGGGGTCCGAAGGCGCGATGCCGGCGCTTGTATGCCGGCATCCTCAGGAGCATGGCCCTTTACGGGGCCCCAATCTGGGCAGACTCCCTTCACAGGCGGGAGAACGCCACGGCCATCCGCAGGCCGCAAAGGGCCATTGCACTGCGGGTGGCGAGGGCCTACCGCTCGGTAGGCTTCTCTGCGGCGTGCGCTCTGGCCGGCACCCCTCCTTGGGAGCTCGAGGCGTGGGTGCTGACCAGAGTGTACGAATGGACGGCGCGCCGCAAGGCGCTCGGGGAGCCCCCCGTCGCAGAAGAGCGGGAGGCCGTGCGGCAAGAGGCGAAGGACGCAATCGTCCATCACTGGACGGAGGACCTCGCCACTGCCACATTTGGCCGCCGAACACTGGACGCGCTCGGGCCGGTCCTGAAGGATTGGCTCGAGCGGTCCCACGGTTTCCTCTCTTTCCGTCTGGTGCAGGTGTTGTCCGGCCACGGGTGCTTCGGATCGCACCTGCATCGGATCCAAAGGGAGGAGACCCCGTCGTGCCACGACTGTGGCGCGGCGGAGGACACGGCGCAGCACACCCTCGAGGTGTGCCCAGCCTGGTCCGAGCTGCGCCACACACTGGTCGCAGCGGTCGGGCAGGACCTCTCGCTTCCCGGCGTCGTCAACTCGATGCTGGAAAGCGAGGGGGCCTGGGCAGCGGTCGCCTCCTTCTGCGAAGAGGTAATGTCACAGAAGGAGGCGGCGGAGCGCGTGCGGGAGGAAGACCCTCTCGCGGCGCCGCTCCGCAGGCGAAGACGGGGCGTGAGACGGCGGTTGTATGATCGTCGTCACGCGCCTCCAGGTGGTGAACAGCGGGAGACAGGCGCGGGGGCGCCTTCTCCTGCATTGCACTGTCCACCACCCACGTCGTCAGTCATTCCTGGGCCCCTCCCCCCCGACGGGAGGGGCCCGCCGGGCCCGCCGTAAAGGCGGGCGGTCGTCGGCGGGGGGCAGGATGGAAAGGCTCTGCCGATTCCCAGTCCCCCTCCACTCAGACGATGCGGGAATGCCGCTGGGTTGTTTAGTGGGTATACCGGTTCTACCGGGGAGTCCCACATACCCCTCCCGTCCCCCGACGGGTGGGCATGCGTAATGCATTTTTCCCAGCGCAAACAAAAAAAAAAAAAAAAAAAAAAAAAAAAAAAAAAAAAGGTTAGGTTAGGTTATCGTCCTCGTGAACAGGGCTGGCCAAGTCCGGCGGTACGCAGTCGAGGCCGGCGTTCCACAGGGGTCAGTCCTGGGACCTCTCCTCTGGAACGTCGGCTACGACTGGCTCTTGCGGGGAACTCTCCTCCGAGGTACGAGTGTCGTCTGCTACGCGGATGACACTCTCCTCACCGCCCGGGGGGAGAGTTTCAGGGAGGCGGCCAACTTGGCCTCGGCGGGCGGATCCTTGGTCGCAGGGAGGATCCGCCGCCTAGGATTGACGGTGGCGCTGCACAAGACCGAGGCTGTGTTCTTCCACGGGCCTCGGCAGCGCCAACCACCAGACGCCCACATATTTGTGGAGGGCGTCCGAATCGAGTTGAAGGCCCAGATGAAATATCTGGGCCTTGTACTCGACAGCAGGTGGCGTTTCGGCCCGCATTTTAGCGGGCTGTCGACGCGCCTGCTGAAGACTGCGGGCGCCCTCTCGTGGCTGCTCCCCAATTTGGGGGGGCCCAGCGCGCGATGCCGGCAACTCTACGCCGGCATCTTGAGGAGCATGGCCCTTTACGGGGCCCCTATCTGGGAGGACTCCCTCCAAAGGCGGGAGAACGCCGCCGCCTTGCGGGCCCCCCAAAGGGCCATAGCCCAGCGGGTGTCGCGGGCCTACCGCACGGTGGGTTTCGCGGCAGCGTGTGCTCTGGCTGGCACCCCTCCTTGGGAACTCGAGGCGTGGGTGCTCGCCAGAGTATACGAATGGACGGCGGGGCGCAGGGCGAGAGGAGAACGCCCCGCCCCGGAAGAGCGGGAGGCCGTCCGGCGGGAGGCGAGGGACGCCATTGTCGTCCATTGGACGAGGGACCTCGCCACCGCAGCCTTCGGCCGCCGAACCCTCGACGCGATCGGGCCGGTCCTGCGAGACTGGCTCGATCGGTCGCACGGGTTTCTCTCGTTTCGTCTGGTGCAGGTGCTGTCCGGACACGGTTGTTTCGGATCGTACCTGCACCGAATCGGACGGGAGGAGACACCGTCGTGCCACGACTGTGGCGCGGCGGAGGACGCGGCGCGGCACACCCTCGCGGTGTGCCCGTCGTGGTCGGAGCCGCGCCGCAGTCTCACTGCGGTGATTGGACCGGACCTCTCACTCCCCGGTTTGGTGAACGCCATGCTGGGCGATGAGAGGTCCTGGGCGGCAGTGGCCTCCTTCTGCGAACACGGTTAGGTTACAAAAAAAAGGTTAGGTTAGGTTGACGCGGCCAAGGTCACCAGGCCCGTAAAGTCTGTGGCCTTGGAGGTGACCGACCTCGACGACTCGGTCACCAAAGAGGAGGTGGTGGCGGCGGTCGCTGCGATGGGGGGCTGTGGCGTCACAGCGGTGCAAGGTCGGGCCATCAGGCCCGGCCGCGGCGGCATGGGCACCATTCGCCTCGAGTGCCCAGTCGCCGCAGCTGCAGCCGTCCTAGCCAAGGGACGGCTGACTGTCGGGTTCAGCTCGGGTGTAGTCCGGGCACTTGCAGCCCAGCCTCTGCGCTGCTACAAGTGTCTTGGAGTCGGACACACTCGGGCCCTTTGTCCGTCCGAGGTCGACAGGGCGGACAAATGCTTCCGCTGTGGCAAGGAAGGCCACAAGTCGGCCTCCTGCGAGGCCGCCACGCCGCATTGTGCGGTGTGTGCCGCCAGTGGCTGCCCGGCAGGCCACGTGATGATGGGGAGGAAGTGCAATCCTCCCCCTAAGAAGGGCAAAGCGCAGGCGCTGATCCGGCCTGTCGTTGCCACCGCTGCCGTCCCTGAGGCTGGGACATCGGCGGCGGTTGTGGAAGGGGGTGCGATGTCTGTCGATGGATAGTTCGGTCAAGCATCGCATCCTCCAGGCGAACACCAACCACTGCAGAGCGGCCCAGGATCTGCTGATGCAGACAATGGCCGAGTGGTTGGTGGACGTGGCGGCGGTCGCCGAGCCGTACTCAGTCCCTGGCCGTTGGCTGGGCGATCGGGACGGCTTGGTGGCATTGGTGACGCGGTCTTCCACGGACTCCCCTCCCCTCTCGCTCTTAGAGAGGGGACCGGGATACGTGGCCGCCGCGTGGGGAGAATTAGCCCTTGTGGGCGTCTATTTCTCCCCGAACCGCCCTCTCTCGGATTTCGAGAACTTTCTCGAAATCCTCACCGCGGTGGTCGGGAGGGCGGCGCCACGCCAGGTCGCCGTACTGGGTGACCTGAACGCCAAGTCGACGGCCTGGGGCAACCCGGCCGGGTCCTGCAACGTCCGGGGACGCGCCGTGGAGTTTTGGGCGGCGTCGTGCGGTGTGTCCCTCCTGAACAGAGGGACCGTTCACACGTGTGTGCGGCAACGGGGAGGATCAGTGGTCGACGTCTCGTTTGCCACCCCCGTGCTAGCCGCCCACGTCGTGAACTGGCGGGTGGAGACGGTGGAGACCTTGTCGGACCACCGATATGTGCGGTTCGACATCAGCTCCACCCAGAGCTCCCGGGGAATTGCTCCAGGCTCAGGCCAATCTGCGTTCCCACGGTGGGCTCTCACCCGCCTGGACCGAGAGGCTGCGGAGGAGGCGGCGTTCGTCCAGGACTGGCTCGCACCTCCTGTCGAGGTCCTGGACGTGGACGCCGCAGCGGTTCAGCTGAGGAGGTCCCTGACCGAGGTGTGCAACTCCAGCATGCCCCGGTCTCGCCGCCCAGCTCCCCGCCTCGCCGTCTATTGGTGGTCGGAGGAACTGGCGGGGCTCCGAACCGCCTGCGTGGCGGCCAGGAGGGCCTACACGCGGAGTCGAAGGCGCAGGCACCGAGACCCCACCAGCGAGGAGGCCCTCTATGCCACGTACGTCGCGGCAAAGACGGTCCTGAAGTCGGCCATGCGCGCGGCCGAAGATTCGGCGAGAGCCGAAATGTTGGAGGGTCTCGACAGGGACCCATTTGGAAGACCATACAAGGCGGCGCGGAATAAACTGCGCCCCTGTGGTCTTCCACTGACGGAGACCCTCGAGCCGGCATTGCTGGACGGGGTGGTCCGGTCCCTGTTTCCGTCCAGGACCGACTTCACTCCGCCGGTGATGGATCCCCCGCGGGAGGCGGCTCCGCCGGAGGAGGAGGTCCCCCCGGTGACGGCGGTGGAACTTTGCGCGGGGACTCTACACCTCCGCGCAAAGAACACAGCCCCAGGGCCGGACGGCGTTCCCGCACGGGTGGTGGCCATCGCCGCCTCACACATGGAGGAGAGGTTTCGGGACCTCTTCAGCGCGTGTCTTACGACTGGGAGGTTCCCGAAACCTTGGAAGGAGGGGCGGCTATGCCTGCTCCGAAAGGAGGGACGCCCGGCGGACTCCCCCTCGGCTTACCGGCCCATCGTCTTGCTCGATGAGGTCGGTAAGTTGTTCGAGGGGATAATTGCCGACCGGCTAAAGAGCCTGCTGAGAACGGTGGGGCCGGACCTGTCGGACGCCCAATTCGGTTTCCGACGGGGTCGTTCGACGGTCGACGCGCTGGCCCTACTCAAGGGCCAGGTGAGGGAGGCCGTGGAGGCGGGCGACGGAGTGTTGGCGGTGTCATTCGACATAGCCAACGCCTTCAACTCCGTCCCCCACTCGACAATCTTGGAGGCGCTCCGATACCACGGAGTGCCTCAGTACCTGCGCCAACTCTTGGCCAGCTACTTGGAGGACCGGGTGGTCCTCCTCTCGGACAAGACGGCCGCAGTGAGGCGATACGGCGCAGAGTCCGGTGTTCCACAGGGGTCGGTCCTAGGACCACTGCTGTGGAACATTGGATTCGACTGGCTCCTGCGGGGAACCCTCCTCCGTGGCACGAGCGTCATCTGTTACGCGGATGACACCCTCCTCGTCGCCCGGGGGAGGGACTTCAGGGAGGCGGCCAGTCTGGCCTCGGCCGGCGGATCCTTAGTGGCAGGAAGGATTCGCCGCCTCGGACTGAGGGTTGCGCTGCACAAAACCGAGGCCGTGTATTTTCACGGTCCACGGCAGCGCATCCCTCCCGACGGCCACATTATAGTGGAGGGCGTCAGAATCGAGGTCAAGGCCCAGATGAAGTACTTGGGCCTTGTCCTTGACAGCAGGTGGCGCTTCGGCCCACACTTTAGCGGGCTGTCGACGCGCCTGCTGAAGGCCGCGAACGCCTTGTCGTGGCTCCTCCCGAATCTGGGGGGTCCGAAGGCACGATGCCGGCGCTTGTATGCCGGCATCCTCAGGAGCATGGCCCTTTACGGGGCCCCAATCTGGGCAGACTCCCTCCACAGACGGGAGAACGCCACGGCCATCCGCAGGCCCCAAAGGGCCATTGCACTACGGGTGGCGAGGGCCTACCGCTCGGTAGGCTTCTCTGCGGCGTGCGCTCTGGCCGGCACCCCTCCTTGGGAGCTCGAGGCGTGGGTGCTGACCAGAGTGTACGAATGGACGGCGCGCCGCAAGGCGCTCGGGGAGCCCCCCGTCGCAGAAGAGCGGGAGGCCGTGCGGCAAGAGGCGAAGGACGCAATCGTCCATCATTGGACGGAGGACCTCGCCACTGCCGCATTCGGCCGCCGAACACTGGACGCGCTCGGGCCGGTCCTGAAGGATTGGCTCGAGCGGTCCCATGGTTTCCTCTCTTTCCGTCTGGTGCAGGTGTTGTCCGGCCACGGATGCTTCGGATCGCACCTGCACCGGATCCAAAGGGAGGAGACCCCGTCGTGCCATGACTGTGGCGCGGCGGAGGACACGGCACAGCACACCCTCGAGGTGTGCCCGGCCTGGTCCGAGCTGCGCCTACCTTTGGTCGCAGCGGTCGGGCAGGACCTCTCGCTTCCCGGCGTCATCAACTCGATGCTGGAAAGCGAGGGGGCCTGGGCAGCGGTCGCCTCCTTCTGCGAAGAGGTAATGTCACAGAAGGAGGCGGCGGAGCGCGTGCGGGAGGAAGACCCTCTATGTTCTATGTTCTATGTTATGGGTTTGGTTTCCGCACTTAGTCCTGCAGTGGACCATTGTGCGTGAGCCATGTCGGCCGTCGGTGGTTATTCCAACCAGCCCACCTCCCTCCAGAAGCTGATTAGGTCTCCTGGTCTATTAAGAACATCTGTGTAAGATCTGGGTGTCCCGAGGGTTTTTGACCTAATCTGGGCGACGCCTGTGCACTCGAAGAGCACATGCGCGACAGTTTCGTCAGCCTCCATGCAAGCCCTGCATAGAGGACTGTCCGTTATGCCTATTGTGTGAAAGTGTTTGTTTAGCGAGCAGTGTCCCGTGATGGTCCCCGTCACCAGGCGCATGCCCTTCCTGTCCAGGCGTAGCAACCGCCTGGTTAGCTTGCCGTCTAGTGATGGCATGGCTTCCTTGGATTGCCTGCAGCCCGGTGACGACGTCCACCAGCTCTCTGCTTGTGTGTGGGTGTACTCCTGTAGCCACCTGCGTAGTTGGTTGAAGGGGATGGGCACGATAGGTTCCGGTCCACAGACCGACGTGCTGGATGCCCTCCTGGCCAGCTCATCGGCTGCGTCGTTACCTAGCGATCCACTGTGTCCTTTTATCCATTGTAGCGTCACTGTATTGCGGTTTGATACGGTTACCCGTTCAAGCGCATTGTGACATTCTAGTATTAGATTCGAAGTAATGCATTTTTTCCCTAGGGATTGGAGGACTGAGGCGCTGTCAGAGAGTATGCGGATTCGGGTGTCCGCAACTCTTCTGGCTGCTATGGCATAAGCCGCCTGTATTATGCCCACACACTCTGCCTGATAGACCGTGTTGAGCATTCCCAGGGGTCTGGATATGTTTATGTTGAGGTCGTGTGAGAACACTCCGACTCCAGTTCCGCAGTCGGTTTTTGATCCATCGGTGTAAATTCTCAGTTCCTTTAGGCCTGAATGGTCGTACTGCTCCTCTTCAAGCACTATGCTGTAGTGCTTTTGAAAGCAGTATTGTTTCAGGGCCTTGTCGCAGGGTGATGCCATCATCGGCTGACGCCTGATCGCCTCTTCCCTTAAACGTTTGTGCTTGACCCTGGAGTCGTTGCTCAGGGTTCCTGCTATATGTAGCCTAAAGGTAGCCAGGGTCGCCTCCTCCCTCACAGTGAGGTGTAGGGGCGGTAGCCCAAGCATAGCCTGTAGGGCAGCGGTGGGTGCAGTTCTCATGCAGCTGGTGATCGCCGCACACGCGAGCCGCTGCAGCTTTTCGAGGTCTCTTTGGGCTGTGCTCAGTTCTGTTCTGGGCCACCAGACTACTGAGCCATATGTAATGATTGGTCGGATGACTGTGGTGTATAGCCAGTGGGTAACCCGTGGGCTAATCCCCCAATTCTTGCCAAGCAATCGCTTGCACTGCCACAAGGATATACTGGCCTTCGTGGTGATGTAGTTGGTGTGTTTTGCCCAATTCAGCTGTTTATCCAAAAAGATGCCCAGGTATTTGGTTTCAGTTGATAGGCTTAGGGTGGTACCAAAGAAACGTGGTAGTTGTAGTGTCGTTAATTTCCTCTTTTTTGTGAAGAGAATCAACTCGGTTTTTGTAGGGTTCACTGAGAGTTGGTGTTTGCCGCACCAATTCTCCACTATCTTCAGGGCCTGGCGCATTAGATTGCACAAGGTGTTTTCATGGGCGCCATTTATTATTATGGTTAGGTCGTCGGCGTAGCCTACGGTGAAGTAACCTTTGTCGTTGAGTTCTTTTATTAAGTTGTCTACGACCAGGTTCCATAGGAGCGGTGATAGGACGCCCCCTTGCGGGCAGCCCTTCGCTACAATGGCCCTTGTGGTGTCATTTACGGTTACTTGTACGGCTCTCTGTCTGAGCATATTAGTGATCCAGCCACTCAAGGACGGGTCTATATTGTGCCTGTCCAGGGCCGTGCTGATGCTTTTGAAAGTGGTTTTGTCAAAGGCGCCTTCGATGTCAATGAAGGCGGCCAGTGCTGAGCATTTGTAGTCCACCGCGCATTCAATTTTGGATACCACACTGTGCAGCGCGGATTCCGTTGATTTGCCTGTGGAGTACGCATGTTGTTGTTTGTGGAGTGGTCTTGCCCGAAGAGGTCCGTCTCGGATATGCCGATCGCAGAGTCTCTCTAGGGTCTTTAGTAGAAAGGATGTAAGGCTTATGGGTCTGTACGCCTTGGGTTGTGTGTAGTCAGCTTTGCCAGGTTTAGGTATAAAGATGACTTTCACTTCGCGCCAGGCTAGGGGTATATATCTGAGTGCTATGGATGCCCGATAAATAGCCGTCAGGCATGGTGTAATATAGTCAACCCCCCATTGCAGCAGGGCCGGGAAAATGCCATCAAGACCTGCGGACTTGTATGGTTGGAAGGTGTTGATAGCCCACTTTATGCGGTCTTCTGTTACTAGACTGTGGGCTCTGGACCAGTCGCGTTCCGTTGGGATCCAGTCTAGCTCAGCCTCCCAGGTCCTGTCGTCTAAGAGTTTACAGTCTGGGAAGTGGGTCTCAAGGAGGACCTTGCTGGTTTCCTGGTCCGTCAGTGTGTACGAGTTGTCGGGTCTTTTCAGCGCGCCGAGGGTTCGATCCTGGTCAGTTGCCAGTATCTTCCTTACTCTTGCGGCTTCATTGTTGTTTTCGATGGATTCACAGAACTTTCGCCAAGCTGTTCTCCTGGCGGTTCTGATTTGCTTTTTGTAAGTGTATTGGGTCTCTTTGTATAGCTCCCAATCCTCCGGTAGTCTGGTGTTCTTAGCTCTGTTAAATTGCTTTCTTAGTGTATTCCTGAGTTTACCTAGTTCGGCGTTCCACCAGGGGCATCTCTCACAGTTAGTTCGAGGCGCCCTTAGCTTGCAGCATGCATGGTATGCCTGAGTTAGGTATTCTGTTAGCTTTGTTATAGTGTATTCTAGTTGTGTGGTGTCTTTTATGGTTGTCTGTGATAGGTGCCTGGTTAGTAAGGCTGCCAGGAGGCGCTTGTACCCGGGTACATCGGTGTGCCGCGGGTTTCGTCTCGGCATGGGTTTTTTAGTGTTGGTAGTTAGTGTGAAACGGATCCTTCTGTGGTCTGAGCAAGAAGGTTCACCCGATACGTGCCAGTTTGTGATAAGGTTGGTCGCGTTTTCTGTAGCAAGAGTTAAATCTATGATAGTCTGTCCTCGGGCTGTGACCCAAGTGGGTTCAGAGCCTCGGTTAATAATGTTAAGGTTAGTAGAGAATAAATAAGTGGATAATACCTCTCCTCTGGAGTTCGATGCATCGCTACCCCAGAGCGGGTGATGGGCGTTCGAGTCGGTGCAGATGATCAGGTCTAGTTTGGTGTGCTCACAGTGCTGTACCAGGTCGGCCATTTCTTTCGGCGGGCAGTCTGTGTCCTCGCCCGGCATGTATACCGAGGCCAGTACAACATCTGGAAGATCATCTACGGTCTGGAGTCTGACGGCTGTCAGATCTCTGGAACAGAATTGAGTAAGTAGCGTGGTAGGGATGTTTTTTGGTATGTATGCACAGGATCTAGGTTTGTCTGTGCTATGCGTGTTGAGAATTAGCTTACCTCCGATGTTACTAAGGCCGCATATTCTATTGTTCCTGATCCACGGCTCTTGGATCAGTGCGATTGTATGGGGGTTAACCTCCAGTGCCCTGCGTAAGCTAGCCGTGGCAGTTTGGCTGTGTTGGAGGTTTGTCTGGATGATGTGGAGTGGTGTTGATGGCGATGGGGAGGGGGAGGTGTTAGTCGGTGGTGGATCCATCGGACAGTTCCTCCGCTACCCCCTCTCTGTATAGGTGGTCGTGTGTGTCAACCGGTGACGACGCTAACAGCCTCTCGCTCCAGCCGGGAGATGTAGGTGGTATGGTGGCCTCAACGTCAGCCATCGCCGCGCGGGCCATGACCTCCTCGAGCTGGGCAATCTCCGTGTCCTCCGTCCGTGTCCCTGTCGGTGCGGGCTCCTTGTCCGTCGTACAGTCCTCGGGCTGGGCCGTGGGCCAGAAGCGCACGTATATCGAACCTAGCAGGTACGATATGCGACGCTCCCGACCCAGGACCTTTTCCGCCTCAGTCGGTGGTAGACCCAGGGTCAAATATGTCCCATAGTTCTCACCACCGACCCTGGTTGCCCTGTACATTGACCACCTGGCTATGTCGTACCAGGTGTTCTGACGTATCAGGATGTTGTGGAGCCTCAGCACGTCTCCTCGATAGCGAGGGACGAAAAGCGAGGCTCTCACCCGGGTGGGCACGTCCGACTGTCGGAGTACCGTCAGTGTGACGTCTGTGTCTGGGAGTTTAATTCTGGGTACATTCTGTGTCAGCCAGGTTAGGGCGTAGTCGTCCTCACACCACATTTGCACTGTGCCCTCCGCTACCCGTGGGTATCCGCGGAAGGCAGGGAGTGGTGTTGAAGGGAGTGGTGTCGACGGGTCACCGCCCATGAGTAGGTCTACCAGGCCTACTTTAACCTGCTCGGCCTCTTCTGCTGTCAAGTCTCTGGAGGGGGGAGGGAAGCAGATTGCTACGGCGAGCCGCGCAGGAATATCCTTGGTGGCCCGCGCATAGGTCCTCGGCTCCTCCTGGGCGGAGTGGATCCTTACACGCTTTGCATCCCCCTGAAGCGTACCCGGTGATGCCGTGTCGTCAGGGCGATCCCTCTTCGCCGGCCCTGTACCGCTCGGTCCAGGCTGCGACTTGGAGGTGCCCGGCAAAGTGGCGGGGTTAGGGTGCAAGGATCCACCTCGTTTCCCTCTGCGGTGTTTGGGTCTGGGATTATTAGGGGATGTGTCGGTGTTCGCGTAAGGTCGACTGGCGCCCCCGGCAGACTCTGTCGGGTGCATGGGCTTTTCGCGCTGGGTTGCCCCTTCGCGGACTTGCCCCTGCACGCGTGGTTCCGCGTCCGGCCGCTTTTCGCGCTGAGTTTCCCCTTCGCGGATTTGCGGCCGGTCGCGTAGTCCCACGTTAGGCCGCTTTTCGCGCTGGGTTTCCCCTTCGCGGACTTGCAGCCGTTCTCTGTTTTCCGCGTCCGGCCCCTTTTCGCGCCGGGTTTCCCCGTCGCGGACTCGTGGCTGGTCGCGTACTAACTCTTCGGCGTCCGATCGCGCTTCGCGCTGGCTAGTGCCTTCGCGAGGGTAGCGCTTTCGGTCGCCTACTTTCTTCCCCCGGGTGGTTTTTCCGCGCTTCTTCAGCAGTCGTACTCCGGCACCCGGGAGAGTGGTAAGGTCGCCGGGGTCATCGTCAGGGTAGCTTACGCTGTTCCTCACAATGCTCTGTTGCCAGATGCTCGCGGGAGGCATACGACTCGTAGTGGGTATTGGCGCGTGGGTCGCAGCCGTGGTAGGGTTGGTTGGCGCGTTGGTCGCAGCCGGAGTTGTGACAATGGGCGCGTGGGTCGCTGCCTGTGTTTTGGGCGCTGAATCAGCAGCCGGCCGTGCTGAATAGCACGGCGAAGACGATGAAGTGCAGTTGGTTGCCCCCCCCAGAATACGATGGGGGCTGACCGCCGTAGCGGTGTGGGATTCCCCGGCTTGGCCGGGACCCACCTGGGTAGAGCTTTGTTCCTTCTGCATTTTTCATTTGGCGAGGGGGTGGGCTTTTTTGGAATCGAGGTTACCCTTCCTCTGGGACCGATGGGAATTAAGGACAGGTGGGAGGGTGTTTGGTGATAAGGTGTAGGTTTTTTGGTCACCGTAGGTCTGGGAATTGGCCTAAGGATTTATGGATTGACGGGATTTGTGGATAGGGGAGGGTTGGGTTGATTGGGTCAAATTGGAGCATGGAATAAGGTGTATGGGTTACCCTAGACCTGGGGCCTGGTGTTCGGGCACTTCTCTTGTCCGGGATCTCTTACGAGATGCTCCAGGTGCGAGATCGACTGTTGGCAGCCGGTCCCGCAGCCGGAGTTGGGCTATCCGCAACCTGCCCACCCGCTCGGTTGCATGAGAAGAAGTGCCCGGCAGTCCGGGTCGCTCCACCACGGATGCACGTATGCATTTGCGTTGGTTCGGCCCAGCGAGCCCCGAGGAGGAAGACCCTCTCGCGGCGCCGCTCCGCAGGCGAAGACGGGGCGTGAGACGGCGGTTGTATGATCGTCGTCACGCGCCTCCAGGTGGTGAACAGCGGGAGACAGGCGCGGGGGCGCCTTCTCCTGCATTGCACTGTCCACCACCCACGTCGTCAGTCATTCCTGGGCCCCTCCCCCCCGACGGGACGGGCCCGCCGGGCCCGCCGTAAAGGCGGGCGGTCGTCGGCGGGGGGCAGGATGGAAAGGCTCTGCCGATTCCCAGTCCCCCTCCACTCAGACGATGCGGGAATGCCGCTGGGTTGTTTAGTGGGTATACCGGTTCTACCGGGGAGTCCCACATACCCCTCCCGTCCCCCGACGGGTGGGCATGCGTAATGCATTTTTCCCAAAAAAAAAAAAAAAAAAAAAAAAAAAAAAAAAAAAAAAAAAAGGTTAGGTTAGGTTAGGTTAGGTTAGGTTAGGTTAGGTTAGGTTAGGTTGGGGTGCATGTTGAAGAGCCTCCTCGTGGCGCACCCTGGGCAACGTCGGCTCCAATTTCTCCCAGTGCGGTTTTGGTGGACAATTGGGGCTGGCGGCTAATCTTCAACAAGCGGGGAAAGGTCACGGTTCCAATCACCGATCATGCTTGATGGTCGGTGAAGGGAACCGGGCTACAGAGGGTACGCCCACTCCTCCTCTGCTTACAGAGGGAGGTGAGTGGGCGTAGACTGGGCACGGCCGCCGCTGCGGAATAGGCGGTCGTGTCCCGGAGGGATGCAGTGGCGCGCGCGCGGGAGGATGATTCTCTCGCGTGGCGCCGCTCTGGAGAGGGGAGGGGTCGAGGAAGACGCCGGTCTGGTAGTCACCTCCGGCTCCTCCCGGGTGGAGGCCAGCAGGCGGTGGGTGCGGGGGCGCCCTTTGCCTGTATTGCACGGGCCTCCACCAGTGTCGGACGGGAGTGGCCGGGTGTTCCCGGCCATTCCCGTAGCCCCCCAGTTAAATGGGGGGCATGCGGGGCCCGCCAGCTTGGCGGGCATGCGCCGGGAGGGCTGTGGAAGTAGAGGCTGAGCCGATTTCCCATAGCCCTCCCATCACGGCGTTGTGGGAACACCGCTGAGTTTTAGTGGGTATACTGTCGAGTGCGGATTTCGACAGGAGTCCCACATACCCCGTCTCGTCCCCCACGAGCGGGGATGCATAAAGCATTTCTCAGCGACAAAAAAAAAAAAAAAAAAAAAAAAAAAAAAAAAAAAAAAAAAAAAAAAAAAAAAAAAAAAAAAAAAAAAAAGGTTAGGTTAGGTTGGGGTGCACGTTGAAGAGCCTCCTCGTGGCGCACCCTGGGCAACGTCGGCTCCAATTTCTCCCAGTGCGGTTTTGGGGGACAATTGGGGCTGGCGGCTAATCTTCAACAAGCGGGGAAAGGTCACGGTTCCAATCGCCGATCATGCTTGATGGTCGGTGAAGGGAACCGGGCTACAGAGGGTACGCCCACTCCTCCTCTGCTTACAGAGGGAGGTGAGTGGGCGTAGACTGGGCAGGGCCGCCGATGCGGAACAGGCGGTCGTGTCCCGGAGGGAGGCAGCGGCGCGCGCGCGGGGGATGATTCTCTCGCGCGGCGCCGCTCCGAGAGGGGAGGGGTCGAGGAAGACGCCGGTCTGGTAGTCACCTCCGGCTCCTCCCGGGTGGAGGCCAGCGGGCGGTGGGTGCGGGGGCGCCCATTGCCTGTATTGCACGGGCCTCCACCAGTGTCGGACGGGAGTGGCCGGGTGTTCCCGGCCATTCCCGTAGCCCCCCAGTTGAATGGGGGGCATGCGGGGCCCGCCAACTAGGCGGGCATACGCCGGGAGGGCTGTGGAAGCAGAGGCTGAGCCAATTTCCCATAGCCCTCCCATCACGGCGTTGTGGGAACACCGCTGAGTTTTAGTGGGTATACTGTCGAGTGCGGTTTTCGACAGGAGTCCCACATACCCCGTCTCGTCCCCCACGAGCGGGGATGCATAAAGCATTTCTCAGCGACAAAAAAAAAAAAAAAAAAAAAAAAAAAAAAAAAAAAAAAAAAAAAAAAGGTTAGGTTAGGTTAGGTTAGGTTAGGTTAGGTTAGGTTGGGGGATCCCCCACAGCGCATACTTCCACGTAGTATCCCCTGGGCAACGCCGTGTCTGACCACCGTAACGGAGTGGCAGACCGGTGGCTAAAGTGCGCTGTGACTCACAGTTATCAATGCGGAAGACTGTGAGTAAAATCATGACGAAGAAACCCGTGCGGGACGCCTCCGGGCGTTTCAGTAGTTTTAACCCGAATCACCCTTCTCAGGGCGATTCAAACGGCCCTTCTCAGGGCCAACCCAACGGCCCTTCTCAGGGCCAACCCAACGGCCCTTCTCAGGGCCAACCCAACGGCCCTTCTCAGGGCCAACCCAACGGCCCTTCTCAGGGTCAATCCAAAGGCCCTTTTCAGGGCCACGCCGGTGACGCATTAGCGTCGAACGCTGACCGCGCACCATCTGCGGCCAGAGCAGACGAGTCGGACTCCGACGACTCAAATCTCGACACGTCGGCAGCTGAGAGCGACCGCCTCGAGCGAAAGAGAGCCTACCTGCGGCACGGGTCCGAGGGATCCTCGTCGGCTGGAGGCGGGGCGCAGAAGAAGTCGAAGTCCAAAAGGGCTTCGACTTCTTCAAAAGCAGGTGATACCCACGTTGTGGGTTTGGTTGACGCCGAGCGCCAGCTAAACCTCCTAAAACGGGCGCAACTCCAGCAGGACCTGGAGGAGAGGGTCGCTGCCAGAGAGCGCCAGGCGCAGGCCGCCCGGTCGGGGGCCGGCTATGGGGCATCCAGTGTCCTGTATGCTGGCCACTCCTTGGCGGAACTTGAGCGCATGGCGCGGGAGGACAGGGAGGAGGTCCTGGAGGTCGCCTCAAAGTCCTCCAACCTGAAGGGGACCTTCCAGAAGGCCCTTAAATGCCGGGCTGCCAGTCTGCATGGCATTGTGCAGGAGCTGGTGCAGCGGACGGCCACGGATGAGACGCGGCAACTGCAGGCGAAGGTGGATCGCCTGCAGGCGGAGGTCAGCCAGCTGCACCAGAAGCTGGCTGAGGTCACCGCTCGGCCTGCGCAATCAGCCCCTGGACCGGTGGTAGGAGGCTCCACCTCCTCCCCTCACAACCTTGAGGAGATACTCCGAAAGGTTGTCATGGAGGAGAGGGCCTTCACCAGGGCCTGCTTCGCAGGCATCGAGGACCGGCTCCTGCCGGAGAAGCGGCTCCGCCCGCCGCTAGCGGCGGATAAGGCACCACGCAGGGTGCCGGAACCTGCGGCTTTAGCAGGCCCGGCATCGGGTGCGCAGCCCCAGGCCCCGAAGCCCTCCAAGGGCAAAGGCGAGGGCAAGAGGACCAAGGCGGCTCCTCAAACCCTCACCATCAGCTCGGAGGGAGCGTCTGGGTCGGCTGCCACTCCAGCGGCAGCCCCCCAGAGCTCGCAGGAGGAAGACGCCCTTCTTCCCTCCACCACCCCGTCCAACCAGTCGTGGACGGAAGTGGTCAGGAGGGGAAAAGGGAAGGGAGGGCAAAAGTCGGCCCCCAAGCCCGCCGCGACTGCACCGGCAGTCAAAAGGGCTCCAGCTGGCGGGAGGAAGTTAGTTCCTCCCAAGACCGCGGCCGTCGTGGTGACCATCACCCCGGAGGCCGCGGAGCGGGGCGAGACGTACGAGTCCGTCCTAAGACGGGCTCGTACCAATGCTGATCCCTCCCAGCTGGGGATCAGCAGAATAACGTGCCGCCGAACCCTAACCGGAGCTCGAATTTTCGAGTTCTCGGGGGAACAGCGCGGCACAAACGCGGACCTCTTCGCAACGAAGTTGCAAGAGGTCATCGCCGACGCGGCAACGGTCGTCAGGCCCGTCAAGACCGCAGCCTTGGAGGTGGCCGATCTGGACGATTCGGCCACCAAGGAGGATGTGGTGGCGGCCGTCGCGGCGGCTGGAGGCTGCGACGCTGGCGCGGTGAAGGCTGGAGCCATCAGGCTCGGCCGCCGCGGCATGGGCATCGTCCGCGTCGAGTGCCCAGTCGCCGCGGCTGGGGCCGCCCTTGCTGCGACCAAGGGACGGCTGCTTGTGGGGCTCAGCTCGGCTGTGGTCCGAGCACTTGAAGACCAGCCCTTGCGCTGCTTCAAGTGCTTCTCCTTCGGCCACACCCGAGCCACGTGTCCCTCCAAGGCCGACTGGGGAGACACGTGCTACCAGTGCGGGCAAGAGGGGCACAAGAGTGCCACTTGCCGCGCCACCACGCCACACTGCACGGCGTGTGCCGCCAGTGGCCGCCCCGCGGGCCACAGGATGACGGGCAGGAGCTGTAAGCCCCCCGTCAAGAAGGGCATAGTGCCGGCGCAGGTTCGACCTGTCGCCACCACCGCCGCCGCCGTCGTCGCCGCCGCTGCAGCTCCAGCAGCGGTAGCTGAGGAGGAGGGTGCCATGTCGGAATAATGCAGGATTCCGACTACCGCATCCTCCAGGCGAACACCAACCACTGCAGAGCGGCCCAGGACCTGGTAGTGCAGGTCATGGCCGAGTGGTTGGTGAACGTAGCGGTGGTCGCCGAGCCCTACTCGATCCCCAGCAGCTGGCTGGGTGACGAGGACGACTCGGTGGCACTAGCGGCGCGGTCTTCCACAGACTCCCCTCCCCTCTCGCTATTAGAGAGGGGACCGGGATACGTGGCCGCCGCGTGGAGAGAGGTAGCCCTCGTGGGGGTATATTTCTCCCCAAACCGCCCTCTCCAGGACTTTGAGAATTATCTCGGAGTCCTGGCCGCCGTGGTCGGCAGGGCGGCGCCGCGTCAGGTCTCCGTGCTGGGAGACCTGAATGCCAAGTCGGTGACCTGGGGCAACCGGGCCACCGACGCTCGCGGGCGGGCGGTGGAGATGTGGGCAGCCTCCTCTGGACTCTCCCTCTTGAACAGAGGAAGCGTCCAGACATGCGTGCGGCGTCAGGGTGGCTCAGTAGTGGACGTCACTTTCGCCACCCCTGGGTTAGCCGCGCGCGTGCTGAACTGGCGGGTGGACCTGGTGGAGACTATGTCGGACCACCGCTACGTGCGGTTCGACATCTCCGCCAGTGGCCCCGGAGCGGTGCAGCCCCTCTCGGGGCGATCACCGTTTCCGCGGTGGGCTTTCACCCGCCTGGACAGGGAGGCAGCGGCGGAGGCGGCGTTCATCCAGGACTGGCTGTCGCCTCCTACCACCGGCCTGGATGTGGACACCATAGCGGGCCAGCTGAGGGAGTCTCTGACCGAGGTGTGCAACTCCAGCATGCCCCGGTCTCGCCGCCCGGCTCCCCGCCGCGCCGTCTATTGGTGGTCGGAGGCACTGGCGGGGCTCAGAACCGCCTGCGTGGCGGCCAAGAGGGCCTACACGCGGAGTCGGCGGCGGCGTCGACGCAACCGGCCCGACGAGGACCGCCTCTACGAGGTGTACGTGGAGGCAAAAATGGGCCTCGATCGGGCCATCGCCGCCGCTAAAGACTCGGCGAGAGCCGAGCTACTGGAGGGTCTCGACAACGACCCATACGGGAGACCGTATAAGGCGGCACGCAACAAATTGCGCCCCTTTGGTCCCCCGGTTGTCGAGACCCTGGAGCCCACATTTCTGGATGGGGTGGTTCAGTCCCTGTTTCCGTGCAGGGACAACTTCACCCCGCCAGTGATGTGTGGAGCCCCGCTGCTGGAGGATGAGGAGGAAGAGGAGGCTCCCTCTCCTGTCACGGAGTCGGAACTTGGCGCGGCGATTGTGCATATCCGCGCCAAGAAGACGGCTCCGGGCCCCGACGGTGTCCCGGCGAGGGTGGTGGCAATTGCCGCCACCCAAATGGAGGAGCGGTTTCGGGACCTCTTCAGCGCATGCCTTACGTCTGGAAGGTTCCCGAAACCGTGGAAGGAGGGGCAGTTGTGCCTCCTCCGCAAGGAGGGCCGCCCTGCAGACTCCCCCTCGGCATACCGGCCCATCGTTCTGCTCGATGAGGTCGGAAAAATGTTCGAGGGGATAATCGCTGCCCGCCTAAAGGGCCATATGCGGCGTATCGGGCCGGACTTGTCGGACGCTCAGTTCGGTTTTCGGGCTGAGCGTTCGACGGTGGACGCGCTGGCCTGCCTCAAGAGGCAGGTGAAGGAGGCGGTGGAGGTGGGGGACGGATTGTTGGCGGTGTCATTCGACATAGCCAACGCCTTCAACTCTGTTCCCCACAGCACCATCCTAGAGGCACTCCGATTCCACGGGGTGCCTCGATATATGCGGCGTCTACTGGCCAGCTACCTGGAGGATCGGGCGATCGTCCTCGTGAACAGGGCTGGCCAAGTCCGGCGGTACGCAGTCGAGGCCGGCGTTCCACAGGGGTCAGTCCTGGGACCTCTCCTCTGGAACGTCGGCTACGACTGGCTCTTGCGGGGAACTCTCCTCCGAGGTACGAGTGTCGTCTGCTACGCGGATGACACTCTCCTCACCGCCCGGGGGGAGAGTTTCAGGGAGGCGGCCAACTTGGCCTCGGCGGGCGGATCCTTGGTCGCAGGGAGGATCCGCCGCCTAGGATTGACGGTGGCGCTGCACAAGACCGAGGCTGTGTTCTTCCACGGGCCTCGGCAGCGCCAACCACCAGACGCCCACATATTTGTGGAGGGCGTCCGAATCGAGGTGAAGGCCCAGATGAAATATCTGGGCCTTGTACTCGACAGCAGGTGGCGTTTCGGCCCGCATTTTAGCGGGCTGTCGACGCGCCTGCTGAAGACTGCGGGCGCCCTCTCGTGGCTGCTCCCCAATTTGGGGGGGCCCAGCGCGCGATGCCGGCAACTTTACGCCGGCATCTTGAGGAGTATGGCCCTCTACGGGGCCCCAATCTGGGAGGACTCCCTCCAAAGGCGGGAGAACGCCGCGGCCTTGCGGGCCCCCCAAAGGGCCATAGCTCAGCGGGTGTCGCGGGCCTACCGCACGGTGGGCTTCGCGGCAGCGTGTGCTCTGGCTGGCACCCCTCCTTGGGAACTCGAGGCGTGGGTGCTCGCCAGAGTATACGAATGGACGGCGGGGCGGAGGGCGAGAGGAGAACGCCCCGCCCCGGAAGAGCGGGAGGCCGTCCGGCGGGAGGCGAGGGACGCCATCGTCGTCCATTGGACGAGGGACCTCGCCACCGCAGCCTTCGGCCGCCAAACCCTCGACGCAATCGGGCCGGTCCTGCCAGACTGGCTCGATCGGTCGCATGGGTTCCTCTCGTTCCGTCTGGTGCAGGTGCTGTCCGGACACGGTTGTTTCGGATCGTACCTGCACCGAATCGGACGGGAGGAGACACCGTCGTGCCACGACTGCGGTGCGGCGGAGGACGCGGCGCAGCACACCCTCGCGGTGTGCCCGTCGTGGTCCGAGCCGCGCCGCAGTCTCACTGCGGTGATTGGACCGGACCTCTCACTCCCCGGTTTGGTGAACGCCATGCTGGGCGATGAGAGGTCCTGGGCGGCAGTGGCCTCCTTCTGCGAACACGTCATGTCCCAGAAGGAGGCGGCGGAGCGCGCGCGGGAGGACGACCCTCACGCGGCGGCGCTCCGAAGACGGAGGAGGGGTCGGAGAAGACGTCAGTATGACGGTCATCTCCGACTCCTCCCAGGTGGAGACCAGCAGGCAACGGGTGCGGGGGCACCCTTGCCTGTATTGCACAGGCCTCCACCAGTGTCGGACGGGAATGGCCAGGTGTTCCCGGCCATTCCCGTAGCCCCCCAGTTAAATGGGGGGCATGCGGGGACCGCCAACTAGGCGGGCATACGCCGGGAGGGCTGTGGAAGCAGAGGCTGAGCCAATTTCCCATAGTCCTCCCATCACGGCGTCGCGGGAACACCGCTGAGTTTTAGTGGGTATACTGCCACTCTGGCAGGGAGTCCCACATACTCTGTCTCGTCCCCCGACGAGCGGAGATGCGTAATGTCATTTCTCAGCGACAAAAAAAAAAAAAAAAAAAAAAAAAAAAAAAAAAAAAAAAAAAAAAAAAAAAAAAAGGTTAGGTTAGGTTAGGTTAGGTTAGGTTAGGTTAGGTTAGGTTAGGTTGGGGGGGGGGATCCCCCACAGCGCATACTTCCTCGTAGTATCCCCTGGGCAACGCCGTGTCTGACCACCGTAACGGAGTGGCAGACCGGTGGCTAAAGTGCGCTGTGACTCACAGTTATCAATGCGGAAGACTGTGAATATTAAAATGACGAAAAAACCCGTGCGGGACGCCTCCGGGCGTTTCAGTTTTAACCCGGATCGCCCTTCTCAGGGCGATTCAAACGGCCCTTCTCAGGGCCAACCCAACGGCCCTTCACAGGGCCAAACCAACGGCCCTTCTCAGGGCCAACCCAACGGCCCTTCTCAGGGCCAACCCAACGGCCCTTCTCAGGGCCAATCCAAAGGCCCTTTTCAGGGCCACGCCGGTGACGCATTAGCGTCGGACGCTGACCGCGCACCGTGTGTGGCCAGAGCAGACGAGTCGGACTCCGACGACTCAAATGTCGACACGTCGGCAGCTGAGAGCGACCGCCTCGAGCGCAAGAGGGCCTACCTGCGGCACGGGTCCGAGGGATCCTCGTCGGCTGGAGGCGGGGCGCAGAAGAAGTCAAAGTCCAAAAGGGCTTCGACTTCTTCGAAAGCAGGAGATACCCACGTTGTGGGTTTGGTGGACGCCGAGCGCCAGCTAAATCTGGTAAAACGGGCGCAACTCCAGCAGGACCTGGAGGAGAGGGTCGCTGCCAGAGAGCGCCAGGCGCAGGCCGCCCGGTCGAGGGCCGGCTATGGGGCATCCAGTGTCCTGTATGCTGGCCACTCCTTGGCGGAACTTGAGCGCATGGCACGGGAGGACAGGGAGGAGGTCCTGGAGGTCGCCTCAAAGTCCTCCAACCTGAAGGGGACCTTCCAGAAGGCCCTTAAATGCCGGGCTGCCAGTCTGCATGGCATTGTGCAGGAGCTGGTGCAGCGGACGGCCACGGATGAGACGCGGCAACTGCAGGCGAAGGTGGATCGCCTGCAGGCGGAGGTCAGCCAGCTGCACCAGAAGCTGGCTGAGGTCACTGCTCGGCCTGCGCAATCAGCCCCTGGACCGGTGGTAGGAGGCTCCACCTCCTCCCCTCACAACCTTGAGGAGATACTCCGAAAGGTTGTCATGGAGGAGAGGGCCTTCACCAGAGCCTGCTTCGCCGGCATCGAGGACCGGCTCTTGCCGGAGAAGCGGCTCCGCCCGCCGCTAGCGGCGGATAAGCCACCACGCAGGGTGCTGGAACCTGCGCCTTTAGCAGGCCCGGCATCGGGTGCGCAGCCCCAGGCCCCGAAGCCCTCCAAGGGCAAAGGCGAGGGCAAGAGGACCAAGGCGGCTCCTCAAACCCTCACCACCAGCTCGGAGGGAGCGTCTGGGTCGGCTGCCACCCCAGCGGCGGCCCCCCAGAGCTCGCAGGAGGAAGACGCCTTTCTTCCCTCCACCACCCCGTCCAACCAGTCGTGGACGGAAGTGGTCAGGAGGGGAAAAGGGAAGGGAGGGCAGAAGTCGGCCCCTAAGCCCGCCGCGACTGCACCGGCAGTGAAAAGGGCTCCAGCTGGCGGGAGGAAGTTAGTTCCTCCCAAGACCGCGGCCGTCGTGGTGACCATCACCCCGGAGGCCGCGGAGCGGGGCGAGACGTACGAGTCCGTCCTAAGACGGGCTCGTACCAATGCTGATCCCTCCCAGCTGGGGATCAGCAAAATAACGTGCCGCCGAACCCTAACCGGAGCTCGAATTTTCGAGTTCTCGGGGGAACAGCGCGGCACAAACGCGGACCTCTTCGCAACGAAGTTGCAAGAGGTCATCGCCGACGCGGCAACGGTCGTCAGGCCCGTCAAGACCGCAGCCTTGGAGGTGGCCGATCTGGACGATTCGGCCACCAAGGAGGATGTGGTGGCGGCCGTCGCGGCGGCTGGAGGCTGCGACGCTGGCGCGGTGAAGGCTGGAGCCATCAGGCTCGGCCGCCGCGGCATGGGCATCGTCCGCGTCGAGTGCCCAGTCGCCGCGGCTGGGGCCGCCCTTGCTGCGACCAAGGGACGGCTGCTGGTGGGGCTCAGCTCGGCTGTGGTCCGAGCACTTGAAGACCAGCCCTTGCGCTGCTTCAAGTGCTTCTCCTTCGGCCACACCCGAGCCACGTGTCCCTCCAAGGCCGACTGGGGAGACACGTGCTACCAGTGCGGGCAAGAGGGGCACAAGAGTGCCACTTGCCGCGCCACCACGCCACACTGCACGGCGTGTGCCGCCAGTGGCCGCCCCGCGGGCCACAGGATGACGGGCAGGAGCTGTAAGCCCCCCGTCAAGAAGGGCATAGTGCCGGCGCAGGTTCGACCTGTCGCCACCACCGCCGCCGCCGTCGTCGCCGCCGCTGCAGCTCCAGCGGCGGTAGCTGAGGAGGAGGGTGCCATGTCGGAATAATGCAGGTTTCCGACTACCGCATCCTCCAGGCGAACACCAACCACTGCAGAGCGGCCCAGGACCTGGCAGTGCAGGTCATGGCCGAGTGGTTGGTGAACGTAGCGGTGGTCGCCGAGCCCTACTCGATCCCCAGCAGCTGGCTGGGTGACGAGGACGACTCGGTGGCACTAGCGGCGCGGTCTTCCACAGACTCCCCTCCCCTCTCGCTATTAGAGAGAGGACCGGGATACGTGGCCGCCGCGTGGGGAGACTTTGCCCTTGTGGGGGTATATTTCTCCCCAAACCGCCCTCTCCAGGACTTTGAGAATTATCTCGGAGTCCTGGCCGCCGTGGTCGGCAGGGCGGCGCCGCGTCAGGTCTCCGTGCTGGGAGACCTGAATGCCAAGTCGGTGACCTGGGGCAACCGGGCCACCGACGCTCGCGGGCGGGCGGTGGAGATGTGGGCAGCCTCCTCTGGACTCTCCCTCTTGAACAGAGGAAGCGTCCAGACATGCGTGCGGCGTCAGGGTGGCTCAGTAGTGGACGTCACTTTCGCCACCCCTGGGTTAGCCGCGCGCGTGCTGAACTGGCGGGTGGACCTGGTGGAGACTATGTCGGACCACCGCTACGTGCGGTTCGACATCTCCGCCAGTGGCCCCGGAGCGGTGCAGCCCCTCTCGGGGCGATCACCGTTTCCGCGGTGGGCTCTCACCCGCCTGGACAGGGAGGCAGCGGCGGAGGCGGCGTTCATCCAGGACTGGCTGTCGCCTCCTACCACCGGCCTGGATGTGGACACCATAGCGGGCCAGCTGAGGGAGTCTCTGACCGAGGTGTGCAACTCCAGCATGCCCCGGTCTCGCCGCCCGACTCCCCGCCGCGCCGTCTATTGGTGGTCGGAGGAGCTGGCGGGGCTCAGAACCGCCTGCGTGGCGGCCAAGAGGGCCTACACGCGGAGTCGGCGGCGGCGTCGACGCAACCGGCCCGACGAGGACCGCCTCTACGAGGTGTACGTGGAGGCTAAAATGGGCCTCGATCGGGCCATCGCCGCCGCTAAAGACTCGGCGAGAGCCGAGCTGCTGGAGGGTCTCGACAACGACCCTTACGGGAGACCGTATAAGGCGGCGCGCAACAAATTGCGCCCCTTTGGTCCCCCGGTTGTCGAGACCCTGGAGCCCACATTTCTGGATGGGGTGGTTCAGTCCCTGTTTCCGTGCAGGGACAACTTCACCCCGCCAGTGATGTGTGGAGCCCCGCTGCTGGAGGATGAGGAGGAAGAGGAGGCTCCCTCTCCTGTCACGGAGTCGGAACTTGGCGCGGCGATTGTGCATATCCGCGCCAAGAAGACGGCTCCGGGCCCCGACGGTGTCCCGGCGAGGGTGGTGGCAATTGCCGCCACCCAAATGGAGGAGCGGTTTCGGGACCTCTTCAGCGCATGCCTTGCGTCTGGGAGGTTCCCGAAACCGTGGAAGGAGGGGCAGCTGTGCCTCCTTCGCAAGGAGGGTCGCCCAGCAGACTCCCCCTCGGCATACCGACCCATCGTCCTGCTCGATGAGGTCGGCAAAATGTTCGAGGGGATAATCGCTGCCCGCCTAAAGGGCCATATGCGGCGTATCGGGCCGGACTTGTCGGACGCTCAGTTCGGTTTTCGGGCTGAGCGTTCGACGGTGGACGCGCTGGCCTGCCTCAAGAGGCAGGTGAAGGAGGCGACGGAGGTGGGGGACGGATTGTTGGCGGTGTCATTCGACATTGCCAACGCCTTCAACTCTGTTCCCCACAGCACCATCCTAGAGGCGCTCCGATTCCACGGGGTGCCTCAATATATGCGGCGTCTACTGGCCAGCTACCTGGAGGATCGGGCGATCGTCCTCGTGAACAGGGCTGGCCAAGTCCGGCGGTACGCAGTCGAGGCCGGCGTTCCACAGGGGTCAGTCCTGGGACCTCTCCTCTGGAACGTCGGCTACGACTGGCTCTTGCGGGGAACTCTCCTCCGAGGTACGAGTGTCGTCTGCTACGCGGATGACACTCTCCTCACCGCCCGAGGGGAGAGTTTCAGGGAGGCGGCCAACTTGGCCTCGGCGGGCGGATCCTTGGTCGCAGGGAGGATCCGCCGCCTAGGATTGACGGTGGCGCTGCACAAGACCGAGGCTGTGTTTTTCCACGGGCCTCGGCAGCGCCAACCACCAGACGCCCACATATTTGTGGAGGGCGTCCGAATCGAGGTGAAGGCCCAGATGAAATATCTGGGCCTTGTACTCGACAGCAGGTGGCGATTCGGCCCGCATTTTAGCGGGCTGTCGACGCGCCTGCTGAAGACTGCGGGCGCCCTCTCGTGGCTGCTCCCCAATTTGGGGGGGCCCAGCGTGCGATGCCGGCAACTTTACGCCGGCATCTTGAGGAGTATGGCCCTCTACGGGGCCCCAATCTGGGAGGACTCCCTCCAAAGGCGGGAGAACGCCGCGGCCTTGCGGGCCCCCCAAAGGGCCATAGCTCAGCGGGTGTCGCGGGCCTACCGCACGGTGGGCTTCGCGGCAGCGTGTGCTCTGGCTGGCACCCCTCCTTGGGAACTCGAGGCGTGGGTGCTCGCCAGAGTATACGAATGGACGGCGGGGCGGAGGGCGAGAGGAGAACGCCCCGCCCCGGAAGAGCGGGAGGCCGTCCGGCGGGAGGCGAGGGACGCCATCGTCGTCCATTGGACGAGGGACCTCGCCACCGCAGCCTTCGGCCGCCGAACCCTCGACGCGATCGGGCCGGTCCTGCGAGACTGGCTCGATCGGTCGCATGGGTTCCTCTCATTCCGTCTGGTGCAGGTGCTGTCCGGGCACGGTTGTTTCGGATCGTACCTGCACCGGATCGGACGGGAGGAGACATCGTCGTGCCACGACTGCGGTGCGGCGGAGGACAAGGCGCAGCACACCCTCGCGGTGTGCCCGTCGTGGTCCGAGCCGCGCCGCGGTCTCACTTCGGTGATCGGACCGGACCTCTCACTCCCCGGTTTGGTCAACGCCATGCTGGGCGATGAGAGGTCCTGGGCGGCAGTGGCCTCCTTCTGCGAACACGTCATGTCCCAGAAGGAGGCGGCGGAGCGCGCGCGGGAGGATGACCCTCACGCGGCGGCGCTCCGAAGACGAAGGAGGGGTCGGAGAAGACGTCAGTATGACGGCCATATCCGACTCCTCCCCGGTGGAGGCCAGCAGGCCACGGGTGCGGGGGCACCCTTGCCTGTATTGCACGGGCCTCCACCAGTGTCGGACGGGAATGGCCAGGTGTTCCCGGCCATTCCCGTAGCCCCCCAGGCAGGGGGGCATGCGGGGCCCGCCAGCTAGGCGGGCATACGCCGGGAGGGCTGTGGAAGCAGAGGCTGAGCCAATTTCCCATAGCCCTCCCATCACGGCGTCGCGGGAACACCGCTGAGTTTTAGTGGGTATACTGCCACTCTGGCAGGGAGTCCCACATACCCCGTCTCGTCCCCCGACGAGCGGAGATGCGTAATGTCATTTCTCAGCGACAAAAAAAAAAAAAAAAAAAAAAAAAAAAAGGTTAGGTTGGGGGACCACTGGGCGTAGACTGGGCAGGGCCGCCGATGTGGGCGTAGACTGGGCAGGGCCGCCGATGTGGGCGTAGACTGGGCAGGGCCGCCGATGCGGAACAGGCGGTCGTGTCCCGGAGGGAGGCAGCGGCGCGCGCGCGGGGGATGATTCTCTCGCGCGGCGCCGCTCCGGAGAGGGGAGGGGTCGAGGAAGACGCTGGTCTGGTAGTCACCTCCGGCTCCTCCCGGGTGGAGGCCAGCAGGCGGTGGGTGCGGGGGCGCCCTTTGCCTGTATTGCACGGGCCTCCACCAGCGTCGGACGGGAGTGGCCGGGTGTTCCCGGCCATTCCCGTAGCCCCCCAGTTAAATGGGGGGCATGCGGGGCCCGCCAACTAGGCGGGCATACGCCGGGAGGGCTGTGGAAGCAGAGGCTGTGCCAATTTCCCATAGCCCTCCCATCACGGCGTTGTGGGAACACCGCTGAGTTTTAGTGGGTATACTGTCGAGTGCGGATTTCGACAGGAGTCCCACATACCCCGTCTCGTCCCCCACGAGCGGGGATGCATAAAGCATTTCTCAGCGACAAAAAAGAAAAAAAAGGTTGGGGGACCACCCCACAGTGCTTGCGTCCACGTCGCGTCCCCTGGGCAACGACCCGGTTCTGACCACCGTAACGGAGTGGCAGACCGGTGTTCGGCTAAAGTGCACTGTGCAGTCGTAGCGTATTTTATCTTTGTAGCGAATTTTATTTTAATGTTGGAACCTGCGACACCTGCGGAGGCTATGCCAAAGCAATCGAGGACCGCCTCCGGGCGTTTTAAAAAAGGCCCTTCTCAGGGCCAACCAAAAGGCCCTTCTCAGGGCCAACCAAAAGGCCCTTCTCAGGGCCAACCAAAAGGCCCTTCTCAGGGCCACCCAAAAGGCCCTTCTCAGGGCCAACCAAAAGGCCCTTCTCAGGGCCAATCCGAGGGTGCCTCGGCATCAGAGGCTAGCCGCGCGCCGTCTGCGACTAGCTTCTATAGCTCGGCGGGCGAGTTGCTGGACTCCGACAACGAGTCCATCATGTCGTGTGGTTCGGCGATTAGTCGCCGAGACTCAAAAAAGCGGGCTTATCAGAGGAAGGGGTCGGGGGGTTCCTCGGACACGGCGTCACAGCCGAGGGCCAAGAGGCCGGTGTCTGACACCCACGACGTGGGTCTGGCAGAAGCCCAACGCCAGTTGGACCTGTCTCGACGGGCGCAGGTCCAACAAGACCTGGAGGAGCGGGTTGCGGCCACGGAGCAACGGACGCACGCCGCCCGGGCCAAATCCGGGTACGGCGCGTCCCGCGTCCACTACGCGGACCACTCCCTGGCGGAGCTGCAGCTGATGGCTGAGGAGGACGAAGAGGAGATAGTGGCAGTCGCCTCCAAGTCCTCCAATTTAAAAGGGACATTCCAAAAGTCCCTTAAATGTAGGGCCGCGAGCATGCGCGGCATAGTCGGGGAGCTGGTGCAGCGGAAGGCTACCGACGAAACGCGGCAACTGCAGGCGAAAGTCGATCGCCTGCAGTCAGAGGTCAGCCAGCTTCATCTGAAGCTGGCTGAAGCCACGGCCCGGCCAAATACTAAGGTGTCCGAGCCGAGACCAGCGGCTGAGGCCCCGCCCTCCAACCTTGAGGATGTAATCCGCAAGGTCGTAATGGAGGAAAGGGCCTTCACGAGAGCCTGTCTTGCGGGCATAGAGGACAGGCTCTTGCCGGAGAAACGCCTGCGACCGCCGCTCGCGGCGGACAGTCGGCCACGCCAGCCAGAACTGTCCTCCCAGGACGCCCATCTTCCGTCCACCACCCCATCCAACCAGCAGGGGTGGACGAAGGTGAAAAAGGGCAAAAAGAAGTCCAAGACGGTGGCTGCCCCTGCTACCCCCGCCACCACCCCTCCCGGCCCGCCTCAGAAAACAGGCAAGGGAAAGGGGAAGGGGAAGACGTCAGCCCCGAAGCCCAACGCCGCTGCTCCCGCTGCTGCTCCTGCAGCTAATGGGGCCCCCGCCGCCAAGTCAAAGAGGAAGCTGGTTCCTCCGAAGACCGCAGCCGTAGTGGTGACGCTCACCGCTGAGGCTGTGGAGCGGGGGGAGACGTACGCGTCCGTAATGATGCGGGCGCGTGCCAACGCCGATCCCACCCAGCTGGGGATCGGCACAGTATCCTGCCGCCGGACCCAGGCCGGGGCTCGAATGTTCGAGTTCCCGGGGGCTCAGGGCGGCGCCAACGCGGACCTGTTCGCAACCAAGCTGCGAGAGGTCATCGCCGACGCGGCCAAGGTCACCAGGCCCGTAAAGTCTGTGGCCTTGGAGGTGACCGACCTCGACGACTCGGTCACCAAAGAGGAGGTGGTGGCGGCGGTCGCTGCGATGGGGGGCTGTGGCGTCACAGCGGTGCAAGGTCGGGCCATCAGGCCCGGCCGCGGCGGCATGGGCACCATTCGCCTCGAGTGCCCAGTCGCCGCAGCTGCAGCCGTCCTAGCCAAGGGACGGCTGACTGTCGGGTTCAGCTCGGGTGTAGTCCGGGCACTTGCAGCCCAGCCTCTGCGCTGCTACAAGTGTCTTGGAGTCGGACACACTCGGGCCCTTTGTCCGTCCGAGGTCGACAGGGCGGACAAATGCTTCCGCTGTGGCAAGGAAGGCCACAAGTCGGCCTCCTGCGAGGCCGCCACGCCGCACTGTGCGGTGTGTGCCGCCAGTGGCTGCCCGGCAGGCCACGTGATGATGGGGAGGAAGTGCAATCCTCCCCCTAAGAAGGGCAAAGCACAGGCGCTGATCTGGCCTGTCGCTGCCACCGTTGCCGTCCCTGAGGCTGGGACATCGGCGGCGGTTGTGGAAGGGGGTGCGATGTCTGTCGATGGATAGTTCGGTCAAGCATCGCATCCTCCAGGCGAACACCAACCACTGCAGAGCGGCCCAGGATCTGCTGATGCAGACCATGGCCGAGTGGTTGGTGGACGTGGCGGCTGTCGCCGAGCCGTACTCAGTCCCTGGCCGTTGGCTGGGCGATCGGGACGGCTTGGTGGCATTGGTGACGCGGTCTTCCACGGAGTCCCCTCCCCTCTCGCTCTTAGAGAGGGGACCGGGATACGTGGCCGCCGCGTGGGGAGAATTAGCCCTTGTGGGCGTCTATTTCTCCCCGAACCGCCCTCTCTCGGATTTCGAGAACTTTCTCGAAATCCTCACCGCGGTGGTCGGGAGGGCGGCGCCACGCCAGGTCGCCGTACTGGGTGACCTGAACGCCAAGTCGACGGCCTGGGGCAACCCGGCCGGGTCCTGCAACGTCCGGGGACGCGCCGTGGAGTTTTGGGCGGCGTCGTGCGGTGTGTCCCTCCTGAACAGAGGGACCGTTCACACGTGTGTGCGGCAACGGGGAGGATCAGTGGTCGACGTATCGTTTGCCACCCCCGTGCTAGCCGCCCACGTCGTGAACTGGCGGGTGGAGATGGTGGAGACCTTGTCGGACCACCGATATGTGCGGTTCGACATCAGCTCCACCCAGAGCTCCCGGGGAATTGCTCCAGGCTCGGGCCAATCTGCGTTCCCACGGTGGGCTTTCACCCGCCTGGACCGAGAGGCTGCGGAGGAGGCGGCGTTCGTCCAGGACTGGCTCGCACCTCCTGTCGAGGTCCTGGACGTGGACGCCGCAGCGGCTCAGCTGAGGAGGTCGCTGACCGAGGTGTGCAACTCCAGCATGCCCCGGTCTCGCCGCCCAGCTCCCCGCCGCGCCGTCTATTGGTGGTCGGAGGAACTGGCGGGGCTCCGAACCGCCTGCGTGGCGGCCAGGAGGGCCTACACGCGGAGTCGAAGGCGCAGGCACCGAGACCCCACCAACGAGGAGGCCCTCTATGCCACGTACGTTGACGCAAAGACTGTCCTCAAGTCGGCAATGCGCGCGGCCGAAGATTCGGCGAGAGCCGAGATGTTGGAGGGTCTCGACAGGGACCCATTTGGAAGACCATACAAGGCGGCGCGGAATAAACTGCGCCCCTGTGGTCTTCCACTGACGGAGACCCTCGAGCCGGCATTGCTGGACGGGGTGGTCCGGTCCTTGTTTCCGTCCAGGACCGACTTCACCCCGCCAGTGATGGATCCCCCGCGGGAGGCGGCTCCGCCGGAGGAGGAGGTCCCCCCGGTTACGGCGGTGGAACTTTGCGCGGGGACTCTACACCTCCGCGCAAAGAATACAGCCCCAGGGCCGGACGGCGTTCCCGCACGGGTGGTGGCCATCGCCGCCTCACAGATGGAGGAGAGGTTTCGGGACCTGTTCAGCGCGTGTTTTACGACTGGGAGGTTCCCGAAACCTTGGAAGGAGGGGCGGCTATGCCTGCTCCGAAAGGAGGGACGCCCGGCGGACTCCCCCTCGGCTTACCGGCCCATCGTCTTGCTCGATGAGGTCGGTAAGTTGTTCGAGGGGATAATTGCCGACCGGCTAAAGAGCCTGCTGAGGACGGTGGGGCCGGACCTGTCGGACGCCCAATTCGGTTTCCGACGGGGTCGTTCGACGGTCGACGCGCTGGCCCTACTCAAGGGCCAGGTGAGGGAGGCCGTGGAGGCGGGCGACGGAGTGTTGGCGGTGTCATTCGACATAGCCAACGCCTTCAACTCCGTCCCCCACTCGACAATCTTGGAGGCGCTCCGATACCACGGAGTGCCTCAGTACCTGCGCCAACTCTTGGCCAGCTACTTGGAGGACCGGGTGGTCCTCCTCTCGGACAAGACGGCCACAGTGAGGCGATACGGCGCAGAGTCCGGTGTTCCACAGGGGTCGGTCCTAGGACCACTGCTGTGGAACATTGGATTCGACTGGCTCCTGCGGGGAACCCTCCTCCGTGGCACGAGCGTCATCTGTTACGCGGATGACACCCTCCTCGTCGCCCGGGGGAGGGACTTCAGGGAGGCGGCCAGTCTGGCCTCTGCCGGCGGATCCTTAGTGGCAGGAAGGATTCGCCGCCTCGGACTGAAGGTTGCGCTGCACAAAACCGAGGCCGTGTATTTTCACGGTCCACGGCAGCGCATCCCTCCCGACGGCCACATTATAGTGGAGGGCGTCAGGATCGAGGTCAAGGCCCAGATGAAGTACTTGGGCCTTGTCCTCGACAGCAGGTGGCGCTTCGGCCCACACTTTAGCGGGCTGTCGACGCGCCTGCTGAAGGCCGCGAACGCCCTGTCGTGGCTCCTCCCGAACCTGGGGGGTCCGAAGGCGCGATGCCGGCGCTTGTATGCTGGCATCCTCAGGAGCATGGCCCTTTACGGGGCCCCAATCTGGGCAGACTCCCTCCACAGGCGGGAGAACGCCACGGCCATCCGCAGGCCCCAAAGGGCCATTGCACTGCGGGTGGCGAGGGCCTACCGCTCGGTAGGCTTCTCTGCGGCGTGCGCTCTGGCCGGCACCCCTCCTTGGGAGCTCGAGGCGTGGGTGCTGACCAGAGTGTACGAATGGACGGCGCGCCGTAAGGCGCTCGGGGAGCCCCCCGCCGCAGAAGAGCGGGAGGCCGTGCGGCAAGAGGCGAAGGACGCAATCGTCCATCACTGGACGGAGGACCTCGCCACTGCCGCATTTGGCCGCCGAACACTGGACGCGCTCGGGCCGGTCCTGAAGGATTGGCTCGAGCGGTCCCACGGTTTCCTCTCTTTCCGTCTGGTGCAGGTGTTGTCCGGACACGGGTGCTTCGGATCGCACCTGCATCGGATCCAAAGGGAGGAGACCCCGTCGTGCCACGACTGTGGCGCGGCGGAGGACACGGCACAGCACACCCTCGAGGTGTGCCCGGCCTGGTCCGAGCTGCGTCTACCTTTGGTCGCAGCGGTCGGGCAGGACCTCTCGCTTCCCGGCGTCGTCAACTCGATGCTGGAAAGCGAGGGGGCCTGGGCGGCGGTCGCCTCCTTCTGCGAAGAAGTAATGTCACAGAAGGAGGCGGCGGAGCGCGTGCGGGAGGAAGACCCTCTCGCAGCGCCGCTCCGCAGGCGAAGACGGGGCGTGAGACGGCGGTTATATGATCGTCGTCACGCGCCTCCAGGTGGTGAACAGCGGGAGACAGGCGCGGGGGCGCCTTCTCCTGCATTGCACTGTCCACCACCCACGTCGTCAGTCATTCCTGGGCCCCTCCCCCCCGACGGGAGGGGCCCGCCGGGCCCGCCGTAAAGGCGGGCGGTCGTCGGCGGGGGGCAGGATGGAAAGGCTCTGCCGATTCCCAGTCCCCCTCCACTCAGACGATGCGGGAATGCCGCTGGGTTGTTTAGTGGGTATACCGGTTCTACCGGGGAGTCCCACATACCCCACCCGTCCCCCGATGGGTGGGCATGCGTAATGCATTTTTCCCAGCGCAAACAAAAAAAAAAAAAAAAAAAAAAAAAAAAAAAAAAAAAAAAAAAAAAAAAAGGTTAGGTTAGGTTGCCCAGCGGGTGTCGCGGGCCTACCGCACGGTGGGCTTCGCGGCAGCGTGTGCTCTGGCTGGCACCCCTCCTTGGGAACTCGAGGCGTGGGTGCTCGCCAGAGTATACGAATGGACGGCGGGGCGGAGGGCGAGAGGAGAACGCCCCGCCCCGGAAGAGCGGGAGGCCGTCCGGCGGGAGGCGAGGGACGCCATCGTCGTCCATTGGACGAGGGACCTCGCCACCGCAGCCTTCGGCCGCCGAACCCTCGACGCGATCGGGCCGGTCCTGCGAGACTGGCTCGATCGGTCGCACGGGTTCCTCTCGTTCCGTCTGGTGCAGGTGCTGTCCGGACACGGTTGTTTCGGATCGTACCTGCGCCGGATCGGCCGGGAGGAGACACCGTCGTGCCACGACTGCGGTGCGACGGAGGACGCGGCGCAGCACACCCTCGCGGTGTGCCCGTCGTGGTCGGAGCCGCGCCGCAGTCTCACTGCGGTGATCGGACCGGACCTCTCACTCCCCGGTTTGGTCAACGCCATGCTGGGCGATGAGAGGTCCTGGGCGGCAGTGGCCTCCTTCTGCGAACACGTCATGTCCCAGAAGGAGGCGGCAGAGCGCGCGCGGGAGGACGATCCTCACGCGGCGGCGCTCCGAAGACGGAGGAGGGGTCGGAGAAGACGTCAGTATGACGGCCATCTCCGACTCCTCCCCGGTGGAGGCCAGCAGGCAACGGGTGCGGGGGCACCCTTGCCTGTATTGCACGGGCCTCCACCAGAGTCGGACGGGAATGGCCAGGTGTTCCCGGCCATTCCCGTAGCCCCCCAGACTGGGGGGCATGCGGGGCCCGCCAGCTAGGCGGGCATACGCCGGGAGGGCTGTGGAAGCAGAGGCTGAGCCAATTTCCCATAGCCCTCCCTTCACGGCGTCGCGGGAACACCGCTGAGTTTTAGTGGGTATACTGCCACTCTGGCAGGGAGTCCCACATACTCCGTCTCGTCCCCCGACGAGCGGAGATGCGTAATGTCATTTCTCAGCGACAAAAAAAAAAAAAAAAAAAAAAAAAAAAAAAAAAAAAAAAAAAAAAAAAAAAAAAAAAAAAAAAAAAAAAGGTTAGGTTAGGTTAGGTTAGGTTAGGTTAGGTTAGGTTAGGTTAGGTTAGGTTAGGTTAGGTTAGGTTAGGTTAGGTTAGGTTAGGTTAGGTTAGGTTAGGTTAGGTTAGGTTAGGTTAGCCAGAACTGTCCTCCCAGGACGCCCATCTTCCGTCCACCACCCCATCTAACCAGCAGGGGTGGACGAAGGTGAAAAAGGGCAAAAAGAAGTCCAAGACGGTGGCTGCCCCTGCCACCCCCGCCACCACCCCTCCCGGCCCGCCTCAGAAAACAGGCAAGGGAAAGGGGAAGGGGAAGACGTCGGCCCCGAAGCCCAACGCCGCTGCTCCCGCTGCTGCTCCTGCAGCTAATGGGGCCCCCGCCGCCAAGTCAAAGAGGAAGCTGGTTCCTCCGAAGACCGCAGCCGTAGTGGTGACGCTCACCGCTGAGGCTGTGGAGCGGGGGGAGACGTACGCGTCCGTAATGATGCGGGCGCGTGCCAACGCCGATCCCACCCAGCTGGGGATCGGCACAGTATCCTGCCGCCGGACCCAGGCCGGGGCTCGAATGTTCGAGTTCCCGGGGGCTCAGGGCGGCGCCAACGCGGACCTCTTCGCAACCAAGCTGCGAGAGGTCATCGCCGACGCGGCCAAGGTCACCAGGCCCGTAAAGTCTGTGGCCTTGGAGGTGACCGACCTCGACGACTCGGTCACCAAAGAGGAGGTAGTCGCGGCGGTCGCAGCGATGGGGGGCTGTGGCGTCACAGCGGTGCAAGGTCGGGCCATTAGGCCCGGGCGTGGTGGCATGGGCACCATTCGCCTCGAGTGCCCAGTCGCCGCAGCTGTAGCCGTCCTAGCCAAAGGACGGCTGACTGTCGGGTTCAGCTCGGGTGTAGTCCGGGCACTTGCAGCCCAGCCTCTGCGCTGCTACAAGTGTCTTGGAGTCGGACACACTCGGGCCCTTTGTCCGTCCGAGGTCGACAGGGCGGACAAATGCTTCCGCTGTGGCAAGGAAGGCCACAAGTCGGCCTCCTGCGAGGCCGTCACGCCGCACTGTGCGGTGTGTGCCGCCAATGGCTGCCCGGCAGGCCACGTGATGATGGGGAGGAAGTGCAATCCTCCCCCTAAGAAGGGCAAAGCGCAGGCGCTGATCCGGCCTGTCGCTGCCACCGTTGCCGTCCCTGAGGCTGGGACATCGGCGGCGGTTGTGGAAGGGGGTGCGATGTCTGTCGATGGATAGTTCGGTCAAGCATCGCATCCTCCAGGCGAACACCAACCACTGCAGAGCGGCCCAGGATCTGCTGATGCAGACCATGGCCGAGTGGTTGGTGGACGTGGCGGCTGTCGCCGAGCCGTACTCAGTCCCTGGCCGTTGGCTGGGCGATCGGGACGGCTTGGTGGCATTGGTGACGCGGTCTTCCACGGACTCCCCTCCCCTCTCGCTCTTAGAGAGGGGACCGGGATACGTGGCCGCCGCGTGGGGAGAATTAGCCCTTGTGGGCGTCTATTTCTCCCCGAACCGCCCTCTCTCGGATTTCGAGAACTTTCTCGAAATCCTCACCGCGGTGGTCGGGAGGGCGGCGCCACGCCAGGTCGCCGTACTGGGTGACCTGAACGCCAAGTCGACGGCCTGGGGCAACCCGGCCGGGTCCTGCAACGTCCGGGGACGCGCCGTGGAGTTTTGGGCGGTGTCGTGCGGTGTGTCCCTCCTGAACAGAGGGACCGTTCACACGTGTGTGCGGCAACGGGGAGGATCAGTGGTCGACATATCGTTTGCCACCCCCGTGCTAGCCGCCCACGTCGTGAACTGGCGGGTGGAGATGGTGGAGACCTTGTCGGACCACCGATATGTGCGGTTCGACATCAGCTCCACCCAGAGCTCCCGGGGAATTGCTCCAGGCTCGGGCCAATCTGCGTTCCCACGGTGGGCTCTCACCCGCCTGGACCGAGAGGCTGCGGAGGAGGCGGCGTTCGTCCAGGACTGGCTCGCACCTCCTGTCGAGGTCCTGGACGTGGACGCCGCAGCGGCTCAGCTGAGGAGGTCGCTGACCGAGGTGTGCAACTCCAGCATGCCCCGGTCTCGCCGCCCAGCTCCCCGCCGCGCCGTCTATTGGTGGTCGGAGGAACTGGCGGGGCTCCGAACCGCCTGCGTGGCAGCCAGGAGGGCCTACACGCGGAGTCGAAGGCGCAGGCACCGAGACCCCACCAACGAGGAGGCCCTCTATGCCGCGTACGTTGACGCAAAGACTGTCCTCAAGTCGACAATGCGCGCGGCCGAAGATTCGGCGAGAGCCGAGATGTTAGAGGGTCTCGACAGGGACCCATTTGGAAGACCATACAAGGCGGCGCGGAATAAACTGCGCCCCTGTGGTCTTCCACTGACGGAGACCCTCGAGCCGGCACTGCTGGACGGGGTGGTCCGGTCCCTGTTTCCGTCCAGGACCGACTTCACCCCGCCAGTGATGGATCCCTCGCGGGAGGCGGCTCCGCCGGAGGAGGAGGTCCACCCGGTTACGGCGGTGGAACTTTGCGCGGGGACTCTACACCTCCGCGCAAAGAACACAGCCCCAGGGCCGGACGGCGTTCCCGCACGGGTGGTGGCCATCGCCGCCTCACACATGGAGGAGAGGTTTCGGGACCTCTTCAGCGCGTGTCTTACGACTGGGAGGTTCCCGAAACCTTGGAAGGAGGGGCGGCTATGCCTGCTCCGAAAGGAGGGACGCCCGGCGGACTCCCCCTCGGCTTACCGGCCCATCGTCTTGCTCGATGAGGTCGGTAAGTTGTTCGAGGGGATAATCGCCGACCGGCTAAAGAGCCTGCTGGGGACGGTGGGGCCGGACCTGTCGGACGCCCAATTCGGTTTCCGACGGGGTCGTTCGACGGTCGACGCGCTGGCCCTACTCAAGGGCCAGGTGAGGGAGGCCGTGGAGGCGGGCGACGGAGTGTTGGCGGTGTCATTCGACATAGCCAACGCCTTCAACTCCGTCCCCCACTCGACAATCTTGGAGGCGCTCCGGTACCACGGAGTGCCTCAGTACCTGCGCCGACTCTTGGCCAGCTACTTGGAGGACCGGGTGGTCCTCCTCGCAGACAAAACGGCCACAGTGAGGCGATACGGCGCAGAGTCCGGTGTTCCACAGGGGTCGGTCCTAGGACCACTGCTGTGGAACATTGGATTCGACTGGCTACTGCGGGGAACCCTCCTCCGTGGCACGAGCGTCATCTGTTACGCGGATGACACCCTCCTCGTCGCCCGGGGGAGGGACTTCAGGGAGGCGGCCAGTCTGGCCTCTGCCGGCGGATCCTTAGTGGCAGGAAGGATTCGCCGCCTCGGACTGAAGGTTGCGCTGCACAAAACCGAGGCCGTGTATTTTCACGGTCCACGGCAGCGCATCCCTCCCGACGGCCACATTATAGTGGAGGGCGTCAGGATCGAGGTCAAGGCCCAGATGAAGTACTTGGGCCTTGTCCTCGACAGCAGGTGGCGCTTCGGCCCACACTTTAGCGGGCTGTCGACGCGCCTGCTGAAGGCCGCGAACGCCTTGTCGTGGCTCCTCCCGAATCTGGGGGGTCCGAAGGCGCGATGCCGGCGCTTGTATGCCGGCATCCTCAGGAGCATGGCCCTTTACGGGGCCCCAATCTGGGCAGACTCCCTTCACAGGCGGGAGAACGCCACGGCCATCCGCAGGCCCCAAAGGGCCATTGCACTGCGGGTGGCGAGGGCCTACCGCTCGGTAGGCTTCTCTGCGGCGTGCGCTCTGGCCGGCACCCCTCCTTGGGAGCTCGAGGCGTGGGTGCTGACCAGAGTGTACGAATGGACGGCGCGCCGCAAGGCGCTCGGGGAGCCCCCCGTCGCAGAAGAGCGGGAGGCCGTGCGGCAAGAGGCGAAGGACGCAATCGTCCATCACTGGACGGAGGACCTCGCCACTGCCACATTTGGCCGCCGAACACTGGACGCGCTCGGGCCGGTCCTGAAGGATTGGCTCGAGCGGTCCCACGGTTTTCTCTCTTTCCGTCTGGTGCAGGTGTTGTCCGGCCACGGGTGCTTCGGATCGCACCTGCATCGGATCCAAAGGGAGGAGACCCCGTCGTGCCACGACTGTGGCGCGGCGGAGGACACGGCGCAGCACACCCTCGAGGTGTGCCCAGCCTGGTCCGAGCTGCGCCTACCTTTGGTCGCAGCGGTCGGGCAGGACCTCTCGCTTCCCGGCGTCGTCAACTCGATGCTGGAAAGCGAGGGGGCCTGGGCAGCGGTCGCCTCCTTCTGCGAAGAGGTAATGTCACAGAAGGAGGCGGCGGAGCGCGTGCGGGAGGAAGACCCTCTCGCGGCACCGCTCCGCAGGCGAAGACGGGGCGTGAGACGGCGGTTGTATGATCGTCGTCACGCGCCTCCAGGTGGTGAACAGCGGGAGACAGGCGCGGGGGCGCCTTCTCCTGCATTGCACTGTCCACCACCCACGTCGTCAGTCATTCCTGGGCCCCTCCCCCCCGACGGGAGGGGCCCGCCGGGCCCGCCGTAAAGGCGGGCGGTCGTCGGCGGGGGGCAGGATGGAAAGGCTCTGCCGATTCCCAGTCCCCCTCCACTCAGACGATGCGGGAATGCCGCTGGGTTGTTTAGTGGGTATACCGGTTCTACCGGGGAGTCCCACATACCCCTCCCGTCCCCCGACGGGTGGGCATGCGTAATGCATTTTTCCCAGCGCAAACAAAAAAAAAAAAAAAAAAAAAAGGTTAGGTTAGGTTGGGGTGCATGTTGAAGAGCCTCCTCGTGGCGCACCCTGGGCAACGTCGGCTCCAATTTCTCCCAGTGCGGTTTTGGGGGACAATTGGGGCTGGCGGCTAATCTTCAACAAGCGGGGAAAGGTCACGGTTCCAATCACCGATCATGCTTGATGGTCGGTGAAGGGAACCGGGCTACAGAGGGTACGCCCACTCCTCCTCTGCTTACAGAGGGAGGTGAGTGGGCGTAGACTGGGCACGGCCGCCGATGCGGAACAGGCGGTCGTGTCCCGGAGGGAGGCAGCGGCGCGCGCGCGGGGGATGATTCTCTCGCGCGGCGCCGCTCCGGAGAGGGGAGGGGTCGAGGAAGACGCCGGTCTGGTAGTCACCTCCGGCTCCTCCCGGGTGGAGGCCAGCAGGCGGTGGGTGCGGGGGCGCCCTTTGCCTGTATTGCACGGGCCTCCACCAGTGTCGGACGGGAGTGGCCGGGTGTTCCCGGCCATTCCCGTAGCCCCCCCAGTTAAATGGGGGGCATGCGGGGCCCGCCAAATAGGCGGGCATACGCCGGGAGGGCTGTGGAAGCAGAGGCTGAGCCAATTTCCCATAGCCCTCCCATCACGGCGTTGTGGGAACACCGCTGAGTTTTAGTGGGTATACTGTCGGTTGCGGATTTCGACAGGAGTCCCACATACCCCGTCTTGTCCCCCACGAGCGGGGATGCATAAAGCATTTCTCAGCGACAAAAAAAAAAAAAAAAAAAAAAAAAAAAAAAAGGTTAGGTTAGGTTAGGTTGGGGTGCATGTTGAAGAGCCTCCTCGTGGCGCACCCTGGGCAACGTCGGCTCCAATTTCTCCCAGTGCGGTTTTGGGGGACAATTGGGGCTGGCGGCTAATCTTCAACAAGCGGGGAAAGGTCACGGTTCCAATCGCCGATCATGCTTGATGGTCGGTGAAGGGAACCGGGCTACAGAGGGCAGATACGCCCACTCCTCCTCTGCTTACAGAGGGAGGTGAGTGGGCGTAGACTGGGCAGGGCCGCCGATGCGGAACAGGCGGTCGTGTCCCGGAGGGAGGAAGCGGCGCGCGCGCGGGGGATGATTCTCTCGCGCGGCGCCGCTCCGGAGAGGGGAGGGGTCGAGGAAGACGCCGGTCTGGTAGTCACCTCCGGCTCCTCCCGGGTGGAGGCCAGCAGGCAGTGGGTGCGGGGGCGCCCTTTGCCTGTATTGCACGGGCCTCCACCAGTGTCGGACGGGAGTGGCCGGGTGTTCCCGGCCATTCCCGTAGCCCCCCAGTTAAATGGGGGGCATGCGGGGCCCGCCAACTAGGCGGGCATACGCCGGGAGGGCTGTGGAAGCAGAGGCTGAGCCAATTTCCCATAGCCCTCCCATCACGGCGTCGCGGGAACACCGCTGAGTTTTAGTGGGTATACTGTCGAGTGCGGTTTTTGACAGGAGTCCCACATACCCCGTCTCGTCCCCCCACGAGCGGGGATGCATAAAGCATTTCTCAGCGACAAAAAAAAAAAAAAAAGGTTAGGTTAGGTTAGGTTGGGGGACCACCCCACAGTGCTTGCGTCCACGTCGCGTCCCCTGGGCAACGACCCGGTTCTGACCACCGTAACGGAGTGGCAGACCGGTGTTCGGCTAAAGTGCACTGTGCAGTCGTAGCGTATTTTAACTGTTTTTATCCCATTTTATTTCATGTCGGCATCTACGACACCTGCGGAGGCTATGCCAAAGCAATTGAGGACCGCCTCCGGGCGTTTTAAAAAAGGCCCTTCTCAGGGCCAACCAAAAGGCCCTTCTCAGGGCCAAGCAAAAGGCCCTTATCAGGGCCAACAAAAAGGCCCTTCTCAGGGCCACCCAAAAGGCCCTTCTCAGGGCCAAGCAAAAGGCCCTTCTCAGGGCCAATCTGAGGGTGCCTCGGCATCAGAGGCTAGCCGCGCGCCGTCTGCGACTAGCTTCTATAGCTCGGCGGGCGAGTTGCTGGACTCCGACGACGAGTCCATCATGTCGTGTGGTTCGGCGATTGCTCGCCGGGACACAATGAAGCGGGCTTATCAGCGGAAGGGGTCTGGGGGTTCCTCGGACACTGCGTCACAGCCGAGGGCCAAGAGGCCGGTGTCTGACACCCACGACGTGGGTCTGGCAGAAGCCCAGCGCCAGTTGGACCTGTCTCGACGGGCGCAGGTCCAACAAGACCTGGAGGAGCGGGTTGCGGCCACGGAGCAACGGACGCACGCCGCCCGGGCCAAGTCCGGGTACGGCGCGTCCCGCGTCCACTACGCGGACCACTCCCTGGCGGAGCTGCAGCTGATGGCTGAGGAGGACGAAGAGGAGATAGTGGCAGTCGCCTCCAAGTCCTCTAACTTAAAAGGGACTTTTCAAAAGTCCCTTAAATGCAGGGCCGCGAGCATGCGCTGCATCGTCGGAGAGCTGGTGCAACGCAAGGCGTCCGACGAAACGCGGCAACTGCAGGCGAAAGTCGATCGCCTGCAGTCAGAGGTCAGCCAGCTTCATCTGAAGCTGGCTGAAGCCACGGCCCGGCCAAATACTAAGGTGTCCGAGCCGAGACCAGCGGCTGAGGCCCCGCCCTCCAACCTTGAGGATGTAATCCGCAAGGTCGTAATGGAGGAAAGGGCCTTCACGAGAGCCTGTCTTGCGGGCATAGAGGACAGGCTCTTGCCGGAGAAACGCCTGCGACCGCCGCTCGCGGCGGACAGTAGGCCACGCCAGCCTGAGCTGTCCTCCCAGGACGCCCACCTTCCGTCCACCACCCCATCGAACCAGCAAGGGTGGACGAAGGTGAAAAAGGGCAAAAAGAAGGCCAAGACGGTGGCTGCCCCTGCCACCCCCGCCACCACCCCTCCCGGCCCGCCTCAGAAAACAGGCAAGGGAAAGGGGAAGGGAAAGACGTCGGCCCCGAAGCCCAACGCCGCTGCTCCCGCTGCTGCTACTGCAGCTAATGGGGCCCCCGCCGCCAAGTCAAAGAGGAAGCTGGTTCCTCCGAAGACCGCAGCCGTAGTGGTGACGCTCACCGCTGAGGCTGTGGAGCGGGGGGAGACGTACGCGTCCGTAATGATGCGGGCGCGTGCCAACTCCGATCCCACCCAGCTGGGGATCGGCACAGTCTCCTGCCGCCGGACCCAGGCCGGGGCTCGAATGTTCGAGTTCCCGGGGGCTCAGGGCGGCGCCAACGCGGACCTCTTCGCAACCAAGCTGCGAGAGGTCATCGCCGACGCGGCCAAGGTCACCAGGCCCGTAAAGTCTGTGGCCTTGGAGGTGACCGACCTCGACGACTCGGTCACCAAAGAGGAGGTGGTGGCGGCGGTCGCTGCGATGGGGGGCTGTGGCGTCACAGCGGTTCAAGGTCGGGCCATCAGGCCCGGCCGCGGCGGCATGGGCACCATTCGCCTCGAGTGCCCAGTCGCCGCAGCTGTAGCCGTCCTAGCCAAGGGACGGCTGACTGTCGGGTTCAGCTCGGGTGTAGTCCGGGCACTTGCAGCCCAGCCTCTGCGCTGCTACAAGTGTCTTGGAGTCGGACACACTCGGGCCCTTTGTCCGTCCGAGGTCGACAGGGCGGACAAATGCTTCCGCTGTGGCAAGGATGGCCACAAGTCGGCCTCCTGCGAGGCCGCCACGCCGCACTGTGCGGTGTGTGCCGCCAGTGGCTGCCCGGCAGGCCACGTGATGATGGGGAGGAAGTGCAATCCTCCCCCTAAGAAGGGCAAAGCGCAGGCGCTGATCCGGCCTGTCGCTGCCACCGTTGCCGTCCCTGAGGCTGGGACATCGGCGGCGGTTGTGGAAGGGGGTGCGATGTCTGTCGATGGATAGTTCGGTCAAGCATCGCATCCTCCAGGCGAACACCAACCACTGCAGAGCGGCCCAGGATCTGCTGATGCAGACCATGGCCGAGTGGTTGGTGGACGTGGCGGCTGTCGCCGAGCCGTACTCAGTCCCTGGCCGTTGGCTGGGCGATCGGGACGGCTTGGTGGCATTGGTGACGCGGTCTTCCACGGACTCCCCTCCCCTCTCGCTCTTAGAGAGGGGACCGGGATACGTGGCCGCCGCGTGGGGAGAATTAGCCCTTGTGGGCGTCTATTTCTCCCCGAACCGCCCTCTCTCGGATTTCGAGAACTTTCTCGAAATCCTCACCGCGGTGGTCGGGAGGGCGGCGCCACGCCAGGTCGCCGTATTGGGTGACCTGAACGCCAAGTCGACGGCCTGGGGCAACCCGGCCGGGTCCTGCAACGTCCGGGGACGCGCCGTGGAGTTTTGGGCGGCGTCGTGCGGTGTGTCCCTCCTGAACAGAGGGACCGTTCACACGTGTGTGCGGCAACGGGGAGGATCAGTGGTCGACGTCTCGTTTGCCACCCCCGTGCTAGCCGCCCACGTCGTGAACTGGCGGGTGGAGACGGTGGAGACCTTGTCGGACCACCGATATGTGCGGTTCGACATCAGCTCCACCCAGAGCTCCCGGGGAATTGCTCCAGGCTCGGGCCAATCTGCGTTCCCACGGTGGGCTCTCACCCGCCTGGACCGAGAGGCTGCGGAGGAGGCGGCGTTCGTCCAGGACTGGCTCGCACCTCCTGTCGAGGTCCTGGACGTGGACGCCGCAGCGGTTCAGCTGAGGAGGTCCCTGACCGAGGTGTGCAACTCCAGCATGCCGCGGTCTCGCCACCCAGCTCCCCGCCGCGCCGTCTATTGGTGGTCGGAGGAACTGGCGGGGCTCCGAACCGCCTGCGTGGCGGCCAGGAGGGCCTACACGCGGAGTCGAAGGCGCAGGCACCGAGACCCCACCAGCGAGGAGGCCCTCTATGCCACGTACGTCGCGGCAAAGACGGTCCTGAAGTCTGCCATGCGCGCGGCCGAAGATTCGGCGAGAGCCGAAATGTTGGAGGGTCTCGACAGGGACCCATTTGGAAGACCATACAAGGCGGCGCGGAATAAACTGCGCCCCTGTGGTCTTCCACTGACGGAGACCCTCGAGCCGGCACTGCTGGACGGGGTGGTCCGGTCCCTGTTTCCGTCCAGGACCGACTTCACCCCGCCAGTGATGGATCCCCCGCGGGAGGCGGCTCCGCCGGAGGAGGAGGTCCCACCGGTTACGGCGGTGGAACTTTGCGCGGGGACTCTACACCTCCGCGCAAAGAACACAGCCCCAGGGCCGGACGGCGTTCCCGCACGGGTGGTGGCCATCGCCGCCTCACAGATGGAGGAGAGGTTTCGGGACCTCTTCAGCGCGTGTCTTACGACTGGGAGGTTCCCGAAACCTTGGAAGGAGGGGCGGCTATGCCTGCTCCGAAAGGAGGGACGCCCGGCGGACTCCCCCTCGGCTTACCGGCCCATCGTCTTGCTCGATGAGGTCGGTAAGTTGTTCGAGGGGATAATTGCCGACCGGCTAAAGAGCCTGCTGAGGACGGTGGGGCCGGACCTGTCGGACGCCCAATTCGGTTTCCGACGGGGTCGTTCGACGGTCGACGCGCTGGCCCTACTCAAGGGCCAGGTGAGGGAGGCCGTGGAGGCGGGCGACGGAGTGTTGGCGGTGTCATTCGACATAGCCAACGCCTTCAACTCCGTCCCCCACTCGACAATCTTGGAGGCGCTCCGATACCACGGAGTGCCTCAGTACCTGCGCCAACTCTTGGCCAGCTACTTGGAGGACCGGGTGGTCCTCCTCTCGGACAAGACGGCCGCAGTGAGGCGATACGGCGCAGAGTCCGGTGTTCCACAGGGGTCGGTCCTAGGACCACTGCTGTGGAACATTGGATTCGACTGGCTCCTGCGGGGAACCCTCCTCCGTGGCACGAGCGTCATCTGTTACGCGGATGACACCCTCCTCGTCGCCCGGGGGAGGGACTTCAGGGAGGCGGCCAGTCTGGCCTCTGCCGGCGGATCCTTAGTGGCAGGAAGGATTCGCCGCCTCGGACTGAAGGTTGCGCTGCACAAAACCGAGGCCGTGTATTTTCACGGTCCACGGCAGCGCATCCCTCCCGACGGCCACATTATAGTGGAGGGCGTCAGGATCGAGGTCAAGGCCCAGATGAAGTACTTGGGCCTTGTCCTCGACAGCAGGTGGCGCTTCGGCCCACACTTTAGCGCGCTGTCGACGCGCCTGCTGAAGGCCGCGAACGCCCTGTCGTGGCTCCTCCCGAACCTGGGGGGTCCGAAGGCGCGATGCCGGCGCTTGTATGCCGGCATCCTCAGGAGCATGGCCCTTTACGGGGCCCCAATCTGGGCAGACTCCCTTCACAGGCGGGAGAACGCCACGGCCATCCGCAGGCCGCAAAGGGCCATTGCACTGCGGGTGGCGAGGGCCTACCGCTCGGTAGGCTTCTCTGCGGCGTGCGCTCTGGCCGGCACCCCTCCTTGGGAGCTCGAGGCGTGGGTGCTGACCAGAGTGTACGAATGGACGGCGCGCCGCAAGGCGCTCGGGGAGCCCCCCGTCGCAGAAGAGCGGGAGGCCGTGCGGCAAGAGGCGAAGGACGCAATCGTCCATCACTGGACGGAGGACCTCGCCACTGCCACATTTGGCCGCCGAACACTGGACGCGCTCGGGCCGGTCCTGAAGGATTGGCTCGAGCGGTCCCACGGTTTCCTCTCTTTCCGTCTGGTGCAGGTGTTGTCCGGCCACGGGTGCTTCGGATCGCACCTGCATCGGATCCAAAGGGAGGAGACCCCGTCGTGCCACGACTGTGGCGCGGCGGAGGACACGGCGCAGCACACCCTCGAGGTGTGCCCAGCCTGGTCCGAGCTGCGCCACACACTGGTCGCAGCGGTCGGGCAGGACCTCTCGCTTCCCGGCGTCGTCAACTCGATGCTGGAAAGCGAGGGGGCCTGGGCAGCGGTCGCCTCCTTCTGCGAAGAGGTAATGTCACAGAAGGAGGCGGCGGAGCGCGTGCGGGAGGAAGACCCTCTCGCGGCGCCGCTCCGCAGGCGAAGACGGGGCGTGAGACGGCGGTTGTATGATCGTCGTCACGCGCCTCCAGGTGGTGAACAGCGGGAGACAGGCGCGGGGGCGCCTTCTCCTGCATTGCACTGTCCACCACCCACGTCGTCAGTCATTCCTGGGCCCCTCCCCCCCGACGGGAGGGGCCCGCCGGGCCCGCCGTAAAGGCGGGCGGTCGTCGGCGGGGGGCAGGATGGAAAGGCTCTGCCGATTCCCAGTCCCCCTCCACTCAGACGATGCGGGAATGCCGCTGGGTTGTTTAGTGGGTATACCGGTTCTACCGGGGAGTCCCACATACCCCTCCCGTCCCCCGACGGGTGGGCATGCGTAATGCATTTTTCCCAGCGCAAACAAAAAAAAAAAAAAAAAAAAAAAAAAAAAAAAAAAAGGTTAGGTTAGGTTATCGTCCTCGTGAACAGGGCTGGCCAAGTCCGGCGGTACGCAGTCGAGGCCGGCGTTCCACAGGGGTCAGTCCTGGGACCTCTCCTCTGGAACGTCGGCTACGACTGGCTCTTGCGGGGAACTCTCCTCCGAGGTACGAGTGTCGTCTGCTACGCGGATGACACTCTCCTCACCGCCCGGGGGGAGAGTTTCAGGGAGGCGGCCAACTTGGCCTCGGCGGGCGGATCCTTGGTCGCAGGGAGGATCCGCCGCCTAGGATTGACGGTGGCGCTGCACAAGACCGAGGCTGTGTTCTTCCACGGGCCTCGGCAGCGCCAACCACCAGACGCCCACATATTTGTGGAGGGCGTCCGAATCGAGTTGAAGGCCCAGATGAAATATCTGGGCCTTGTACTCGACAGCAGGTGGCGTTTCGGCCCGCATTTTAGCGGGCTGTCGACGCGCCTGCTGAAGACTGCGGGCGCCCTCTCGTGGCTGCTCCCCAATTTGGGGGGGCCCAGCGCGCGATGCCGGCAACTCTACGCCGGCATCTTGAGGAGCATGGCCCTTTACGGGGCCCCTATCTGGGAGGACTCCCTCCAAAGGCGGGAGAACGCCGCCGCCTTGCGGGCCCCCCAAAGGGCCATAGCCCAGCGGGTGTCGCGGGCCTACCGCACGGTGGGTTTCGCGGCAGCGTGTGCTCTGGCTGGCACCCCTCCTTGGGAACTCGAGGCGTGGGTGCTCGCCAGAGTATACGAATGGACGGCGGGGCGCAGGGCGAGAGGAGAACGCCCCGCCCCGGAAGAGCGGGAGGCCGTCCGGCGGGAGGCGAGGGACGCCATTGTCGTCCATTGGACGAGGGACCTCGCCACCGCAGCCTTCGGCCGCCGAACCCTCGACGCGATCGGGCCGGTCCTGCGAGACTGGCTCGATCGGTCGCACGGGTTTCTCTCGTTTCGTCTGGTGCAGGTGCTGTCCGGACACGGTTGTTTCGGATCGTACCTGCACCGAATCGGACGGGAGGAGACACCGTCGTGCCACGACTGTGGCGCGGCGGAGGACGCGGCGCGGCACACCCTCGCGGTGTGCCCGTCGTGGTCGGAGCCGCGCCGCAGTCTCACTGCGGTGATTGGACCGGACCTCTCACTCCCCGGCTTGGTGAACGCCATGCTGGGCGATGAGAGGTCCTGGGCGGCAGTGGCCTCCTTCTGCGAACACGTCATGTCCCAGAAGGAGGCGGCGGAGCGCGCGCGGGAGGACGACCCTCACGCGGCGGCGCTCCGAAGACGGAGGAGGGGTCGGAGAAGACGTCAGTATGACGGTCATCTCCGACTCCTCCCAGGTGGAGACCAGCAGGCAACGGGTGCGGGGGCACCCTTGCCTGTATTGCACAGGCCTCCACCAGTGTCGGACGGGAATGGCCAGGTGTTCCCGGCCATTCCCGTAGCTCCCCAGTTAAATGGGGGGCATGCGGGGACCGCCAACTAGGCGGGCATACGCCGGGCGGGCTGTGGAAGCAGAGGCTGAGCCAATTTCCCATAGCCCTCCCATCACGGCGTCGCGGGAACACCGCTGAGTTTTAGTGGGTATACTGCCATTCTGGCAGGGAGTCCCACATACTCCGTCTCGTCCCCCGACGAGCGGAGATGCGTAATGTCATTTCTCAGCGAAAAAAAAAAAAAAAAAAAAAAAAAAAAAAAAAAAAAAAAAAAAAAAAAAAAAAAAAAAAGGTTAGGTTAGGTTGACGCGGCCAAGGTCACCAGGCCCGTAAAGTCTGTGGCCTTGGAGGTGACCGACCTCGACGACTCGGTCACCAAAGAGGAGGTGGTGGCGGCGGTCGCTGCGATGGGGGGCTGTGGCGTCACAGCGGTGCAAGGTCGGGCCATCAGGCCCGGCCGCGGCGGCATGGGCACCATTCGCCTCGAGTGCCCAGTCGCCGCAGCTGCAGCCGTCCTAGCCAAGGGACGGCTGACTGTCGGGTTCAGCTCGGGTGTAGTCCGGGCACTTGCAGCCCAGCCTCTGCGCTGCTACAAGTGTCTTGGAGTCGGACACACTCGGGCCCTTTGTCCGTCCGAGGTCGACAGGGCGGACAAATGCTTCCGCTGTGGCAAGGAAGGCCACAAGTCGGCCTCCTGCGAGGCCGCCACGCCGCATTGTGCGGTGTGTGCCGCCAGTGGCTGCCCGGCAGGCCACGTGATGATGGGGAGGAAGTGCAATCCTCCCCCTAAGAAGGGCAAAGCGCAGGCGCTGATCCGGCCTGTCGTTGCCACCGCTGCCGTCCCTGAGGCTGGGACATCGGCGGCGGTTGTGGAAGGGGGTGCGATGTCTGTCGATGGATAGTTCGGTCAAGCATCGCATCCTCCAGGCGAACACCAACCACTGCAGAGCGGCCCAGGATCTGCTGATGCAGACAATGGCCGAGTGGTTGGTGGACGTGGCGGCGGTCGCCGAGCCGTACTCAGTCCCTGGCCGTTGGCTGGGCGATCGGGACGGCTTGGTGGCATTGGTGACGCGGTCTTCCACGGACTCCCCTCCCCTCTCGCTCTTAGAGAGGGGACCGGGATACGTGGCCGCCGCGTGGGGAGAATTAGCCCTTGTGGGCGTCTATTTCTCCCCGAACCGCCCTCTCTCGGATTTCGAGAACTTTCTCGAAATCCTCACCGCGGTGGTCGGGAGGGCGGCGCCACGCCAGGTCGCCGTACTGGGTGACCTGAACGCCAAGTCGACGGCCTGGGGCAACCCGGCCGGGTCCTGCAACGTCCGGGGACGCGCCGTGGAGTTTTGGGCGGCGTCGTGCGGTGTGTCCCTCCTGAACAGAGGGACCGTTCACACGTGTGTGCGGCAACGGGGAGGATCAGTGGTCGACGTCTCGTTTGCCACCCCCGTGCTAGCCGCCCACGTCGTGAACTGGCGGGTGGAGACGGTGGAGACCTTGTCGGACCACCGATATGTGCGGTTCGACATCAGCTCCACCCAGAGCTCCCGGGGAATTGCTCCAGGCTCAGGCCAATCTGCGTTCCCACGGTGGGCTCTCACCCGCCTGGACCGAGAGGCTGCGGAGGAGGCGGCGTTCGTCCAGGACTGGCTCGCACCTCCTGTCGAGGTCCTGGACGTGGACGCCGCAGCGGTTCAGCTGAGGAGGTCCCTGACCGAGGTGTGCAACTCCAGCATGCCCCGGTCTCGCCGCCCAGCTCCCCGCCTCGCCGTCTATTGGTGGTCGGAGGAACTGGCGGGGCTCCGAACCGCCTGCGTGGCGGCCAGGAGGGCCTACACGCGGAGTCGAAGGCGCAGGCACCGAGACCCCACCAGCGAGGAGGCCCTCTATGCCACGTACGTCGCGGCAAAGACGGTCCTGAAGTCGGCCATGCGCGCGGCCGAAGATTCGGCGAGAGCCGAAATGTTGGAGGGTCTCGACAGGGACCCATTTGGAAGACCATACAAGGCGGCGCGGAATAAACTGCGCCCCTGTGGTCTTCCACTGACGGAGACCCTCGAGCCGGCATTGCTGGACGGGGTGGTCCGGTCCCTGTTTCCGTCCAGGACCGACTTCACTCCGCCGGTGATGGATCCCCCGCGGGAGGCGGCTCCGCCGGAGGAGGAGGTCCCCCCGGTGACGGCGGTGGAACTTTGCGCGGGGACTCTACACCTCCGCGCAAAGAACACAGCCCCAGGGCCGGACGGCGTTCCCGCACGGGTGGTGGCCATCGCCGCCTCACACATGGAGGAGAGGTTTCGGGACCTCTTCAGCGCGTGTCTTACGACTGGGAGGTTCCCGAAACCTTGGAAGGAGGGGCGGCTATGCCTGCTCCGAAAGGAGGGACGCCCGGCGGACTCCCCCTCGGCTTACCGGCCCATCGTCTTGCTCGATGAGGTCGGTAAGTTGTTCGAGGGGATAATTGCCGACCGGCTAAAGAGCCTGCTGAGAACGGTGGGGCCGGACCTGTCGGACGCCCAATTCGGTTTCCGACGGGGTCGTTCGACGGTCGACGCGCTGGCCCTACTCAAGGGCCAGGTGAGGGAGGCCGTGGAGGCGGGCGACGGAGTGTTGGCGGTGTCATTCGACATAGCCAACGCCTTCAACTCCGTCCCCCACTCGACAATCTTGGAGGCGCTCCGATACCACGGAGTGCCTCAGTACCTGCGCCAACTCTTGGCCAGCTACTTGGAGGACCGGGTGGTCCTCCTCTCGGACAAGACGGCCGCAGTGAGGCGATACGGCGCAGAGTCCGGTGTTCCACAGGGGTCGGTCCTAGGACCACTGCTGTGGAACATTGGATTCGACTGGCTCCTGCGGGGAACCCTCCTCCGTGGCACGAGCGTCATCTGTTACGCGGATGACACCCTCCTCGTCGCCCGGGGGAGGGACTTCAGGGAGGCGGCCAGTCTGGCCTCGGCCGGCGGATCCTTAGTGGCAGGAAGGATTCGCCGCCTCGGACTGAGGGTTGCGCTGCACAAAACCGAGGCCGTGTATTTTCACGGTCCACGGCAGCGCATCCCTCCCGACGGCCACATTATAGTGGAGGGCGTCAGAATCGAGGTCAAGGCCCAGATGAAGTACTTGGGCCTTGTCCTTGACAGCAGGTGGCGCTTCGGCCCACACTTTAGCGGGCTGTCGACGCGCCTGCTGAAGGCCGCGAACGCCTTGTCGTGGCTCCTCCCGAATCTGGGGGGTCCGAAGGCACGATGCCGGCGCTTGTATGCCGGCATCCTCAGGAGCATGGCCCTTTACGGGGCCCCAATCTGGGCAGACTCCCTCCACAGACGGGAGAACGCCACGGCCATCCGCAGGCCCCAAAGGGCCATTGCACTACGGGTGGCGAGGGCCTACCGCTCGGTAGGCTTCTCTGCGGCGTGCGCTCTGGCCGGCACCCCTCCTTGGGAGCTCGAGGCGTGGGTGCTGACCAGAGTGTACGAATGGACGGCGCGCCGCAAGGCGCTCGGGGAGCCCCCCGTCGCAGAAGAGCGGGAGGCCGTGCGGCAAGAGGCGAAGGACGCAATCGTCCATCATTGGACGGAGGACCTCGCCACTGCCGCATTCGGCCGCCGAACACTGGACGCGCTCGGGCCGGTCCTGAAGGATTGGCTCGAGCGGTCCCATGGTTTCCTCTCTTTCCGTCTGGTGCAGGTGTTGTCCGGCCACGGATGCTTCGGATCGCACCTGCACCGGATCCAAAGGGAGGAGACCCCGTCGTGCCATGACTGTGGCGCGGCGGAGGACACGGCACAGCACACCCTCGAGGTGTGCCCGGCCTGGTCCGAGCTGCGCCTACCTTTGGTCGCAGCGGTCGGGCAGGACCTCTCGCTTCCCGGCGTCATCAACTCGATGCTGGAAAGCGAGGGGGCCTGGGCAGCGGTCGCCTCCTTCTGCGAAGAGGTAATGTCACAGAAGGAGGCGGCGGAGCGCGTGCGGGAGGAAGACCCTCTATGTTCTATGTTCTATGTTATGGGTTTGGTTTCCGCACTTAGTCCTGCAGTGGACCATTGTGCGTGAGCCATGTCGGCCGTCGGTGGTTATTCCAACCAGCCCACCTCCCTCCAGAAGCTGATTAGGTCTCCTGGTCTATTAAGAACATCTGTGTAAGATCTGGGTGTCCCGAGGGTTTTTGACCTAATCTGGGCGACGCCTGTGCACTCGAAGAGCACATGCGCGACAGTTTCGTCAGCCTCCATGCAAGCCCTGCATAGAGGACTGTCCGTTATGCCTATTGTGTGAAAGTGTTTGTTTAGCGAGCAGTGTCCCGTGATGGTCCCCGTCACCAGGCGCATGCCCTTCCTGTCCAGGCGTAGCAACCGCCTGGTTAGCTTGCCGTCTAGTGATGGCATGGCTTCCTTGGATTGCCTGCAGCCCGGTGACGACGTCCACCAGCTCTCTGCTTGTGTGTGGGTGTACTCCTGTAGCCACCTGCGTAGTTGGTTGAAGGGGATGGGCACGATAGGTTCCGGTCCACAGACCGACGTGCTGGATGCCCTCCTGGCCAGCTCATCGGCTGCGTCGTTACCTAGCGATCCACTGTGTCCTTTTATCCATTGTAGCGTCACTGTATTGCGGTTTGATACGGTTACCCGTTCAAGCGCATTGTGACATTCTAGTATTAGATTCGAAGTAATGCATTTTTTCCCTAGGGATTGGAGGACTGAGGCGCTGTCAGAGAGTATGCGGATTCGGGTGTCCGCAACTCTTCTGGCTGCTATGGCATAAGCCGCCTGTATTATGCCCACACACTCTGCCTGATAGACCGTGTTGAGCATTCCCAGGGGTCTGGATATGTTTATGTTGAGGTCGTGTGAGAACACTCCGACTCCAGTTCCGCAGTCGGTTTTTGATCCATCGGTGTAAATTCTCAGTTCCTTTAGGCCTGAATGGTCGTACTGCTCCTCTTCAAGCACTATGCTGTAGTGCTTTTGAAAGCAGTATTGTTTCAGGGCCTTGTCGCAGGGTGATGCCATCATCGGCTGACGCCTGATCGCCTCTTCCCTTAAACGTTTGTGCTTGACCCTGGAGTCGTTGCTCAGGGTTCCTGCTATATGTAGCCTAAAGGTAGCCAGGGTCGCCTCCTCCCTCACAGTGAGGTGTAGGGGCGGTAGCCCAAGCATAGCCTGTAGGGCAGCGGTGGGTGCAGTTCTCATGCAGCTGGTGATCGCCGCACACGCGAGCCGCTGCAGCTTTTCGAGGTCTCTTTGGGCTGTGCTCAGTTCTGTTCTGGGCCACCAGACTACTGAGCCATATGTAATGATTGGTCGGATGACTGTGGTGTATAGCCAGTGGGTAACCCGTGGGCTAATCCCCCAATTCTTGCCAAGCAATCGCTTGCACTGCCACAAGGATATACTGGCCTTCGTGGTGATGTAGTTGGTGTGTTTTGCCCAATTCAGCTGTTTATCCAAAAAGATGCCCAGGTATTTGGTTTCAGTTGATAGGCTTAGGGTGGTACCAAAGAAACGTGGTAGTTGTAGTGTCGTTAATTTCCTCTTTTTTGTGAAGAGAATCAACTCGGTTTTTGTAGGGTTCACTGAGAGTTGGTGTTTGCCGCACCAATTCTCCACTATCTTCAGGGCCTGGCGCATTAGATTGCACAAGGTGTTTTCATGGGCGCCATTTATTATTATGGTTAGGTCGTCGGCGTAGCCTACGGTGAAGTAACCTTTGTCGTTGAGTTCTTTTATTAAGTTGTCTACGACCAGGTTCCATAGGAGCGGTGATAGGACGCCCCCTTGCGGGCAGCCCTTCGCTACAATGGCCCTTGTGGTGTCATTTACGGTTACTTGTACGGCTCTCTGTCTGAGCATATTAGTGATCCAGCCACTCAAGGACGGGTCTATATTGTGCCTGTCCAGGGCCGTGCTGATGCTTTTGAAAGTGGTTTTGTCAAAGGCGCCTTCGATGTCAATGAAGGCGGCCAGTGCTGAGCATTTGTAGTCCACCGCGCATTCAATTTTGGATACCACACTGTGCAGCGCGGATTCCGTTGATTTGCCTGTGGAGTACGCATGTTGTTGTTTGTGGAGTGGTCTTGCCCGAAGAGGTCCGTCTCGGATATGCCGATCGCAGAGTCTCTCTAGGGTCTTTAGTAGAAAGGATGTAAGGCTTATGGGTCTGTACGCCTTGGGTTGTGTGTAGTCAGCTTTGCCAGGTTTAGGTATAAAGATGACTTTCACTTCGCGCCAGGCTAGGGGTATATATCTGAGTGCTATGGATGCCCGATAAATAGCCGTCAGGCATGGTGTAATATAGTCAACCCCCCATTGCAGCAGGGCCGGGAAAATGCCATCAAGACCTGCGGACTTGTATGGTTGGAAGGTGTTGATAGCCCACTTTATGCGGTCTTCTGTTACTAGACTGTGGGCTCTGGACCAGTCGCGTTCCGTTGGGATCCAGTCTAGCTCAGCCTCCCAGGTCCTGTCGTCTAAGAGTTTACAGTCTGGGAAGTGGGTCTCAAGGAGGACCTTGCTGGTTTCCTGGTCCGTCAGTGTGTACGAGTTGTCGGGTCTTTTCAGCGCGCCGAGGGTTCGATCCTGGTCAGTTGCCAGTATCTTCCTTACTCTTGCGGCTTCATTGTTGTTTTCGATGGATTCACAGAACTTTCGCCAAGCTGTTCTCCTGGCGGTTCTGATTTGCTTTTTGTAAGTGTATTGGGTCTCTTTGTATAGCTCCCAATCCTCCGGTAGTCTGGTGTTCTTAGCTCTGTTAAATTGCTTTCTTAGTGTATTCCTGAGTTTACCTAGTTCGGCGTTCCACCAGGGGCATCTCTCACAGTTAGTTCGAGGCGCCCTTAGCTTGCAGCATGCATGGTATGCCTGAGTTAGGTATTCTGTTAGCTTTGTTATAGTGTATTCTAGTTGTGTGGTGTCTTTTATGGTTGTCTGTGATAGGTGCCTGGTTAGTAAGGCTGCCAGGAGGCGCTTGTACCCGGGTACATCGGTGTGCCGCGGGTTTCGTCTCGGCATGGGTTTTTTAGTGTTGGTAGTTAGTGTGAAACGGATCCTTCTGTGGTCTGAGCAAGAAGGTTCACCCGATACGTGCCAGTTTGTGATAAGGTTGGTCGCGTTTTCTGTAGCAAGAGTTAAATCTATGATAGTCTGTCCTCGGGCTGTGACCCAAGTGGGTTCAGAGCCTCGGTTAATAATGTTAAGGTTAGTAGAGAATAAATAAGTGGATAATACCTCTCCTCTGGAGTTCGATGCATCGCTACCCCAGAGCGGGTGATGGGCGTTCGAGTCGGTGCAGATGATCAGGTCTAGTTTGGTGTGCTCACAGTGCTGTACCAGGTCGGCCATTTCTTTCGGCGGGCAGTCTGTGTCCTCGCCCGGCATGTATACCGAGGCCAGTACAACATCTGGAAGATCATCTACGGTCTGGAGTCTGACGGCTGTCAGATCTCTGGAACAGAATTGAGTAAGTAGCGTGGTAGGGATGTTTTTTGGTATGTATGCACAGGATCTAGGTTTGTCTGTGCTATGCGTGTTGAGAATTAGCTTACCTCCGATGTTACTAAGGCCGCATATTCTATTGTTCCTGATCCACGGCTCTTGGATCAGTGCGATTGTATGGGGGTTAACCTCCAGTGCCCTGCGTAAGCTAGCCGTGGCAGTTTGGCTGTGTTGGAGGTTTGTCTGGATGATGTGGAGTGGTGTTGATGGCGATGGGGAGGGGGAGGTGTTAGTCGGTGGTGGATCCATCGGACAGTTCCTCCGCTACCCCCTCTCTGTATAGGTGGTCGTGTGTGTCAACCGGTGACGACGCTAACAGCCTCTCGCTCCAGCCGGGAGATGTAGGTGGTATGGTGGCCTCAACGTCAGCCATCGCCGCGCGGGCCATGACCTCCTCGAGCTGGGCAATCTCCGTGTCCTCCGTCCGTGTCCCTGTCGGTGCGGGCTCCTTGTCCGTCGTACAGTCCTCGGGCTGGGCCGTGGGCCAGAAGCGCACGTATATCGAACCTAGCAGGTACGATATGCGACGCTCCCGACCCAGGACCTTTTCCGCCTCAGTCGGTGGTAGACCCAGGGTCAAATATGTCCCATAGTTCTCACCACCGACCCTGGTTGCCCTGTACATTGACCACCTGGCTATGTCGTACCAGGTGTTCTGACGTATCAGGATGTTGTGGAGCCTCAGCACGTCTCCTCGATAGCGAGGGACGAAAAGCGAGGCTCTCACCCGGGTGGGCACGTCCGACTGTCGGAGTACCGTCAGTGTGACGTCTGTGTCTGGGAGTTTAATTCTGGGTACATTCTGTGTCAGCCAGGTTAGGGCGTAGTCGTCCTCACACCACATTTGCACTGTGCCCTCCGCTACCCGTGGGTATCCGCGGAAGGCAGGGAGTGGTGTTGAAGGGAGTGGTGTCGACGGGTCACCGCCCATGAGTAGGTCTACCAGGCCTACTTTAACCTGCTCGGCCTCTTCTGCTGTCAAGTCTCTGGAGGGGGGAGGGAAGCAGATTGCTACGGCGAGCCGCGCAGGAATATCCTTGGTGGCCCGCGCATAGGTCCTCGGCTCCTCCTGGGCGGAGTGGATCCTTACACGCTTTGCATCCCCCTGAAGCGTACCCGGTGATGCCGTGTCGTCAGGGCGATCCCTCTTCGCCGGCCCTGTACCGCTCGGTCCAGGCTGCGACTTGGAGGTGCCCGGCAAAGTGGCGGGGTTAGGGTGCAAGGATCCACCTCGTTTCCCTCTGCGGTGTTTGGGTCTGGGATTATTAGGGGATGTGTCGGTGTTCGCGTAAGGTCGACTGGCGCCCCCGGCAGACTCTGTCGGGTGCATGGGCTTTTCGCGCTGGGTTGCCCCTTCGCGGACTTGCCCCTGCACGCGTGGTTCCGCGTCCGGCCGCTTTTCGCGCTGAGTTTCCCCTTCGCGGATTTGCGGCCGGTCGCGTAGTCCCACGTTAGGCCGCTTTTCGCGCTGGGTTTCCCCTTCGCGGACTTGCAGCCGTTCTCTGTTTTCCGCGTCCGGCCCCTTTTCGCGCCGGGTTTCCCCGTCGCGGACTCGTGGCTGGTCGCGTACTAACTCTTCGGCGTCCGATCGCGCTTCGCGCTGGCTAGTGCCTTCGCGAGGGTAGCGCTTTCGGTCGCCTACTTTCTTCCCCCGGGTGGTTTTTCCGCGCTTCTTCAGCAGTCGTACTCCGGCACCCGGGAGAGTGGTAAGGTCGCCGGGGTCATCGTCAGGGTAGCTTACGCTGTTCCTCACAATGCTCTGTTGCCAGATGCTCGCGGGAGGCATACGACTCGTAGTGGGTATTGGCGCGTGGGTCGCAGCCGTGGTAGGGTTGGTTGGCGCGTTGGTCGCAGCCGGAGTTGTGACAATGGGCGCGTGGGTCGCTGCCTGTGTTTTGGGCGCTGAATCAGCAGCCGGCCGTGCTGAATAGCACGGCGAAGACGATGAAGTGCAGTTGGTTGCCCCCCCCAGAATACGATGGGGGCTGACCGCCGTAGCGGTGTGGGATTCCCCGGCTTGGCCGGGACCCACCTGGGTAGAGCTTTGTTCCTTCTGCATTTTTCATTTGGCGAGGGGGTGGGCTTTTTTGGAATCGAGGTTACCCTTCCTCTGGGACCGATGGGAATTAAGGACAGGTGGGAGGGTGTTTGGTGATAAGGTGTAGGTTTTTTGGTCACCGTAGGTCTGGGAATTGGCCTAAGGATTTATGGATTGACGGGATTTGTGGATAGGGGAGGGTTGGGTTGATTGGGTCAAATTGGAGCATGGAATAAGGTGTATGGGTTACCCTAGACCTGGGGCCTGGTGTTCGGGCACTTCTCTTGTCCGGGATCTCTTACGAGATGCTCCAGGTGCGAGATCGACTGTTGGCAGCCGGTCCCGCAGCCGGAGTTGGGCTATCCGCAACCTGCCCACCCGCTCGGTTGCATGAGAAGAAGTGCCCGGCAGTCCGGGTCGCTCCACCACGGATGCACGTATGCATTTGCGTTGGTTCGGCCCAGCGAGCCCCGAGGAGGAAGACCCTCTCGCGGCGCCGCTCCGCAGGCGAAGACGGGGCGTGAGACGGCGGTTGTATGATCGTCGTCACGCGCCTCCAGGTGGTGAACAGCGGGAGACAGGCGCGGGGGCGCCTTCTCCTGCATTGCACTGTCCACCACCCACGTCGTCAGTCATTCCTGGGCCCCTCCCCCCCGACGGGACGGGCCCGCCGGGCCCGCCGTAAAGGCGGGCGGTCGTCGGCGGGGGGCAGGATGGAAAGGCTCTGCCGATTCCCAGTCCCCCTCCACTCAGACGATGCGGGAATGCCGCTGGGTTGTTTAGTGGGTATACCGGTTCTACCGGGGAGTCCCACATACCCCTCCCGTCCCCCGACGGGTGGGCATGCGTAATGCATTTTTCCCAAAAAAAAAAAAAAAAAAAAAAAAAAAAAAAAAAAAAAAAAAGGTTAGGTTAGGTTAGGTTAGGTTAGGTTAGGTTAGGTTAGGTTAGGTTGGGGTGCACGTTGAAGAGCCTCCTCGTGGCGCACCCTGGGCAACGTCGGCTCCAATTTCTCCCAGTGCGGTTTTGGGGGACAATTGGGGCTGGCGGCTAATCTTCAACAAGCGGGGAAAGGTCACGGTTCCAATCGCCGATCATGCTTGATGGTCGGTGAAGGGAACCGGGCTACAGAGGGTACGCCCACTCCTCCTCTGCTTACAGAGGGAGGTGAGTGGGCGTAGACTGGGCAGGGCCGCCGATGCGGAACAGGCGGTCGTGTCCCGGAGGGAGGCAGCGGCGCGCGCGCGGGGGATGATTCTCTCGCGCGGCGCCGCTCCGAGAGGGGAGGGGTCGAGGAAGACGCCGGTCTGGTAGTCACCTCCGGCTCCTCCCGGGTGGAGGCCAGCGGGCGGTGGGTGCGGGGGCGCCCATTGCCTGTATTGCACGGGCCTCCACCAGTGTCGGACGGGAGTGGCCGGGTGTTCCCGGCCATTCCCGTAGCCCCCCAGTTGAATGGGGGGCATGCGGGGCCCGCCAACTAGGCGGGCATACGCCGGGAGGGCTGTGGAAGCAGAGGCTGAGCCAATTTCCCATAGCCCTCCCATCACGGCGTTGTGGGAACACCGCTGAGTTTTAGTGGGTATACTGTCGAGTGCGGTTTTCGACAGGAGTCCCACATACCCCGTCTCGTCCCCCACGAGCGGGGATGCATAAAGCATTTCTCAGCGACAAAAAAAAAAAAAAAAAAAAAAAAAAAAAAAAAAAAAAAAAAAAAAAAAAAAAAAAAAAAAAAAAAAAAAAAAAGGTTAGGTTAGGTTAGGTTAGGTTAGGTTAGGTTAGGTTAGGTTAGGTTAGGTTAGGTTAGGTTAGGTTAGGTTAGGTTAGGTTAGGTTAGGTTAGGTTAGGTTAGGTTAGGTTGGGGGACCACTGGGCGTAGACTGGGCAGGGCCGCCGATGTGGGCGTAGACTGGGCAGGGCCGCCGATGTGGGCGTAGACTGGGCAGGGCCGCCGATGCGGAACAGGCGGTCGTGTCCCGGAGGGAGGAAGCGGCGCGCGCGCGGGGGATGATTCTCTCGCGCGGCGCCGCTCCGGAGAGGGGAGGGGTCGAGGAAGACGCCGGTCTGGTAGTCACCTCCGGCTCCTCCCGGGTGGAGGCCAGCAGGCAGTGGGTGCGGGGGCGCCCTTTGCCTGTATTGCACGGGCCTCCACCAGTGTCGGACGGGAGTGGCCGGGTGTTCCCGGCCATTCCCGTAGCCCCCCAGTTAAATGGGGGGCATGCGGGGCCCGCCAACTAGGCGGGCATACGCCGGGAGGGCTGTGGAAGCAGAGGCTGAGCCAATTTCCCATAGCCCTCCCATCACGGCGTCGCGGGAACACCGCTGAGTTTTAGTGGGTATACTGTCGAGTGCGGTTTTTGACAGGAGTCCCACATACCCCGTCTCGTCCCCCCACGAGCGGGGATGCATAAAGCATTTCTCAGCGACAAAAAAAAAAAAAAAAGGTTAGGTTAGGTTAGGTTGGGGGACCACCCCACAGTGCTTGCGTCCACGTCGCGTCCCCTGGGCAACGACCCGGTTCTGACCACCGTAACGGAGTGGCAGACCGGTGTTCGGCTAAAGTGCACTGTGCAGTCGTAGCGTATTTTATCTTTGTAGCGAATTTTATTTTAATGTTGGAACCTGCGACACCTGCGGAGGCTATGCCAAAGCAATCGAGGACCGCCTCCGGGCGTTTTAAAAAAGGCCCTTCTCAGGGTCAACCAAAAGGCCCTTCTCAGGGCCGAGCAAAAGGCCCTTCTCAGGGCCAGCCAACAGGCCCTTCTCAGGGCCTACCAAAAGGCCCTTCTCAGGGCCAATCCGAGGGTGCCTCGGCATCAGAGGCTAGCCGCGCGCCGTCTGCGACTAGCTTCTATAGCTCGGCGGGCGAGTTGCTGGACTCCGACAACGAGTCCATCATGTCGTGTGGTTCGGCGATTAGTCGCCGAGACTCGAAAAAGCGGGCTTATCAGAGGAAGGGGTCTGGGGGTTCCTCGGACACGGCGTCACAGCCGAGGGCCAAGAGGCCGGTGTCTGACACCCACGACGTGGGTCTGGCAGAAGCCCAACGCCAGTTGGACCTGTCTCGGCGGGCGCAGGTCCAGCAAGACCTGGAGGAGCGGGTTGCGGCCACGGAGCAACGGACGCACGCCGCCCGGGCCAAGTCCGGATACGGCGCGTCCCGCGTCCACTACGCGGACCACTCCCTGGCGGAGCTGCTGCTGATGGCTGAGGAGGACGAAGAGGAGATAGTGGCAGTCGCCTCTAAGTCCTCCAATCTTAAAGGGACTTTCCAAAAGTCTCTTAAATGTAGGGCCGCGAGCATGCGCGGCATCGTCGGGGAGCTGGTGCAGCGGAAGGCTACCGACGAAACGCGGCAACTGCAGGCGAAAGTCGATCGCCTGCAGTCAGAGGTTAGCCAGCTTCATCTGAAGCTGGCTGAAGCGACGGCCCGGCCGAACAAAAACATGTCCGAGCCGAGACCACCGGCTGAGGCCCCGCCCTCCAACCTTGAGGATATAATCCGCAAGGTCGTAATGGAGGAAAGGGCCTTCACGAGAGCCTGTCTTGCGGGCATAGAGGACAGGCTCTTGCCGGAGAAACGCCTGCGACCGCCGCTCGCGGCGGACAGTCGGCCACGCCAGCCAGAACTGTCCTCCCAGGACGCCCATCTTCCGTCCACCACCCCATCCAACCAGCAGGGGTGGACGAAGGTGAAAAAGGGCAAAAAGAAGTCCAAGACGGTGGCTGCCCCTGCCACCCCCGCCACCACCCCTCTCGGCCCGCCTCAGAAAACAGGCAAGGGAAAGGGGAAGGGGAAGACGTCGGCCCCGAAGCCGAACGCCGCTGCTCCCGCTGCTGCTCCTGCAGCTAATGGGGCCCCCACCGCCAAGTCAAAGAGGAAGCTGGTTCCTCCGAAGACCGCAGCCGTAGTGGTGACGCTCACCGCTGAGGCTGTGGAGCGGGGGGAGACGTACGCGTCCGTAATGATGCGGGCGCGTGCCAACGCCAATCCCACCCAGCTGGGGATCGGCACAGTATCCTGCCGCCGGACCCAGGCCGGGGCTCGAATGTTCGAGTTCCCGGGGGCTCAGGGCGGCGCCAACGCGGACCTCTTCGCAACCAAGCTGCGAGAGGTCATCGCCGACGCGGCCAAGGTCACCAGGCCCGTAAAGTCTGTGGCCTTGGAGGTGACCGACCTCGACGACTCGGTCACCAAAGAGGAGGTGGTGGCGGCGATCGCAGCGATGGGGGGCTGTGGCGTCACAGCGGTGCAAGGTCGGGCCATCAGGCCCGGCCGCGGCGGCATGGGCACCATTCGCCTCGAGTGCCCAGTCGCCGCAGCTGCAGCCGTCCTAGCCAAGGGACGGCTGACAGTCGGGTTCAGCTCGGGTGTAGTCCGGGCACTTGCAGCCCAGCCTCTGCGCTGCTACAAGTGTCTTGGAGTCGGACACACTCGGGCCCTTTGTCCGTCCGAGGTCGACAGGGCGGACAAATGCTTCCGCTGTGGCAAGGAAGGCCACAAGTCGGCCTCCTGCGAGGCCGCCACGCCGCATTGTGCGGTGTGTGCCGCCAGTGGCTGCCCGGCAGGCCACGTGATGATGGGGAGGAAGTGCAATCCTCCCCCTAAGAAGGGCAAAGCGCAGGCGCTGATCCGGCCTGTCGCTGCCACCGTTGCCGTCCCTGAGGCTGGGACATCGGCGGCGGTTGTGGAAGGGGGTGCGATGTCTGTCGATGGATAGTTCGGTCAAGCATCGCATCCTCCAGGCGAACACCAACCACTGCAGAGCGGCCCAGGATCTGCTGATGCAGACCATGGCCGAGTGGTTGGTGGACGTGGCGGCTGTCGCCGAGCCGTACTCAGTCCCTGGCCGTTGGCTGGGCGATCGGGACGGCTTGGTGGCATTGGTGACGCGGTCTTCCACGGACTCCCCTCCCCTCTCGCTCTTAGAGAGGGGACCGGGATACGTGGCCGCCGCGTGGGGAGAATTAGCCCTTGTGGGCGTCTATTTCTCCCCGAACCGCCCTCTCTCGGATTTCGAGAACTTTCTCGAAATCCTCACCGCGGTGGTCGGGAGGGCGGCGCCACGCCAGGTCGCCGTACTGGGTGACCTGAACGCCAAGTCGACGGCCTGGGGCAACCCGGCCGGGTCCTGCAACGTCCGGGGACGCGCCGTGGAGTTTTGGGCGGCGTCGTGCGGTGTGTCCCTCCTGAACAGAGGGACCGTTCACACGTGTGTGCGGCAACGGGGAGGATCAGTGGTCGACGTATCGTTTGCCACCCCCGTGCTAGCCGCCCACGTCGTGAACTGGCGGGTGGAGATGGTGGAGACCTTGTCGGACCACCGATATGTGCGGTTCGACATCAGCTCCACCCAGAGCTCCCGGGGAATTGCTCCAGGCTCGGGCCAATCTGCGTTCCCACGGTGGGCTCTCACCCGCCTGGACCGAGAGGCTGCGGAGGAGGCGGCGTTCGTCCAGGACTGGCTCGCACCTCCTGTCGAGGTCCTGGACGTGGACGCCGCAGCGGCTCAGCTGAGGAGGTCGCTGACCGAGGTGTGCAACTCCAGCATGCCCCGGTCTCGCCGCCCAGCTCCCCGCCGCGCCGTCTATTGGTGGTCGGAGGAACTGGCGGGGCTCCGAACCGCCTGCGTGGCAGCCAGGAGGGCCTACACGCGGAGTCGAAGGCGCAGGCACCGAGACCCCACCAACGAGGAGGCCCTCTATGCCGCGTACGTTGACGCAAAGACTGTCCTCAAGTCGGCAATGCGCGCGGCCGAAGATTCGGCGAGAGCCGAGATGTTAGAGGGTCTCGACAGGGACCCATTTGGAAGACCATACAAGGCGGCGCGGAATAAACTGCGCCCCTGTGGTCTTCCACTGACGGAGACCCTCGAGCCGGCACTGCTGGACGGGGTGGTCCGGTCCCTGTTTCCGTCCAGGACCGACTTCACCCCGCCAGTGATGGATCCCCCGCGGGAGGCGGCTCCGCCGGAGGAGGAGGTCCCCCCGGTGACGGCGGTGGAACTTTGCGCGGGGACTCTACACCTCCGCGCAAAGAACACAGCCCCAGGGCCGGACGGCGTTCCCGCACGGGTGGTGGCCATCGCCGCCTTACAGATGGAGGAGAGGTTTCGGGACCTGTTCAGCGCGTGTTTTACGACTGGGAGGTTCCCGAAACCTTGGAAGGAGGGGCGGCTATGCCTGCTCCGAAAGGAGGGACGCCCGGCGGACTCCCCCTCGGCTTACCGGCCCATCGTCTTGCTCGATGAGGTCGGTAAGTTGTTCGAGGGGATAATCGCCGACCGGCTAAAGAGCCTGCTGGGGACGGTGGGGCCGGACCTGTCGGACGCCCAATTCGGTTTCCGACGGGGTCGTTCGACGGTCGACGCGCTCGCCCTACTCAAGGGCCAGGTGAGGGAGGCCGTGGAGGCGGGCGACGGAGTTTTGGCGGTGTCATTCGACATAGCCAACGCCTTCAACTCCGTCCCCCACTCGACAATCTTGGAGGCGCTCCGGTACCACGGAGTGCCTCAGTACCTGCGCCGACTCTTGGCCAGCTACTTGGAGGACCGGGTGGTCCTCCTCGCAGACAAAACGGCCACAGTGAGGCGATGTGGCGCAGAGTCTGGTGTTCCACAGGGGTCGGTCCTAGGACCACTGCTGTGGAACATTGGATTCGACTGGCTACTGCGGGGAACCCTCCTCCGTAGCACGAGCGTCATCTGTTACGCGGATGACACCCTCCTCGTCGCCCGGGGGAGGGACTTCAGGGAGGCGGCCAGTCTGGCCTCTGCCGGCGGATCCTTAGTGGCAGGAAGGATTCGCCGCCTCGGACTGAAGGTTGCGCTGCACAAAACCGAGGCCGTGTATTTTCACGGTCCACGGCAGCGCATCCCTCCCGACGGCCACATTATAGTGGAGGGCGTCAGGATCGAGGTCAAGGCCCAGATGAAGTACTTGGGCCTTGTCCTCGACAGCAGGTGGCGCTTCGGCCCACACTTTAGCGGGCTGTCGACGCGCCTGCTGAAGGCCGCGAACGCCTTGTCGTGGCTCCTCCCGAATCTGGGGGGTCCGAAGGCGCGATGCCGGCGCTTGTATGCCGGCATCCTCAGGAGCATGGCCCTTTACGGGGCCCCAATCTGGGCAGACTCCCTCCACAGACGGGAGAACGCCACGGCCATCCGCAAGCCCCAAAGGGCCATTGCACTGCGGGTGGCGAGGGCCTACCGCTCGGTGGGCTTCTCTGCGGCGTGCGCTCTGGCCGGCACCCCTCCTTGGGAGCTCGAGGCGTGGGTGCTGACCAGAGTGTACGAATGGACGGCGCGCCGCAAGGCGCTCGGGGAGCCCCCCGTCGCAGAAGAACGGGAGGCCGTGCGGCAAGAGGCGAAGGACGCAATCGTCCATCATTGGACGGAGGACCTCGCCACTGCCGCATTCGGCCGCCGAACACTGGACGCGCTCGGGCCAGTCCTGAAGGATTGGCTCGAGCGGTCCCACGGTTTCCTCTCTTTCCGTCTGGTGCAGGTGTTGTCCGGCCACGGGTGCTTCGGATCGCACCTGCATCGGATCCAAAGGGAGGAGACCCCGTCGTGCCACGACTGTGGTGCGGCGGAGGACACGGCGCAGCACACCCTCGAGGTGTGCCCGGCCTGGTCCGAGCTGCGCCTACCTTTGGTCGCAGCGGTCGGGCAGGACCTCTCGCTTCCCGGCGTCGTCAACTCGATGCTGGAAAGCGAGGGGGCCTGGGCAGCGGTCGCCTCCTTCTGCGAAGAGGTAATGTCACAGAAGGAGGCGGCGGAGCGCGTGCGGGAGGAAGACCCTCTCGCGGCGCCGCTCCGCAGGCGAAGACGGGGCGTGAGACGGCGGTTGTATGATCGTCGTCACGCGCCTCCAGGTGGTGAACAGCGGGAGACAGGCGCGGGGGCGCCTTCTCCTGCATTGCACTGTTCACCACCCACGTCGTCAGTCATTCCTGGGCCCCTCCCCCGCGACGGGACGGGCCCGCCGGGCCCGCCGTAAAGGCGGGCGGTCGTCGGCGGGGGGCAGGATGGAAAGGCTCTGCCGATTCCCAGTCCCCCTCCACTCAGACGATGCGGGAATGCCGCTGGGTTGTTTAGTGGGTATACCGGTTCTACCGGGGAGTCCCACATACCCCTCCCGTCCCCCGACGGGAGGGCATGCGTAATGCATTTTTCCCAGCGCAAACAAAAAAAAAAAAAAAAAAAAAAAAAAAAGGTTAGGTTAGGTTAGGTTAGGTTAGGTTAGGTTAGGTTAGGTTAGGTTAGGTTAGGTTGGGGTGCACGTTGAAGAGCCTCCTCGTGGCGCACCCTGGGCAACGTCGGCTCCAATTTCTCCCAGTGCGGTTTTGGGGGACAATTGGGGCTGGCGGCTAATCTTCAACAAGCGGGGAAAGGTCGCGGTTCCAATCGCCGATCATGCTTGATGGTCGGTGAAGGGAACCGGGCTACAGAGGGCAGATACGTCCACTCCTCCTCTGCTTACAGAGGGAGGTGAGTGGGCGTAGACTGGGCAGGGCCGCCGATGCGGAACAGGCGGTCGTGTCCCGGAGGGAGGCAGCAGCGCGCGCGCGGGGGGTGATTCTCTCGCGCGGCGCCGCTCCGGAGAGGGGAGGGGTCGAGGAAGACGCCGGTCTGGTAGTCACCTCCGGCTCCTCCCGGGTGGAGGCCAGCAGGCGGTGGGTGCGGGGGCGCCCATTGCCTGTATTGCACGGGCCTCCACCAGTGTCGGACGGGAGTGGCCGGGTGTTCCCGGCCATTCCCGTAGCCCCCCAGTTAAATGGGGGGCATGCGGGGCCCGCTAAATAGGCGGGCATACGCCGGGAGGGCTGTGGAAGCAGAGGCTGAGCCAATTTCCCATAGCCCTCCCATCACGGCGTTGTGGGAACACCGCTGAGTTTTAGTGGGTATACTGTCGAGTGCGGATTTTGACAGGAGTCCCACATACCCCGTCTCGTCCCCCACGAGCGGGGATGCATAAAGCATTTCTCAGCGACAAAAAAAAAAAAAAAAAAAAAAAAAAAAAAAAAAAAAAAAAAAAAAAAAAAAAAAAAAAGGTTAGGTTAGGTTGGGGTGCATGTTGAAGAGCCTCCTCGTGGCGCACCCTGGGCAACGTCGGCTCCAATTTCTCCCAGTGCGGTTTTGGGGGACAATTGGGGCTGGCGGCTAATCTTCAACAAGCGGGGAAAGGTCACGGTTCCAATCACCGATCATGCTTGATGGTCGGTGAAGGGAACCGGGCTACAGAGGGTACGCCCACTCCTCCTCTGCTTACAGAGGGAGGTGAGTGGGCGTAGACTGGGCACGGCCGCCGATGCGGAACAGGCGGTCGTGTCCCGGAGGGAGGCAGCGGCGCGCGCGCGGGGGATGATTCTCTCGCGCGGCGCCGCTCCGGAGAGGGGAGGGGTCGAGGAAGACGCCGGTCTGGTAGTCACCTCCGGCTCCTCCCGGGTGGAGGCCAGCAGGCGGTGGGTGCGGGGGCGCCCTTTGCCTGTATTGCACGGGCCTCCACCAGTGTCGGACGGGAGTGGCCGGGTGTTCCCGGCCATTCCCGTAGCCCCCCCAGTTAAATGGGGGGCATGCGGGGCCCGCCAAATAGGCGGGCATACGCCGGGAGGGCTGTGGAAGCAGAGGCTGAGCCAATTTCCCATAGCCCTCCCATCACGGCGTTGTGGGAACACCGCTGAGTTTTAGTGGGTATACTGTCGGTTGCGGATTTCGACAGGAGTCCCACATACCCCGTCTTGTCCCCCACGAGCGGGGATGCATAAAGCATTTCTCAGCGACAAAAAAAAAAAAAAAAAAAAAAAAAAAAAAAGGTTAGGTTAGGTTAGGTTGGGGTGCATGTTGAAGAGCCTCCTCGTGGCGCACCCTGGGCAACGTCGGCTCCAATTTCTCCCAGTGCGGTTTTGGGGGACAATTGGGGCTGGCGGCTAATCTTCAACAAGCGGGGAAAGGTCACGGTTCCAATCGCCGATCATGCTTGATGGTCGGTGAAGGGAACCGGGCTACAGAGGGCAGATACGCCCACTCCTCCTCTGCTTACAGAGGGAGGTGAGTGGGCGTAGACTGGGCAGGGCCGCCGATGCGGAACAGGCGGTCGTGTCCCGGAGGGAGGAAGCGGCGCGCGCGCGGGGGATGATTCTCTCGCGCGGCGCCGCTCCGGAGAGGGGAGGGGTCGAGGAAGACGCCGGTCTGGTAGTCACCTCCGGCTCCTCCCGGGTGGAGGCCAGCAGGCAGTGGGTGCGGGGGCGCCCTTTGCCTGTATTGCACGGGCCTCCACCAGTGTCGGACGGGAGTGGCCGGGTGTTCCCGGCCATTCCCGTAGCCCCCCAGTTAAATGGGGGGCATGCGGGGCCCGCCAACTAGGCGGGCATACGCCGGGAGGGCTGTGGAAGCAGAGGCTGAGCCAATTTCCCATAGCCCTCCCATCACGGCGTCGCGGGAACACCGCTGAGTTTTAGTGGGTATACTGTCGAGTGCGGTTTTTGACAGGAGTCCCACATACCCCGTCTCGTCCCCCCACGAGCGGGGATGCATAAAGCATTTCTCAGCGACAAAAAAAAAAAAAAAAGGTTAGGTTAGGTTAGGTTGGGGGACCACCCCACAGTGCTTGCGTCCACGTCGCGTCCCCTGGGCAACGACCCGGTTCTGACCACCGTAACGGAGTGGCAGACCGGTGTTCGGCTAAAGTGCACTGTGCAGTCGTAGCGTATTTTAACTGTTTTTATCCCATTTTATTTCATGTCGGCATCTACGACACCTGCGGAGGCTATGCCAAAGCAATTGAGGACCGCCTCCGGGCGTTTTAAAAAAGGCCCTTCTCAGGGCCAACCAAAAGGCCCTTCTCAGGGCCAAGCAAAAGGCCCTTATCAGGGCCAACAAAAAGGCCCTTCTCAGGGCCACCCAAAAGGCCCTTCTCAGGGCCAAGCAAAAGGCCCTTCTCAGGGCCAATCTGAGGGTGCCTCGGCATCAGAGGCTAGCCGCGCGCCGTCTGCGACTAGCTTCTATAGCTCGGCGGGCGAGTTGCTGGACTCCGACGACGAGTCCATCATGTCGTGTGGTTCGGCGATTGCTCGCCGGGACACAATGAAGCGGGCTTATCAGCGGAAGGGGTCTGGGGGTTCCTCGGACACTGCGTCACAGCCGAGGGCCAAGAGGCCGGTGTCTGACACCCACGACGTGGGTCTGGCAGAAGCCCAGCGCCAGTTGGACCTGTCTCGACGGGCGCAGGTCCAACAAGACCTGGAGGAGCGGGTTGCGGCCACGGAGCAACGGACGCACGCCGCCCGGGCCAAGTCCGGGTACGGCGCGTCCCGCGTCCACTACGCGGACCACTCCCTGGCGGAGCTGCAGCTGATGGCTGAGGAGGACGAAGAGGAGATAGTGGCAGTCGCCTCCAAGTCCTCTAACTTAAAAGGGACTTTTCAAAAGTCCCTTAAATGCAGGGCCGCGAGCATGCGCTGCATCGTCGGAGAGCTGGTGCAACGCAAGGCGTCCGACGAAACGCGGCAACTGCAGGCGAAAGTCGATCGCCTGCAGTCAGAGGTCAGCCAGCTTCATCTGAAGCTGGCTGAAGCCACGGCCCGGCCAAATACTAAGGTGTCCGAGCCGAGACCAGCGGCTGAGGCCCCGCCTTCCAACCTTGAGGATGTAATCCGCAAGGTCGTAATGGAGGAAAGGGCCTTCACGAGAGCCTGTCTTGCGGGCATAGAGGACAGGCTCTTGCCGGAGAAACGCCTGCGACCGCCGCTCGCGGCGGACAGTAGGCCACGCCAGCCTGAGCTGTCCTCCCAGGACGCCCACCTTCCGTCCACCACCCCATCGAACCAGCAAGGGTGGACGAAGGTGAAAAAGGGCAAAAAGAAGGCCAAGACGGTGGCTGCCCCTGCCACCCCCGCCACCACCCCTCCCGGCCCGCCTCAGAAAACAGGCAAGGGAAAGGGGAAGGGAAAGACGTCGGCCCCGAAGCCCAACGCCGCTGCTCCCGCTGCTGCTACTGCAGCTAATGGGGCCCCCGCCGCCAAGTCAAAGAGGAAGCTGGTTCCTCCGAAGACCGCAGCCGTAGTGGTGACGCTCACCGCTGAGGCTGTGGAGCGGGGGGAGACGTACGCGTCCGTAATGATGCGGGCGCGTGCCAACTCCGATCCCACCCAGCTGGGGATCGGCACAGTCTCCTGCCGCCGGACCCAGGCCGGGGCTCGAATGTTCGAGTTCCCGGGGGCTCAGGGCGGCGCCAACGCGGACCTCTTCGCAACCAAGCTGCGAGAGGTCATCGCCGACGCGGCCAAGGTCACCAGGCCCGTAAAGTCTGTGGCCTTGGAGGTGACCGACCTCGACGACTCGGTCACCAAAGAGGAGGTGGTGGCGGCGGTCGCTGCGATGGGGGGCTGTGGCGTCACAGCGGTTCAAGGTCGGGCCATCAGGCCCGGCCGCGGCGGCATGGGCACCATTCGCCTCGAGTGCCCAGTCGCCGCAGCTGTAGCCGTCCTAGCCAAGGGACGGCTGACTGTCGGGTTCAGCTCGGGTGTAGTCCGGGCACTTGCAGCCCAGCCTCTGCGCTGCTACAAGTGTCTTGGAGTCGGACACACTCGGGCCCTTTGTCCGTCCGAGGTCGACAGGGCGGACAAATGCTTCCGCTGTGGCAAGGATGGCCACAAGTCGGCCTCCTGCGAGGCCGCCACGCCGCACTGTGCGGTGTGTGCCGCCAGTGGCTGCCCGGCAGGCCACGTGATGATGGGGAGGAAGTGCAATCCTCCCCCTAAGAAGGGCAAAGCGCAGGCGCTGATCCGGCCTGTCGCTGCCACCGTTGCCGTCCCTGAGGCTGGGACATCGGCGGCGGTTGTGGAAGGGGGTGCGATGTCTGTCGATGGATAGTTCGGTCAAGCATCGCATCCTCCAGGCGAACACCAACCACTGCAGAGCGGCCCAGGATCTGCTGATGCAGACCATGGCCGAGTGGTTGGTGGACGTGGCGGCTGTCGCCGAGCCGTACTCAGTCCCTGGCCGTTGGCTGGGCGATCGGGACGGCTTGGTGGCATTGGTGACGCGGTCTTCCACGGACTCCCCTCCCCTCTCGCTCTTAGAGAGGGGACCGGGATACGTGGCCGCCGCGTGGGGAGAATTAGCCCTTGTGGGCGTCTATTTCTCCCCGAACCGCCCTCTCTCGGATTTCGAGAACTTTCTCGAAATCCTCACCGCGGTGGTCGGGAGGGCGGCGCCACGCCAGGTCGCCGTATTGGGTGACCTGAACGCCAAGTCGACGGCCTGGGGCAACCCGGCCGGGTCCTGCAACGTCCGGGGACGCGCCGTGGAGTTTTGGGCGGCGTCGTGCGGTGTGTCCCTCCTGAACAGAGGGACCGTTCACACGTGTGTGCGGCAACGGGGAGGATCAGTGGTCGACGTCTCGTTTGCCACCCCCGTGCTAGCCGCCCACGTCGTGAACTGGCGGGTGGAGACGGTGGAGACCTTGTCGGACCACCGATATGTGCGGTTCGACATCAGCTCCACCCAGAGCTCCCGGGGAATTGCTCCAGGCTCGGGCCAATCTGCGTTCCCACGGTGGGCTCTCACCCGCCTGGACCGAGAGGCTGCGGAGGAGGCGGCGTTCGTCCAGGACTGGCTCGCACCTCCTGTCGAGGTCCTGGACGTGGACGCCGCAGCGGTTCAGCTGAGGAGGTCCCTGACCGAGGTGTGCAACTCCAGCATGCCGCGGTCTCGCCACCCAGCTCCCCGCCGCGCCGTCTATTGGTGGTCGGAGGAACTGGCGGGGCTCCGAACCGCCTGCGTGGCGGCCAGGAGGGCCTACACGCGGAGTCGAAGGCGCAGGCACCGAGACCCCACCAGCGAGGAGGCCCTCTATGCCACGTACGTCGCGGCAAAGACGGTCCTGAAGTCTGCCATGCGCGCGGCCGAAGATTCGGCGAGAGCCGAAATGTTGGAGGGTCTCGACAGGGACCCATTTGGAAGACCATACAAGGCGGCGCGGAATAAACTGCGCCCCTGTGGTCTTCCACTGACGGAGACCCTCGAGCCGGCACTGCTGGACGGGGTGGTCCGGTCCCTGTTTCCGTCCAGGACCGACTTCACCCCGCCAGTGATGGATCCCCCGCGGGAGGCGGCTCCGCCGGAGGAGGAGGTCCCACCGGTTACGGCGGTGGAACTTTGCGCGGGGACTCTACACCTCCGCGCAAAGAACACAGCCCCAGGGCCGGACGGCGTTCCCGCACGGGTGGTGGCCATCGCCGCCTCACAGATGGAGGAGAGGTTTCGGGACCTCTTCAGCGCGTGTCTTACGACTGGGAGGTTCCCGAAACCTTGGAAGGAGGGGCGGCTATGCCTGCTCCGAAAGGAGGGACGCCCGGCGGACTCCCCCTCGGCTTACCGGCCCATCGTCTTGCTCGATGAGGTCGGTAAGTTGTTCGAGGGGATAATTGCCGACCGGCTAAAGAGCCTGCTGAGGACGGTGGGGCCGGACCTGTCGGACGCCCAATTCGGTTTCCGACGGGGTCGTTCGACGGTCGACGCGCTGGCCCTACTCAAGGGCCAGGTGAGGGAGGCCGTGGAGGCGGGCGACGGAGTGTTGGCGGTGTCATTCGACATAGCCAACGCCTTCAACTCCGTCCCCCACTCGACAATCTTGGAGGCGCTCCGATACCACGGAGTGCCTCAGTACCTGCGCCAACTCTTGGCCAGCTACTTGGAGGACCGGGTGGTCCTCCTCTCGGACAAGACGGCCGCAGTGAGGCGATACGGCGCAGAGTCCGGTGTTCCACAGGGGTCGGTCCTAGGACCACTGCTGTGGAACATTGGATTCGACTGGCTCCTGCGGGGAACCCTCCTCCGTGGCACGAGCGTCATCTGTTACGCGGATGACACCCTCCTCGTCGCCCGGGGGAGGGACTTCAGGGAGGCGGCCAGTCTGGCCTCTGCCGGCGGATCCTTAGTGGCAGGAAGGATTCGCCGCCTCGGACTGAAGGTTGCGCTGCACAAAACCGAGGCCGTGTATTTTCACGGTCCACGGCAGCGCATCCCTCCCGACGGCCACATTATAGTGGAGGGCGTCAGGATCGAGGTCAAGGCCCAGATGAAGTACTTGGGCCTTGTCCTCGACAGCAGGTGGCGCTTCGGCCCACACTTTAGCGCGCTGTCGACGCGCCTGCTGAAGGCCGCGAACGCCCTGTCGTGGCTCCTCCCGAACCTGGGGGGTCCGAAGGCGCGATGCCGGCGCTTGTATGCCGGCATCCTCAGGAGCATGGCCCTTTACGGGGCCCCAATCTGGGCAGACTCCCTTCACAGGCGGGAGAACGCCACGGCCATCCGCAGGCCGCAAAGGGCCATTGCACTGCGGGTGGCGAGGGCCTACCGCTCGGTAGGCTTCTCTGCGGCGTGCGCTCTGGCCGGCACCCCTCCTTGGGAGCTCGAGGCGTGGGTGCTGACCAGAGTGTACGAATGGACGGCGCGCCGCAAGGCGCTCGGGGAGCCCCCCGTCGCAGAAGAGCGGGAGGCCGTGCGGCAAGAGGCGAAGGACGCAATCGTCCATCACTGGACGGAGGACCTCGCCACTGCCACATTTGGCCGCCGAACACTGGACGCGCTCGGGCCGGTCCTGAAGGATTGGCTCGAGCGGTCCCACGGTTTCCTCTCTTTCCGTCTGGTGCAGGTGTTGTCCGGCCACGGGTGCTTCGGATCGCACCTGCATCGGATCCAAAGGGAGGAGACCCCGTCGTGCCACGACTGTGGCGCGGCGGAGGACACGGCGCAGCACACCCTCGAGGTGTGCCCAGCCTGGTCCGAGCTGCGCCACACACTGGTCGCAGCGGTCGGGCAGGACCTCTCGCTTCCCGGCGTCGTCAACTCGATGCTGGAAAGCGAGGGGGCCTGGGCAGCGGTCGCCTCCTTCTGCGAAGAGGTAATGTCACAGAAGGAGGCGGCGGAGCGCGTGCGGGAGGAAGACCCTCTCGCGGCGCCGCTCCGCAGGCGAAGACGGGGCGTGAGACGGCGGTTGTATGATCGTCGTCACGCGCCTCCAGGTGGTGAACAGCGGGAGACAGGCGCGGGGGCGCCTTCTCCTGCATTGCACTGTCCACCACCCACGTCGTCAGTCATTCCTGGGCCCCTCCCCCC